>OX335673.1:19532500-20180000 GCA_946894065.1 Acleris literana
GTCAAATCCGAGCATACATTGTCGCTTTTCTTAGGTCTCTTGAAAGGAACGTTGGTCGGTTTTTGTTGATATTCTTGTCGACATATGCTGCAGGTGTATTTGTTTTCGGTTGATGGTATACCCTCGTATTCAGACTGAAGAGATTTTTGCAGTTGACTACAATGGCTAGGTTCACATTCACCATAGCAAATATTGATTTTGTTCTTAGGGCTTTTAGACGAATTGCCGATTCGCTTTTGTGAACGAAGCTGTTGACATATATTACGGAAAAAAACGTAGTTGCTTCGAGGTGGAGACACACATTCAGCCCCTGGACATTCGTGCAGCTTCAGAAAACTGCCATGTTTGTGCTGTTTCTTATTCTTGTGTTGAAGTTTTTTGCACCATACGTCGAACAATCCGCTTGCTAATTTCGGTTCAAGTGGCAATTTACATTTTTTGCAGATTTTAGGAGATTCCCAAATAACGTTTAACTGATTTTTTAAATGTGCTTTGCGACATATATCATATAAGCAAACACTTCTGCTTTGTAGTTTCGGTTGAAGCGGTGGTGGACCGCTCGGTGGACCGTCGGATTCACAGTTTAAACATTTGCAAATCTTGTAAATGTGGTTAGGTCGGGGAGTTAAATCAGAGCGTACATCAAGGCTATTCTTAGTGCATTCGCAAACAGAGTTTTTCTGCCTTTGTAAATGTGATTTGCGAAATTTCTTAGGCAAGCGAACTCTTCTACATTGTAGTTTTGGTTCTAATGAAAGCACGCAACTGCATAATTCCGGATATTTGCAAGTACCATTAGTCACGTATTCTGACTCGTTTTGATTACTTATTCTTTGGGCGTTTCTCGTGTTACTTTTTTTTCCACTGAGCTTACGGGAAAACTTTCTAAATAATGTTTTAATTGACTTTGTACTCAGTGATTTTAAAAGAATACCAGGTTTATATTCATAAACGATCCGTCCGCATGACGTGTTTTGTTCTGATTTTGCGTTTTGTTGCAATTTTAATTCCTTTACTTTATCTTTATTATATCCATAATAAAACTGTTGACAGCTGCAAGATAATTTCTTTTTCATGCTTCTTATACTGGGAATATTGCGAAATCGTGTCATTATTTTCTTATCTCGATGTTCAACGAAATCCGGGCATTTACATTTTAGGCGATAAATTTGATCAGATTTTGAATGGTCTTTTTCCGCAGAAAAAGTCGCATTAGACTTATCCACGAGACTTAACTTTCGCTTGCGCCTAGGAGATTTCAAAGTTGGATCGTGTAATGCTGGAAAAGTAATATCATTGTTTATCGAAAAACCGAACTTTAGCTTACAACTATAAACTTTTAAATTTCGGTCATGTGATGCTCGTTTACCAGCATTGACATCAGTGATATCACTTTTAACTTTTTCATTGTTTTCCGAAAAACAAGACTTTTGCTTACGACAGGGAACTTTTAAATTCCGATCATGAATCGCTGGCCTTGTAACAACGTTGCCATTAGAGAAATCGCATTTATCTACTTCATTCTGAAGTTTTCCGGTAGGTAAAGCATCGCCCATATTAACATATTCTAAAAAACACTTTGCTTTAGACGTAGAAAGCTGAGTTCGTTTTGAGAAAAGAGACTTTTGCTTGCGAAAATGTTTTTTTTTAGTTAGATCATGGGATCCTGGACGAGTTACAGCAGTGGTATCACACTTCACGTCATTTTTTTGAAGAGAAGGTAAAACATCGCCCATGTTATCGTATTCTGCAAAACACTTTCCATCAGACTTGGCAACGTGAGTTCGTTTCCGCAAAAAACCCTTCCGTTTGCGACCAGAAACTCCCAAATCTCGATCATATGATGCTCGACAAGTTACAGCATTAATATTAGTGCAATCACATTCAACTAATTCAATTTTTTTCGAAAAATTAGACCTTTGCCTGTGACTAGAATTTTTCAAAGTTCGTTCATGAGATTCTGGACAAGTATTAGCATCGACAAAAGAGCAATCACGTTTAACCACTTCACTGTTTTTCGTAAAAAGAGACTTTTGTTTGAACCAAGGAACTTTCAAATTTCGATCATGTGATTTTTGATCAGTTTCAGCATTAAAACAAGTGCTATCATATTTAACTACTTCTTTGTGTCTGGAAAAAAAAGACTTTAGCTTGGGACAAGAACATTTTAAAGATCGATCATGTGATGCTGGACTTGTGCAACAACATTTTGGTACTTGCAGGTTTACATCACTTGTTTTTATTTTATCCATTCTTTGGTTTGCCTTACTGCGTGTAAATTTAAAAAAGGGTTTAGCATCGCCCATATGATTATATTTCGCAACAGCATTGACATTCGTGCAATCATTTTCAACTACTCCATGGTTCATTTTCGAAAATATTGAATTTTTCTTGACACAAGGAACTTTCAAATTTCGACCATGTGATCCTTGATCAGTTACAGCATTGACAAAAGTGCTATCATATTTTACCACTTCTTTGTGTTTTGAAAGAGTCTTTGGACTGGAAACTTTCAAAGTTCGATCATGAGATGCTGGACGAGTCGCATTGTCATAAGTGCATTCAACCAAACCACTTTCAACGAAAACACCGTGTTTTGAAAAAAATGTCTTTTGCTTGAGACAAGGAACTTCCAAATTTCGATCAAGTGGACAAGTTACTGCTTTGACATCAGTGTGATATTTAGCTACTTGAATTTTTACATCAGTTGTTTTTTTTTGTTCACTTTGGTTTCCTATACTGCGTGTAAGTTTAACGGAGGGTATAGCATCGCCCATATAATCATATTTTGCAGGACACGTGACATCACACTTAGCATCGTGAGTTCGATCTGAGAAAAGAGATATTCGTTTGCGATCAGGATCTTGCAAAGTTCGATCACGTGATGCTTGATCAGTTTCAGCACTGACATTATTGCAATCACATTTAACTTCTTCATGGGGTTTCGAAAAAATAGACTTATGCTTTAGACAAGGAATTCTCAAATTTCGATCACGAGATTCTGGACTAGTAGCATTGATATTAGTGCAATCATTTTCAACTAAATCATTGTGTTTTGAAAAAAGGGTATTTTGCTTGAGACAAGGAATTTTCGAAATTCGACCACGCGATACTGTACTAGTTACTGCTTTGTCTTTAGTGCTGTAACATTTAAGAGTCTTTTGATTGAGACAAGGAATTTTCGAAATTCGAGCATGTGATGCTAAACTAATTACTGATTTGTCATCAGTGCTATAACATTTAAGAGTCTTTTGCTTGAGGCAAGGAATTTTCGAAATTCGAGCATGTGACGCTAAACTAATTACTGCTTTGTCATTAGCACTATAAGATTTAAGAGTCTTTTGCTTGAGACAAGGAATTTTTGAAATTCGAGCATGTGATGCTAGACTTGTTACTGCTTTTTCATTAGTGCTACATTTAGCTACTTTAATGTTTTTACCAGGAACTTGCAAATATCGATCACGTGATACTTGATCAGTTACAGTACTATCATTTAATGTGAAATCAGTGCATTCACATTGACAATTATCAGTGGCTTTCTTTTCATCTTTAGTCTGCTGGAGTTTTTTGATTGGTTTATGACTTAATGATGCAGTCTTGTACCCGGCTGAATAACTTGTATCCAATTCGTCATCGCTTTTTAATTTCATGAAATTAAACATGTTTCTGCGCCCTCCAGCTCTAACTGTTTTAAAGCAATAACACTTATCTACTTTTTTTATTCCATTAAATGTATTATTTTGATTCTTGCTCCGCCCCAGTTGACCAATTTTGGATCTTTTAGGAACAGCTTTTTTCTTGCCTGTTATAATATACCAGCTTTTCTTCCTATGTAAACTTTTTTTTTTGTCTTGGTACAAGCGATTGCTTTCGTCACAACAGCAAATTATACCAGCCATACTTAATAAAAAACGATTGGAAACTCAGTTTTTGATCAGCTTCCACTTAATATCAGGGAATAATCTCCCATTTGATCAATTTTTTTAATTTACTCGGATTACACCGGTATTAAATGCAACTACATCAGTAGGAGGTATTTTGCAATGTTTTACCTTTAAAATATAATCTTTATTTTCTTAAAAATAAATTACTTTATGCTTAACGGTACCTCTCTCATTATAATTTCTAGACAAATAAATGCTTGCTCTCTTTTTGCGGCCATTGGAATGAAGAGGTATCTGTATTTATATATACTTGCAAAATTTTACAAATTGTTTTTTCAATTACTAAATAATTTTGTTCATGATTCACTATCTATTTTTTTCCTTAGCGTCTTTTATGATCATGATTCCCAAAACAACAACAATCTCGACAGAATAGGACGTGTCATCGATGGCACAAATTTTCTTTTGTGATTTTTTACTTCTCTATGGGCATTAGTTGACCATGGAGTTAGTTAATCTAAAAGAAATTCCACTCATAGATAAACTAAGTTGGCGTCAAGGATCGTATATTCAATCCCTGGACTGATTACTGTTAGAAAGTAGTGACTGGCAAAGAATCCTACAGTCACTTACACCCGTATTCACAAACGTCACTATGAGGTATCACAATGCTCACGAACGCACAGGGTGGTTCAAATCGTCTCATAAACAAAAGGTCGGTCGAAAAGGACCAATCACAAAGCTGTATTGAACGTAGCGCGTTTACTCAGTGAAGGATCCCTTAAGTATTGTTTGAGAATACGGGTGTTATTCTTTTAAACCCCCGACGCAAAAAATATAATAAGTAATAACGAAAAGCAAGCTTTAAAAACCCGAGAACCCGACTGATGCTAGCTAACCAACTTTAAATCGTTATAAATCCTAAATGATCATTCAACATGACAAATGATGAAAGAAACTTAAGGATTATTTTTAAATATCTATTCAACGATACCCCACTTGTCATAATTCGTCGACTTTATTTTTCTTTTTTACAATATAATAATAATAAATAAATAATAAATATCAGGGGACAATGTCACACCAATTGACCTAGTCCCAAACTAAGCTCTAGGCTTGTTCTATGGGTACTAGACAACGATATAAATACTTATATAGAGAAATAAATACTTAAATACATAGAAAACATCCATGACTCAGGAACAAATATTCGCACTCATCACACAAATATCTGCCCTTACCGGGATTTGAACCCAGGACCGCTAGCTTCGTAGGCAGGGTCACTACCAACTAGGCCAGCGCGTCGTCAATGGCGTCTGGTTGCCGCCATATTGATTTTTTATTACTGTCATATCTTTAGTGACACTCACGAGATTAACATAAGAATCATTAAAATCGGTCCACGCGTTTAGTTTCTTAACTGCCACAAAGGAACAAATATACATATATAGGCTGATAAACACATTACCCTCCTCCTTCGGCAGTCGGGTAAAAAGATGGGCGTTATAAATTTGACCACTATGTGAGTGTGTGTCTGTATGTGGCACTGTAGCTCTTAAATGACTGAACCGATTTGGATTCGATTTTTTTTATTTGGAAACAGGTTTTCTAGCGGTGGTTCTTAGGCCGGGATTACACCAGTAAGGTATTACGTAAGTTTTGAGACGCAACTAAGGGTAAGAGTGAGTGGCAAATATCTGCATCTCTCTCTTTCACATAGCTTTGTTTCAAAACTTACGTAATAACTTACAGGTGTAATCCCGGCCTTAGATAAGTTTCATGAAAATCCGTTGGGACGTTTAAAGGCCGAGCCACACCGGATGCGTGACGTGCACGTGCGCGTGCGCGTTCGCTTTCCACAGCGCCGCGTTGTATAATATGAATTCTCATTACGACATGTCACTATAAAACGCAGTGGAAACCGAACGCGCACGCGCACGTGCACGACACGCATCCGGTGTGGCTGGGCCTTAAGAGGTATCAGCTCTGAAAAAGGGGTCACCATTGTGTAGGGGGTTCTTATCTATCTTATAGTCATAACTTATTGTATAAAGGTGAAAGGTAGGGAATGCAAATTAACCGGTTATTAACCGTTTTCGTATGAAAATAACCGGTTAAAATCGGTTAAAACCGGTTATTTCTATTCCCTAGTGAAAGGTGGTCAAACAAAGGGGATCCACAAAATTGGATTATACGTCTGCCAGGATCTCGACAAAAAGGGAAATTCAAATTTAGGGCTTGCAACTCTGGGGTAGTAGGATTTAAACGTCTTGATACTTGATTTTCCACCAGTGGCCCGTGTCACGAAGCTACAAGTTACAAATTACAAGCGGAAGTCTCTTTCTAACTCCTTTTGCTAGAAAGAGAGTTCCGTTAGTAATTTGTAACTTGTAGCTTCGTGAAACTGGCCACAGACCTATAAAAGTGTGATGTAGTGAACTCGAAGCGTGAAGATAGAACAAACCAACATTTATAATATTAGTTACGATTACCGACGTAACCCTTAAAACCATTTTTGGACTTGTATTTCCTATTTTTTGCATTGACCTCGGAACCCTAATAAATCGAAATATAAATAAATATTGATTAAGTAGGTACCTACACCATCTCTCAAATTTCACATACAGACATTTGAATAGGGAATATGCATAGATTTTTTTAAATCGCATTTCTCAACAAAATATAAAAAATACCGTAAAAGAGATCACCAAAAGTGAAATTAAAACTAGTATCAGTCTAGAAATACGGATGATAAAAGCATTTTAAACTGCTAATTAGGCACTGGTCCCACCGCCGCCAGCGAGTAAGCGATGAACTCGGCGATTTTCTTGCCCAAGAAACGAACAAAAGATAATCGCTCCCGTGTAAATAAAAGAGAGAGGTTTAAGTTTATAGTTCATCGCTGAGCGAGTGACTCAGCTATGAAATATAAATGTATATCTCTCTCTTCCACCAGTGCCTTAGACAGCATTAGCAGAGATCCGATAGGGACTGTGACGTTATCTAATAGGTCGGCTATATAAACTCCATGTTAAATTCTATTTTCATAGAAAGAGATAGGAACAAATCTTTGTTAGCTTAGATCTCGGTTATTTTTATAGCTATTCATAAAATTGATTTTCTCAACTATTTGTTACATGAACGAGCTTTTATTGAAGGTGTGAAAATAGTCATGATTATTCACTATTGTTTTCTAGGTACGACCGACAGCCCCCTACGCAGGGGAAGCCTGACGGCCGGCGAAACAGCTCCCCACTAGGGAATGCAAATAACCGGTTTTAACCGGTTTTAACCGGTTTTAACCGGTTGTAACCGGTTTTAACCAGTTATTTTCATACAAAAACTGTTAATAACCGGTTAAATTGCATTCCCAACTCCCCACGTAATCCTGGAATGCGTAGGTGTAGCCGCTCAACGGACTGACATCACAGAATAAGTTGTACAAGCTGAAATCCTCAAGACACCGAGGTCACTCCGAGAAGCCTATGGAGATACCAGGAGGATCCTGTGTAGGGAATGCAATTTAACCGGTTAATAACCGATTTTGTATGAAAGTAACCGATTAAAACCAGTTAAAACCGGTTATTTGCATTCCCTAATCCTGTGGTTCTGGTCGGAGTTAGGCTGGCTAGACTACTAGCTGGTACCCCTACGCACGATGGCCCGACATACACGGGCTAAGTGCGGAAATAGGAGTCCATCACCATAACCAGGGAGCGAAACTTTGGTGCCGATGACAGGCGTATGACTAGGGAATGCGAATAACCGGTTTTAACCGATTTTAACCGGTTTTTTTCATACAAACACGGTTAATAACCGGTTAATTTGCATTCCCTACTTATGACGTCAAGCTAAGAGTATTTTTTATCTAGATTTTACTTCATCACTAATAACAACTTATTGGCCTCTTTAGTTTACCGATATTGACACTTGAGTTGAGACGGCCAGTACTTATAAAAAAGATAATTGACTGTCATTGTCATATTAAAAAGAAGATTGTTGGAGATAATCTTATATTTAATTATTTTTTTATTTGTAAATTGTAAATATAACCGAAACATTATTGTTTCACTTGAGCAAAGTTGCCATGTAGTCTATATACAGCCGTATTTGCAGAAGTTCTGATTGTAACTAATCAAAAAATGTTTTAACATCAAAAATAAGCAATTTAGAAAAACATTTGAATACAACCCAGCACATGGGATGTTATGTTTGAATTTTAAGCGTTCTGCATACTTCGAAATTTCATTTAAGTAATGTTTTTCATTTACTTGCGGAAAGAATATTTTTCGTTAGAATGACCCAATAAAATATTTTATTCATATCGTCTTTGTCATTATTTTAATATTTACATTATCATTATAGCATTATTAAGAATCAGTGGGGTGTCGCAATATTGTTTTTCTACTCGCGTACTATAAACCGCTAATATTGATATCGTTAACGGTATCAGAATACCCTATAGTGTAACCGAAGCGGGAAAACAATTCTATAATGAACGTTGCCATGGTAATAACAGTTCTATAATAATAATTATAGCATTGTTATTACTATGGTTACGGTCATTCCGGATATCAGTCTTGGCGTTTAGTGAACACTTGAGATCCTAATTTGTATAATAAACCGTTAAAAATATTTTCATACCAATTACAACTACGTATATTAAAAACAAAATTAATTTTGAAACTAATTATATGTTTAAAATTACATTTTTATTAAATTACTGGAAATAGATGGTTAATATCCATCGGTTTATTATTTGGTTACCATGGTTACGTTCAATATGGATATCAACAAAATGGCGTTTCGTTTGGCATTCCAACTTTTGTGATAAATTGTCAGAACTATTTTTAGTAATTATTAAATTTTGTTAACATTTACTTAACAATAAAATTCACAAACTATTAACGCCAATCGAAATAATGAAAATGACTTTGCTGACAAGTAATTTGCTCTAGCAGAAAAGTCGAGTAAACGAGAAAAGTTAGCGATTGTTTATTTTTGTCATTAATTATCATTTTAAGCTTGTAGAAAAAGTTATGTATGCAACGGTTCATAATTAGCTCTTAAGGTACTCGTGCCTGTAATTAGAGCGCTCGCATAAGAAGCTTCATTATGTACCAGTTACATAAATAACTATTTTATAAAAGCATCCTATATGTGAATTTGCGTCATAATGACGTCACCGGCACCAAAGTTTCGCTCCCTGACCATAACCGTAACCATATCCCTATTGCTTTGCTCGCCCTGTACTTTTATCGGTATATGTGTAGTGCTGCTTTCCTGGTATGCAACATGAATCCACGCACTGGGGTATTTGACGTTTCGAAAAACGTCAGTACTAAACCCCATATAAAATAATATCAAGCATGATATCAACCTAGGTATTAACCATTCAAGGATAATTACTGCATGAGTGGAGTGAGTCGTGTGGGTAGTTGTCGTATATAGTAAACAACTTTCTAACCTCAAAATGAACCTTTTTTGGCTAAAACAGCTATTTTAAACTAAATAAAGCAATCACAGACAAGTGATGTCCAAAATGTTAACTCGATTTACTTTATTTACGATAAAAGAGCTGTTTTAGCCAAAAAAGGTTCATTTTGAGGTTAGAAAGGTGTTTACTATATAAGACAAGTAAGATTGAACAGACCGTACATACATAAATACTTATTTTAAGGCGCCTTTTAAGGTATCTACACTCTTATCTATCTAAGATGAGTCCTGTGACAGTTCATATAAACACGTTCGTATAATAGTAGCTTACGTGACGGTTGCGTAATGCTAATTACGCAGAGTCTCGTACAATACTTTATCTTTACACACATACTCGTATTATAAGTACTCTAAGATGGGTTCAGAAGCCGAAAGGCAAATGACCAGCATTACCTTACCTGTGGCAGTAGGTGACAGCGATGACAGCTGTTACGTAATTTTGAAATTATGTTATAGAATATTGTAAGGTAATGAGATCCAAATTTGGAACATCTTCCAAAATTAACAGCTATCATCGCTGTCACCTACTACCACAGGTAATGCTGGTCATGGACTACGGGAGTGTAGATAAACAAACTCGTTTCTTTAACTTTACATAAATACTACAGTAGCGGCATCGAGTGATGGCATTTTTGATAGCTGACAAATAGTGATGTGGAACACTCTATTTTATTATCTTAAAAATTTCAGTCAATTGCGAGAAGTAGGTATATGTTTACAAAAGTTTATTAAAGAAAAAACGCATAAAAATAAAATGCCATTATTCCATGATTGAATAAAGACAAGTATTTGTTTTAATGTATTTTATCCCGATTCATTTAACTGAGTGACTACATTTTAATATGGGCTTTTTCACTTTTTAAAAAGTTACAAGCTAGGTAGTAATGGAATTTGTATGCAACATTGCGGGCTTGTTTAACGAGCACGCAATGTTTTTTTTTTAATTTGAGATCTGTCAGTCTTTTGTCTGTATGTCACAGTCTGTCTCTCTGTCTGTATGTCACAGCAGGTTTTCTCGGCAACTACAAATGCTATCAACTTGAAATTTGGCAATATGGCAAATAATTGAAAAGGGGTCTAGAATAGGGGGTTGTGAACTGAAAGTGGTTTGATTATAGCAAATGGGGTGTCATATAAAAGGGCTCAATCTGCACATTTCAAAACAATTTTATTTTTTATTTCTTGTGATGATATTTGAGTTATTGCTCAAAATCAATAAAAAATGAATAAAAAATCTGAAAAAATCCTGACGTATAGATAATTACTTATATTTTATGAGAAAAATAAAATGAAGTTTTCATTATTTAAAGTTTTTGAGAAATAACAAAAAAACTTTGATTATCTGTATTAAAATTTAGGCTAATCAAAATGACCTTATTGCATAGAAAATAAAGTTATCTTAAATACGGGACCCCCGGTGCGCGAGTCCGACTCGCACTTGACCGGTTTTTTTTAATGCACCTATCCGGCTAGCGATGAGTGACAGTCAGCTCCGAGCAAATTGTCCTTATCGGTCGCGAGGCGAAACGGTTGGGCGGCGCATTAGGAAAGGAGTTTTCAGAAAAAAAAAAAGAGAAACAATGATGTACTCTTCCGTGTTTTGTTTTTTTGGTGTTCAATAAAGATTATTTGTGTTGTATTGTATTGTATTGAGATTATACGCAGCGAAAAACGTGTACAAAGTTGCGGGCATCCTCAAGTCTAAATAAGTTTCTGTCAAAACAGACAAGCCCCGTTTTTAGGGTTCCATAGTCAAACTAGGAACCCGTATAGTTTCGCCATGTCCGTCCGTCCGTCCGTCCTCAGCCTTGCTCAGAGACTCTTAGTACCTACTAGAAAGCTGTAATTGGCATGAATATACATATTAGTCACGCCAACAAAGCGGTAAAATAAAATCTTGAATTATTTTTTTTTGTGTACCTACCCCTACACGTAACGTGGGGATGTATTTTTATTCTCGTCTACCCCATAGTATGGGGTGTCGTTGGATAGGTCTTTCAAAAATATTGCTGGTTTATGCAAACAATTTTTTGATTAAGGGATCCGTTTATGAAATATTAAGCTTTAAAGCGCTAATTTTTGTTAGAGTCAAGTCATTGTATGCAGACTCGCCTTCGGGCTGTCAAAATGAAAACGGTTGCGATTGCGAGTACGTTAGGCAATAAGCCCTCATCCGACGCATAGGCACGACCAAAAACGCAAAAGGCCAATAACGCTAAAGACCTTACTCGCGTAGTTCAAAATACGCAACATACCAAATACGCGAATTACCAAATCTTTATTACGCGTAATACCTAAAACGCAGATGTCCTTATCTTAATAAGCAATGTGCCATTAACGCGTGACCAAAACCTAAATATACAATGCGCCAATCACGATCCCGAACACATTCGTCAGTAATCAACTAAGTTCCTAAAACGCATTTATGTATTTTTTGTGCACTTTCGTCATTAGTGACGAATCTGTACCTTAAGTTTAATTTTGTTTTTGACACTACTGACCATAATGAACTTAAAATAATTTTGGGTACATTTTCGTCTGCAGTGAAAGACTGTAATTTTAAAGTACTTTAGGTACCTACATAGTAATAAAGGTGGTTATTGTAATGAAACACTTTTAAAACTAATCCTTAGGTATCATTATAATTAATAAAATAAACATCACTTTTCATCAAACTACATGAACTCAAACTCAAACTCTGCCATAAATTTATGGGTAGGTAATATAAAAATATAATATAATCATTTTGCCACACCCGACTTAATCGTGTCAAGCATGTTTTTATGTTTTTTTCCTTTCAGCAACAATTCAACTAAATGTAAATATACACGATCCGCCAAAAATGACGATTTGGCCTTTTGCGTTTTTGGTAATTTACTAACATGGTCATTCAAGAATTGACCAGTTTAAACACGCGATCCGCCAAAAATGTCGAATTGGCCTTTTGTGGTTTTTGTCACATGCGTCGGAAGGCTCCTAGATACCATAATATTGCTTTGCCTTCGGGTTAACTTAACCCTTCGTATGTCAAAAAGCCTCTCATACTTGTTCCCGTCGTCTGTCGGGCTATGACGTCACCGGTGTCACGTGACAGAGTTTAAACGCTCCCTGGCACTCATTGGTTCCGCGTTTCGAACTACTGAATGTTATCTATGGAAGATTGATTTTTTAGATTTTTGTACAAGGAAATTAGAACCCTATTTTATTGACTTTAGGCTGAAATTAGGTAAAAACTTGCTAAAACTACTTTGTCATAGATCTGTGACGGGACAGATAGAGGAGGGTTCACAGATATGTGACAGAACAGACGCGGGGTTAATGTATTACAAATGACGATATCGGGAAGTGACTTGACAATTCAGTAGTCAGAAAGTAAATTGGCTTGCAATTTTTGAACCGGAATGACAGACATGCAACCGAAGCAAGTTTATTAAAAGCTTGTAATGACAATAAAAAGGGACTGCAATTCAAGACTTTATTAAATTTAACTACAAATACAAATCGCTGCTTAAATACAAAAGCGCCACAAAACGAAAACAGATACAGTTTGATTTAAAACTTAAAATATATAGCATTCCAAATTTAAATGCAACACAAACACATTGTGATTTGTGTCCCTTTTGTATTTAAGCAACGAAATAATAATAATAATATTAGTACAAATGAGGGTTATTTCATGCTGTTATACTTCAGTATGCGTATAGCACACCTCTTCATTATCAGTTGTCGTAGTGTTATACCCAGAATAATTTACAAATCGATTAAGAACAACTGATCGTGTATAGTTATCCCCTATATTGAAATAAAGCTACATCGTTTTCAGCTTTTTCCAAGACGTTTTGTACATCTTTTATTTCCGTCTGATATTATTTTTAGAAGAAATTGCACTTCAATCATGAATTTTACGTGTACATATTAATTTCAGGGGAAATTGCATTTTGATCAGAAATTTTACTCATCACAGTATAGTTATTAGTTAAATTTTTACTCATCACCGTATAATTATTAGTTAAATTTTTACTCATCACCGTATAATTACTAGTTAAATTTGCCAAATTCGGTCTCACAGGGTGAGCTGTTTCGTTTGTTACACGTACCACCTCATTTAATATATTACCTGCAAATATCCAGTTTTTGTCTTTCATAAAACGTACTAAATCATATGCCAGGTTTTTCAGTGCAAGCATGAGGTCTTGGATCCATGTGGTATAGTGAAATATAACTATAATAATTATAAATTCTGCCAATATTGTGCTAGGGCAGCACATTTCTGGGTTATATCAGTTCTGACGCAAATTACTGCTGAATCTACTACAGCCCCAATTCCACCTCGGACAGCGGAAGGCGCAAAAATATGATCGAATGATTAAAGGGGGTTTGAGCACAAAGCACACGAGGCTATGCAATGCAATCATACAGTCGCAAAATGTCGTCTTCTGCTAACAGTAGCTATACTTAGATCCTCGAAGCCGACTGGCGAGCACACACCACTGGTATTATGCATAGATTAGCTATTAAACACATAATATTGATAATCTTGCAGGAGTCTTCTACCAAGGCAATCCTGTGTTAGTTATTATACGTTTAATGTTTTTTTCTTATTTAATTTTTTATCAAGTTGTTTTTAGCATTTTACATTTTACTTAGGTATTAGTTTACGAATGACAAGTTGTTTTTTTTTAGGGTTTTTTACTATGAAGACCACAGATACGGTATTAATAAGAACATATAGCATAGAAGCTAGACTATAAGACATACTTTACATCAGCTATTTTTTTCTACTTTTTAGATTACGTATTACATTAAAGGCTGTTTTTTCCAATGATTAAAGAAACTATATTATTTTCAATTAGGTATATTTTATATTAAGATACGTTATGCTCATACTAAACGCATTCAAAACCCGTGACCAATTACTGACAGAGACAAACACGGCAATCCATAGCGAACGCTATTGTTAGAAAGAGATAAATAGATAAAAAGTAAGGCAATTTGCCTTCCTTTTTGCTGAACGTTTTTGCGCGCAGATGACGTATCTTTATATAAAATATCATTGATTATTTTTAACCGACTTCAAAAAAAGGAGGAGGTTCTCAATTCGTCTGTATTTTTTTTTTATGTTTGTTACCTCAGAACTTTTGACTGGGTGAACCGATGTTGAAGATTTTTTTTTATTTGAAAGCTTGTGCTTCCCGATTGGTCCCATTTTTTTCAAAATGAAGATCTGATGGTGGAATCTATGAGGAATCGACGGAACTCTTCAAAATTTATAGGCACACCTATAGCGATTTTGGTATTTTTCATTGTAACTCGTGCATTTGGTCTTGGAAAGCACTATTTGGTGAAGTGGAACTGATGATGAAGACCACAGATGGCCACCAGAACTCCTAAACGGTATATATTTCGAGGGTGGCGACAAGATATTTCGATTAAGATAGTTGAGCGACTATGAAAAGATAAAAAAGATAAAAAGATAAAAGATGTTTATTCAGTAAGTAGGCCGCACGGGCACTTTTACACGTCAAAAATCTACCAGCGCTTCGCAAGAGACCACTGCTGAGAAGAAACGCCGCAAGAAACTCAACAGTCAGTCGTTTTTTTAAAAAATTACTTGTACAATTATAGAACTTAACCTAGCATTATATAAAACAATGAATTTAACATTAAAATATATATATCATGCGTAGTTGAGCAGGAAAATGTGTCAAAACTCAGTATGTTCAGATGAACTCTTAAATTGTAATAATAATAGTATACATATACTTACCCATGACGGTGCAAAACAACCACATAGTTTTGATACATTCTCCTACAGAAACCGTGTCCCCTAGACAATAATTATACCTACAATGTTTAGATATTTTCCTGACTAAGCTATTACTAAGTTATTTAGGTGTTTAATTTAGGCCAAGCATTTTTATCTGTTAGATAGTCCTCGACCCTATAATAAGCTTTCGACATCAACGACTTTTTCAAGTAATTTTTAAGTGCTGGAAATGATAACTTTAAAACTTCGTCAGGTAATTTATTATAGAAATGAATGCATTGACCAACAAATGATTTATATACCTTACGGACACGAAATTTTTTAATAGCAATTTTATTTTTATTTCTTGTATTCAAATTATGTATATCACAATTCTTAACAAAAGAGTCTTGATTTTTAATGACATAAATAATATTCTCATAAATAAATTGTGACGCTACTGTCAAAATACTAATTTCTTTAAATAGTAATCTTAAGGAATCACGGGAGTTTAGGTTATATATGGAACGAATGGCTCTTTTTTGTAACACGAATATAGTCTGTATGTCAGCAGCTTTTCCCCAAACCAGAATACCGTACGACATAACACTATGAAAATAACTATAATAAACTAAGCGAGCTGTCTCAACATTGGTAAGTTGCCTGATTTTCCTAACAGCATAAGCTGCCGAACTTAATTTACCTGCTAGTACTGCTATATGGGGACTCCATTGCAAGTTTTTGTCTATAGTTATCCCTAAGAAAAGCGCCTTGTCCACCATCTCCAAACACTCATCATTTAGAAATATACTAGATTTTACCGGTCTAACATTAGGCAAAACGAACCTAACACATTTAGTTTTCTTAGCGTTAAGTAGCAAATTGTTAATAGTAAACCAATTAAGTACTTTAACCAGCGTGGCGTTTATCCTACTGTAATCGACGGATTTTCGGTCCACCTTGAAAATTAATGAAGTATCATCAGCAAATAGCACAATATCACAAAGGTTATCTACCGTGGGTGGTAAGTCATTTATATAGACCAGAAATAAGAAAGGACCTAATATAGAGCCCTGAGGCACACCTAATTTAACAGTTGCTCCAATGGACTGTGTTTGGTTTACAACAACCGTTTGTGTTCTATCGCTAAGATATGAAGACATAAGATTTAGAGAATTATTTGACAGACCATAATGTTCTAATTTTAATATAAGAGTCGCATGATCTACGCAATCGAAAGCTTTGGAAAGGTCACAAAAAATTCCTATTGCATCACAGGATTTCTCCCAAATATTGTATATATATTTAATGAGTACAGATGCTGCATCAGTTGTGGATCGTCCTCTGGTGAAGCCGAACTGATTACTGTTAAGCAGTTTATTTCTATTGAAGTGACCTAACATATCTTTTAACATTAACTTCTCAAAAACTTTACTTAAAACCGGTAGAATAGAAATGGGACGGAAATTCGTTAAATCACACATGTCGCCCGATTTAAAAAGTGGTATGACTTTACTATATTTCATAAGATTTGGAAAAACCCCCTCTGAAATGCAATTATTGTAGATTAAAGCTAAGTGAGGTGCAATTATATCTATGACATGATGGATCACTTTAACTGACGCTCCCCATAAATCCTCAGTTTTTTTTAAACTAAGCGATTTAAATACCTTAACAATAGAAATTGAATCTACATGGCTAAAATCAAAGGTTACATTACATTTAGTAACATTAGCACAAAGTAGTTTTTGAGCTACAATCGCAGAATGACGAAGCATATTTAGGTTTAAATATATGACTATGACTTTCCCACGGCGTTGCATGCGGCGAGATTGAAATGTTCTATTGTTTCTTGACAAGTGGGAGAATAACAGCATAATTATGATCACTATAAAGTATAAAATAAAATAAAAGTTTAAAAAAACAAAAACCCGCCTTCAAAAAGCAAAAAATAACTTTTTAAAAATGGTAGATAAATAGGTCAGTCCAACTGAAGTCGGCGTCCAACAATATTTTAACCAAAAGCAGACTTCAGTTGGACTGACCTATTTATCTACCATTTTAAAGAAGTTATTTTTTGCTTTTTGAAGGCGGGTTTTTGTTTTTTTAAACTTTTTTTCTATATATTATTGTGCCTGTGACGGATGTCATTTGGCAAATTTAGTGATGATGCTAATAAAAATCGTTTTTTTTTGTTTCGATTATCGATAAGTTTTATAGAGGAAATGTGATCGGTTTGTATTCTGTTATAAGTTACAAATTCGTTAACTTAATTTAATTTACCTACCTACTTTAAAATAAGGTAACATAAATCGTCTAACATAATGCTAGAAATACAGTTTGATCGTTTTAAGAAGGCCGATTTCACAGCCGTCAACGCAGTAGGTATAAAATATAACCTCAATATGTGTTTGAGGTTATATTTTATACTGCGTTGACAGCTGTCAAATCGGCCGTCTTAGAACGACCAAACTGTATATTGTCATCGTATGGTAAAATTGGTAAAGTCTAGATAGGTGTTTTATGCGTTAAAATAAAACATATCGTTATCTCTTTCTAACTAACCTCTATTCTCGTTAATAAAAAACCAGGCAAGAGCATGTCTAACCATGCTCAGTGTAGGGTTCCGAAGCCGTTAATACACAAAAACTATCCCATCAAACCACAAGTACGAAGTAATTCTCTATTTAGTTATTTGGTACTGTCTTAGGTCATTTTAGTAGGTATAAACACTTTAGTCGGGTACGTATCAGAACGCTTAAATTTAAAAAGCCTAATATAAATGTCCCTAAAAGTTCATAATACCAAAAACTTTTTTTTCTGAAACCGTAAACTTTTCAGGATTGTTACAAAACAAACCTAACCTAACCTAATGAGTTCTATACAAAGGCGTTTTCAAAATTCCTGAAAAGTTTACGGTTTCAGAAAAAACAACTTTTAGGTATTATGATACATTAGGCTTTTTAATTTTACCCCTTTAGTACCCCTTTAGTCACCTGTATCTCAGGAACCAATCAAGTGTACAGTCAACAGCATAAATAAGTGATCATTTATGAACCTTGTCGCTTTCAGTCGTTTCACAATTTTGTATGACATTTCAAACGCGACGTTAAAGTGACAAGGTACATAAATGATCACTTATTTATGCTGTTGACTGTACTGTAGTCGTCATAGCTTTCCTTTACAATTCGTTATATGTGCTTCCATTTAAGGTATTTTTCAGATTTTTAACCGACTTCAAAAAAAGGAGGAGGTTCTCAATTCGTCTGTATTTTTTTTTTTAATGTTTGTTACCTCAGACCTTTCGACTGGGTTAACCGATTTTGAAGATTCTTTTTTTATTTGAAAGCTGGTACTTCCAGATTGGTCAAAATGAAGATTTGATGGTGGAATCCATGAGGAATCGACGGAACTCTTCAAAATTTATAGGCACACCTATAGCGATTTTGGTATTTTTCATTGTAATTAGTATTTGTAGTTTTGGATGTAGGGGGGGGGACACTTGACTCTAACAAAAATTAGCGCTTTAAAATTAGCGAATTAATGTAGCAAAAGACTTATTTTTCTTAGTGCGAATCTGTTAACTCTTGAACAGATGTCTGCAATATGTTCGTTCCAGTTACAGAAGCGATCCCAAAAAAAATTATCTTTGTTTTTTTTTTGTAATTCCCAAAAATTTGATGCTCATGACTTGTTCAATTGAATGTCCATTATGGCTTACATTTATTGATTGAGGCTTGCCTCTATTGGTATAAAACGGCATTAGTTTAGTTTTGTCGAGATTGGCCTTAAGGTTATTAATGTTCAACCAGTTAATGATTTCTTTAAGAGTCTGATTTATTTCTGATTCATAAGATGTGAGATCCTTCCCTTTGATCACAATTGTGGTACCATCAGCAAAAAGAAAGCAGTTTTTTGAAAAAGCATTTGGTAAATCGTTTATATACAGAAGAAACAATAGTGGTCCCAAAATTCTACCTTGTAATTTATGACACTATTATTTAGTTTCTGGGTTATACCTTGACACTTCCGCACATTGCTTTCTTTCCGACTAACAAGACCTAATCAGGTCAAAAGCTGGTCCCCTAATGCCATACCGATATAACTTTTCCATTAACCGAGTATGATATACGAAATCGAACGCTTTACTCATGTCTTGGAAAAGAATTTTCTTGTAGTAAGAGATGTTAATAGAGAGATCTCTCTCCAGGCGGGTGTTATGCCTGGGGACCGAAGTCAATTGGAATGAAGTTGAAAGTTGTATATATGTCATCTGACTGGAGAAACTTCGTTAGCGCGTTGTAGAACACTTAAGTTGCGCTGTCTGACGCTGGTGGCGCTAGCGAGGTAGCGAGTTGGTTGATACAAGTTGCCGTTAGATGTCGCTAGGTCGCCACATTCTCATTTAGGCAGTCGGTTACAGTTTTTATAAGCTGAAATATAGTCAGACTAGTGTTTCTATTTTCACGGTTACCATTTTGTTCACTCTTAATTAAATTATTGCTTACAACAAAGTCATTCTACCATAAATAACTTTTTCATATATTTTCGAGAATATTGGGATCAATGTATCTTATCAGCCGCATCTTAACGGCCTATATACTACAGTTGTTTATCCCCTTTTTTATACAAAGGTTTCACAATATATATTTTTAAAGAATCTGGGAATTTTCCCTGAAGCAATGAAAGATTTATCACGTGGCATAAAGGTTGAGTTATTACATCAATACTCATCTTTATAACATCTGTAGTTAATTCATCATAAGCAACTGCTTTTGAATTTTGTAAAGATTTTACGCATTTTAGTATTTCAGACGCACTAACAGGAGTTAGAAACAAGCTATGTTCAAATTGGGATATAAACTCCTTAATGCCTGATAAATATACCTAGAGATTTTCCTAGCACGAACGGGGTGTTGTTAGTGCTTGACATAATAAAAACATCGACAATCTTTTTATCGATAAGTGTACCATTTCAATGTCATAGACTGATTTTCACTGAAGTATGTGAAATATTAATAATTCATAGTTTTGTTATTATTCTTTTATTTTATAACGCACCACGTTGTTATATGAATCATGTGACATAATGATTGTAATTTTTCCTGGATGATAATGATTTCGCTATGTTCTTATAAGGTACTTCAATGAGTTTTAGGACATTGTGTTTTATAACTATATAATGAAATGATGTACGATTATTTCCTCTATGACGTTGAAGTGGTGGTTATCGATAAAAAGTTTATCGATATTATAATTATGTCAATCACTAACCACATGTTGTTTCTGCTAGGAAAATATCTATTTATTTGTTTATTTGTTTATTTACTTTAAGCATTACATGGTTTCTTATTGTATACTCGTGCCAAACTACAGAGCAGTTTGTCGGCACTTACTCCTGGAAATCATTTTATCAATAACGCTCACAAGTAACACTTAACAGAAAAAATGTAATCTACGCACTAGTTAATTTAACCTAATTTAGTTTGACATATAAACCTTTTTTAATTTAGACTTACCTAAATACATTTGGCTTTATTTCGTTTAAGTCATTAATGAGTTCGCTGGGTAGTTCATTGAATATTTGAGGAATCAAATAATTACTTGTTCTACAACCATAATAATTAGTGAATTTAGGCATGATATATGTTTTACTCTTTTTAGGTCGACTTGAGAAGCTCCGGAATTTTATTAATTTAGAATTTAATTTATCGAAATATTCAGTGGCCAGCAAAAATTTAACTTTCCTATCAACAGGCATAATTTTACAAATTTTAAAAAGCTTACTTTTAGGTATACTGATAAACCTAAATCTACAACACATTTTTTTTTGACAATATTCATGAAAAAATCTTTAAATACATAAGAAATAGTTTGAGGATCGTGATTGATTACATTATCATTACCTAACATTTGTTTAATATTAGGTAATGATAATGTAATTAATCACGATAATGATAAATAGTATCCGGTATCCCTACCAAGAAGCCGAGTGAGACAATCTAAAGAATCGATCGTTATATTTCCATTGCGCGTTTAATATAGGCAGGCCCCACAAACTTTGCAACTAAATTAGGCAATGTATCATGAACATGAATTTTACCCACAAAGTCTTATTTTTCATAGTAAAAATAAAATAATAAAAATAAATGAATATCAGGACAATATCACACCAATTGACCTAGTCCCAGACCTGGTGCATATTATGTGAATGCATAAATATTACGGTGTATTGCAAACTTATCGTACACTCGGCCAATATAAATGTTGAGCATGATTAAACCTTGTTATACAATCATCATTATGCCAGGCGAAGGATATCCGCTGCTGGGATCTTCAATTCCCAAAATTCCAGAATTTCAAAATACTTACCAGATTAACTCTCTTTACGACGTATTTAAAATAATAGATTCGAAATATTGGGGGAGAAAAATGGTTTGAATGTTTTCTTTTATAAGACGTAAATAGAGAATGTGTCATTTTAAAATACTGGTGTTTCGCGAATGACGGTCGATTCATAATCATAGCCATTATCTAAATATGATCTAAATAATATTCTCTGTTAGTCGAAGTTTGCTATGCCAAGGCAATCAGAGTGCTTCATATTTTCTTCGGGGCACTGCACGTAAGGTCTGTTCATCCTTACTTGTCTTATATAGTAAACACCTTTCTAACCTCAAAATGATCATTTTTTTGGCTAAAACAGCTCTTTTGTCGTAAATAAAGTAAACTGAGTTAAAATTTTGGACATCACTTGGCCAATGTATTGTCTGTGATTGCTTTATTTTGTTTAAAATGGCTGTTTTATCCAAAAAAGGTTCATTTTGAGGTTAGAAAGTTGTTTACTATATAAGACAAGTAAGGATGAACAGATCTTCATTATAATTACTCGTACTTTACTCTTTTTTAAATTTTTCTTAATTACGTCTTGCTTTGCCTTCGGGTTAACTAAGAGGATTGTGAACCAACGCTTAAATCTCGTAGCTGTCAAAGTTTTCCCATACAAATTTAGCTCCGGGCGATAACGTTTTACACCCCCTAAATCAAGTCCGATTTTAAAGATTTTGAATATGTTATAGTTGTTATGGAAAATTGTACGTTTCGATTTTTGTTTTTATATGCAAGAATTTTTTTTTGGAAAGGACTACGACTAGTTTTTCATAATATCTACAACATATTCAAGAATCGTAAAAATCGGACTAGGTTTAAGGGAAGAAAAGCGTTATGGCATTTTGTATGAATTTTTCGCTTCACAATCTTCTTAATGTATTACAAATTATGCAATCGGGAAGGGGTTTAAAATTCACTTGCAATTTTTGAACCGAAATGACAGACATGCGACCGAAGGAAGTTAAAAGCTTGCAATACTTAAAAGGGACTTTAATTCAAGACTATTAACTTTAACTACAAATACAAATAATAATATGAGTAGGTACAAATGAGGGTTCTGTCATGGTGTTATACTTCAGTATGCGTATAGTACACCTCTATCAGTTGTCGGTTGTCGTAGTGTTATACCTAGAATAATTTACACATCGATTAAGAACAACCTGATCGTGTATAGTTATCCCCTATATTGAAATAAAGCTACATCGTTTTCAGCTTTTTCCAAGACGTTTTCTACATCTTTTATTTCTGGAAATTGCAGTCTGATCATGAATTTTACCAATTATAATCGTTAATTTCACTGGAACTTGCAATTTGATCATAAAATTTATTCATCACAGTATCATTATTAGTTAAATTTTTACTCCTCACAGTATAATTATTAGTTAAATTTTTACTCATGACAGTATAATTATTAGTTAAATTCGCCAAATTCCATCTCTCAGGGTGAGCTGTTTCGTTTGCTAGACGTACCACTTTATGTATTACATTACCTACCGATGTCACGTCTCTTTTTTTAATAATATCTGCTAAATCAAGTGCCAGGTTTTTCAGTGCAAGCATGAAGTCTTGGATCCAAGTGGTATAGTAATATACAATTGCTATAATTAAAATTTCTACCAATATAGCGCAAAAGCAGGACATTTCTGGGTTATATCAGTTCTGAAGCAAATTACTGCTGAATCTATTACCCCAATTCCACCTATGACAGCAGCCGAAGGCGCACAACTATGACCAAATATTTAAAGGGGGTTAGAGCATAAAGGACACGAGGCTATGCACCGTGAATATCACACAGTCGTAAAATATCGTCTACTGCTAACAGTAGCGATACTTAGATCCTCGAGGCCGACTGCCGAGCACACACCACTGGTATTATGCATAGATTAGCTATTAAACACATAATATTGATAATCTTGCAGGAGTCTTCTACCAAGGCAATCCTGTGTTAGTTATTATACGTTTAATGTTTTTTTCTTATTTAATTTTTTATCAAGTTGTTTTTAGCATTTTACATTATACTTAGGTATATAATATATGCATTCGAATACGTATGACAAGTTGTTTTTTTTACTATAAAAACTACAGATTATAGGGTATGTCTACAGATATGGTATTATTATACCTACGCTGTCCGTCCTTCCGTCCGTCCATCCGGCCCTCAAGGTAAGTATATAAGGATAGATTTGTAGTAAAAAAAGATATTACCAACACTAGTTTACTTATTGCCCATTTTCCAGTAATTATCTTACAGATTCGTATACACTCTTAATTAGTTGTTTATTTCTAAAATAATCAAACAAAAACCGTGCAAACTACTTCGCTAGTTTACTCACAGAATAAAGACTAAGGCCAGCTTTACACTGACGGGACGCAGCTATCTGTTAGAATGAGAAATAAATATTTCTATCTACTTCTAACCAATAGCTGCGTCCCTACTTACGTAAGTCGTAAGTTTCAGTGTAAAGGCCGCCTAAGGCCGGCATTACAACTGTAAGTTATTACTGTAAGTTTTGAAACAAAGCTATATGCAAGGGAGGGATGCAGATATTTGCCACTCACTCTTACCCATAGTTGCGTCTCGAAAATTATAGCAATAACTTACAGGTGTAATGCCGGCCTAAAGGCATAGAAGCCGTGCAATAAGATGAACGTTGCACCAGCTACTTGTCTCTACTTTATAGATTAAGTATTTATAAGAGGAAACGAAACAAAAACTAGGTGTCTTTTCCTCTTTAATCTGTCATGGTCAGAAGGTGAAGAAACGTCAAAGGACACCGCAAGGAAAGTATGGAAAAAAAAACACCGGTGAATTTTGATAAAAAAATATATGTTACGTGTCTTGGTCAATATATAAAAATACTTGGCGCGCAATTAAATCCTATGACTAGTTTTTGACAAACAAAATATTTTGTGAAAAATTATGTGGATATTGGTTCCATAGAAAAATGTATGGAGGAAAAAAAGTGGCCTGTTTTGAACGAAAATATTTTTTTAACTATACATAGAACATGTTTGTATTTGAATCATTTATGTTAACAATAAAACAAGTTATGAAATATTCAAAATCCACAACTTTCCACCGATTATTTTTAAAAAAAACATTAAAAACCAAGTATTTTTCGTTAAAACTCATTTCTAATCTAAATACTGAAGAATAGGGGGATGTGACACCAAACTTATATTAATAAAAAATATGCACAAATTATCTCTTTAGTGTCTTGAAAGTTTTATTTACATCCAACTTTCAGTTATTTATTTATTTTTATTATTGCAGGAAACGAAAATATCACGATTACATAAAAAAAAACCAGACCAATTTTATTTATTGTTATGAAACGCTACAACTTAAAAACTAAACCCTTTTTCATATCGGTTTTTTTGGATGAGTTGATTAATTAAATGATCCCTAAAACATTTTTTTTTTGTTCAAAACTGGCCACTTTTTTTTCTGTCATACTTTTTTCTATGGGACCAATTATATCCATAATATATTATTTTTTACTAAATATTTTTTTTCTCAAAATCTAGTCATAGGATTTTATTGCCCACCAAGTATTTTTATATATTAACTAAGACACGTAATCTATATTTTTTTATCAAAATTCACCGAAGTTTTTTTTGCCATACTTTCCGTGCGGTGTGAGGTGTCCTTTGACGTTAATTCCATATAAGTTTTGTACACAACTACATGCAACAAATTTTCAGAAAGTAGAAAGAAGATGTGTTCTCGCGTATTTTTTAAGCCTTATATGGGGATTTTATTGTTTCGGTGTTAAATTCTTTTATATGTAAGGTTAAGCGGGGTATATTCCGACAGAAGCGAAAATGCGACACTTTTTTTAAAAATTGAATTCAACGTTTTTAAACTATTTTTGCGTCCTTTTATGGCAGTTTAAGTACCTTTATTTCTATAAAAGGAATCATAAATAGTTTTAAAACGATGAATTCCCTTGGAAAAATTAAGTGACGCATTTACCCCTCTGTCGGAGTAGCCCCGCTTGACATTACATAGTTTTTGTTTGAAAACCTATGTCTGCCTCGGCAGATATGGTATTTGGTGTACTAGTTTGCGGCCCTCTAAGTATATGACTGTACCATAAATTGCCTACTTTCTAGCTTCCGCAGCAATGAATTCTTTCGATCGACTGACGCAACCCGTATAACGTCAGTTTAAAATCAAATAAACATCCTCTCACCCAATGATGGCAATGATATAATACAAAAAGAGGTAGATATGTTACCTATACGGCTTACGCACACATAATCAGTAAATATTGCAATTACACAATAATTCATAAATGAAAGCAGGATGGTATGTTAATTTCCGGGAGCGAAACAAAACAAGTGTATGCTGGTCTGCAGACTAGTTCACGGTTCCGTTGACGGCGCAAGACTAAGTAAAGGTGTACCAATTGGCTTGGTTTTAGGGTGCCACTATCGAAGTGCGTATAACATATCTACCTTTACCCCCTTACTAATAAACGTTGAGTAACGGTGGTATAGCTATACAATGTTTTGTCCTTATCTGTCAAATTCAAATGTCACAATGACAGATAAGGACAAAACATTGTATAGCTATACCACCGTTACTCAACGTTTATTAGTAAGGGGGTTACTATATTATATCATTACTCTCTCCCCAAACGCATACACCGTCTCCATACCGTCGTGGGTAAAGAGCGTGTATTGAAAACACCTTTTTTTTTCAAAGAGCTACAGCCGTATATGGGCTTGAAACAACTATGACTAATTAAGGACAAATTCAGCCATATTATTCGAAGAGGAAATTATATTTTAAAAGCTGTCGGGTTATATTATCCGTCCATTACGGCACTTAGCACACAACTGTGAAGATGGCTGGAGCTCTGTGCCCCGTGATTACATTGTTCCTCACAGGTAAGTTTAAAAAAAATAAAAAAATGTGTTTAGATACTGATTTGATGGCACAGCAATAAGTTAAGCCTACTTTGCGGGAATTTATAGTCTGGTATTTCGCCTAACGTCAGTAGTTGTTTTTTGATGATTACTTTGTATAAAATTGAGTTTTGCAATTTTTAAGTTGAAAAATTCTATTCAAAATGTGATAACGTTTCTCACCCCTTAAATCAAGTCCGATTTTTAACGTTTTTTTAATATGAGGTAGAAATTATGAGAAACTAGGTCTGCACGTTTTCCTTCCAAGAAAAAAGAAACAAATGAATAGAAAAGAAAAACGGAAACGTACAAACCTAGTTTTTTATAATTATTACAACATATTCAAAAATCGTAAAAATCTGACTTGATTTAGGGTGAGAAACGTTATCGCCCGAAGCTTCATTTTACAAACGTTCGTACTGCAAAAACGTATGTATGTATGTAGCTAAACACTTTATTGTACCAAAGAATAAAATTAATATAAAAAAGCATGTACACAGAGGAACTTGTCCATTTAAGGGATCTCTTCTAACGTATTTGTGTTTAAACACTTGAAACAACACTTTCTTATTCTTCGTATGGTGCCTCTCCCAATAGCGAAGGTGGGCAATCAGCTCCGCATACTCCTCTCTATTCCTCGCGAGGCGAAACAGTTGGGCAGCACTCGCAACTCCTGACCATTCTCGTACACCTATTTCTAAGCCAAGATTTCTTCTTACAACCCGCGGATCTCTTTTCTTTAACTTTACCATCATTACCAACTGCAAGAGTTCGTATCGTTCGTGCCTATCCAACGTACCTATCGCAAAAAAACAAAAACCCGCCTTCAAAAATGCAAAAAATAACTTCTTTTAAAATGGTAGGTCAGTCCAACTGCATTCGGCTTTTGGTTTAAAATATTGTGGGACGCCGACTTCAATTGGACTGACCTACCATTTTAAAAGAAGTTATTTTTTGCATTTTTGAAGGCGGGTTTTTGTTTTTTTAAACATTTATTTTATTTAATACTTTTTAGTGATCCTATTCATGCTGTTACGTAGCTCCACTTCTAAATATTAATGAGAAACTATAGAACATTGCAAGCTCGCCGCAGACAACGCCGCGGGAATGTCATAGTCATATTTAAACCTAAATGTGCTTCGTCATAGTCGCTCAACTACCTTAATTGAAATATCTTATCGCCACCCTTGAAATAGGCACCGTTAAGGAGTTCCGGTGGCCATCTGTGGTCTTCATCATCAGTTCCACTTCACCATATAGTACTTTTCAAAAGCAAATGCACGAGTTACACTGAAAAATACCAAAATCGCTATAGGTGTGCCTATAATATGACAATGGGACCAACTAGAAAGTATACCCACTCAAACAACGAAAAAAATTTCAAATCGGTCCAGTGGTCTTCGAGTAATCGGGGAACATACATAAAAAAAAAACCCGACGAATTGAGAACCTCCTCCTTTTTTTGAAGTCGGTTAAAAAAGTAAAACTATTTCAGACCCTTTTAAAACCGCTGTAAACGCCGTGTAGTCTATAACATTTTAAAAAGTGAAATGAAACTTGGGAGAACTTTGTACGAGTATTTTGTTTGGCGGTTTTTTGTTTTTTAAAACATTTATTTTATTTCATACTTTTTAGTGATCATAATACGCTGTTACGTAGTCCCACTTCTTAGTTGAAATGAAACTTTAAGTTATTTCAAGCGCGCCGCAAGCAACGCCGCGGGAAAGTCATAGTCATATTTCAATAACCTCCTTTTTTGAAGTCGGTTAACAAGTAAATATTCTTCCTTGTAGTCGCTCAACTATATTAATCGAGATATCTTATCGGCACCCTTGAAATCGGTACCGTTAAGGAGTTCCGATGGCCATCTGTGGTCTTCATCATCAGTTCCACTTCACCAAATGGTACTTTCTGAATGCAAATGCTGGATTTGTTACTAAAAATACTAAAATCGCTATATGTTTGCCTAAAATATTTGAGGAGTTCCCTCAATTCCTCACGGATCCTCTCATCAGATTCAGATTTGGTGACAATGGGACCACCTCGAAAGTATACTCTATCAAACCAAAAAAAAAAATTTGAAATCGGTCGACAATTGACGGAGTAATCGGTGAACATACATAAAAAAAAATACATACAGTGGAACGTATAACCTCCTCCTTTTTTGAAGTCGGTTAAAAACTAACCATAGACATACGTTTTGTTAATAATTGTCATTTTCATGCTTCCCGCTCATTTACAAAGTATGACAGCTTTTGAATGGTATGTCCGATTTGAATAATTCAAAAAGTAATTTACAGGTACTGATATAGCCTTAAAAACGAAGTAACTTATTTGGATAAGGATTAATACCAAGGTACGAATAATGGGGCCTAGTTAGTACCGGCGTTACAATTGCATATATTAACATGAAAAAGTAGTTATTGTGACATAACTGTAATAGTTAGACATATGGTATCGCGGATTTTTTTGTAGAAATTGATATCTTATATAAAAGTGTAGTACATCACTTTGCTCTATTGTCAATATTTTCCGCAGCGTACGCGATGTAAGAATTCTTTTTGGTATTTTTTTCACACCTTCCTTACATTATCGAAGTTTTCATACGGAACCCTAACAATTTTTAAAATATACTATAGCCTATGTTCATCAGGGATAATGAAGGATTCTAATGGTCAAAGAATTTTCCAAAACGGTCCAGTAGTTTCGGAGCCTATTCAATTCAAACAAACAAACAAACAAACAAACAAAAAATCAAATCTTTCCTCTTTATAATATTATATTTATTATATAAAATATCACTGTTTGCCGGATGATAATACCACTACATACATGCATTAAATCACGCCGGTTGCCCAGAGGGGTAGGCTAGAGACCACTTCTTTCCACGCTGTTATCATATCATTGTAGTCGAAAAGGATTCACGGAAATCCATGCAGTGGAAGCTGGTTCCGAGAATTTTTCATTAAGTCATACGGCGGTACACAATCATAATACGAGATACGAGTATGTAAAACAGAATATTGGTAGGTAATCCAAAACATACGTTTGTGTGCTCCTGACTCCATACAGAACCGTTTTTCCCTCGAATATCAATATTTTCCCTATTACATAATACCTACCGTTTGCCGTATTATGGTTGCGTGACCAAATGTGGATAAAGCATCCGTCACTCTCGTACTTATATACGTGTCAAAAAGTGACGGATGTTTTATCCGCATTTTGTCACGCCATAAACGTAGCCATATTAGGCCCCCTGGTTATCCCATAGGGTCGAAGTTTATCCGTAATAGCGAATGCAATTTAACCGGTTATTAGACGTTTTTGTATGAAAATAACCGGTTATTTGCATTCCCTAATCCGTAAGGATCCCACCAATAAGATAAGATAAGGCTCCAGAGGGCCCTGCCAAGATGCATTGCGCTAACTACCGTTTCTACTCGATTCGTTTTTAAACCAATCGCGTCACTGGTAGATGACGTGATACGAAAAGCCACGTGATCTATCAGTGACGCGATTGGTTTAAAAATGAAACGAATAGAAACGTTATAATTTCATTATTTAAGCTGTTATCAATGCAATCCAAAACGTTTCTCGAACATCCAATCTGTGGAACTTGTATTTTTATGTCACACGGCGCTCCACTATTATGATTCTTTGAACTTATAGCTTTTTTTAAACATAAAGGTTTTTTTTTTTTTAAATCTTACGTTTTGTATTTGTTACAGGTTTTCTGGTGGGGATCAAAGTAAGTAAAAATTCTATGTTTGTTGATTATTTCTTTGATCTTTATTGCACAGAAGAATACACTTAATATACAAAAGGCGAACTTAATATCGTAAGGCATTACTGTAAGTATAGCAAGCAAGAAAAAGAATAGGACATTATCGATTTATAAAAAATCTGCTCAAAATAAGTATCAATGTAAAAATGTAGCTGTTAAAAAAATACAAGGAAGATTACCGGGTAAAACAAAATAAAACCTATTTAAAAAAAAGGCTACCTACCTATTTACATAACAAAGACTAACTTATTCCCTAACTATTACGTAGTCGAGTTCATAAATATGTGTACACTTTAGTAACTTGGCTCTTTAATGTCATGTTAAAACTGCCGTACATGACATGTGACAACGATTAAAGTGACAAGTGTACACATATATGAACTCGACTGTAAACGGCAGATTAGAATTCAATCCTGACACCTGTCATCGTGGTACTTTTTTTTATAAATTAATAACTAACTCCTTGTTATGAGGCCACATCCACATAATTATGATAAAGTCGGTGGTGTTTCCCGATATGGATCTCACTTCTACATATGATAAAGTCGGTGGTGTTCCCCGATATGGATCTCACATCCACATATCGTCGGCCTAAATCGCAAACCTCGTAACTCAATCTGACCAAATTTTACAGGAGGCACAAAAAACGGCGGTCGACAAATGGCGCTCGGGAGTTGCGAGGTTTCCTATTTTGCTTTTTAAACGTAAACGGTTTATTTTTGGTATTTAAGAGTTTTGCCGTTTGCGTTCAGAATAGTACTATCTAAAAGAGTCAAAACATGATTTTCAAAATAATTTAGTTACGAGGTATGCAATTTAGGTCGACGATATGATAAAGTCGGTGATGATACCCGAAATGAATCTCAAATCCACATATGATTAAGCCGGTGGTGATCCCCGATATGGATCTCATATCCACATTATGATAAAGTCGGTGATGTTCCCCGATATGGATCTCATATCCACATTATGATATAGTCGGTGGTGTTCCCCGATATGGATCTCATATCCACATATGATAAAGTCGGTGGTGTTCCCCGATATCGATCTCACATCCACATTATGATAAAGTCGGTGGTGTTCCCCGATATGGATCTCATATCCACATATGATAAAGTCGGTGGTGTTCCCCGATATCGATCTCACATCCACATTATGATAAAGTCGGTGGTGTTCCCCGATATGGATCTCATATCCACATATGATAAAGTCGGTGGTGTTCCCCGATATCGATCTCACATCCACATATGATAAAGTCGGCGGTGTTCCCCGATATGGATCTCACATCCACATATAATAAAGTCGGTGGTGATCCCCGATATGGCTCTCACATCCACATATGATAAAGTCGGTGGTGTTCCCCGATATGGATCTCACATCCACATATAATAAAGTCGGTGGTGTTCCCCGATATGGATCTCACATCCACATATAATAAAGTCGGTGGTGTTCCCCGATATGGATCTCACATCCACATATGATAAAGTCGGTAGTGTTCCCCGATATGGATCTCAATAACCATAACGCCTATGTGTCTATGCTTTGGATATATTTTAAATCGATCATATTTCCTTGAATTTGTCAAACGTGAAAACGCGATTCGAATAGAAACAACTTCCGCGATTGTTTTATTTTTCAAATATGAAAACTTTTTCGCATTTTTTGTGTTGAATATTCGAAACCCTACGATCTCTTACAATGTTTTTTTTTCAATAATTGAGTACTTATATTATGACTTGCGATAATATGACCCAATAATATTGAAAATAATCAATGCTGACAACATAATATTATGTATACCCATTGCCCCTCTAGTAGTCTTATTCTTTCAAGGATTGTAGTTTATAAATGTCTAATTGACCTTACTTTGACAGATTGCCGCAGCACAATCAGCCACCGGAGCACCACCATCAACAACCACCGGAGCGCCACCACCGGGACCAGAGTAAGTGGGCCATTCTTCTATCTAATCAATTAAGCGTGATCTTCGGTAATCACAATCAGTTTAAGCGCTCAGGTTCAGTTTGTCCATATTCCCATCTCGTCCACATTCCCATCTAGTCCACATTCTTATGTCGTTCACATTCCCATTTCGTCCACATTCCCATTTCGTTCACATTTCCATCTCGCACACATTCCCATCCCGTCCACATTCTTATCTCGTCCACATTCCCATTTCGTTTACATTCCTAACAACTAGTGAACAACCGAGTGATTGAATTGATATCGATCAGCCCTACAGTCCTAAGTTAGGTTTTAGACGAGTTAGGAATGAGGACGAGTTGGGAATGTGGACTTAATGGGAATGCGGACGAGTTGGGAATGAGGATGAGCTGGGAATATGGACGAGACAGGAAGTGGACAATTTGGGATTGGTATGTGGACGAGTTGGGAATGCGGCCGAGATGAGAATGTGGACGAAATGGGAATATGGTCAGAGTGAACCTGAGCAAGTTAATCGCTCCTTAATTGCAGCGTCAAATTCAAATAATTGCTGTTTACTTACCATAAATCCACAACATTAATTAAAAAGATGTCTCTTCAGAGACAATAAAGAAAGATGAGAAGGGTTTCAAACATGCGGAAAAGGTGACAAGTTTGATAAAACTGTCGAGGTTTCTGATTCTAATCGTCTTATCACGTTTAAGTAACGTTTCAATTAAAGATGATCAAGTATAATAATAATATACCCAAAAAAATACTTAGGCGTTAGGCTTATGGTTAAGGAGACCCAGATCGTGAAACACACGAGTCTTAAGCGTAATGGGCCTCGTAAAATTTGTGATAAGTTTTTATTTCAAAACATTTTGCGGAACAAACAATTTGTTTGCGTTAATGATTTCGGTGGCAGACAAACTTAAGTGATAAAATTATCGTATTTTAAATTGAACGCCTTTAGATAATGATTATAAATTATTGAACGGGTCATGGTTATGCTATTTCGGTAACCACTTGATTGCTTGTGCAAATTTGATCGACCTTATTTATAAGCAAATAAGGGCTATCACTGGCAACTCTGGATACACAAAGCACGTGAGTTGGTAAATAAATAATAGCCCACAAATCCAATGAATCCTGGAAATTCCCCAAATAAAGTTAGAGTACCTACTATGAGAAACAAAGGATACATAGGTTATGTATTATATTATATAATGTATTTTACATTTACCAGTTAGCGAGGAAGGAAAACTTCATTTCAATTGTCCGTGTTAAACTGTAACATTATAAATTAATAATACTGGAACTACCTAAGCTGATAACTGGTTATTAACTTATTACCGAGTGCCGTCAGTAGGTTTAATTGCCAATTTTTAACTAGGGTTAAATAATGTCAAAGTTGCAGGAAAATAGTACATTATTGCCTAGGCATGGAAGTAGGCAATTGCGGGCCGAGTATTGGATTAAACGGACGAGCTTGCGAGTCCGTTTAAAAATACGAAGCCCGCAATTGCTGTTCCTGCCGAGGCAAATATAGTGCTTTTCTCAAAAATCGCAAGATTTTTTTTTGTATTCGAGTCAAATCTTCATCGCTTGAACTTATTTTTTGAATTGTATACAAACAGAAACTTAATGTGAAAAAACCATCACTCCTTACCGCCTTTTTGTTTATGACAAGGAGAAACGCAATTGTTGTTTTAAAAAAAAACATAAGCTATTCCAGGCACAAATAAAAAAGTTATGTTTCGAGTAAAATTTGGATGTATAAGACTTGTGCCCTCATTTTATTATGGCCCTTTTCACTTTTTAAAAAGTTACAAGCTAGATAGTAATGAAATTTGTATGCAACATTGCGGGCTTGTGTAGCGAGCACGCAATGTTTTTTTTTTTTAATTTGTGAACTGTCAGTAAACTATGTACTTCGTGTCTCAATATGTAGATAGGAATGTCAACATTTCCGGACATTTTTGAGAAAAATATATTTTCAGAATTTTCCCTATTATTATCATAATCGTTTACTCGGAATCCTACTGTGAGCATGCTATTAGCGGCCTTTACACGTAAAGTTAGGACCGCGGGAAACGACACACGCCATTCCAACCTTCGTTCCGAACCGTACATTTTTTACTATTTTACTATTACAGTTGCATAACGTACGGTTTGGAACGAAGATTGGAATGGCGCGTGGCGTTTCCCGCGGTGTGAACTTTACGTGTAAAGGCCGCTATTGCCCGGTTTTTTTTTGTTGGTTTGTCATCTAAATATCCCATTTGAACCTTACTTTTGAAGCAAATCTTGTTATCGAAAAAAAGTAATAAAAAGAGCAGTAAAAAAAGAGGTTTCTGAATTTTAGCGAGAAACTATTTTAGGTACAGTCGACAAAGAGATATATCCACTTTTTCACCTTATTGCATTGTAATAAGGTCCAAAAGATACATCTCTTTTTAGTCAACTGTCTATCGGCCTTATTAGCTGCACACTTTCGTACCTTGTCGCTTTAACGCCTTTGATAGATTAATGTAGCAGTTCAAACATGACGTTACAGTGACAAAGCACTACTAGCAGCTACTTATAAGGCCGACCATACTAATAATGAATATTTTTTTCAGGACATGCCCTGAATTTAGTGACTACAACAAAACAGTAGAACTGTTAGCCGATCAGTTTGTGAAAAAACTCGAGGAGTGTGTCCTGATCAGTAAGGGAGCCCGCGGCAATCTCAAAGTTAACGCATTATTTCCTGTGTTAGTGTATGAGAACTTGAAGAACAACAGTCTCTTGGAACTTAAATCACGTAAGCCTAATGATTTATTATCAAACGACATCAAAAAAAAAAAATTATTCAATTTAATTCAATTTTGTAGGTTATGGCTAAAAAAATATTAAAATAACGCGCTTTATTTGCCGCTATTTATATGACAAGCCAGTGTTGACAGCAGTAAAACGATGCTGTTATTACTATTTCCTCACACGCGACAAATAAGTTGAGTATTGTTTCACTACTCTTAACATGATCAATATTCAGAAACTTCATGTTGTTCAGTGTGTCAGGACTTAGGATTTACTTCTTATTTGCGTACGAGTAGTACTACTTATGCCAGGGACGTCGGTTCAAGTGACAGAGCTTTCCGGGACGTCGGGTTCAGTGACAGAGCGTTGCCGGACTTCGCACGACATCTGGCGACATCGCGCGGCAGAGGCCCTACTTTGAAAATCGAAGTTCGAAGTTACGTTAGCTCCATCCCTGTCACTCGTCATTCGAGACTATATCGAGAGAAAGGGATGAAGCTAACGTCACTTCGAACTTCGAATTTCAAAGTAGGGCCTCAGGTGTCCGCAGCGACGTCGGGCGATTTCGAGCTACGTCGCGAAACTTTGCCTGATGTATCGAATTTGCCTGATTCTGCGAACAGGTGGTTACCAGCACAAGTTGCCTGTGACTTGGTTGTCGCTCTATATTTCCCTTTCTATCTAGTCAGTAACGATAGAGGCGCACTGAGCGACAAGCGAGAAAATACGACTTTTGCTACCAGGACGGGTAGCACAAGTTGTATTTTCTCGCTTGTCGCTCAGTGCGTCTCTATCGTTTCTGATTGAACTGAACGGGAGATCCGAGCGACAAACAAGTCGCGGGCAACTTGTGCTAGCCGTGCTGTGCAGACATGACGTGCGAAGTTTCGTGAAGTCGCTCGACTTCGCCTGACGTCGCGGTAGACACCTGTCGCGCGATGTCACCAGATATGGCTTGCGAAGTCCGTCAATTGAATACCACTAAATTGATATAATGTATAGGATTGACTTAAGCTGGGCTCGTAATATGGTCGCTTTTGTCGCGGTGGATAAATCAACCGCCACTCCCGCACTGACTAATCAGAAAGTGACACGACGACGATCCACGACTTTTAGGCTCACTGGCAGATTGCGACAACCAGACGTCAAAGAAGTTTAGTAATAATGTCAACACTATTCATATCTACTTAAGGCGTCATATTGATTGATTGTTATGTACTTAAAGTACGCGAGGCGATAGAAAACAGAAGTGTTGGCAACGTTTGCATCTTGGATAGGCCTATTACTGGGGTTCTAGTGAAAAAGGGTACAAGTCGACTTAACTCGTAATAAAAACAGGTATAAAGTCTGTTCCTATTCGTTCCGTCACTCTTATAAACAAATCAATTTAGTATTATAACTCCATATTCGCATACTTTTGGAAGTGGAGCGTAGTCATATTATTTATTTATACACTTTATCATTGTCTTCATGTCCATTTTAAGGTAGTAATCTCTATTTAATATTGTATTTTTTGATGAAAAGCACATTCGCTGAAAACACCATTACACTGACAGAGTCTTGTCACACAGAATTTTTTTTGAACTATTTCTGACATTGAGAATTTAGTGAGGTTTGATAGATTTGATTGATAAGTGAGGTTTTCGTCTCTGTCGCACCCAGCATAATAATACGATGATGATGATGAATATATATTCAACCTTTTTAATACACTAATTCGAGGTAACATTATTCTCATTACTATTTCACCTCTACCTACCTCTATCTAAAGACAATTACAGTCAGGTATACTTGTTATTGTCATTGGCAGTATAAATAGGAGCAGACTTTATACATGAACGAAGTATGCTAGACTTAAACCCTTTTTCACTTGATCTTCAGAAGACTTATACCTTTTTTCACTAGGACTAAATAAAAGGGTGTTAATTCATTTTGATTTTCAGTTATTAAAGCTGAGCATAATCCTACATTGAAGAAAATCACGGAATGCGTCAAACAATACTCTGGACAGGATTTCAATGAGGAGGAAGCCCGGAATCATTTTGGGTTTAACGGCACGCGGCAGCTGGTTTTTGATGTAAGATCGAGTGGTAGAAGGACCTTTTTTGGATCGCTAGGTCGCCACCACCTTCATACCTAACCTACCACCAAGCAGCAGTTCGCAATATTGTGTTCCGGTGTGGGGATAAGACAACTGGTGAAATTACTATTCCATCTTAGTCTCTAGGGTTAGCAGCGTAATTGGAGTCTTAGGATTGCAGTCTCGAGATTGTAGTCTTTAGAATTAAAATTTATATAGGTCTCAGATCCCACATGCTAGTGTGCCTTAATTATCCTTGGCATAAAAACCGAAGGGCTAGGCCCCCAAGCTCGGGGGGCCCCTAAAACCTGATTAGCAAACCTCATATTGAATTAGTTATATATGTATGTATATGTATGTATGTAAATACTTTATTGTACAAACGGGAAAATAACAAACAACAAAATAGACAGAAACACAAAAGGTATGTACAAAGGCGAACTTATCCCTTTAAGGGATCTCTTCCAGTTAACCTTTGAGCGATTGGGAAAAGTTTGAAAAAATAAACAGCCAAACGTACAACAATGAAAGGGACTAGATGTTTCATAATTACGTTAATATTAAATAACCAATTTAAAGTTCTAAGAATAAATAAATAAATATGAGCTAGATCTTAGTTAAATAATTTAATACAATGCCAAATAGACAGATGGATATATACTTATATAAATATATCATTATATATAAATTTATATACATATATATATATATATATATATATATATATATATATATATATATATATATATATATATATATATAAATAATTTATATATACATATATAAACTCACACATATATAATTCATATATATATGAATAGACAAAGATGAAAGGACATAAAAATGATAGTCTTCGTTCAAGGACAAGAGTCAGACCAGTGGTTTTTTAATCTTGATTTAAGCGATGCAACAGATTGAGACCGCCTTATATCAACTGGGAGTAGATTCCACAATCGCACAGAGTGCACCGAAAATGATTTAGAATAAATCTTAGATTTGTTTGAAGGAAAAGCAAGGGATAGGTTATATAGCTAGCTAGCTGATGATACCTACTTAATTATGATGATTTATGATAAAGTAGCGTTGCATTTTTAAAATATTGATAAAACCTAAACAGTTTAGAGGCTCCAGTTTCTTTTTTTGCCCCAGGGCCCTTCGTGACCGAGCTACGCCACTGCTAGTAAGCTGTTTTTTTAAATCTTAAACTGCAGTTTTCATTTCTTCCAAAATCGAAGCCTTGGTTTGTAATACTCGATAACGCTAACCAAAGACATTACATGTACTTAGTAATATTACCCGTAAATCTCTGACCCCCTTCATAGTTTCGCCATTCTGGCCCACTTAGATTGATCATGCACTTTTTTTTTATATTGCATGGACTTGGCATGCTAGGACTAAGATGGAATGCCTCTATGCTAGTATTTCACCGGGTGTCTTATTGCCACACCGGAACATAACAAATATTTATAACAGAATAAATATGTGTGTAGTTAGTGATGAAATAGATAAAATAGACCAACTAAAAAAATATGTTAGACCTCCACGACTTAGAGTATTAAAATATTTGCCAAAATACACCCTCCCAAAGTATACAAATTTCCATGGAAAGCGTACTAGGGAATATATGTTGCCGTATATAATGAACGAGTTACCCTCAGATATATGCGAAAGAATAAGTAACAACCCTAATAAATGTTTCAACATTATGAAAGCTGCCTACATGGGTAGCTCATACATAATAATTATAAAAAATGTAAAGAGAAAACGAGTGATACCAGCGGCAGATAAACTCTGCGTAGTTTGCGCCCGCTGTAAATGTTAATTTTTTTAAATGTATTTTCTAATTGTAAATAAACTGAAAAAAAAACAATGCGAACACTACTGCTTGGCGGTAGGTTGAAGGATAAGATGGTGGTAGCGATCCGGTCGGACCTGGCATATGATCCTACCACTATAAAAGTGCGCGTCCACTGGATCGTACAGCATGACACGATTAATATAGCGCACGGATTAAGCAAAAATAGACTCTCTGCATACAGCGTAAGCGCTTTGACATGCGCTATATAAATCGTGTCGTGGTGTAATCGGAGCGTACGGAGCGGACGTGTTGTTATTGTTTTGTAGATATTTAAACAGAAATGCCGATCATGCACGCTGTACAGTCGGCCAAAGATCTGGTCTACCACCATACGGTTGAAGTTCATTTGCACGTCATGATACAACAAGTTCGATTTTCCCTTGCAATAATATTATGACAGTGACAAGTTTCAACCTTAGCGATAATTAAATCTCACAGAAACTTTCATAAAAACTGGTAGACCACTTTCTTGGCCAAAGAAATCAATACAAAGCAACAAATCTGTACGCTCCGTACTACACGTCCATTGGACGGGCGGTCACTATCTTTTAATTCGACCTACCTATATTTTTTTAATAACTGTAAACCGTTTCACAATGCATATTTTTTAGGGTTCCAAAAATGTTAAACAAACGCATCATTCTTTCCGATTAAAATGTTATCGATTCGTATTCCGTTCTGTAATAAATTTGTTAACTTAATTTAATACCTACCTACTATGAAATAAATAAGCTATCATAAATAATAAATAAAACGCCGTGACATTAAATAATTAAAATCGTATCGGTGAATCGATTTGTTCGAAGAGCGAGGTAATAGCAACCTTTACGCGGCACAGTTTGGACTGCGCATCTGGGACTGCGTTCCGAACCGCAGATGAAAGCGTCTCGGTCCGTTCGATGGTGGTTCGACCGCGCATCAAACTGTCAAGACTTTATTACGACCAAATAATTATTAATTAATAATTGACACCAATTCATATGTGCTAAGTTAGTAAAATAAAATACCGTTTGTAGATTTTACACTGCTGATTACAATAAAAATATTTTAGTATTTTTTTATGCAGTAGTCTTTATATATTTAGGAAAATCAGTAAAAAAACTTGGATTGTGAATGTTAGGAATACACTTATAGTGCCCTTAGTCCATTTATTACAACTGTCTGTCTGAAAAAAAAAAATACAACTGTCATGTCCATTGTTTATCTGTCTGACGGATTACTTGATTCTAACGACACGCTTTCGATTCACGTAATACTATTATTTTGATTTACGCTATTTAAAATGAAAGTGACTAACGGATTTGTAAAAGCGGATAGCCACAATCTGCCCAAAGTCGACGAATTTAATTATGTTGTTACATTTCATGCGGTAAAATTACATGACATGACAGTCAGTTCTGTTTCTGTTTAAAGTTACTTTTTTATTTTATGTCAGGCTAAGATCACGACATCAGTATTCCTAACTTTGTATATAAGGTCTTTTTAATGACTATTTCTTTAATAAATTATATTAATATAATTTTTGATTTTTTTTGATTTTGAACGACGAATTTAAGTTAAATAAAGAAAAACCGAGAAACACGGGTAGTCTAATTTTTAACCAGCTATTATAAACGCGAAAAAACAAAAGTGCTTTTATTTTTGAAATGTTGTCAATTGTTATGTTAGTTGCCTTCTCAGTTGATAGGAAACAACGTTCGCGTGAAATGTAAAATTTTAATCTGTCACAGGCCCAATAACATATGAAAGGTATTATAATAATTATACCTATTAGCGGCCTGCACACGTAAAGTTCGGATCGCGGGAAACGCCACGCGCCATTCCAATCTTCGCTCCGAACCGTACGTGTAAATGCAACTGTAATAGTAAAAAATTAACGGTCGGACTGGCGCGTTGAATGCGCGTGGCGTATTCCGCGGTCCGAACTTTACGTGTAAAGGCCGCTATTATTGATAGGTAAACTACACTTTTATGCTAAATAATCTTTGTCAGAATAAAGGCAGCTCAAAATATTAACAAAAGGGGTTTGGGTAAAAGTGTTGTCATTTGTAAAATTCATACATTTTCAAGGTGAGCGGCCATTCGTAAAAGTGGCAAATTATGATAGAATTATTAAAAATAAACATATTTTATTATGTAATGTAATACTCTTAAGTGCATCGGAGCTGAGATATTTAAATATTCATACTTAGGCGTACTTTTGTACTAAAAACTGAACACTTAAATCTTTAAAATCTCCGCTCTGATATTATTTTAACGCCATAAATTATATATATCTATATGTATTTAGAGGTCCTCTAAATAACTATGTAAGAATCATCCGTGGCCGCTGAAAAAAAATATGACCATATTCTTCAAACAAATTTATCCAATGCCCTTTAAAATGTACTGTTTTTTTTTTCAGTTTGATCATTGTTCTAACTCCATGGCAACGAAAGGTTGTATTGAAAATGTGTATTTCGACAACGTAAAGGATCCCGAAACGAAAATTCACAAGGACGCTTTCACGTCTTCGTTTGATCTTTTAGCTGAGTACTGCGAGCCGTCTTTGGTAAGTTTCAATTTGCCATTGCTACCTACTACAATATCTATTAGCTTATACCGTGTTAATTCTTACTTGTCTTATAGTAAACAACTTTCTAACCTCAAAATGAACCTGTTTTTGTAAAACAGCTATTTTAAATAAAATAAAGCAATGACTGACAATACGTTGGCCAAGTGATGACCAAAACGTTTACTCAGTTTACTTTGTTTACGATAAAAAAGCTGTTTAAGCCAAAAAAAGGTTAATTTTGAGGTTAGAAAGTTTTTTACTATATTAGACAAGTAAGAATGAACACGGTATATATTCTTTGTCCTAACGTGTCCTAACGATCAAATTTGAATGATCATTTATCCTAAAATGGTTTGCAGCTGCGTCAGACCACTTTTCAAGTTTTCCAAAAATACTTGCGGTTAATTAGGTTAGAGTTGTATTATAAGTATAACACCACTAACACCACTGTTAGCTAATAGAGTTCCGTGTCCGAAGGGTGTCAAACGGGATTCTAATACCAAACCTACGCTATACATCTGTCCAGAATATGTGCTATAATTTATAATAATGTCGGATTTTTTTATATTTTATATTTTTTTATATATTTTATAATAACGTCGGATTTTTTTTAAAGAAAATTAATAAATAAAGGTGGTCGCCATTAACGAAACATTTTTTTTCAACGTATTTTTATTATTGTTGTATTATAAAAACGGTAAAACATGTAAGCGTCAACTTTGGTATGATTATAGTTAAAACCTTAAAGAAACACAACAAATGTGGCGTTATCTGAAAAGGGACCTTATTGTCGATGGCGCTTACGCCGCACTGCGTCACGCGACGTTGTATTTATATCGGAGCATCTTTGACAATGGCGGAAGCGCCATCGACAATAAGGTCCCTTTTCAAATATAACGCCACAAACACTAAAAATTCTTCGGAACCCTGCACTGAGCCTGGTTTTTTTATTATTTATTTTGTTTTAAAATACTTTTTTTTTTCCAGAGATATGATGGGAGAGGTGCCGGCTATAATGTTCTCCCGTCTCTGTCTTTGGTCATTGGCACTGCGCTTATGATGACCAAGTTAGCCATCTTTAATTAAAATAAAGTAAACATATTTGATGTCACAAACCAGCAAGGATGTCATTGTTAAGGGTCGGATTTTTCGGGGCCGCTTTTGAGAACTTGTAGGAAGAGAGCACCGCTTTGTATCGATGTTATCTACACGTTATTTTTTTTTAAATGTGCCTGTAAATAAAACCTTCTAAATTAATTATCTTGCATGTACCATTGACTCTAACTTCATACCAGCAGGAAGCTCTAGATTTTTATTTATAGATATAGAATATAGATATATACATATGTATAGCTTGTACTTAAAGTTCATACCAATTGACGTGTCTTATTTAGTAAACACTTTTATAACCTCAAAGTGCTCTATTTTCGCCTAAAATAACAATTTTGTAGTAAAAAAACTATCCATGATGTAAAACCAGGAAAATGGTGTGCAAAATGTGGTCTCTAGTTGCTTTATTCAGCTGAAAATGGGCATTTTATCCAAAAATGATGCATTTTCAGGTTATAAAAGTATTTACTAAATAAGACAAGTCTTTTAGTTTAAATAATAAAGTTACTTACCATCAAAAAGTTGTTTGTTTTTTGGCGCTTACTAAAACCACGTACCTATTATTGTTACTTACCTTAATATTAGAGATGGGCCGACTAGGCGACGATTAGTCGGGAAAGCCGACTATTCGGTATCATTTCTAGTCGGTAATTAGTCGGCGACTAGTCGGCAAAAAATGCCGAATATTCGGCACTTTATTTTTATTGCCTAGAGGAAATATCCTCAAAAAATGTCGACACAATCGATTTTCTTCTCGACATAGTTATAAAAGCACTAGGTAGTTCGTATTTAATACTATAATTAGGGTTCTAATTGTTTTTTTTGTCGTGCAGAAAAAACGTAAACAGAACTGGTTAAAGGTAGGTAGGTAATAAAGCGCGACGGACGAAGCGAAACGAGTACACCCGAACTTAGCAAAATCCCACGTTCGGCATTGCCCACTAGTCGGCCGATTAATCGGCCAATTGAAAACCGATTAGTCGGCCCATCTCTACTTAATATCATCCTCAGATAGAATGTCAGATTGACTTTGGACCTAAGGAGGGTCACAGTGCAACATACTGTGCCCTCCAGGGATTATAGAGTTATTCCTTATTAGAACACGCTGTATCATTAAAAAAACCTTCTTTCAGTTTTTGGAAAAGAGTTGAGAGAACCCTTATATTATCTTACAGATACACTTCGACACTTTCGGATCTTTCGCATTCAGCTGTTCGTTTCCTCGCGATGTTTTTCCTTCACCGTAAGAGCATCGGATAATGTACTTAAGCTAGAAAAACTCATTGGTAAATGGCGACTGCGGGGGTTCGAACTCGGTACCTTGCGATCCCGAGTCGACCCCTAAGCCAATAGGCCACAGACGCTATTCAATGGGAGAAGCTACGGGAACAAGAGTTTAGCAGCAACTTGTACTAGGTATTCATTATTCTGTGGCAGCGGGGATCGAAGTTACTAAATATGTTACTAAAGGCGCCGTCAATAGAACTTGCAAAATATGTAAACAAACCAAACGAACCAATTCACCATGATTACTCCAATGAATTACTCGATAATCACGGACTTTTACAGATCAAGTGAGGTCTTTGCAATGATTTATACACTAGATCATTGTTTCATATTAAGTTTAAGATGAAATAACTATTCATTATACGTTATTTTTAATAAAAACATGCTTGGTGAATATTTGAGGTTATGCGTCAAATAGTACTAATTTGTTTACATCGTTCACAAGTTCTATTGACGGCGACTTTAGAGAGTTATTTCATGAGTATAGGTTCAGTCGAGTTCATAAATATGTGTACACTTTAGTTCCTTGTCTATTTAATGTCATGTTTAAACTGCCATACATTAATTGTCACAGCGATTAAAGTGACAGGGTACTAAAGTGTACACAATTATTGCACCTATAGTCATTGAATATTAGAGGTCAAACTCGCACAATATATATTATACATATACTGATACTAACGAAATAATTAAATCTTATTTAATCAGTACCGATACTAAGGTACCTACGAAATGTTTACCAAATTAATGATACGTTACGATGTGAATTATTTTGATAAGTTTACATATGCTGTGACATGCGTCTCTAGCAGTGTGAAAAAGGCCCCAATAACTTCATAACGTTATGAAAAATATCGATATTATAACGGTAAATTCCATTAATGTTTAATATTTGTATGGATATATTATATCGATATTTGGACGTAGTTATGCAAAAATGTTCCAACCCACACTGATACCATTTTGAGATAAACGCAATTTAGTGTTTTTAGTTGTACACTTTTTTGCCCAAACTGGAATAGGCTAATACTATAAGTTTTACTGTAGAAATATATGATCATTACTTAATGAAGTAGCTGTTTTATAAATATTTTTAATAAAATGGTGGATTTTTAGACAACGTGGTATTGAAACGTTTTTGTTTTGTATCGACACTCGTTCCAAATAATATTGCAGAAACGTTCCATCGAGTATTTTACTTTAAATTAAAAACTTTAACAAGATTAATGATTATGAATAGGTGAAGTTATAAATACGAATTAAAATAATAACAAAAGGAAACGAAATAATTATTGTAAAAGAAGAACATCATCATCATTGTTATGCATAAACGTTCCAACCCACACTGACACCATTTTGAGACAAACGCAATTTAGTGTTTTTAGTTGTACACTTTTTTGCCCAAACTAGAATAGGCTAATACTATAAGTTTTATTATAGAAATATAAGGTCATTACTTAAAGATGTACCTGTTTTAAATATTTATAATAAAACGGTAGGTTTTTAGACAAAATGGTATTGGAACGGTTTTATTTTGTATAGACACTCATTCCAAATGACACTCATTCCAAGTGAGTGATTCCAAAATCCATGTAATGTGTAATGTGCAGGGTTAAATTATAAAATGTAGTGAAAATAGTCTGAAATAATAAATAAGAAATGATAGAAAAATATGGAACTGAAATATTATTATAATTAATTATAAAAGATTGATTGTAGATTGTTTGCTTGTACTCTTACAAATAACAATGTTTCCAGAAATAGTCCTACCATTCGCACATTTAATACTAGCTGTACTAAATGTGACATGAACTCCCATGTCACTGAATGCTTGAACCGCTGCAGCACTTGCGCTTAATGTAAAGGATTAGGTTAATAATAATATTTGTTTTTAATCATTATTTTTAAAGCAAACCTGCTGTAATTTGTTAATGCTGTGGACAGTTGTTATTAAATTGCAAAACATTATCTTCTATAATTTTGTAATAATTTGTAATAAAAAGTGTCGGTTTGTAATTTGTTACTCATCACCGTCATACGTTATTATGGCATATCAAAGTCTAGCTCTCTATCAAACCCATCGACATCATCAATGATGTCTTCCGAACTCTTAACTTAAGCGTTCTATAAAATTGGAGACAATTCTCAGGAATGTACTGGTATATTGATATAAATCAGTTAATTTCGCTGGAGCAATTGGTTTGCCATCAGGCCACAACAAAAAAAATCAGATGTATTTTTAAAATAAAATCTTCTAATGATGTCCTCATAAAAACAAAAAACCCTTTATCTTTTTAGATTTTTTTTCTTATGTATATTTAACCAGTTAACTTTGCTTTTATCAGTATATTTCTTCCAATTAGTAATATTTTTTCAAATTTTTTTGTACTACTATAAAAGTCTGTATTGGATTGAACTAAAAGGTTCCCCATATTTTGGATCACTTACCCATCAGCAAAGCAAACTTGCAAGCGTACATGAAACTTTTTTTGCAAAATCACAAGTGTCAAATGGGTTTTACTAAAACGTTCCAACATACATGGGACATCTTTGCAAGGCCACAAGTATCACATAAAAAAGTATATAATGTTTCAAGACTATTTGAATCATTTTAACAAAGTATTATTAATGGGTTGTATAAAATAAAAACGTTTCAGTTTGCATGTTATGTTTTGTTCTTTCTATGCAAGCCCTTGTTTGCTAAAAGTGTGGGTTGGAACGTATAATCAAAATAAATATTTATAGAAATAAGCCATAAAGACTGGAACCTTTTTGCTAAACTGATGAAAGGTGTCAAAAAAGGTACACTAGTGGCTTTAACTCAATTTTGTGTGACTTGTGGGTTGGAACGCTTTTGCATAACTACGTCCATTTCTTCATAACCTTATAAAAATTTATTACACATGGCAACAAAATCAAATAGCGTTATAATAACGTTATTAATAGCGCACTGTTGTCGTTTCGTTTGTTAATGACCTAACTAAGGCGAAGAATCGTGCCGAAGCTGGTGACTCTAATCACGTCTATCGTCTATATCACATGGACCACGAAGGCCACTGCCTGCGCATTGTAACAGGCAGCGATGCCGAGTGCACAAAGAGATGACCGTATAACGTTATAGAAAATATTCAAATTATACCTACTTCGATAATAAGTTTATACCGTTATTTTAAGTAGCAATCTGGAGTATTATAACGTTATAGCGCAAGAATAACTATTCGGTAGGTGCACACTGCGTAGCCCATAGTAATTGGAAACTTCGGATGCCCCATCTCTTTTACTCCGTCGTTCGAGACAGAGAGTAAATTGGGAGAAAGAGATGGTAATCAACTAATCACTTAACTTCGATTTTTAAAGTCCCAGTCCTAATAGGTACTGTGGACCGGGTTTGCCAGCTAATGAGATTTTCGCCTGAATTTAGGGTCAATTATGTGGATTTGGATTTTTAAGGGGCATACACATTTATTTAATAATACGATGGAACACTTATTATTAAACAACTTATTCATCTCATTGTGAATAATATTTAATCTATCTCTAATAAAATACCTATGATTTCGTTTAGATTTAGTTTTAAGTTCATAACATAATAATATTAGGTATAGTGGTCGTCTCATGCACAATACCTATTTCCCTTAGCCGAGGTATAATATCAAAATCAAACTAATATTTTTCAGATCCTTTTCGGAGCGTAAGTATCTCTAAGAAAATGCTTTGCTGTGCCATGTTACTGCGCAAATAAACAAATTCATAGAAAGATGGAATAACATTTAACATAATATCAGTATTTTTCAGGTATTGTCCAGTAGGTATAATGAATTACTTTAGCTATCCAGAGAGGTAATTAATGCAGCCAGTGTCATAGAGACCATGCTGCGAGCGGATCTGCTAGAGGGGGTGTTATTTTTATAGTGGTGATTATTATTTATATCTTTAATATTTGAGTAGCTCAGTTTAATTTTAATTTAAAAACGTTTGGTTTTAATTCTTAATTGTATTAATGTTGAATTCTGTAAATATTATGTTGAATACAATATTTAATCTTTATGAATTAGAGTCTGGCCAGTATAAGTTGGCAATGGAAAATAACCACAAAATTAAAAAAAATAGGAATGGCGACCCATTTTTTAGCAAAACGAAAACTTTTTTATTCCATTCATTCACAAAACGTGATTGTGATAGGTTTTCGTTTTGCTAAAAAATTGGTTGCCAATCCTTTTTTTTTTTAATTTGCCGATTTTTTCCATTGCCAACTTATACTGACCAGACTCTACCTAAAAGTTGCGTAAAATGTTAACCTGTAAAATTAATTAGTGTATAGACAGGCAGTGGACGACGCAATTAAAAATAAAATTTAAACCTACTTACCAATTTCTTTCTAAGGCCTATATATAGGATAAAAAGGTCAAACTGAAAATACACATGGGGTGATGGGGTCATATCGATCGATAGGTCTTATCAACCGCTATCGATCTGCTTTGATCCACCCATCGAGTTATACCCTGCATTTACCCCTTTTAAGTGATTTCGTCTGACGCCTACAACCATGGTCATCCTCTTGTAAAATAACCATCTGAAGAAATCAATTGTACTCGGCATACGTTCAGAGGCCAAAACAATAACACGATAGCAGTATAAGTTGGTAAAAATAAGGTTTTTAGGGGAAACATTTTCTGGAGTTGGCAACCCTGCTTCTGACTGTCAGCTGTCACTGGCAGGCAGTCTGAGTTTAGACATATCTTATAATCTGTGGTCTGAGTTGACAGCTGACAGTAGTGACAGTGGCTGTCCCGCTGTTTGGTTGGTGCAGTGTTGCCAGGTCTCCTGATTTATCAGGAGATCTACTGAATTTGGCATATGTCTACTGATCTACTGAATTTGCAAAAGAAATTTAGATAATCTACTGAATTTTGTATATATCTGAATTTACTTTAGGTTTTTTGTAGAAAGATCAATGGATTTTTTAATGTAATTGCAAGCATTTTCCGTACAAAGAACGTATCTAGGACTCATTGGGAATCTACCTTTATAGTGCGGGTGCGTAAAATGGAATGATTCGAATCATAGGTACTCTAATCTATGGAAGCGACTGCGACTACTATATTATCCTATAATCTGTGACTGTGTTTAACGTTCTTTCTATTTTGTTTGAGTTTGATTAATTGATCAGATCAGTTTGAGTTTGAGTTGGCGGCAAACAAAATACAAATGCAAACACTGTCTTTTCTGCTGTAGCACTCCAGTTGTGTAGTGAAGTGAAGTAGGTACTATTACTGTTAGTGCTAAATATAATTAGGTAAGTTAATGAATTTATTATGATTAACGTGGTTGAATTGTTTCTTTCTATACCATACTTTAATGGATTTATTTATTTATTTTACACGTTTTGTTTGCAGTGTGTGTTTGTTTTGGCGTACTTACATTTTATATATAAGTACATTACTGAAACATATTTTTATTTTCTTTACAGCCGAAATTACGGGTAATATATGATTAAAATCGATTTGATTAAGAAGATAATGCAAAAGCTGTTGTAAAAGGTTATTCAGGTATTATAACAAAATCTCCTGATTTTTTTATAAATCTCCTGATTTTTTGACCTTATATCTACTGAATGTTTCAGATTGGACCTGGCAACACTGGGTTGGTGGCAGTTAAGCAAGTCGCGGTCAAGTCAGACGAGACATCGGTCGACGGTCAATCTACTCGATTGATCGGCCTATTTGTCATTTCGGTCGGCAAGTTTTAATATTGCACTGTGTAGAATAACCGGTAACACGAAATAGTATTTTTAATTGGTACTATTTGTGGTTATTTGTGAAGTTAATTGTACTAATCCCTAAAATGTTCGCGAAGCATCTCGTCGTAGCGGTGCTCTTGTTAGGTAAGCATATTATTTTCATCGCTTACCCTTTAATTTGGTTAATAAATATTAATTACAATAGGTAAGATTCTGCATGGGTCAGATGATGGTGGAGATCTTTAGAAAAACCCTGAATCCAGTAGTGGAATAGCTTTATCTGACAGGATGATGATAATTTAAATAGGTTTCTCCTTTCCTCTGATGTGACTTGAATATGTAGGTACATCAGGTACCTATTTGAACATAGATATACTTACAAACTTCTATTAAATTACCATTAAGACTGTTTGCCGGCCGTACGTTTCGATTCTAGCTTTTTTTAATATTTGAAATGTTAAAAAACTATGAATTGTATTTTGAACTTTAACCTATTGCTAATATTTGATGTTTAATTAAAAAATAATTTTTTAAAGTTAAAACAATTAGGGAGAAAATGGCAATAGGCATTATGTGTCACTTTTGTATTCAAGTTTTGATATTTTGGTGCGGTAAAGAATAAATAAAAACAATATAATCCACCTTTGAGCTTGTGGAATCCACCCCTGACGTTTTTCTTACTGTTACTTAGTATAAGTAGTAGTAGGTAGTTATCAAAGGAAGATCAACTGCCGGTCAGCGTTGTAAAAAAAACATAGCTTTATTTTGCTCAAACGATCTATAATATTTACCAATCAAAAAGATATGAAGTTCAATAGTTATTATATTTAGCCTATAGCTTCACCACCTCAATCACTTCTCTCAGTGCAGGCCGCAACATTTGTATGAAAATCCATTACTATCTTCTTTTTATGGCCCTTCAATGTGCATGTTTAAGACAAGCACTATAGGCAAACCTCACCTTAGAAGCTGCCTAGACTGTGTCCCAGCTGCACCAACTTTTTCAGTTGCAGCTTGCTCCCATTCCTCTATAGTTTTTTTTTCTATTTTCTTTGTTCTGAATTCCAGTGCAATCTGTAGCTCTTGGCTAAAATAGGCGTCACTGTGGTCTGCTGTCACTGAAATTTGTGGTGTCACAGAGAGAAACCCAGTGGTAGCATACCTCTTACTGTCATTAGTTTTTTTTTTAGTTGAATTTGTCTAGAAGAGTTGTGACGCTATGTCTGCGTAGTCTGGTAAAATTCATGTATAGTAAGGTAACTATTTCTTTCAAAGGAGTGGCCTACGCTCAGACGGAGGAGAGTGACCTGATAAAGAAGGTTCAAGATAATATTCCTGTGGAGTTACAAGGGAAAGTTGACTCCGAACAGTTGGAAGCAGTCACAAACAAAACTTCTGAAGCGTTTAAGGCTAAATGCAAAAAGAATGGAGGGGATGAAGCCTTTACTAATGCTGAGGTACGTTGGTAACTTGAACTTAAGCTTGGGAAAAAAATATTCATGCACATTATAAAAAAAGTACAATAGGGAGGGACCCAATTATTGGTATCCCTCAAGTTGAAATTCAAATAGCCTATTTAATTATATAACTTTACAATTCTGTGCAATGATTTATTTCTTTTCCATTCTCATATTTTTTGTACATTTTATTTAGTAGGTTTAATTTCACAGCATGGTGAAAAAAAGCTATTTGATTTTTTATGCTTTATGTGATTCACTGCTGACATATGGTCAGCAGGGCCTAGGGAACGCAATTTAACCGGTTATTAACTGTTTTCATATGAAAATAATAGGTTAATACCGATTATAACCGGTTATTTGCATTCCCTAGCAGGGCCTTAGTAAATGACTATTGGCACACTTTGCACACGAAACTCTATAAAGGACGTTATCCATAAAAAATATAATTATTCCTGCATCACGGTCACGCGATTTTGTTCGGAATCATTTGGCATGGCGGGGTTGACGAACAGGCCGGAGTTGTATACATTTGTTAAAAACCCGGACATATCCGTCTCTACACCTGGCAACCCAACCCATGCTCTCACACAAATTGTCCTAGTCTGAAACTAAACTCTAGGCTTTTACTAATGCGTACTAGAGAACCATAAACATAAAACAAAAATAACATAAGTATAAATAAAAATAACACAAAAACAACATAAGGTAAAAACTGTATGGAATATTATAAATAGAGAAACGGGAAAATCAAAAACTCGTGATAATCAAGTCACTCTGAACACAGGTGACCAACAAATCACGTCAAATAAAGACGTTGCCTTAGCATTCGAAGATTATTTTCTAACATAGCCATTAATACTACGAAATGTCTTAAATCATCCGCGGTTGAAGCTCAATCATTACTTAGCACTAATGTCAGTAAATGTAATATAAACTTTGATTTCGGCCCTGTAAATTCAGATTCAATAGTCAAGATATTTAAATCACTTAGTTTAAAAAAGACTGAAGATTTGTGGGGCACATCAGTTAAGGTACTCTTTCATATCATAGATGTAATTGCACCCCATCTAGCATTAATCTACAATAATTGCATATCAGAGGGGGTCTTTCCAGATCTCATGAAATATAGTAAAGTAATACCTCTTTTTAAATCGGGCGAGATGAGTGATATAACGAACTTCCGTCCCATTTCCATACTACCAGTTTTAAGTAAAGTCTTTGAGAAAGTAATGCTAAAGGATATGATAGGTCACTTTAACAGAAATAAACTACTTAACAATAACCAGTTTGGCTTTACCAGAGGTCGATCAACAATTGATGCGGCATCTGTACTCATTAAACATATATATAACAGTTGGGAGAAATCTTGCGATGCAGTAGGAATATTTTGTGATCTTTCTAAAGCTTTTCATTGCGTGGATCATACGACCCTTATTTTAAAATTAGAACATTATGGATTGTCCAATAAAGCTTTAAGCCTTATGTCTTCTTATCTAAGTGATAGAACTCAAACAGTTGTTGTAAACAAAACGCAATCTGTTGGAGCTACAGTGAAAATAGGTGTGCCTCAAGGCTCTATTTTAGGTCCTTTTTTATTTTTGGTTTACATAAATGACTTGCCACCAACAGTAGATAAACTTTGTGATATTGTACTTTTTGCTGATGATACTTCACTAATTTTCAAGGTAGATAGAAAATCCGTAGACTACAGTAGGATTAACACCACACTAGTTAAAGTACTTAATTGGTTTACTAGCAACAATTTGCTACTAAATGCTAAGAAAACGAAATGTGTTAGGTTCGCTTTGCCTAATGTTAAACCGGTACATTCTAGTATTTTTCTAAATGACGAGTGTTTGCAAATGGTAGATAAGGCAATTTTCTTAGGGATAACATTAGATAAATATTTGCAATGGAGTCCCCATATAGCTGTACTGGCAGGTAAACTAAGTTCGGCAGCTTACGCCGTTAGGAAAATTAGACAACTAACCAATGTTGAGACAGCTCGCTTAGTCTATTATAGTTATTTCCATAGTGTCATGTCGTACGGTATTCTGGTTTGGGGTAAGGCAGCTGACATACAAACTATATTTGTGTTACAAAAAAGGGCCATTCGTTCTATTTACAACTTAAACTCCCGTGACTCTTTAAGAGAACTTTTTAAAGAAATTAATATCTTGACTATAGCATCTCAATTTATTTATGAGAATATTATTTACGTTATTAGAAATTTAGATTCTTTCACCAAAAATTCTGATATACATAATTTAAATACCAGAAATAAAAATAAAATCGCTATCCGAAAATTCCGCGTCCGTAAAGTATATAAATCATTTGTTGGTCAATGCATTCATTTCTATAATAAATTACCTGACGAAGTTTTAAAGTTACCCTTTCCAGCACTTAAAAGTTACTTGAAAAGGTCGTTAATGTCTAAAGCGTATTATAGGATCGAGGACTATCTAACAGACAAAAATGCATGGCCTAAATCCGAAACTTAGTCAATAATAATTTATTCAAATGCAAAATCTTTATCTTGTCTAGGGGACACCGTTGATGTAGGAAAACATATCGAAACTTTTATGTGGTCGTCTCGCACCATCTTATATACACATAAGTATGTGTTTTTTTTCTCTATCTCTCCCGTAAGATTCTTAATTGGCATGTTTTCCTGCTGAACTACTCATGTTATTTGATACTATATTTAATTTAATATTTATAGCTTTATGTAATGCTAGACTAAGTAGTACCATTGTAATAAGAAATATGTTTAGAAAATGACTGACTGCTGAGTTTCTTGCGGCGTTTCTTCTCGGCAGTGGTCTTCTCTTGGGAAGCGCTGGTAGATTCTTGACGTGTAAAAGTGCCCGTGCGGCCTACTTACTGAATAAATTTCTTTTACTTTTTCTTTTCTACTTTACATATATTACAAGTATAAAAATGATTTATTTCGGACCTCACAATCCATATTTAAATTAGTTACACTTAGACCCGACTTCACCATATGATGTTAACCACTTAACAGACGATTAGAGCGTTAACAGCTGTCAAAATGTTTGAACCTACAGTCATTTAACATTGATTAAATTTAACATCGTATGGTGAAATTGGTACTTAAAACCTTAAAGACTATGTTAGTAATACAAAACAAAACAAAAAAAGAAAAGAAAAGAACAACTTTATTAATAGAAGGGGCAAGCAACGCATTGTGATTTGCCCTACTTGGCCCTCCCAATAACAACATCGACCCAGTATTTTAGTCCACCCGTTTTCGTGAGAAAAAAACAACTGTAGCGCGTCGTCAAACCCTTTCGTTACGTCTGACCTCATTGTTAAAAGCAAGTGAGGATTTAATAAATTATCAATAGGTATGCAACTCGCGGATTACCACAACCTTTATAAATAAAAATTTTTTATCAGATAGTGATAGCGCTATCGTTTTGTTCCAATTTTCGTTAACGGATCTTGGTTATCTTTAAATTATTTTAACGTCGGGTTGTAGAGGTTGCTTTAGGCCCTGTTGTTTGATCAGTAGTTAAACTAACTAATTGTTAAAATTCGAAAAAGGAATGGAAAATTTGACACATTTCCTTGAGATTTTGACCATTAGTTACGTTTTTTGACCATTAGTTATTTTAACTACCGATCAAACAACAGGCCATAAGACTTTAAAAGTGAGAAAAGTTAGTTAATTGAGTAACTTATTCATTAGTTTCTTATCTTAATCATGTTTCATGTAATATTAAACGCTTTGAATTGAAGACAGCAAATATGAATAGCTGTCTAGCCTTTAATAGGTATGATTGATAATTTCTTTGGAGAACTATCTTTGGCCCGCGACTCCGTCCGCGTCTGTCTGAAGGCCCTCCTCACCCATCTTCGGTGGAAATGGTTGTTTTAATACGAATTTCAATTCTCGTCTCGCCTTGCATCGCCGGTGGAAAAGCACCTTGAGATGCGTACATGCGTGTATGTATGTTAGTATGTTTGATACTCCTTCACTCTGCACCGACTGGAGGGATTTAGATGAAATTATGTGGAGATGGCTTACGGTTCTCAACACATCTATTTCGGTAACTTTTATCCCGAAAACACTGTTCCCGTGGGATAAGTAGTCAAACTGTTCCACGCGGACGGCAGTGTAGGGTGTTTTTAAAATTATCATAACGGCATTTTCCAAAAAAAGTGTACATTAACTTTTTTCCAGAATTAGTTTTTTTTTGGTTTTTCTTACTCAGAATCGTTGATACTATCGATCCTCATAGAAGAAAAAAAGTGTCCCAGATTTTTCTTCCAGTGCGTCACGACCATATAAATAAAAAAAGACTGAATACAAAAATGTGTCGATCTGGAATGGAATATTTGGGACACTTTTTTTCTTGTATGAGGATGGATAGTATCAACGATTCTGAGTAGGAAAAACAACAAAAAAAAAACGAATTCTGGAAAAAAATGTTCATGTACACTTTTTTAGGAAAACGCCCAACTACTAAACACTTTCGTAATAATTGAGAAAACGCCGAATAGGCTACGGTAAATAGCTAAGAACGCTCGATATGCGATGCGCAAAATGCATTGCAAATCCTAACCAAACCTATTACTACATTCTCGATTAGTTAATGTGCGTAATGCATCGATGCGTTTGCTTGCTGTGAAATATTTATGTGAAAACTTGTATCCTTTATGTAAGTATGTGACATGACAATGACTTGTTATTGTAATTCAGTCAATGTATAGTATAAGTGTTAAACGACGCGTTAGCCTAGTTGGTAGTGACCCTGCCTACAAAGCTAGCGGTCCCAGGTTGCATTCCCGGTATGAACAAAATATTTGTGTACTTAATGAGCGCGAGTATGTTCTTAGTCTTGGATGTTTTCTATTAAACCGTATCAAAATCCGGTGGGTGGTTTAAGAGTTAGCGTATATACATACAGACAGACAGAAAAAACAGACAGACGCGGAAAGCCTCTTTATTTTATACATACCTACATACCTTCACGCCTGTCTCCCAATGGGGTAGGAAGAGCCTATGGAACGCCAGGTGTCGCTTCCTCTAGATTCATCAATCTGTTCATGCACGTACGTCTGTTTCGGGTGCTTTTGATTTGGCCCTTATTGAGTACATCGTGAATCTGATCACCGTACGTCCGTCTAGGACGTCCACTACCAACATCTCCACTCACTCTCGCTCGCCATAGCTCTTTCGTAACTCTTCTTTCATCCATCCTTTCTAAATGACCAAACCATCTTAGTATACCCTTTTCGATCTTAGTCACTACATACATCTTCTTTCAATGCACATCGTTCTCGGATCTCGCTTTTTTATTTTATACTGTGTAATAAAATAATAATAAAGATATTGAAGAGGTGATTAATCTTTACTGCTGAATATCGTCGTCGTCATTTCTTACCAAGAATTTCCTTGGAAAGGGAAACGTACAGACCTAGTTTTTCATAATTAATATCTACAACATATTTAGAAATCGTAAAAATCGCACTATATTCAAGCGGAGAGAGACGTTGTCGCATTTTGTATGGAAATTTTCACAATTCTCTTAAGCAGGCGTAGTTTCTTGGTCAATGATTGAATTAAAATTATTAAGTGTCTAAAGAATTACTAGAACCGTGTTGAGGTTAGCGTCAACAATGGATCTCTGACCGACCATGGAACTGTGTCACAGTGACGTTATGATTCAAGTCGTAAGAAGGGTCAAACAAATGGTTTCATAATGTAATGGTGTATGGTGGGTCATGGGCTGATAGAACATGCATTGTAATTTGTACCTATATTTATATAGGCCGTTAATGTTCTTTCATATTTGTGATGCTTCAACAGACCTTTTATTTACTTACCTTGTGATGTTACTAACTTCTAAGTATGATTGTAGGTGCTTCATAAAATTTATCTTCTGCTAGAGTTTCTTGCGGAGCATCTTCTCTGCATCTTGATCGAAGCAATGGTAGATCCTCTTAATATCACCGTGGTGTAAATGATTTGACCAATTACCTAACAACAATTACAGAATTGAGTCGCTTAACTTTAAACTCGGATATGTCCTTGAAATTTGGTTTACGAATTTAAAACTTAATTTGTTTGAAAAAAGACGCAAATTCCGTCGGTCTTTTGCATGGACTTATCCGACTTTGAAGATAAGCGACTCAATAACATTGCACGACCATGAAGTTTCTGACTATTGACATTGTAGACAACAGTAAATCAATGCCAAACATATTTGTTGCGTGTGAAGGAATAGTAATAACAGCATTGTTGGACTGCTGTCAACATTATCCTTATTCAGAAACTTCCTGCCCCCTATTTAACCATCCTGACAATGACAGATGACAGGTGACATTTCAGTATACATGGCGCAGATTGTATGAAACCCACTGATATATTAGCGTGTTAACTTTGCAATGTATACCGAATTGTCACCTGTCACGTGTCATTGTTAAGATGGTGAAATAGGGGGCTGGTTGTGCAATGTTTCAGGATTGACTTGATTTCATTTCATCTATACTATATAAACTATATAATATTATAAAGCTGAAGAGTTTGTTTGCTTGAACGCGCTAATCTCAGGAATTACTGATCCGATTTGAAAAATTATTTCAGTGTTAGATAGCCCATTTATCGAGGAAGGCTATAGGCTATATGTCATCACGCTAAGACCAATAGGAGCGGAGCACCAATGAAGAATGTTTCAACCTTCTACGTAAACAAGGTCGCGGGTTAAAGTTAGTGTTAGCCCAAAGTGACTATTCCACGGGGACGAAGTCGCGGGTAGAAGCTAGTGTCAAATATAATCATTGAGTTTCTGCGCGTATTGTTTATAGTGACTCAACAAGTTGACTGTACTTGACTTAGATTTGTACGTTGTTCAAGTCTGAACTGCCTTTGACTGTGTATATAACGAGTGAAGGTTACAAAGTACAAAATTAATCATCTACTTGTAAAGTTATGACGTAGTTTATACAAGGACTTTGTCTTCTCGTATAAGGTAATAAAACAATTACTTCAATGAGACTTCACAGTATATAATCCACAACTTTCAAATAGGTACAATCTCTTTTAATACATCCACAATAGGGTATTTGCCTGATATTAAATTTCATATATTTATTTGGATAATATATCAATATACGTAGTATGATAAAATAATTCAAAATCAAATTTGAAATTGGTAATAAAATAAAAAAGTTATAGCCTTTTGAAGTTTTTTGTCTATCTCTTTCTCACGAAACGATGTTTTGCGTGTAATTTATATGGCGGTTGAGTAGTATGAAGTCATATTCCTGTATTAGTATCTCCGTCTAAAAGCAAGTTTTAAACATTTATATCTTTCTTATTTTTAAAGATATTAAAAAACTATTTATACTAGGCTATTCAGAAGGTAAAAAAGATTCAATTTAAATACTAATAACAAAATAGGCAAATACCCTATTCCCGATGAGACGATAACAAAAACATGTAGGTATTATTATTAATAACAAACGCAATGACGCCAATTGATAGCCAAAAATGGCGCAGGGGCAGATACCTAGAAAACCCTCGTCAACCACAGAGTGTATAAAGCGTCACCAGTTCCGCTTTACGCATCTCGGTGATGACCCCGGCGACCACATATAAAAATAATAACAAAAGATATCCCATTCAAATAATTCTTATTGTCAAGTAACATTAAAATATTAAATTCTTAACAAAAGATTGTTGAGATATTTATTTTACCTACAGTAAATTATTAAATAAATATCTAAAGTAAAATAACAATACTCGTACAAGAAATAAACATTAAAAAAACCAATGATATTTTATATTTAGATACGTTATGCTCATACTAAACGCATTCGAAAACAGTCGCCAATTACTGACAGCCATATTTCTACAGACAAAGATGGCAATTCGTAGCAAACGCTATTGTTAGAAAGAGATAAATAGTTGTTTCAAATTGCGTACCCGATGACCCGGCGTGCCCGCTCATGACTACCATATAGCTACCCGTCTTTATCGCACTCATGCGACATCTAATTGTGTATCTCATGTTTCACAGGTGACAGTGACGCCACCTGTGCAAATTAAACAAAGTATGGCGATGTAAAACAAAATGTAAAAAATATTTACGCTACTTACGAATGAAATGAGACATCCTTTCTTCCTTTTATAGTTACAGTATAATTTCGGCAGCCTCGAAAGACATAAGACGGCATTTTTTATGACATATTTGTTGCATTTCGGTAATAAAACTATACCGTTTTTGACGCGTGCGTGTCAGCGGCCACGGCGCGACTGAACGATAGTAAGGCAATTACCTTCCTTTTCGAGGAACGATTTTGCGCGCAGATGACGTATCTTAATATAAAATATCATTGAAAGAAACTCTAACATACGGTTGCCGCCGGCAGCGAGGCAGGGCTCAAGCTACCGGTGGTTGGGCTGCAGAGAGAGGAACCTCCTCACAATACGTGCCGTGTCGAGGAGTACTGCTTTCTGTATTTGGCCCTTGATCCAGCAATCTAGCGAGAGTCTCAACGTTGAGACTCTTCGCTAATGCTTCGCTATCCACTTTATTGCTTGTGCAAATTTGATCGACCTTATTTGTAAACAATTAAGGGCTATCACTGGCAACACTGGATACACAAAAGCACGTGGTTACGAGATAGTTGCGGGAACAACTCAAGTCACCATCCCACATGGCGGTCACCTCGTGAACCATTTCAAGGTACTTGCTGAGCTTGTTGAGGATTTTTTTATTATTATTACTAGACTGTATTTTTGTCCGTGGCCTCCCTAACAATAGGTAGTTATTGCACTCTAGCACAATTCGAAGTGCCACTGCAATATGCTACCTAAATACAATTATAAGTACCCAATGAAGAAACGGACACAAACGTTCTTGCGCACACGCCACTATAATGCAGGTAGGTTATAAGGTTATTCTTTTAACCAACTCGCTTTATAAGTTTACAACTCGACGGATGTATAATTAACCGGCGAGTTCAAGTTGTCCCGTCAGAGCGTACAAACAACATTTTAGGCCGTGCTTTCTAAATTAAGTAGCTTAAAACTCGCATGATGACTTTGCTCGACTCAACAAGAGGCCGTTCGAGAATACACTTCAGGGCGTCTTTTCAACACGGTAAAAACCATATCGTTTTTGACCTGTTATCGTATTGTCACCGTTTTGATAGCTCTTATTTACTTGACAATAATGGCGGCCGAGTTGAAAACAATACCATAACAGGTCAAATACGGTTTGGGTTTTACCGCCAAGAATAGAGGCGCAGGTGTACTGGTGTAGCGACTGAAGGGCCCTAATTTGAAAATAGAAGTTTGAAATTACGTTAGCTCAATTCCATGCCTTTCTCTAGATTTGGTCACTTATGAGAAATGAAATGGAGGGAACGTGAAAATTTCGAATTTGGGGCATTTTTTTAACAATCGTACCTAGTTAAATTCGTAAATTTCTATTTAATAGGTACATATATCTTAGGCGGTGGCAAGAGTCAGTTTTAATTGTTCAAGTAATTTTGATTGGCTGTTTTTAAATTCCGACAAAAAGAGGGGGTGTCGTAAATTGAACGTATGCTTCGTTGTAATCTAGCCGCGATTAGAAAGGTATTAGAGGTGATAGTTTTACCGTATACTTACGTCAAAGTGCATATGAATTGACAGCTATTCCAATCCCAAACTAATCGCGGTTTCATAATATGTCTGTGTGTCTGTGTGTCTATGTATCTGTCTGTGGTATCGTAGCTTCCAAACGGATCGACATGAACTGATAAAATTTTCTATTTAAAGGTATTTGCTGATGATTTTTAATAGGTAAAAACACTTAACCTCGTAAGGCCCAGTGTGTAATAGAATGTACATGATCAAGGCAATTTAATTTGAACTGTGTTACAATGGTAATAAGGTTTATTTTCCTATCTTGATAAACTGAAAATGTCATTATCGAACAAACGTAATTGAACTTTAATGCCTTGACGGTAGATTCAAAGTCCCACTCACAAAAAACTCCCTGTTTGTAGTATGGTGGGCCTTACGAGGTTATGTCGGCTGTTTCTGCTGTATCTCAAGAACGGATCAAGTGTACTTGGCCGTGATTGTTTTCCTTTCAAATTCGTTTAGATATTTTAAGATATTTTTCTGACATTTTTGGATTTTATTTTGGCTGTAAAAGTCCCGTTGCGTCCAGGAATTTCCAGATGTTTTGGGCGGTGAGTGGTATCTCTTGTGGGTCCATAGTTTGCCGCCGTAGGTAGATACTTCTGTTGCACGTGCGTGCTCGCTTTCCACTGCGTTGTATAGTATGAATTCTCATTACGACATGTCACTATACAACGCAGTGGAAAGCGAACGCGCACGTGCCCGTGCACGTCACGCAGGCGGTGTGGCTGGGCCTTTAATGGTCCACATGAGCAAAGGATGTGCATCGCTGTCTCCTGACCGAATCTGCATGTTTCATACCCATTTGAAACGGATGTTTGTTCAGTTTGTAGTTGGATTCTAGTTAATGAGCGAGTCTTTTCTCTTTTGAGTTGGCGAATCTGTTCGGAGAGCTGAACCCTTTAATTAGTAACTTCGAGTGCTTCGAGTGTTTATTTATCCTTAACCGGATTTTAATAATCATAGTATAGGTATTCAAAGAATGACTGTTTGTGTATCCCGCTGATGTCATTTTTGTGGTTTTATTTACTTAATTGGATTTTTTATTGTTCTCTCGTTAGGCAATGCTCCTTATCACCTCTCGGAATAATTCGATGTAGGTTACTGCAGGAAGGAAATAAATTATATTAAAGAAGTAGGTACTTAATACATAAACAAATGTTTTTTAAATGCAAATTATTTCACGTTGATCGACTGACAGTGACAACTGATAACCAGAGGGCGGAATTTTAATGGCAAAAATCAAACGTCAATAGAGTTGGAACGTTGAATTTTATCGACTATCGATAATTTATATTTACGAAGCGTATCTATCTTTATTTATTTATTAACAAAAATAGACCTCAAATGATGATGAACAGGAACAACTTTTTTTTTAAATACGGATACTGTTGAACTACTACGAACCATTTTTGATGCTTGGGAAAAGTCCATGGATGCAATTGACGTTTTTTGCGATCTTTCAAATGCGTTTGACTGCGTAAACCATGACACTCTTATCTTAAAGCTTAGCCACTACGGGGTAAAACATCGTGCACTGGATCTTATAAAATGTTACCTATCCAATAGAACCCAACACGTGGAAATAAATAGGATACAATCGAAGGGGTCTAATATTTCTATAGGAGTCCCACAAGGCTCAATACTTGGCCCGTTTCTTTTCTTGGCCTATATTATGATTTGCCCTATCACGTGCAGAACAAACAAATTGTGTTATTTGCGGATGACACATCGTTAATATTTAAACTTGGCAGAAAGGAAACCAACTTGGATAAAGTGAATACAGCACTAGACCCGGTTGCAGGATGGTTAACCGCAAACAATTTACTTCTAAATAGTAAGAAAACAAAATGTATTAAATTCAGTCTTTCCAAAGTCAATACCAGTAAGAACGAACAGGTTAAACTTAATGATGAGTTCATTGAATTTGCTCATAGCACTGTTTTTCTCGGTATTACACTGGATCATAAACTACAATGGGGATCACATATTTCTTCGTTAGGTAATAGGCTTAGTTCGGCAGCATATGCAGTAAAAAGAATAAGGCAACTCACCGATATTGAGACAGCTAGGCTTGTTTACTTTTCTTACTTTCATAGCATAATGACTTATGGTATTTTGCTCTGGGGTAAAGCAGCTGATATCCAAACGATTTTTGTATTACAAAAAAGAGCGATTCGCGCTATTTATCAGTTAGCATCTCGCATTTCATTACGAGAAAAATTCAAGCAAATCAACATTCTCACATTCGCTTCTCAATATATTTTTGAAATTGTTATGTATGTAAAACGAAATCCATTTTTTTTTAACTATAGTGACTGTCACTTGCGTAATACTAGAAATAAGGATAAACTTGGCGTGCCTCGTTATCGTCTGCAAAAAGTGAGTTCATCTTTTATGGGCAATTGTGTGCGTTTTTATAACAAAATTCCCAAAAATGTACAAGGTTTGTCATTAAATAATTTTAAGTTGTTTATAAAAAACCATTTAGTTCGCAAGGCACACGATTAACGATTTTATAAATGACAAAGACGGCTTTAAATGATTTTTTATTTATTTAAAAAAAATGTTCCTCTCTCTCTACTGATATACTCTGATTTTGAATTTGTTTTATATAATCCTGACATATTTTTTTTCCTAGTTCTAATATTATAATTTTTTTGACTTAGTGATAACAGAATTTCTGTTTGTAAGTTAACATGTGCCTAATTGTAAATTGTAAATTGTAAATGATCTTTGACATTCAAAAAGTGTTCTGTATGAATCTATATTGAATAAAAAATTGGAATCTGGAATTGTGGATTGTTAATTATTTTCCATAGGATGTTGCAAGAAACTAGAATTATAATTAAATCTAGATAAAAACTAATATAGTTCTTTACCGCTTTAAACTCACATCAATGTGTTTTACTCGTTATGTGAGTTTCAACGTGGTTTCAACGCAATATTTTTTAAGTTGCTTTAAATGAACCTTACATTTAGAGCAGTATATTGTTGAATTATTTCGTTGTAAGTATTAAGGAAAGAATACTTCTTTATCCATTGGTTTATTGTTTTTCATTTTGGATTAACCATTTTTCACATACATGAATTAGTTGCAAAAATACTACTTACTGGCAGAAATGCCACTTAACTGCCATGCGATTTACTTTTAATGGTGATGCAGCTCACTAATCAAAAAGGTTAATGTTAAAAGTCAGTAATTTAAAAGAAGATTAAACTTATCGATAGCTGGGAAAGTGGATAGAATTTTACATTCCAACTCTATTGACGTTTGATTTTTGCCATGAAAATTCCGCCCTGTTCTGAATAAATAACTGACTGTCTTCGTATGTACAATAATCACGTAAAAACCAAAAACATATGGAGTAGATGTTCCTTATTCTTTTTCGATATCACTAATCATGTTTGCTTTACATATGACCATTGCAAATTAAGTACATTTTTGCTTAAAAATCCAGACAAAAAAAAGCACACTTAAATGCTATTTATATTTTTTTATAACAAAAAAGACCGTAAGACAGACGCCAATTAAATTAAAGACGAAGCAAAAAATTATATTAAGATGCTTAGATGCTTAGTAGTAATCAAAGTCCCCCATAAATCAAAATAAACCCAGTTTACTGCATGTAATGTAATGACACTGTTTAGTCTAGGTTTCTATTATTTCCTTGATAAGTAATGTTACGAACGCTGTAGAGGTTAATCGCTTCCTAGTGACGCCTTATCTTAACTACCGGGCAATTATAATGCAGTTAAAGTTGCGATGTTACCGAAGGATGTTACCTACTCATTGTAGGAATAGTTCTGTCGTCTTTTGCGAATGTAGTTGAAATAGACAACGTAAGTACAGCCGAACTCAGAAGTAAGCTGCGCTCAGGTTCACTGTGTCCATATTCCAATTTCGTCCACATTCTCATCTCGGCCACATTCCCAACTCGTCCACATACTCATCCCAAATTGTCCACTTATTGTCTCGTCTATATTTCCAACTCGTCCTTATTCCCAACTCGTCCGCATTCCCAATTAGTCCACATTCCTAATTCGTCCTCATTCCTAACTCGAAATGGGAATGTGGACGAAATGGGCATGTGGACGACATGGGCATGTGCCCGAGATGAGAATGTGGACGAGATGGGAATATGGACAAACTGAACCTGAGCGAATATCTGCGACTACTAGGTACTAAAACTGCTTTTTTTGAGTTTAACCGTACAAAAAAGGTAAGGAAAGAACGTCTGCCGTGCTACTTGTGTGTATTAGTCGAATCATTCTAAACTCTATTAGTAACCACATTAAATTTGAAATGCTAATACTATTACTATGCAGATAGCAGCCGTCTTTGGTAGGACGGCAGACTTGGAAACATCTTCATTGTAATACATTTAAATCAAGTGCTTGGAAAGGCCTAGAATTGTACCAATATACAAAAAAACCCGGGCAAGAGTGTTGGACCATGCTCAGGGTAGGATTCCGTCGCCGTTATTACAAACACAATCTCCAAAAAACCACAAGTTTCTTCTCGGTCTTACTTTTGGTAGATTTAGCTAGGTTTATTTTAAAATTGGACGCGGTTTTTTTATTTGTTAGCAGGTTTTCCAGCGGTATGGCTGGAAAACCTGCTAACAAATAAAAAAACCGCGTCCAAATCGGTTCATCCGTTTAAGAGCTACGGTGCCACAGACACACGCACATACACACACTTAGCGGTCAAACTTAAACACCCCTCTTTTTGCTTTCGGGGGTTATAAAGCTTGTCGTGTAGTTCATTTTCATTCCTAACTATATTTGTATCCTGTTTGTTCTTATAATAGTAGTTTAAGTGACTGTACATAATGAAGGGCATTAAACACGAGTGTGGGTTTATGAAACGAGCCGAAGGGAGTTTCATAATAACATCACACAAGTGTTTTAATGCCTAATTATGTTCAGTTACATACACTACTTTATCTACCCACATATCATAAGCCTCCATTGGATGATGCATTCAGGAGCCGCATATTAAATTTTAACCGATAATGGCGGTAATGAAAAGTTTTCTGGCAGCTGTCATACTTTTTTTTAATTCAGAGACAAACTAGAGTCGGCTCCAATTATCATATAGTTCGATATCTTACTTACGTGCGACATTTGTCCAATTTTGTATGCAAATTGACAATTAATAGATTAGAGGTCAAATAAAATTTTCTTTTTTCAGAGATGTTCGAAATTTGAATGTCATAAGAACATCGCAATTGATGTTCTTATAAATCCATAAGATTACTGCCGCAGATAAAAAAATTGCTCTAACAACAGAGTTGATTGTTATGCTGGTCATAATTTGCGGTTTCTGAACGCATCATAGAGGTTTTATGATATGAGTGTAGATAAAATTATAATAAAGTAACGTTTACGATACCATAACATGTCAAATGCAATATTGTTTTACCGAGTGGAATGGAGGCCCAGACCTCTGAATATTTACTATAAGTACATCTCATCGCGTGAGTTAACTACAAAATTATGAATAAACATGGCATTCGCCTGACATCCAAGGTTTCTTAAACTAACAGTTTTCCAATGTCTAGTATGTCAATTGGTAACCGTTTATGTTAATTTCCTGTCCTTGTAAAAGTGTTTACGTCTTGAATTAAAGAATTATTGTTAGTTAAGCAATTAATGACGTTGCAGAGTTGACTTAGTTCATCAATTATCTTATCAGCATGTCGGGTGCTGCGGAAAATATATCACTAGGTAATAAATAATACATACATACATACATAAAATCACGCCTGTTCCCCAGAGGGGTAGGCAGAGACCACTTCTTTCCGCCTGCTACGATCCTGACAAATGTCATTCGCTTCTTCCACATTCATACATCGAGTCATGCATGCGCGTCGGTTTCGGGTAGTTAAGATTTGGCCCTTTTCCAGTATTTCTCCGATTTGATTCGAAAAAGTACGCCTAGGGCGGCCTCTTCCGACCCTTCCGCTCACTTTTGCTCTGTATATCTCTTTCGTCAATCTTCTTTCATCCATCTTTTAAATAATAATAGTAGTATTTATAATATTGAACACAGATGATCATAGGTCATATATATATAGGTAGGTCACGTTAGTTTAGTTTAGTTTAGTTTATTTATTTATCAAAGTAATGTTACAATATAAATTGCATTGCATGTCAAAGATACGAAATTACATTGATATCGTCAACATTCATACAAAATAATGAAAAAATAATACAAAAATAACACTCAAATAATCAAAGACAACATTAATAAACAAGTAATAAATGCTCAGGTTCCGACGTCAAATATACAAAAAGTAATAAAGGTCAAATAAACAATAATAATTTTTCATTTTTTTTTTGTTATGAAAAGGTTTGAAACTTTTCGACTCTATTTCAATGCTCTTAAGGTCTATAAGTGACGAACCTTTTCATACCATGGCTATATATACATACCTACTAATATCAGACTTAACTCGGTGCGTCGGGCATTTTGATTTAAATTGCATTTTTTTTAGGATTCGTACCCAAAGGGTGCTACTGGGACCCCTAGTATCGTTGCCTAGTACTATGGGTACTAGGCAACGATAAACGTATCTACAGAATATTAATTTATTATTAGAGGACGGCAATTATCTGTTGGTAGGTCAACGCTCTTCTGTGACATACTTATGTGATACGACGCGAGTCTTAGGTAATTACTACGAGTGTACGAGTATACGACATAAAAATGTTACGTTACTCTTATATAACGCCGAGCCTAAAACTACTCTTTCTAATTCATTAAAATAGATATGGCAAATATTAAATTCGCTTAATTTTTACATGTTTTTTTATTACAATTTGTTAGGAAAAATAACAAATGAGTATGACACTCTCTCGCCACCTATTTCGATTGCTTCTGCCTCCATGTCGTCGATGTCGCCCTTTTGTAGGTGCAAATAAGACCGAATATAGATTAAAATAAATGCAGAGAATTTCATTGCATTTTTCCATAAAAATCCGAAAAAAAACGAGTTGTTTGAAAAAAACGGGATTGTTTCCGGACTTTTTCAACGCTAATGATGATGATGATGATGATGATGATGATGATGATGATGATGATGATGATGATGATGATGATGATGATGATGATGATGACGATGATAATGATGGTGATGATGATTAAATAAACAAGTTTATATTTTCTTTTCAGAAAGCGCTTAAGCAAGTGAAGACGTGCGTGGAAGCTCTCGTGGACAAAGATGAATTGGACCGGGAGATTGAAGAGGCTAAGCCAGAAGGGAAAATCGACGAGGTGTTTAAAAAGTAAGTATTATTGCAAATATGCCTCAGAAACGATTAGTGCTCTACTTGATGTCCAGTCAGTATGTACAGCAGCGGAAGAAGGTGGCTATAACTGCAATGAAGTAGTCATGTGGGTGCCGGCTTAGAGTAGTGCCAGTCCATATCTTCCTGTGGAATTCGTAAGAGGCGACTAAGGAAGTAAAGGTTTGTAGTATTGTTAGGCGATAGGCTTGCAACTTGTCACTAATATACACATGGTAAACATCTTAGCCTGTTTGTGCAAAATGTGGTTATAGAATTAACAACAAGTTGTTAGAGTTGTTGGTAATTCTGTAGCTCTGCCTACACCACTCTGGGATGAAGACGTGACGGAATGTATTATATATGCTATCATTAACTACATTTAATTTAAAATCCTTATACTAGCTTATGAGGTTAGCCGCCTTCTTTCACGGCAGCATATGCTCAATATTCTCATTGCTCATACTGACTTATTGTTTTATGGCCACATGTTTGGCTTCATCTTTATTTTTATTTAGTGTCCCACTGCTGGCCCTGCCTCCCCCTCATTTTCCCAGTCATATCTTGATCTGACTAACCATCGCCAGTCAGGATTGAATTTGTCCAAAACGTCTCGCCATCTTCGTTATTCTCTGCCTCTATCGTTTACATACATGTTAAACAAAGTTTCTTTAATAGGTACTAAACATTCGTTATTATTTGTCGCAGAAAGAAAAAATAAATTAAATACATTTATTGACACCAAAACGACACAGTTTACAGTAACCAAAGAATAAAGACAGATAACATATCACAGAATATAATAATCATATTATATGGAGTACAGTCACGAGATTAAATTTGGTACCCACCTTAGGTCCAAAGTCAATCTGACATTCTACAACAATAAGGTTAAGTTTCCTAAAAGATACAAATTACTTGACATCTCTAATGACATTGACGACTTCAAGCGTATTTTTCATGAAATGGGTCCCAAATTAACGCTCGTGACCGTACCTACTAGCGACCCGCCCTCGCTTCGATTAGGTTTATGTGAGTTTTCTGTAACACTTTACGCAGCATATCTAGAATTGTTTATACATAAACATTCCTCTCGAGTCACTCTATCTATTGACGAATACCGCACTAAAATCCATTGCGTAGGTAGTTTGAACGATCTATTTAAGCGAACAGTCAAGGAAATTGATTCCTAGTTCACTTTGGACTATGTTAAAGTGACAGTCTCTTACGTTTTGATTGATCACGTCACGTTGACATAGTCCAAAGTGGTCATGGAATCAGTTTCCTTGCTGTACTATCGCGATCGTTAATTTGTGACCCATTTCAAGAAAAATAGGCTTGAAGTCGTCAATGTCATTGGAGATGCCAAATCAATTGTAACTTATAGGAGACTCGACCTTATTGTTGTAGAATGTCAGAATGACTTTGGACCTAAGATGGCTCCCAAATTTAAGTTCGTGATTGTACATACAGAGGGACAGACGGCGGGAAGCGTCTTTGTTTCATACTATGTAAAGATTGTAGAATTACTAGTGTACTATAGAAACAACGATGAGCTCAAGCATATGCCCAAACCTAATAAAGTTCCAGGAAAATAGTATCCGTTGCGTTAACGACCTTATTAAAAGCTGTGTTGGGTAGAAACTTGTTGGGTTTAATTTATCGATATGCCTACCAGTAATTCATTGTGGAATTGCGGTCGCTTGTTGAGCTTTGAACGTAACTTTGATAATGGGTCAAGTAATAGCTTTTAGCGAATCATTGTTTATGAAAAAAGGTTCAATATAGCTGCGTAAAAAACATGCTGACGCGATGACATGTGGAACTGTGGAAGTGCAATATTGTCAAGAAGCAAATGTGGCAATCATCATAATATATTTAATAAACAAATACATACAAAAATAATAATACAATTACCTACAATTGCCCGCGACATCGCGTAAATTTCATTTTTTGCTATTTTCGTCGGCAATTGTCCTATTTTCCGGTATAAAAAAGTATCCTATCTCTTTGCAAAGTTTCATTGAGATCCATTTAGCCGGTTCGTCGTGGAAAGGTAACACAGTAACAAAGAGTTACTTTCGCATTTCGCCGGTGATACTGCAATAACGCGTAACTAACAAATTCAATTAGTTGAAAAAGTAACCTTACTGATTTACTTTTTAAGGTTTATTTTGCATTTTATTTCATTTGTTAGTTACGAGGTATTGCAGTATCACCGACGATTTGTAATATTAGTGTGGCTCTCTTGCCAAACCAAATATAAGGTTTTTTTCTGATAATATATATTTTTATATCTTATATTAATAAAATTTAAGGCACGGCAAAAAACGTTGGACCACAAATGGTTCGATTATTCACTTCATCATGGGTTAGTTCATATTAATCTTAATCCGAGCAGAATAGGACCCCTTTAGGTAAGTATACTTAACAACGCATTGGGAAGTCTTATAGCCACCTCCGACCCTCATCATCAAATCTGCTTTATAGTCTCATGATTGTTGCATTATTATCCGAATTAGGTATAGGTAGTGTTTTTTTTTTGTACACTACTTAAAGTTCCCACTACAATACTTGTATTCCACGAAAATTACAATTTCTCTCTATGGAGGTTGGAGGCACAACAAAATATCATATAATTTTGCTACGTCAAAAATTAGATCAGCAAGTTCATAACTATATTCCTCAATAATCTACCTACTGTAGCGCTCCATAAAAATAAAAGGCACGGAACACTACACGGGATGGTTGTGATAAAACCATCAGCACGTAAATTTGGACCTGTATAAATAAAATAAAACCGAACGAAATTCAACAAGGTTATATAATAAGGAGAACACACAATGATAAAATTAAAACAAACTACATACAATGTAAATATAAAAACAAGATCACTAGACTGTTACGGAACTTAGCTTACGTATCAAAACAATTTAACACAGAACGGTCTGCGGGTTGTCACAATAACAAAGTTTTTCTAGTTTAAAAACACATTGCCTAATAAAGGGTGAAAGACCACCTTGGAACACGGTCAGGCCAAAACTTGTATTCAATTTAAAGGTAATTCTGATTCGAACTAAAACAACAAGAATCTGTTAAAATGCTAGAAGCGCTTCATGATTAAAACTGATATGTTCGAAGTATTATAAAACTGGGATAACAAATTATGGTTTTGATCGGAAAAAAGGTCTAGGGATTCTATAACATTTATAGCCAAAAATGAAACCGAATGATGATTAGAATTTGGAAAAGTAAAAATCAACGATATAGTAACTGTCCTGCGAATATCCGCCGTTGCTTGTCGCCGTGTGAAGATGTAACCTCCCTGCGTTCGTCGCAACCGTCGCAGCGGGTAAAACCTGCGGGCGCTGCCGCAGACGACGACCCGTTGCCAGCGAACTTGACGGCGAACCGCACGTTGAATCCAGACGTCCAAATCTTCAGTCGGGGCGTTGAGTCGGAAGATATGGGGTAAGCGGAGGTGCTGCAAAGGACACCTTTACTCACAAAATTGAACGAGAAGGACGGAAGAAAGGCTTCCTTAGATTGGAGGACTGTGAAGACTTGTTCGGCAACAAAAACCAACTCACCCGCTATCCGGACACACAGAAGACAACAGCACCAAAAACGTTCAGCCCGCCATTGAGACTACGGCGTAATAGTAAATGTCTTCATGTAACTTAATTGCCGGACGCGGCATTCGAAGCTGGCTTCAGTTATAGAGAAACTTGGGATGACTAGAAATTATTAAATTTTTCTGTTGTATCAAGGCAAGAGTACGAAAATGAATGACATTCCCAAAACAAGGAACGGATCTAACAAAAACGAATTCAAAATTCAAAACTGTCAGTAGAAATTACAAACTCTAACCGGTCAATGAACAAGTCCGCAATACCAAAAAGGCTGAGAAACGAAAAAGGCGAAATAAATAGACAACAAATAACGCGAACCAACGCGATTTGTAGCGGTAATGCTACAATTATCCCCTCACTAGAACAAAAAAACAAAAAATTGACAACCCTAAAATAATATTGAAGTAACATCCCTAAAATTTCCAAAAGTGACAACCCTAAAATAATATCGAAGTGACATCCCTAAAATTTCCAAAAGTGACAACCCTAAAATAATATCGAAGTGACAACCCTAAAATTTCCAAAAGTGACAACCCTAAAATAATATCGAAGTGACAACCCTAACATTTCCAAAGGTGACAACCCTAAGCATCGAACACGAAACACCAAAAACACACTTTAAAATATAAAGATTAAACACAAACAGCATTTGTCAAAGTCGACCTTGATAAGGTTAACCTAAAATGAAAAACAAAACTACAGACGCGACGAAAATCACACCTGAACACCAAAGATCGCTCACCTAGTATAGATGAACCGAAACGATCTTGATACTAGACTGACTAAACTAGGACTAATTCAGACTAACTGCAGCCACCTACCCTAAAACATCTAGCCTAACACATTAAAACTATTTTATTAATAATACAGCCTGCTGGAAAAAAGCACCTCTATAACTAACTTACACCTAGTACAGTCAGCCAACAAAAACTGCAAAAAATGTGTTTAACAGACCATTAATATTACAACCCTACGCAAAGACAAGAAATAACCTACTACAAATACCATCTAGAAACCCTAACAAATATCCGCGACGAAAATTGAATCAAATTATCCTAACACTAAAAACTAAGGATTATACAAATCAACCACCACAATATACACAAAGAAGCCTATCAGAACTATCAATCAAAAAATAATGGTATAACGAATTATCATACTGGGTATACCAAATGACAGAACAAGTAACACGATCGGGAAAAGTACCCTAACCGAAAATTCCAAGACACTAGCTCTTAAACTAAGGCATACCAATGCACAAAGTTTACTGACCAACCATTCCGCTATGATATCCAAAATCACTGATTAAACAGTTACCGGAAACTATATAATCGTTGACCCAGTAACATAGCCCAACAAAACAATTCCGTCTTGGAAATTCGCGCGAGAAAAACCACAAGTATCAAGACCTGTTATTGCACTATAGTTGAAACGATGGCAAACAAATGCCTAACGTGAACAAAGTGATAGGTGATTAACAAACTTCGAACTTTGAATAACAATATGTATAGTCAGACCGAAAAAAGTGAACACGGCAAGGAAAATTACCTCAACAAAAGTCGACGCAGAAGATATTGGAAAAAGATGTACGAACATCGTACGTCAAATATTATAAAAATAAATGTGAAATAGAACACCGAAACAAAAAAAACCAAAAGGGGGAAGACGTTGATCACAATGGAACCTTTAGAATTTTGGGAATTTTGAGAGAAGAGGGAGAAAAAGGAGGAGGAAAGAGGAAAAAAATAAAATAAACGAAAATGACAAAACAATTACTTAAGGATATCCTTAACGTGATAGTTACCACTGTGAGGTGAATTCACATCCTTAAGTACCAACACCTGTGGGGAAATAATACGTTCGACAGTACACTTAATAAAACGCGGTGCGAATTTTCCTCCGAGGAATTCGTCCTGACCGGCCCGGGCAAAATTTCGTCTCCAGACGACATCGCCGACGTTATATCGAACCGTAACTCTGTTGCGATTGTACCTAACAGCGTTACGTTGAAAGGCCAGAGACATTGCGTCCGAAACCTTGGCATAGACCTCCTGAAGAGTTTCCAGCGATGTAGCGCGTTCGTTCCGACTGTGTTCCACACCTGGGTCCACAGTCTGAACATTATAACGCTCATGCGTGGATAGTACTTCACGGCCATACATAAGGAAGTTGGGCGTATAAGAAGTAGCAAGATTCATACACGAGTTTAAGTATAGCGCAACCTTAGGAAGTAACTTCGCCCAGTTACGATCGTCATCGACCAACAGGATACTCAGAGTAGTAATTACACTTTGGTTGTATCTCTCTACCACATTAGCCTGGGGTGAATAATACGGGGTAAAGATTGGGCCAGGAATTCGATAACCAGACAGAAAACGCGAAAATTCCGTGCTGCGGAAAACAGTTGCGTTATCGCAAAGGATATTTTGGGGTGTACCATATCGAAGAAAAACTTCCGACTCCAGAGCTTTCGATACATTCAGAGCACTGACGGTTTTGAGGGGAACTAGCCAAACAAACTTTGTGAAAACATCGACCATAGTTAGAATATAACGGAAACCATAATATGCAGGGGGTAAGGGACCAATAAGATCGATAGAGAGCAAGTCCAGTGGTGCGTTAACTGCCCTAGGATATAACCTGAGACCATGTGGTGTGCCATTAGCAATTTTAAACGCCTTACAAACTTGACAATCAGAAAGTACAGTCGCAACCGTACGATACATCGACGGCCAATAATAAACCTCCCTGAGTTTACTATAGGTTTTCATCACCCCTGGATGTACATTAGGGAAGTTGTTATGAATCTCGAGGATAGCTTCCCTAGTCTTCTCAGCTGGAAGAACAATACGCCAAGCGTTATCTCTTAACGGAACGTCTAATGCCATTTTCCGAAGAAGCATGCCATCACGTATACAATACGCGGGAAAGATCTGGGGGGACGTTTGAACACCATTATAGATACGTTCATACCAAGGATCGGTGGTCGGATTACCACCACGGCTAAAAGAAATAACGCCAACCTGCGCTCTGGAAAGTGCGTCGGGAACAACATTAAGAACACCACGTCTATGAACAATTTTGAAATTGAACTGGGAAATGATTGTCGCCCATCGAGCTAACCTGCCACTTGGATTATCTAACGTCATTAACCACTTTAAGGCGATATGATCTGTGACAATAGTAAAATCAACCCCGTCATGATAACCACGAAAGTGTTTAATAGAATCGAGCACAGCGAGAAGTTCTCGCTCAGTGGTGCTATAGTTCCTTTCTGCCTTGGAAAACAGACGTGAATAATATGCTATAGGATGTTCTACACCATCGATCTCCTGGACAAGCACAGACCCTAAAGCCATCGAACTTGCGTCACACTGAAGAATAAAAGGACGCGTGAAATCAGGACATGACATGACAGGTGACTTCATCAGAGCCGACTTCAGCTGAAGAAATGCCGAGTTGGCGGCATCATTCCACTCGATAGGATCTCTACCCTTCTTTTTACCAATGAGGGCAGTCAATGGAGCGATGATAGCTGAAAAATTATCCACAAATCGACGGTAATAAGACGCCATTCCGATAAAGCCTCGGAGAGTTTTTGCTGTTGTCGGTACAGGAAATTCGTTAATAGCATCGAGTTTCTTCGGATCGGTTTGCAGACCGCGTTCGTTTACGATATAACCCAGATATTTTAGTTCAGGTTTACAGAACTCGCATTTTTTCAAGCTGACTGTCAGACCGGCATCTTTAAGACGATCGTGAACCTTAATAATGAGACGTAGGTGACTCTCAAAGTCCTTGGAAACGAGGATCAGATCATCGACATACCCGAAGACAAAGTCATCAGAATCTGACGTATATTCGAAATTAACGATTAGATCGGTAAGACGTTGCATCTCAGAAGCAGCGTTGGTAAGTCCGAACGGCATCCGAGTAAATTCAAAAAGTCCGCGTTGAGGAACAATAAATGCTGTCTTCTGACAACTAGCGTTATCGGCTAAAGGTATCTGCCAAAAGGCACTCCGAAAGTCGAGGGTCGTGATAAATCTCGCTCCGCGTAGGTTATCAAGGATATCCTGTATACGAGGTAACGGATACGAATCGCGAATGGTAACGCTATTAAGTTTGCGACTATCAACGCAAAACCGAACGGAGCCATCTTTCTTGGTAACCATAACAACAGGGCTCGCCCATGGTGACTTGGAAGGACGAATAACACCCATCTCTAGCATCTTGTCAATCTCCTCATTAAGTATCTTCAACTTCACGGGTGATAGCGGATAATATCTCTGCCTTATTGGTGAGCCTTCAGTTACGATTTTATGGGACAACCATGAGGTACAACCTAGACCTTTTTGATCTGACGAGATATCGCTGAACTGTTCGATGACCGACTGCAACCTAGTTTCCTGATCAGGTGACAATGTCCAACGAGGATGAACGTAACGTGTCTCATTAGAAGCAACCTCGGGTATAACGTTATTCTGAACCGAAGGTACAAAAAGATTGTCAGAATATTTGCCATGAAAAGCGTCCGTAATTAAAGCAGTAAGGCCGTATTGGTTCCAAAATTGAATACCTAAAATCAATTGAGTAGGCAAATTCCTACTAACTAAACAAGGATGTTGAACCCAGCCGCCTCTAAAAAAAATAGGCAGGTCAACACCACCAAGTATCTCAATAGGAGAACTATCTGCAGAAATAACTGTCGGGCGTAAATCGGTACTAAAAGGGATTTCCAACTTATTTAACAAAAAAACATCTACCAAAGAAACTTGAGCACCGCTATCTAAAAGGGCCTTTATACGGGACTTTGCCAAAGTAATCTCTAAGAATAATCGACTGTCTGGCGAATTAGTAACAATAACTGGTGACACATTGGGTGTGCGTGCGTCACCATTTACGCGTTTTTTTGGAGGATTACAATTCGCACAATCGCGTGTGATGACACCTGGACGCTTGCAACTAAAACATAAAGGACCAGGCACAACAGGACAAGCACGATATTGATGACCTGACGTGTTGCACTTCAAACATAATGGGGGTGAACTTTGGGCGATATCGACATTAGTAGAGGAACAGACTGCACAAACCCTATGCTGGGGCTGGAAAGCCTCGAAATTAGCTGTAATATGTAATAGCGCGTCAAGATCAGTCAATAAATTCGTTGCTAAGCAAGGATGATAGCGTGGATGTAAGCCGTACTTCACGATGGTGAACAAATCCGCTTCGGGAACCGGAACACGTAGTTTGGAGTTCAGGTCGCGGGCAGAGATTATAAAATCCCTCGCCGTCTGGGTTGGTTTCTGACGCAATTGACGCAATTCTCGTTCGATTTTGAAGTCATAATCAATGACATCAAAAGTGCGAAGGAACGCCCCCTTGACCTGATGATACGTCAAGCCGGGACACCTTATTGATCTAAAATATTTAAGTGCACTGTCCGAAAGAAGTTCATGAAACCGACGCACAACGTAGTCTAGCGGAACGTCTCGGGCCTCTTGTTCCTCTTCAACGCGTTGGAAAAACTCCCTAACACAGGCTTCACCATCAAACTTAATGTTCCACTTGAGGAGGGACTCCTGTTTGGAACAACGTCGACTCATCGGACATGTCAAAGGCGTGGGCTCAATGGCATCTTGTGAATCATAAAACTCATCAGGGTTCTTAACAGGAAGAGCTGGTGGGGTCAAACGCTGCGGCGTCACCATAGCTGAATCTGACAACTCCATTCTAAAGATTACACGGAGGGAGAAAAACAACAAACACAAAACGATCAAAAGATTAGAACTCTAACACGATTGGAAGCCCCTGTGAACAAACAACGTAAGGTATGGTAGAAGAAAATCAAAGCGACTTACCTTGTTTGTGCCCTACGTCTTACAAGCTAACATCAGAAAGGGAAGGGAATAAAAACACCAAGTATCTTTATTTGCAACCAATAAAACACAGTTTTTAAAATGGGATGGTTTAACACTAATTTTTTTTTTAAAAATTCAATATAAATTACAGATCAGAACAAGAAACACACTCCCAGGGATTAAGTTCGAATCCTCGGTGAAAAGATGCAAGGCGCAGCCAAAGCCTCACAACAGCAAAAAGGTCGACGGGTGTGTAGATCTAAAACACAACATAACGGATTAGTAGTTAAGGAAAAAATTATTGGACAGAATGACCAATTCTTCCACTGACGACACAAAAAAAAAAATTAATGTTATCACCAAAACAAGTATATATAGAAAAAATCACTTACCTTCGGGCGCCATTTTGTAGCGCTCCTTTTGTAGCGCTCCATAAAAATAAAAGGCACGGAACACTACACGGGATGGTTGTGATAAAACCATCAGCACGTAAATTTGGACCTGTATAAATAAAATAAAACCGAACGAAATTCAACAAGGTTATATAATAAGGAGAACACACAATGATAAAATTAAAACAAACTACATACAATGTAAATATAAAAACAAGATCACTAGACTGTTACGGAACTTAGCTTACGTATCAAAACAATTTAACACAGAACGGTCTGCGGGTTGTCACAATAATAAAGTTTTTCTAGTTTAAAAACACATTGCCTAATAAAGGGTGAAAGACCACCTTGGAACACGGTCAGGCCAAAACTTGTATTCAATTTAAAGGTAATTCTGATTCGAACTAAAACAACAAGAATCTGTTAAAATGCTAGAAGCGCTTCATGATTAAAACTGATATGTTCGAAGTATTATAAAACTGGGATAACAAATTATGGTTTTGATCGGAAAAAAGGTCTAGGGATTCTATAACATTTATAGCCAAAAATGAAACCGAATGATGATTAGAATTTGGAAAAGTAAAAATCAACGATATAGTAACTGTCCTGCGAATATCCGCCGTTGCTTGTCGCCGTGTGAAGATGTAACCTCCCTGCGTTCGTCGCAACCGTCGCAGCGGGTAAAACCTGCGGGCGCTGCCGCAGACGACGACCCGTTGCCAGCGAACTTGACGGCGAACCGCACGTTGAATCCAGACGTCCAAATCTTCAGTCGGGGCGTTGAGTCGGAAGATATGGGGTAAGCGGAGGTGCTGCAAAGGACACCTTTACTCACAAAATTGAACGAGAAGGACGGAAGAAAGGCTTCCTTAGATTGGAGGACTGTGAAGACTTGTTCGGCAACAAAAACCAACTCACCCGCTATCCGGACACACAGAAGACAACAGCACCAAAAACGTTCAGCCCGCCATTGAGACTACGGCGTAATAGTAAATGTCTTCATGTAACTTAATTGCCGGACGCGGCATTCGAAGCTGGCTTCAGTTATAGAGAAACTTGGGATGACTAGAAATTATTAAATTTTTCTGTTGTATCAAGGCAAGAGTACGAAAATGAATGACATTCCCAAAACAAGGAACGGATCTAACAAAAACGAATTCAAAATTCAAAACTGTCAGTAGAAATTACAAACTCTAACCGGTCAATGAACAAGTCCGCAATACCAAAAAGGCTGAGAAACGAAAAAGGCGAAATAAATAGACAACAAATAACGCGAACCAACGCGATTTGTAGCGGTAATGCTACACTACACATGTAGTCGTGACGGTAAAAATGGGTTAAGATAGGAAGGTTTAAGTTTAGAAGTCGTGGAGAAAGCTTTGGCGGGTTCCACGGCGTCTTGCCAATCCGGCAGGGGGGTACGCCAGGGTGGTTTTTAGTGGGTTGCGCTCCGTTGCCCCCTCTCATTCGGAGGGGGGGTGACGGGGTGAGTCCCACATATCCCCTCGCCACTCCCATGGTAAGGGGAATGCATAAAGTATTTTCCAACCTGTCAAAAAAAAACAGGAAGGTTTAAGTTATATTTAGCCCCGGTAAGCAAAATCACTTGTTTATATATGACATACTTGGAAAAAAACGTCGTAATTGCAAAACGACTAGGTTGAACGATGACCATAACATCTCCTTTAGCGGAACGTACTCGTATTTATAGCATAAAACTCTATAGTCAAATCGTAAAAGACATTTTTGTATTTCAAGTACCAGTGTACCAGTAGTGTTTTTGTTTTTTGTGTTTTTGTGTTTGTATACCTATAGAATAGACTTTATGCTATAAAGACGCTTTGCCAAATTGGTGGCTATGATCATCTGGATCGCTTGCCTATTAAAACGTTATAACGTTTTACAACCAAGTATACTATTATTATTTATTACTAAGACGTTTTGCTTATCGGCGCAAAATACAAATCTTAGTTAATTAGATCTCGCTTATTTGTTAAACATTGGAATGTTTATAGACTCAACTAATTTACTACTGATGTTCGTAATTTTGCATGACTCATCTAACCTACATTATTTATTGTAATGGGTTTATTGAGGATGCTCTAGTTTTTATTTGTAATCGTCCAACTATTTAACGACTTTCAATTATCTAAATCATTAGGTGCTCAGATAGTATAAATTATATACAATTGTATCCCGTTAGATAAGAATCATTATCCGTAATTTATAGCGTAAGCATGTTTTCTCCGTGCACTTAGCGCCATTTTAACCTTTGTACAGCGACAAGAAATACTGTGATTCTAGTCTGGACTTGCTGTTGCAATAGCATAATCTGTGTGATCTTATCTTGCACTTATTGATAACTGCTTCTCTGTTTATCTCTACGTATTGTGGACCCGAGATATAGAAAAGTAGAGGACGCCCGCGATTTCGTACGCGTGGAATTAGTTTCCCGCTATTTCCCCTATTTCTTCCTGTTGGGGGTCGATTTTCGGAAAATCCATTCTTAGTGCATCCCTAGGGCACCCAAGGAATACTCCCTCCAAATTGCAAGTCCCTAGTTCCTGCGGTTTGGGCTGTGCGTTGATATATAAGTCAGTAAGTCAGGTTTGACTTTTATATATATATATATATATATATATATATATATATATATATATATATATAGATTATTGGTTCAATGAATATACACACATAATAAATATTATTGTTTTATTATATTCGTACACCTATATATTAATGAATATCAAGTAAAACAAGCAAAAGGCTTATTAAGTTGCACATCAGCGAAACGTGGACATTGACTCAGAGGGACCGAGAAGACTGGAAGCCTTCGAAATGTGGTGAGACAGATGGAAAGAATTAGCTGCATTGAAAAGAAGACGAATGAGGAAGTACTTACCATAGTGAAGAAAAAGAGAAGTCTTGCAGACAGTGAAGATGTTTGGGCACCTATTACAGCACGACGAGTACAAGATGATAACTGAAGGAGAAATAGAAGGAAAAAGGAAAAGAGGGAGACGAAGAAGAACTTCCCTTGAACAATTAAGTTGTAGTGCCGTATCAGTGTGTTAAAGAGAAGGCTTGGAATTGGAAATAATGGAAATTACTCCACCGACAAGAGTATAGCTCTTAAATAAAGGATGACGATACGAATATAAGAAGGTACAACTTTTGTAAGGTCTGAGACCGTTAAATGGCGTTGAACAAATAGCACAAATCGTAACATGTCCAGTTGAGAAACATGTATCCACCGTGCATCCAATAACAATGCAACATTAAAGTTTCTACGAGCTGATTAGAAAATGTAGCTAAAAGGTGGCAACACGCTTCGATGGATCTAAGAGTGGTATTCCACTTGTCCAAGATCTTTGTCCAATGTGCATTGCGTCTCACATTTTTTTAGGCAAACTGAGACGCAAATACACATTGGACAAAAATCTTAGACAAGTGGAATACCTCCCTAAGTAATGTAGATCTACCAAGTTTACACTCAAAATATAGTCTACAACCGCTCCTTCCCCTATATGTCCCCGTTAGTGGAGGATTTTCGAAAAATCGTTTCTAAGTGCCCCCCATGGGTACCCAGGGTACCTCTAGGGGTACCCAAGTAATATTCTCTCCAATTTTCAAGTCCCCAAGTTTAGAGGATTTGATTGTGCGTTGTCTTTCAGTTACAGAATTTATGTATGGTATTGATTAAAGTTATTTACTTGTTTCAGGTATTGTGCCAAAAAAGCCCTGTTTAAGGGTTGCTACAAGGATGCGCTGGAGGCAGTCAAGCCTTGCTTCACGGTCGCTGAGCGAGCGAACCTGAACATCGTCAACAACGTCACGGATCAGCTGGCTGAGTTCATTTGCTACAAGGATGGCGACAGGATCGCTTGTGAGTAGCCGGAAACGTTTTCATGTCACGAAAACGGGTGGGCCATACTTGTAGTTGTACGCACACTATAGCGACGCTTAGCGACGACAGCTACGCATTCAACGACACGCATAAGTGTGGTCCACCCGCTTTCGCAAAAGAAAACTAGCGTTTCCTTTAATGCCAGTATAACGCAGAGTTGGAACCATTTCGTGACAACATGCCTTTTGTCTTTGTCAGTATTTTGTTCAGTTTTGTTTGTTGTCTGTCACGAATAAATGTTATTTCTTTTTAGTTCTTTCTTTTTCTTTCGTGAGATATAACAAGTACTATAATGTGTCTAAGTAGCTACTAGTTATAATCGTAAATATTTATTTTACTAGTGTAAGTTATTAATAAGTTATATGTAACTACACATATCAAAAATCTCTAAGGATCAAAAATATCCCTACATTATTTAGATATTTTGAAATGCACTGCATTACGATAATCGTGCACCTATTTAGTGAGTTTTTCCTCTATACATATAGACGACTAGCTTTTACGCGAGACCCCGCCTGCGTAGAAATCATTTATCGTTATTCCCTTGGAAAATAACCAATTTTCCAGGATCATAGTTTTGATACTATGTGCTATTCCAGACTACAGATTTCATCCAGATTCGTTTACCCGTTTTGCAGTGATTGAGTAACAAACATACAAACTTTCGCATTTGTAATATGAGTAAGATAATCTTGTTCTCTTGTATTACACGATCTACTGTTGTTTCCAGTGTTCATCGCAGAGGGAGGGCGGCAGTGCTTCGAGCAGTCGCAGGACGCGATCCAGGAGTGCGTGAACGGCACCCTCGGGCCCGGGATCAACATCGATCCCTCCAACCTTTCCGCCGACAGCCTGCCAGAAATCAACTTTGGCGTAAGTACCTGCTCATTGTTAGTGGAAAAGAGTTCTTATGTAGGGCATGAATTTCGGTACTTTTAAATTATAGTCTGGTATTGACTCAACTAATGACTTAATTGACTTGGGGGCGTTCAAAAAACGAGCCTACTCCTTTCTCAAAGGCCCGCAGCGCACCTGGGATTCCTCTGGTGTTGCGGGTGTTTATGGGTCGAGTGATCACTTACCATCAGGTGACTCGCTTGCTCTCGTCTGCCTCCTTTTCTACTATAATGTTAAAATTCTGTAATTACATTTCTTGTTGTTTTTTTTTATGATGTGAACAATACTTATTTACTATTTACACGATAAACATAACCTTTTAGTAATTTTGAACAATACATATGCCTAAAATTGCTAGGTAAAAAAGCTATAATGAAATGACTGATTTCAAACGTAATATTTTGAACCGATGAAATTTGAAATGCTTGTTGTCATATACCTATATGACATACGTAGGCAATTAAAAATATCAAAGTAAACACAGTAAGCCTTTAAAGATTGCTATTTGTTGACATATTGTTAGACTTGTTGTTATGTTGGCAGGAGAAGGAGTGCGGACACCTGTCCAAGCTGCAGACCTGCGTGGTGGTTAACCTGGAGAAGTGCCGGCAGCCCACCACCGCCAACATCGCAGAGTCGCTGTTCAAGTACATCCGCAAGGGCACGCCCTGCAAGGACTTCATGGTGAGTTGACACACATTTTCAACTCACCTCTTAAGAAAGTTAGAGGAATACAGGCATCCATATCGTCCATTTACTTTCTCAACCTCGTACCTGATCGAATAGTTAGATAGGAAAGTATTCTTTATACTATAGAGAACACGAGTGCTTTTCCTGTCTAACTATTCGATCAGATACGAGGTTGGGAAAGTAAAGGGACGATATCAGTTAATGGCATGTAATGATTGTAGAATTATCACATGTTAACTCTTTCCGCCACTCTTATCTCTTTTCGTCGGCAACCACCTAGCAACATGTGACACCCTGTAAACTGACTAACACCTGATCTGATGACGAAATTGGAAAGAGGCAACATGATATCCGCTTTAAGATAAATACTTACCCTAATAATCAGAAACGCACAGTACAAGTCGACACACGTAAAAAGAGCCCTGAGCGACCTACCTGCGCAGTGAGCAAATTACGGACCAAATTGGTGGGCGCGGCGGGGGAGCGTAAACCGCTTCGCTTGCTGCCACGCTATTGGTTCCCAGGAATACACTCTTATCTATGATTGGTTTGTTAGTAGACAACATGCGCAAACATATCCCCTTTACTAGCCGCTCGGAGCTCTTTTTACTCGTACGTGTGTCGACCTGTAACTGAATACACTTTGTTGTTATTGGTAATTATTAGTAGGTGACAAAATATCCTTTTCTCAAAAATGTCCGGAAATGTTGACATTCCTATCCACATATTGAGACGCGAAGTACATAGTTTACTGACAGTTCTCAAATTTAAAAAAAAAAAACATTGCTTGCTCGCTCCACAAGCCCGCAATGTTCCATACAAATTCCATTACTATCTACCTTGTAACTTTTTAAAAAGTGAAAAGGGCCATAATAAAATGAGGGCACAAGTCTTATACATCCAAATTTTACTCGAAACATAACTTTTTTATTTGTGCCTGGAATAGCTTATGTTTTTTTAAAAACAAGAATTGCGTTTAACTCCTTATCATAAACAAAAAGGCGGTAAGGAGTGATGGTTTTTTCACATGAAGTTTCTGTTTGTATGCAATTCAAAAAATGAGTTCAAGCGATGAAGATTTGACTCCAACACAATTTTTTTCTTGCGATTTTTGAGAAAAACACTATATTTGCCTCGGCAGGAACAGCAATTGCGGGCTTCGTATTTTTAAACGGACTCGCAAGCTCGTCCGTTTAATTCAATACTCGGCCCGCAATTGCCTACTTCCATGCCTAGGCAATAATGTACTATTAACATAAATGGGCCTATTGTCTATATAATAAGGGCGTTAGTGTATTGAAATAACAATGTCATGTGTACCATATTGTTTAACTTAATTGTAACTGTGATTAGTAGAACTGTACCATATCACTAATAACGGCACCATAGCACTAATAAGGGGTCAGTGGGATCTTGACATGACTCACAAATGGATGTATAGTTTTTTAAATCCATAACGTCGCGTACTACTACTTAATTGTATGTACATCGACGTAACCCTGCATCGCGAATTCGAATTATCGTCTTTAAAGATCGTAGGGTTTCGATAATTCCACCAAAAACATGTAAAACAGGTTTGAAAAATAAAACGGATTTGGTTTCTAATCGTGTTTTCACGTTTAAGAGTCTCAAAGAAATATGATCAAGTACAGACACAAAGTCGTTATGGTTACTGAGATCCAGATCGCGGAACACTGACGACTTTATCATATGTGGGCTCATAAAGATAGGTATATAAGATACATAATCATTTTATCTTTATCAAAAAACTAGTGACCCGCCCCGCTTCGCTTCGGTTTATGCCAGTTTTCTGTAATACACGTACATAATCCAAAACTTATTATACACTAGCTGACCCGGCAAACGTTGTTTTGCCATATAAATAATGGGATGAAAAATAGATGTTGGCCGATTCTCATAGATACCGGATAAGCACAAAAAATTTCATCAAAATCAGTCAAGCCGTTTCGGAGGAGTATGGCAACGAAAACTGTGACACGAGAATTTTATATATTAGATAAAAACCTTCCTCTTGGATCACTCTATCTATTAAAAAAACCGCATCAAAATCCGTTGCGTAGTTTTAAAGATCTAAGCATACATAGGGACAGACAGACAGCGGGAAGCTACTTTTTTTATACTATGTAGTGATAATGCATTCGGGAGTCATTCAACATTTGGAAGCTACTGTTTTCTAACATCATTTACTAACACTTCTAGAATAAAATTTTAATGTTCTAACACTACTAATCTTTTAACGCTTTTTAATCAGGAGCAGGGGAAAGGCCCACGAAAGGCCAATGTAAGTGACTTTCTGTCTGATTTTGTGCTCGTTTTGTGTTGTTTGAATTATGTTCTTTAGTACTAAGTTTTACTTATTTGAAATGTTACGTTTTATATGCTGTTTTTGTGAATGAAGGAGATGTTTAAGTAATATTTTATTTGACTTTAGATGAATGTTTGCATGTATGTATTTAGTTTAAATCTTACAAGTCAGATTTGTAGCGCCGTTAATGGAATGTTCTAAAGTGTGAAAGACATATGAAAACCAGATGGAAATGTAATATTATGATGTCTTAAGAGCATTATAGGTGTTAGCTGACAATTCGGCATACATTGCTAAGTTCACGAGGTCCTTTATTACTGGGCTTCATTTAAGCTACGCCATGTACACCGAAGTGTCACCTTACACTTCTTTGTCAGAATGGTAAAAATAAGGGACTGATGATGGGAGTCCGAACTAGCCGTAAGGTGGCAAGAAGATATCCGCTGTACTCAACGTAACTCCACCCAGATTGGATTCGTTACTTTTGTTTAGCCAAATGATGACTGAAAAGAAAGTACTGTTTGAAAGAAATAACTATGACTAAATATTATCGCTTCTATGGACATAAAAATTGAACCCTTAAATGCATAATGATGTAGATATACAACGTATATTTTAAAGCTCATTTTCAAACGTACATTTTAAGTAAATTTCAAACTTATAATATATGCAGTAAGATTTGAAGCTTTGTCAAAATTCAAATTTGGAAATGAACTTTAAAGACGCGTTTCACTTTCGACATGCTATGCATTAAAGGGTTAAATAGTTCCATGATTTTGCATATCATATTTTTATTATTCGGGAGAGTGATTGGCTAACCGTTGGTAAAATTAATACTTTCATACTTCTACATTTCCTTTCCATTGTGTTTTGTAATTTTCTTTTTTATTATTTCAGGACCCTGCGAGCCAAAAGTCCAGACCCGGATCCGCTAGCGGACTCGCTGTGACGTCACTGACTCTAGTAATGGCGGGCGCGTCCCTCCTCGTCTAGAAAACGTGCCAATCCTTCTACACGACTACAATTTTACCCAAAATATAACTTGCCTCGGTGTACCAACGCAGTTCACTTAGATCTACGACTCTACCAATGCCGACCTAACATATTACTGGCAGTGAAGAATTACGGATTTTAATTGTTGAATTCTCACATAATCCTTCCACAGTGACGTAACATCAAATCGAAACTGAAATTATAGGTCGATTCACAAGAGCTGGCACGAATGGATTGAAATAGTAACAGGTTTTTGGTTTGAAATTCGAACATCGGTTCAAAGGACGGCACTCACACAGTGTTAGGTGACATTACTTTTGTTCATTCCATTCGTGCCAGCTCTAGTGAATCTACCTGTACGTCAGACATTAATTATTTTCTGAGTCAAGGTTCTATGGCTTTACATTCATTCATTCAGAGACTGTTGGAATCAAATACGCTCACTACCAAATGTTATGGAAAATAACATTTGTAAAATGATCGATTTCGGGACCTTGAAGAGACGAGCATACTCTTTTATCAAAGGCTACAACGCATCAGCAATACCTCTCCTGGTGTTGCAGGTGATGGTGATCACTTACATCAGGTGACCCGCTAGCTCGAAACCTCAATATTTTTTTTTAGCCCCTATGGGAATTATATTTTGGGTAAGATCATACTGTCATACCAGTAAGATTTATCAATTATTCAACGAACAAAGTAATAATTTTAAAGCTTGATGCTTATAAGTATATTAGAAAGTACATATCGTTGTAACTTAGGATCAATGTTGCGGCCAAATTTTGACGCTTGCGTCTTGCCAAGTAAACTAGACTTACCATTTAGGTGTTGTACGTGAAACGTGCAGTGATTCGAGTATGTAGCGTTGCAACTACAGTCGTTATACGAAACTCGGACATCTTTCTCTGCAGCATTGTATTTGCATTGTTTTGAGTATACCTTTCCAAGCTTCCAATTTCCCTATTTACAAAAATAGAGCATATTTGCGACGAAATTCCTGTAGAATTTCCAAAACCTCTCTTAGCCCTCTATACAGGGTGTTAGGCAGAAGGTTGGACAAACTTCAGGGACTAACTCTGTAGGTCATACTCATCAACTTTTACTATGGGACCAACATCCAAATCGCGAGAAAAAAAACAGCTGTTCCATACAAACTTTGAGAGCTAAACAGCCGAAATGTATGAAACTGATGTTTTTTTTTCGCAATTTGGATGTTGGTCCCATAATAAAAGTTGATGATTTTGACCTACAGAGTTTAGTCCCTGAAGTTTGTCCAACCTTCTGCCTAACACCCTGTATAACAATATCACTACAGAGGTATCTATTCCGATTTTCTCGTGTCTTTGTTTAGTAGTTCTGTGCTTATGCCTATCAGTTAATTAAGAACAGTTATAGAAGATATATTTGCCAGTCACTGCCTGCTGATTGTCCTTATACGCGTAGTGTGAACGCTCTCTTCATTATTTGAAGCTTATAAAAGCGATCCTAAAACAATTATGGTAGTTGAAAAGCTAAATGATCCATAGCTTTAACCACGTATTGTCCGTACTGATGTGCAAGTTGCGGAAAGTTTCCAAAAAGTTGGAAAAGTTCTAAGAAATTTCCGGAAACTTTCACTAGAAATATAGGAAATTTAAATTTAAGAAATGGAAAGTTTTTAATCCCCATACAAAATTGTGAGAAGTTTCCGAAATTTTCCTACATGAAATGTTCCGCGATTTAGGAAAATTTCCTTTGGTATATCAGTAATTGTCCGTGGTGATATGGCATGTAATCGGGTTGCTGTAACTCGACACCAGAACTTTCTTCCCTTTCTTAGAAGTCCTCATCCAATGGCGTACTCTCTAAAGGAAGATGCAGTTATGTTATTTTCCGCGTGGTTTAGTTCTAAGTATAAATGTATAAGGAGACGTATCTATAGTTATTGAGAGTTTTATATTTTGTACCTTTTATATATTTTTGCTATTTTATATTTTGATTGTTTTACAAAAGTTTTATCGCGTGATTATCAGAAATTTTACATTCCGGTTATTTTGTCGATTATTTAAAAAAATGTTACTGTTATTTTGGCTATTTTAACGGCAGCAAATTGTTGTAATAATTGAAATTTATTTTTTATTACGTACCTATGCTATTTTTGAACAACATTACAAATATAGTTTTTTTATGATTTTCTTAATTGACAATCTTTTTAGCTAAAGTTTTTACAAATGCTGTTTTAATTAATTAAGTGTGTCAATTTGATAATATTTGAAATATTATGCTCAATTTATTATTATTTTGTGTGTTTGAATTAAGAAAGTAATTGAATCAAATTTCATGCCGCTTATTACATGAAATGGATATACTCGTGGTACTATTATTATTTTAAAAGCGGTACACAAGACTGAAAAGCATGCACAACATTTTTCCTCGCATGATTTTAACTTACGATTTTTTTACCTACATCTAGTGGAACTAAGACAACGAACTAAGACGCCGTTTTTTGCTACATTATATAAAGCTATTAATGAATTTTGGGTACTTTGTGATATGAAATGGCTGCTTGAGTAAAAAGGCAAAAATCACTGTAACACATTTTTACAAATATTGTAATAAAAGAGCGCGCCACCAGGAGCTTTCCTGAATGATGAAATTGATGAACGTTCGTTATAGAATCTTCGAGCGTAAAGAGCTTCACAAACGAGAGCTATAATATATATATTATAGCAATGCACCTTACTAGCTATAAGACCTTTATCCCAATAATGGTCTGACATTTATTTGTACCTACATTACCCGCTATGGCGATAACTACAAAATGCCATAGACTTGTAGTTGTTTGCAAACAAAGGCAAGGTTCGCTAGCGAATATTCGTTGCTCGTCCGCGATTTACGAACGTTCGCAAACGAATGCTCACGGTGGGCGTATCTTTAGAGTAACATCGATTTGACAGCCATTTTATTAAAGTAGCCTATTTACTGTATATCTTATGTGATAAATGTAACGTAGGTGAAAGTAAAACTTTACAGAATAAATAAACGAGGGGTGGTTGTAAATGTGGCTTTATATTTTTGTCCCCATCTATTATTAATATTTATACAGTGTGTTCCATCCGAACGAACATATTTTTGAAAATTGAAGTGAAACTAAATCTCCTCAGAAGTGTCACCAGAATGTTAACCTTTTCAACGCCACAGTCGGCTCTGGCCGTCAACTAAAAGTCGTGCCACTGACGCCACGTCGGCTACTGCCGACAAGAGTTCAAGATTAAAAGAGACTTTGTTTGGTAGTAATAAGGTGTAATTTGCATAGCATAGCAAACATGTTTGGCGTGTGGGTGGCAGATTTTGTATTCGACGTATGGCGTTCAAAAGGTTAAAAACGCTCCACCGGAATGAAATAAGTTATTGAAGCTACATTTGTTTTCGTTCCGGTTTTATTTATGATTCTGATGGGTGCCTAAATGCTTTTTAGTAGAGATTAAACAGATAGCGATTTAGCCGGATACCGGATACCGAATATCCGGCTAGCTCACAAGCTGGATGGCTGGTTTCCGGCGGAATGATATCCGGCCGGATTTTTATGTTTTTAAGTAACAATTCTTCGACGCTAACGCAGACTCAGTTGACGCGAACCTGTAGAATTGCGAATCTGTAGAATTGGGGACCTGTAGAATTGCGAATCTGTAGAATTGAGAATCTGTTAAATTGCGAATCTGAGAGATAGAAATCTGTATAATTGGGAACAAATTCTTCCTTTGATTTCGGTGATAGAGGGATGATTAAAACTTCATTCTTCATATCTCATGTTTTTTTTTACTGTACCTGTTAGGTGGATCAAACTAACAAATCAAATTGTCGATAGTTTTTTAACCGACTTCAAAAAAAGGAGGAGGTTCTCAATTCGTCGGGATATTTTTTTTTTTTTTTTTTTTTTTTTTTATGTATGTTCCCCGATTACTCGAAGACCACTGGACCGATTTGAAAAATTTTTTCGTTGTTCGAATGGGTATACTTTCTAGTTGGTCCCATTGTCACCACGTCAGGATCTGATGATGGGATCATGGAGAAATCAAGAGAACTCCTCAAATATTATAGGCACACCTATAGCGATTTTGGTATTTTTCACTGTAACTCATGCATTTACTTTTGAAAAGTACTATATGGTGAAGTGGAACTGATGATGAAGACCACAGATGGCCACCGGAACTCCTTAACGGTACCTATTTCAAGGGTGGCGATAAGATATTTCGATAAAGGAAGTTGAGCGACTATGACGAAGCACATTTAGGTTTAAATATGACTATGACATTCCCGCGGCGTTGTCTGCGGCGAGCTTGAAATGTTCTATAGTTTCTTATTAATATTTAGAAGTGGAGCTACGTAACACCATAAATAGGATCACTAAAAAGTATAAAATAAAATAAATGTTTAAAAAAACAAAAAACCGCCTTCAAAAAGCAAAAAATAACTTCTTTAAAATGGTAGGTAAATAGTTCAGTCCAACTGAAGTCGGCGTCCAACAATATTTTAACCAAAAGCAGACTTCAGTTGGACTGAACTATTTACCTACCATTTTAAAGAAGTTATTTTTTGCTTTTTGAAGGCGGTTTTTTGTTTTTTTAAACATTTATTTTTCGGCATTAATGAAAACGTTTCTCCGTACAAACATCACATGTAGCGCGGGTACCTAGGTAGTTAGGTACTAACTAGGTAGTTTAATGAAAGTTACATTGCCAGTTGAGCCTTAGTCGTTTTTCATAAGCATCAACATCCTCACTCCTCACCCTGGATTTGATCTCAGGAAAACAGAATTGATAAACAACAGTCAAAGCCTGACTTTGACCAATTAAAAAAGGCACGGTTAATTCAGCTTCACATGTCGTCCAGATATAGGTACGATTATTTATTTAAATAAATAAATATAGAAGATTGTATCAATATTTAATTTTTGGTAAACTAATTTGATCCCACATTTACTAAACTAAATATTATTTTGTTTGTAGGTACACTTTAGTACAACTTTTTTATGTGATTGTTTGTTTTCCTCAATAAATGATAAAATATATGATAATATCTTCAATTTTACTAGAATAATTAAAGCGATAGACCGGGAACTATTGCATATATTTTATATTATAGAAACACTCTTCTACTTTATTTTCAAATGATTCCCCAAGGAGTCATTAATGCGAAATCTACGAAATACTTAGCTTTCCTAGATTTCTTAGGCTATAAAGAATTGGAGGTCAAATAATGGAGCAGAATTATGAGTAAGTACTGATTTATTTTTATATCTAAATTAAGTACAAAACGATAAGGCCTTAAAACTACGTCACAACACCACTAATACAAAAACTGGGTCTCTGCCGTCCGAGCGAAATGTTTTTGGTCGAATGTATTATTTTATATTTATTTCAAAATTATAAAAAAATATTACCTATTTAATATTCTAACAATAAGCCCTTTTATTTGATATGATACACGATATAATTTGCAAAACTTTTTAAACTTTCTAATCTAACCCCCAAAAGTGCCCCCATGATTAAAATGTATCTATAAATTTACACGTTCGTCGTTCACCGACTTACATATGAAAATGTGTACCAAATCCTCAACTTGATCGGTCCAGAAGTTTCAGAGGAAATTGTGACGGACGGACAGACAGACAGACACGCGAGTGATTCTATAAGGATTCTGTTTTTTATTCTTTTGTGGCGCGGAACCCTAAAAACTAAAAAAGTTTTATACCTAGGCAATGAAAAGTTGGGACATGATACATTTGACCAAAAATATTTCAGGCAATCGGCAGACTCCCAAAAGAACTTATGAACATAAGATTCCAATAAGTACTAAAGCACAGGATCTCTATTCTACGCGGTAAAACAATATTGCAATAAACATGTCTAGGTATGTTATCGTATTGTCAACGTTACCATAGCTCTAACCCTTGAATGCATGATGTAGGATGCATCCTACATAACAAAAACTCGAAAATGTTTACTTATAATCAGCAAGCACACTATCACGTGTAAAAGAAATTTTAAAAACTAAAAAAAAACATGCATTTAAGGGCTAATTTACTTGACAGTACCTAAAAACGGCCCAGTTAAAAATAATACTATTAGAAATTAAAAGCAATTCGATTTTACACAATAGAATAGAGCCCCCATTTAAGTGTAGGTAAGTAGGTAATGACTACGTATGTGCACTAAGGCGCCATTTTAACCAAAATATAATTAAATTAAATTATTGTCTTATTTTTTCCTACCTAAGTTAAAAATAATAGCAGCTTTACCCAACTTCTTTTGCGCAGAGCTTGTTTAAGGCGATCCCTATTTATTTGATGGCGACTGTATAATCGGTGGTTATTATAAAACCTGAAACATTTTAAATAGGGACTGGCGGTAGCAATCACCTATGCCGACAGTACCTAGCTATTAATCTCTTCCATCAGGCCACTGAACGTAGGGAAATGTTATTTGACGGGAATATTACTTGTGTACCTACAAGTAGGGGTGCAATAATAGTACATTATTGCCTAGGCATGGAAGCAGGCAATTGCGGGCCGAGTATTGGATTAAACGGACGAGCTTGCGAGTCCGTTTAAAATTAAGGGGAGCAGGGAGAAACTAATTATATTATACTAATAATTTTAAGTGAGTTGTAGTCAATGGATTGACATGATTTCTACACGAGGAGAAGACACGCGGTCGCCATCAGTGAGGATAGTATGGTCACGGTGAGAGCGCTGGCAGAGTTGGGTTTCTGAAATAACAACGATATAAATTATGACTTGCACTCAAAATTCATATATTTTGTCAGTAAATTGGCCATATTAGGGCTTTTTTATATGTCGTCAATATAGAGTACACTAATTATTGATACACCAAACACTTTTCATTGAAATACATACCTAAATCAGATTGGTTAGTTAGGTCTCGATAAGCAGATGATTATAGTACGAAAAAAAAGTACAGTCGGCAAGGACTTGACAGAAGCTCGTGCTTCCTTTTACCGCACAATTGTCTTCCCGTATGATATCCATGGACTATTCTCTAATAAGTCCATGGGAGTGTCTATAAATAACTCGACATTGGCGAAATAAGGATGATTTTCACCAAACGGCTCGCATCGCATCGGATCGGAAAGGATACGAACGGACGCAGCGACAGCCGATCGCGTCTGTTAAAATTATTATTGTCTATTTATGACGGAGCCGATCGCGCGTCGCAGTATACTGTCGGCTACGATAGCGTGTCGCGGAAGACGCCCGCGGTCAAGTTGCTGTGCGCGGCTTGGACTTTAAATACGGTGAACATGATTTGATATCTTTTAAAGACCATAAAAATCTTTCCGTTCCGATCCGTTGCGGGCCGTTTGGTGGAAATAGTACTATACTCCTTAATAGGAGTGTAGCCATCAAATAAAAAGTTATTAGAAATACAGTCTTGTTATTGGAGAACCTTTTTTTTAAATCCTTTTGTAATGTTTTGTTCACAATGTTGTATTCTAGTCTACTCACGTCTTTGCAGGGCGTGCTCACGCGCAAGCTCCGGATCAGCGACTGGGCGGTTTTACCGACCTCCTGGCTGCAGGACTTTAGTTTCTGCACCACGCACTTCTGGAACTCGTACAGGATCCCGCACGTCCTATCCTGCAATACAACAATGCACCATGATGCATTTATGATGAATTAGACATGGATGCTAACGATGGGCTTCATTAGATTTCTAAGATAACACAAAGGGCGATATATAGGGCTCAGCTAGGAAAATTTCAGCGTGATCGAATCAGAAATGAAAAGATCCACACGAGAACCAAAGTCACCGACAAAGCCCTGGAAATTGCTGGACTTCGGGACCACATTTGATAAAGTCTATAGTGTGTAAGTAACCATAACGCCTATGTATCTGTTCTTTGGATATATTAAACTTGGTCATATTTCCTTGAGACTGTTAAACGTGAAAACACGATTAGACCCAGACCATCACGCCAGAACCAATTTTGGCAAAACAGGTCCACGCTGTTCTGTCACCTCGGTCGGTTTTAAGTTTTGTATTGATATGTATGATGGTCTATAAGATATTTGTAATTTTGGGCCGCGTTGCTTGAAATAAAAATATAATTGTTCGTATTATTAAAAACAAACTCCTCAATACTTTTATTGTTCAAATATTATTATGACACCTTTTTCGCATGGTTTTGGTTGAATCTTCGAAACCCTTTTCGTTTTTAACAATGATTTTTGCTTCAATAGTTGAGTACGAGTACCTACTTATAACTATTTAATCCTGTTTTTTTTTTTTAAATAAATGTTGTAGTTTTAAAGTTATTTGAATTTGAAGCTGCAATCAATGCGCGCGCAAACTATCTGCATCTCACGTTCTTCGCTTGGAAGCACATAAAGCCATTCATTTTTAATTATTTTGTGCGCGGGGGAGCATATATGGAATTATCTATGTAAAGGGACCTTATTCTCGACGGCGCTTACGCCGCACTGCGTCACGCGACGTTGTATTTATCATCTTTAATAATGGCGGAAGCGCCATCGACAATAAGGTCCCTTTTCATAGGTAACGTCACATATTATGTGGCCTCTTTATTAAGTAACAGAACTCGCAGAACTAATGGCCAATGGGGTTGAAGAGTTCTCGAGTGGTGTACCATCAATTAAATACATAATATCCGCAGACATATGATGGCGTCCCCTACTTTCAGAGCCGATATCTCTTCAACGGCTCAACCGATTTTTATCAAACCTGGTTTAAAACCACCCTGGTGAAACAAGCTTTCTATGAAAAAAAAAACGAAATCGGTTCATCCGTTTGGGAGTTACGATGCCACAGACAGACACACAGATGTACACGTGCAACTTGCTCTCCTGCTACTACTTAAATATAAAAAAATATTGAACACCCAAGTACTTACGTCGTAGTCGATATCAAACATATTGTTGATGGTGTTATTGCTGCGTTGTGGGAAGATAGGCCGGAGGCCGTGGGAGCACTCTTCCAGCACCTTCCCTGTGTCCGGCTGATATAAGCACTTCAGACCACCCGCTGCGATGAATGCTGCAAACAGACCAGGGCCCGGAAACCTGGTTATTTTTGTTAACCAGCTCGTCAGAAATGCCATCCAAGTGCAGCAAGAAAAACAAAAAAAAGTGTATCCCAGCGATCATAACGCTCGCGAGTCGATTCCGCTACGCCACGGGTAGCACAAGTTGTATTTTCTCGCTTGCCGCTCAGTGCGTCTCTATCGTTACTGACTAGATATAGAGGGAGATCCGAGCGACAAATAAGTCGCGGGCAACTTGTGCTAGCCGTAGCGAGCGTTTACGAAAAACATGTTTAAAAACCATAATAAACCGGTAGTTTTCAAACCATTCCCAAGCCCAGAAAAGACCAGTTCTGTGAAATGCATTGTGGCAGGGTGATGGAACAAGTAATGGACAAGGCACCAATAATGGACACTTGATCCTTATTTTACAGAAGATAAGGGTTATTCATTTGTTTTGCAACAATCCATTTAGCACGGTATGAAATTTGAATTAAGAGTAAAGTGTCCATTACTGGTGCTTGTCAGCTAAAAGTGTCCATCATTGGTGCCGTCACCCTAGCTCAGGTGATCGAATTTTGTATCGTAACAAAGCTACTAAACTAATTGCGAATGAAAGCCCTAAAATGTTTTTTGTACGCTCTCACGGGACACCGTAAACTCGCCGGGTAATAACATGTGCATCGAGTTGTACAGCAACTCACATAAGACATACATACTTCAGGGGCCCATCTCACTCTCTACACTAATAATAATATATCACTGAATAAAAACATCGAGTTTCGCAAAACGGGCCCCAGGTCAAAATAATTTCTTGTTTCCTTCAAACGAAAAACATGCTTATTGATGGCTACTCACAAGTAATCACGGCTCCATCCTCTTGGCATATATACTGCAGCAGCTGATCGACGACGTTCCTGAAGATTTCCAGGTTCCTCCGAGCATTCTCACCCACCTTGTAGCACGGCTTTAACGACTCAGTCACCTCCGTCAAGCATCCAAAGTATTGAGATATCCTAGAAACAGAAACAATAACTACTTAGAAGACTAACTACTGTGAAATGGGGTATACTAATCGACTCAAACGCTCGGTGTTCATGCCGGACAGCTCTTCAAACTATGCCCGAGATGCGACAAACAGAGCGTTAGCTGTCGCAAGTTTCTGGTCCCGTAGTCTAATGAAAATAGGAACCGTCGACACGAGAAGAAGAAGAATCCAGAAATATTACCAGTTTATTCGAGGTACCTAGTGTCCTAATCCGTCCTGTAGATAATGTTTTATTCTTTATAATGAGGTTTACCAGACACACAAGTTATGATAGGGTGGCCATTTTCAGCAGAGACCAATTTTTCGATGGACATTCTGTCACGGCATTCCATGAAAAACAATATTATAAAGAAAGAGCACGATTATTTAGTAATGATAAATAAATCAAAATATGGACGTATTAAACACGAAAAACATAATTATCAATACTCTAATGAGAAGCTTAATAAAGTGAGAGACAGGCTATTGACTTACTTCGTATACACCTCGTTGACACTCCTACCCAGCCTCTCGGCGTCTTCAATACCTTGGAGCAGTTTATTCGAGTCAGCGAGGTTATTATAACAGGCTGGCAATTGTTTAACGGCTCTCTGAAAAAAAAATCATGTACATGAATTTTAATTTTAAATCCATTAGTTCTATTACGCGGCTGTATAACACGATACACGTTACGTCATGATCTACACGTGGTGATCCTAATTGTTCTGTATGGGGAATAATTTATTTTTTCCCTTAGCCTCTTACGACATCCACAGAAAGACAAGGAGTTATTCTAACCCTGCAACCACACAGATGATCCAACGAAAAAATAATTTGAAAATTTCACAATTTTCTTAATATTTGGCTGCCATCTTGAATATCTTAAATGGTTTTTTTTTTGATTAGAGGTGTCAATACAAAGGGCATTGGGTAAATTTGTTTGAAGAATATTGTCATTTTTTTTTGCAGCGGCCACAGACGATCTTTACATAGTTGTTTAGAGGACCTCTAAATACACATATATATATATATATATATATTACTTATGGCGTTAAATAATATCAGAGCGGAGATTTTAAAGATTTAAGTATTCAGTTTTTAGTTCAAAAGTACGCCCAAGTATGAATATTTAAATATCTCGGCTCCGATGCACTTAAGAGTAATACATTACATAACAAAATATGTTTATTTTTAATTATTCTATCATAATTTACCACTTTTACGAATGCCCGCTCACCTTGAAAATGTATGAATTTTACAAATGACAACACTTTTACCCAAACCCCTTTATTGACACCCCAATCACTAAAATCGGTGCGGTTGTTTTGATCGCAAGATGCATCATGTGCAGTGACGGCTTTCAAAACCACGCGCTTATTTTGCTAAGCCAGCCCTATGACTAATTTTTATTTCAGAATATGTGTAATTACGGCGGATTTACTAACATTTTTATCTCAAGATATCTCAAGAAAAACAACAAATACTAAAAAAAAAATCAAGTATGAATTGGGCTCGCGATGATTTGATTCGAAAGATAAAAAAAGATAAAAGATGTTTATTCAGTAAGTAGGCTACACGGGCACTTTTACACGTCAAAAATCTACCAGCGCTTCGCAAGAGACCACTGCTGAGAAGAAACGCCACACCGCAAGAAACCTAAACCGGATTCAAATTGGAACATAATAATAATAATACCAGCGGTACACTGTCGTCATACCAAAAAGGGTCAAGTGCGAGTTGGACTCGCGCGATGATATGGTTGGAAAGCGCAAAAAATACTTATTTTGCTATGAACTTTATTATCTATGCAATAAGGTCCATTGTGACCTAAATTTTAATACAGATTTTTAAAGTTTTTTGATAATTATTCCAAAACTGTAAAGTTTGACAACTTTTATCTTCAAATCAGGAATTTTTCTGATTTTTTGGTATGGACCAAACCCCCCCGAAGTTTATGGAAACTTCGGAGATAATGGGGGGAACGGTCATTTGTTGTACATTTTTGGCAAATTTTTTGCTATAAATCAAAAAGTACGTCCCGAAAAATTATAAAATAAATAGTTTTGAAATGTGCAGACTGAGCCCTTTCATATGACACCCCGTTTGCTATAATCAAATAACTTTCATTTTTCAACCCCCCATCCTAGGCTCCTTAACAAATATTTAGAAGAATAGTTTCATACTTTTTTACTCAAAACAGATGCGGGAAAGCAAGTTATACAACTATGCCAAATTTCAAGTTGATAGCTTCTATAGTTTCTGAGAAAAACTGCTGTGACATACAGACAGACAGACAACGAAGTCTCACCATAAGGATTCCTTTTTTACCATTTTGGTACGGAACCCTAAAAATGTGGTTAACTGCATGGTAATAGTAGATATAATCATTTAATGCGGTCACCAATAGAGTGTACGCGTAGAATGCTATGACACCTACATTGCAGTCAGTATAACGGCAGTACGGAACTCTCGGTGCGCGAAACCGACTCGCACTTGACCAGTTTCTAAATAGTAAAGGCGATTCAAAAACGTGACGTACGATTTCTGCCCTCGTACGGAGAAAAGGCACAAGTGCAATTAATTCATTGAAGCATATTAAACTCTCAAGAGTTATAATAAGGTTGGAATTGCAATACAATTAATATAGCAGATGTGCCTTTTTTTGTAGTAGGGCAGATTTAAATGTTCAAGCAAGAACTTCTGTTATTGGACTCTGTGGGGTGTCAAGTTGCATGTATGTAGGTAGGTATGGTAAAAAACTTATGAACAGTTTCTTTGTAACTAAGTTCGCGAAGGCAACGTAACTGGAATTTGTAACTTTAGATTGCTCAAAGCGATAAGATTTTGTTTAGTCTGATATAGTTGAACGGGCAAATGGCCCTAGACGAAGCATTCTACGAACGTTATCGTTAACGAAAGTGTAGGGTTGACATATAAGCTGGGGCTTGTTTTATAAAGATACAAATTACGATTTACGGGTTACAAGTTTCCATTTGACACAACCTCGACCAATGACGACCAGCCGGTTTGTTAGATCATTTTCACAAAAGCATTTTTTCATAGTAGCGAAAATTCACATCGCGTTCTTTCAAAGTAGCGAATTTTCACATAGCGTTCTTTCATGATCGTGAATTTTCACATAACGTTCCTTCATGATCGCAAATTTAATTACCTATTAGTTTTTCTTCACGTAGCGTTTTTTCGTATAGCGTTATTTATTGTTCGGTGACTTTACTATTCGCATTTTTCCGTTCCCAATATTTCCCAATCGCAAATTTTCCTTAGTAATTACATAGGGAGGTTAGATTAGGTTCGTTTTTATATCAGGCCCGGAGGGCTAACATAACCCAGAAATAGGAGCTCCGTCGACTCTGTCAAATTAGGTGGGGAAAAATGCGACTAATAAAACAATATACTGGTAAAATATGCGAAGAAAATGAATGCGAACATTATAAAATGCTTTATGAAAAATCGCTACGTGAAGAAAGCGATCATGAAAGAAAGCTATGTGAAAATTCGTTACCTACTATGAAAGAACGCGATGTGAAAATTCGCTACTATAAAAGAACGCTATGTGAAAATTCGCTACCTACTATGAAAGAGCGCGACGTGAAAACTCGCTACTATGAAAAAATGCTTTTGTGAAAATGTTCTAACAAATCGCTATTTCTACCATTCCTACCATAACACCTTTTTTCTCAAACATGCTCGGAAATGTATGCGTTAATGTCACGAATTGAAGACATAAAGTTTCTTGTTTGTGGCTCCCTACATCACTTCATGGGCTAGGCCAAGAAGTAATGTATGAAAACCCTAAGGAAAAACATTTACGGCCGCTGCTCTAACTTTTTAAATTTGCTTACTAACTGCCAACCACCAACTAGACTCTGTAACCATATTTTTCTCCCACATGCTCGGAAATGTTAACCTTACTTTGTCAAACCAGCCCGCGAAGTTGTAAGTTCCAGGCCAAGGCAAAATTAAAAAAAACAAAGTTATTATCAGTGATCGGAAATAGGTGAGCTAATTTGCCTAAACTTGATGCATGTTCATTCAATAATGTATTCCCATCTCTCTCACGCATGAATGAATATGCGTCAAGTTTAGGCAAATTAGCTCTACCTATTCCGATCACTGGTTATTATTTACCAACGGCAGCGGCCGCGAAAAATGTATGAAATTTCATTACGTACCAGAGGCTCTACTTTGAAAATCGAAGTTCGAAGTTACGTTAGCTCCGTCCCTGTCACTCGTCATTCGAGACTAGATCGAGAGAGAAAGATGGAGCTAACGTAACTTCGAACTTCGATTTTCAAAGTAGCGCCTCTGGTGTTTTACTTTTTAAAACCATGTTTGGACTAGGATAACTATCTCCAAACAGCCAAACACTCGTGCAATCAAAATTCTTCCTTATATATTTTACTTTTTAAATGTCATAGACTAACAAACAGCATTTACAACGTATTTAAAGTGTGTCAAATAGTTTGACTTTTTTTAATAGAAATTGCATTCATAAACAAAATAAATTGCGGAAATAACATAAGCGCGTAATAAATGTTATAGTTTAAACTATATTTTATTCAAATTGAATTTATTACGTTTAAATAATTTGTGATATTATTTTATGCGTTATTTCAGTGTCGTACGTTTCTTTTCTTTTTTGCAAGGAAATGTCGGGACTGTGTTTAATATTATTAACAGTTGTGTTAAATTTCCTCACATCTTGGAGAAAAGTACTATACAAGCCTCGACCGGGAAGGGCTGTTGCTGGACTCGTATATATCGCGGCCTGGACTGCGTCTCGGCCACGCTAACTCTACTCGTCCCGCAACGGCCTATTTCCCGGTCTGTGCAGTAATGTACTATTGCGACATTTTAAAAAAACAAAGTCTATGGTACTATATTTTTTTCGATTACGTGGTAGTTATTTTACTTTTAATATTTCCACACATTGCATGATAAAAGCACTATAAAATTCTCGCCCGGAACAGGGTTTGCTGGACTCGTTGCCATCCTAAGATAACAGTCTTGAGATGGCAATCGTAAGATTGCGGTCTTAAGATAGCCATCGTAAGATTGCAGTCTTAAGATAGCCATCGTAAGATTGCGGTCTTAAGATAGCCATCGTAAGATTGCAGTCTTGAGATTGCCATCGTAAGATTGCGGTCTTAAGATAGCCTTCGTAAGATTGCAGTCTTAAGATAGCCATCGTAAGATTGCGGTCTTAAGATAGCCATTGTAAGATTGCAGTCTTGAGATTGCCATCGTAAGATTGCATTCTCGAAATTGCTATCGTAAGATTGCAGTTTTGAAATTGCCATTGTAAGATTGCAGTCTTAAGATTGCGGTCTTAATATAGGCATCGTAAGATTGCAGTCTTAAGATAGCCATCGTAAGATTGCGGTCTTAAGATAGCCATCTTAAGATTGCAGTCTTGAGATTGCCATCGTAAGATTGAGGTCTTAAGATAGCCATCGTAAGATTGAGGTCTTAAGATAGCCATCGTAAGATTGCAGTCTTGAGATTGCCATCGTAAGATTGCATTCTCAAGATTGCGATCGTAAGATAGCAGTTTTGAAATTGCCATTGTAAGAATGCAGTCTTAAGATTGCGGTCTTAAGATAGGCATCGTAAGATTGCAGTCTTAAGATAGCCATCGTAAGATTGCGGTCTTAAGATAGCCATCTTAAGATTGCAGTCTTGAGATTGCCATCGTAAGATTTCGGTCTTAAGATAGCCATCGTAAGATTGCGGTCTTAAGATAGCCATCGTAAGATTGCAGTCTTTAGATTGCCATCGTAAGATTGCATTCTCGAGATTGCGATCGTAAGATAGCAGTTTTGAAATTGCCATTGTAAGATTGCAGTCTTGAGATTGCCATCGTAAGATTTCGGTCTTAAGATAGCTATCGTAAGATTGCGGTCTTAAGATAGCCATCGTAAGATTGCAGTCTTTAGATTGCCATCGTAAGATTGCATTCTCGAGATTGCGATCGTAAGATAGCAGTTTTGAAATTGCCATTGTAAGATTGCAGTCTTAAGATTGCCATCGTAAGATTGCATTAATGTACTTTTAATATTTCCTCACATTGCCTGAGAAAAGCACTATACAATCCTCGGCCGGAACAGGGATTGAAGGACTCGTTCTATCCGGCCTCGTCTATGACTCGGCCGTCTACCCCAAACTCGTCCTTAAATCCTTACATCACGGCCTCTGCAGTAATGTACTATTTTAAGGGCGAATTTACCGAGTTAGCATAGACCCCACTCATGTAGGTATCTTGAAAAAAAAAACACAACTTTGTCACGCTCACCTCCTACAACTTTAGATCCAGTAGATGTGTATTACTTACTAATAAATAAGAACGCGCCCGCGACTTCCTATCTCATATATCTCAATTGAAATATTTTCCCTTCTACCTTCGTAACGCCTATCTCAGGCAACTAATAGTTGCAGTACATAGCCGTATATTGATCTACTAGAAGTTGTAAGAAACAAGTCATTAATCTTGTGAAAAAACCTTTAAGATCGTTTTTCTCGATTCGCCACTTTTTGAGATGCAGTAGTTGTGCCTGACCCGGCAGTGCCGTTATTTTCAACCGACAATTTTATTTGTGTGTATGCAACTCGATTACTCCATCACTCGTCAACCGATTTGAATGATTCTTATTTACATGAGAAGGTTATATACAGAGGTCGGAATAGGTAGTGCTTATTAACCTAAACTTGATGCATCTTCATTCAATAACGTATTTCCATCTCACTCACGCATGAATGAACATGAGTCAAGTTTAGGTTAATAAGCACTACCTATACCGACCTCTGGACTTATATATCAGGAATTATATTTAAATATTGTAATGATTTGCGGCTCTACTCAAGACGGTAAAAACAATATCGTATTTGATCTGCTATCGAATTGTCAACGTTTTGATAGCTCTTATTTTCTTGACAGTAATGGCGGCTGACGTCAACAATACCATAACAGGAAAACTACCATATCGTTTTTAACGCCTAGAATAGAGGCGCTGGTCTTGAGGTCCATGGAAAGGCAACGGAACCCCTCGATAATTTGGAGAACGTTCATTGTTTATGGAGATTTCTCGGTTTATAATGAGTTTAAACCAATGATATAATATAAAAAGAGGTATGGTCCATTCTAATAGACTTTTCTTATTTAGTAAACACTTTTATAACCTCAAAATGCATCATTTTTGGATAAAATGACCGTTTTCAGCTGAATAAAGCAACTAGAGACCACATTTTGCACGCCATTTTCCTGGTTTTATATCATGGATAGTTTTTTTTTTCGACAAATATGATATTTTAGGCGAAAAGGAAGCACTTTGAGGTTATAAAAATGTTTACTAAATAAGACTAATCTATTGGAATGGACCATAGATATGTTACCTATACGGTATTCCGCGTGTAAAAAATGGCCTGGCTTACGTACACATAATCAGTAGGTAAATATTGCAATTACACACTAGGTGTACCAATTGGCTTGGTTTTAGTCTAACTATCGAAGTGCGTACAACATATCCACCTCTTTTTTCTATATTATATCATTGGTTTAAACCATTAATTTGTATTATTATAAATAACTTAGTCACTAAATTATTAGTAACTAAGTGAGTTTTTAACGAAATGGAAAGACTTTTTAAACGAAGCAAACGCTTCGCAAAAACTTACCTACTCGGTAGGTACATTAAATTGAAACTATTTAGGGGAACTCACCTCAACTTTATTATAGGCCTCGACGCCTCCATTTCTGATGCATTGGTCCGCCATGTCTTTTGTAAGAGCTGGTCCATCAAGAGCACCGTCTCTCTGAGCCCAGGACGCCCCTATGAAAAAACATACATAAACTTACTTTTCTCAAACATGCTCGGAAATAATGGTTTGCCGATTGAAACACATAGACGGAAAATGCCTCTTTTTACTCCTAGGAGTAAAAAAACCATATGAAAACACTTTCCGTCCATGTCCATATTGTTCATGCATAAGTGTTCTCTATTGCGTATAAAATCGAACGGACCATGAAAAAAATCCTGTACACCCAACTTGTGCGGGCGCAGTGAGGGGCGGAGGCGCGGCGGGGCTCTGCGGAGCGGCGGCGGCGGGCCGGCTCGTTGTGCGTGAAACTATCGCTACTAATACTTGTATGACGCAAACAAACATTCTCTCCGAATTTTTCAACGGTTTTTAGAAATACTTATTATCATGTATTTGTATAATTTCCTCGCATTGTTTGAGAAAAGCATTATGTATGCCTCGGCGGAAACGAGGATTTCCTGACTCGTATTTTAGCAGGCCTCGCTATTGCTCGGCCTGCTAACCACCTCGTCAGGAAATCCCCTACTTTCCGCGCCTAGGCAACAATGTACTATTTCTACTTATTTTTTCTTTCTTTTTTACTTTTATGTTTATAGCGTACCTGTTATTTTATCGAAACACCTTTCAACAGGCGCGTATATGTCAATAGTAGCTTACGTGACGGTTGCGTAATGCTAATTACGCAGAGCTCGTACAATACTTTATCTACACACATATTATAAGTTCTCTAAGATGGGTTCAGAAGCCGAAAGGCAAATGACCAGCATTACCTTACCTGTGGTAGTAGGTGACAGCGATGACAGCTGTACCGTAATTTTTAAATTACGTCTCGAATATTGTAAGGTAATGAGATCCAAATTTGGAACATCTTCCAAAATTAACAGCTGTCATCGCTGTCACCTACTACCACAGGTAATGCTGGTCATTGCCTACGGGTTCTGAACACATAATAGAGGACTTATGATATGAGTGTAGATAAAAAAAGTAATATCAGTGATCGGAATACGTAGAGCTTTTACCTAAGTTCGCAAAAGGACATAGGTAATGTAGAGTGTTTACGAGCAACCGGATAAAATATTATTTGTTTTTATTGAGCTCCGGATTTCCGGTATTTTTCTAGTACTCGTCGTAATACTAAATAAACTTAGGTATATTTATTTACAGTACGGGATATTTCATGTTAGTTTGTGGTAAAATAAAAGGGACCTGTAACTCTTTAAATTGGCCAAAAGGGTGTTATTTTGACACCTGTTTAAAACAATTGTAATACCATTATAGAAGCGTCTTTAATTTAAAAATCTTGTCTCTTTAACCTTATTTTGCCGATATAAGGAATCCGAAAGTATGAAAGTAGGTCAATACTTTCGCTAAAAATAAAAAATAAATAAATCCGGGTTTCAATAAAACTAAATTAATATTTTACCCGGTTCTAACCACTCTATATTATGACCCGTTGCGAACTTTAGGGAAATAGTGGAAAGCGAACGCGCACGTGCACGTCGCGCAATCGGTGTGGCTGGGCCTTAAGGCCCACCATACCACAAAGAGGGAGTTTTTAGTGAGTGGGACTTTGAATCAATATCAATCAATCAAGGCAATAAAGTTCAATTATGTTTGGTCGATAATGGCATTTTCAGGTTATAAAGATAGGAATATGAACCTTAATCCTATTGCAACACAACTCAAATTAAATTGCCTGGATTAACACATCCTATTGCACACTGGGTCTTACGAGGTGTAAGGCCCACGCCACACCGCTTAGCGCTTGCGTGGCGTGCACGGCGTGTACGTGCGCGTTCGCTTACACTGCGTTGTATAGTGACATGTCGTAATGAGAATTCATACTATACACCGCAGTGGAAAGAGAACGCCTGGGCCTTTAAGCATAGTGATGATTTAGTTGGTACGAGAACACCTCAATAACCCGTTTTTTAGGGTTCCGTAGTCAAACTAGGCACCCTTATAGGTAGTTTCGCGATGTCCGTCCGTCCGTCTGTCGGTCTGTCCGTCCGCAGCCTAGCTCAGAGACTCTTAGTACTAGAAAGCTGTTATTTGGCATGAATATACATATTAGTCACGACAATAGTGGTAAAAAACAATCATGAAAAAAATTTTTTTTTGAGGTAAACTCTTAACGTGAAGAGGTTTTTTACTTTTTTTTTCTCGTCTACCCCATAGTGTGGGGTGTCGTTGGACAGGTCTCTCAAAAATATTGCGGGTTTGTTAAAACACTTTTTCGATTAGGGTATCCGTTTATGAAATACCTATTAAGCTTTAAAGCGCAAATTTTTGTTAGACTCAAGTGTCTCCCCTCCTTCAGCCAAAACTACAAATACTAAAAATCTGAAAAATATCTTAAATGAAAGCACATATAATTAATTTAATAGGAAAACTATCACGACTAAGTAGCCTTCATAGGTTATTGAGTTACAAACGGTTTAAATGTTTATACCTACCGGAAACTTATTTGCGGTGTTGGTAAACTGACCGCGACCTATGTCGATGTATGGGGATAACAGTTTTCCAACGGCAAAGTTAAGTTTGTCGCAAGTCTAATTTGTTTGTAGTAACGGCTTCGGAACCCTACACTGAGCATGCTCCGACATGCTCTTGCCCGGTTTTTTTAATAGTCATTTATTTATCCTAACATTAACTTAACCCGCGGCGGTCCAGGTGGACTGTATGCTTAAATTCGATTTCTGAGTATCACATAAGTATTGGCCTAAGAAAAAATTGTGACGGATAATTATAGGATTGGATTTATTTGATGTAGGAAAATATTTAAAACAATGCTGTGATGTTAGTTTTTCTGAAGAACTTGTCTAAAAAAAATACTAAAAAATAATCGTAACAACACGTTAAGTACTCCAGTGGCGTAGCTAGGTGACCAAGGGCCCTGGGGCAAGGAAAAAAACGGGGGCCCTAAACTGTTTAGGGTTTATCAATATTTTAAAAATTCAAAACTAGGTAGGTACTTTATCATAAATAATCATAATTAACTAGGTATCATCAGCTTAGGTACTTATTTAGCTTGCTAGTTGGAGCTTTGCTAATCAGGTTTCGGCAGCCCCCCGAGCTTGAGGGCCCCGGGGCACTGCCCCGTCTAGCCCTTCGGTAGCTACGCCTCTGCCTTACTTGCAAGATGTCTTATTTACAAAGTAGGTATCTTAACACGTTCGGCGCCGGTGACACAACGTCTGTGATCAAAAAATTCTGACTCCTATGCCGGTGACACATATGTTGTGTTTTTATTTACAAGCATTTTTCTCGACAAATTTCCAATATATTTTTTTTAATTAAATGTACAGTTATGTTATTGAAATATTAATCGAATTCCGCTTTGGTTTTAAATTCTTTAAGTTTTTTAGATTTCATAAAAGTCACCCTTATACAATGCCGATGACACAAATCTGTGTCATTTTTCGACACAAATCGGCGGTTTTCAAATATTTTGCAGTATTTTTTCCAGCACTAGCACCATTCGATTACACGTTAGAAATACTACTGACGCCGCAAAATAAAAATAAACGCATTTTAATATTTTACCTATAAACTATGCCAGTTGACACGTAATTGTGTCTATGCAATTCGTACTCCTATGCCAGTGACACAAATACGTGACCACGATAATTTCACCCGGCATAGCTTAGGGCTCAGTGAATCACTGCCGGCGCCGAACGTGTTAATAGATGGCTCTATTTTTCGTAAAAGTTCCCTAAATGTGTACGTAATATAATACTGAATTTAAATCTCATACAAAGCAGGTCATATATATCATATTTGATCAGTATCCGCGAGCTTCTTTTTCAGCCAAGATCTTCCTTGGGATGTATGATGTATGTAAACTGTATGTACCTATAAGTTTTACACCATGTCTGTCTGCCCGCGGTCTCACTCAGACTTACTCAGGTAGGTACTACAAAGCTGTAATTTGCAAGTTTTACATTATAAGTGCAGCTATTACTACTTTTACTTAAAAAAGTTATTATTAATGTGTGATTTTACTCATTGGGTAACGTACTTTCGATATCAGTGTAAAGTTTTCTGATATCTGTTATTTTACGGAGTAATCGCCTGGACACGCTTAACAATTACACCCTGTTTAAATAGAAGATCAAGGGTTAGTGATGAAAAGAATAGGTATGCATGGTTACTTACCCAACAAAAACACCGCAACAATGAGCTGCTTCGCGACCATCTTGCGAACTATTTATTTTATTGTTCACAAACAAAACGAATTGGGTTATTTCCGTTTCGTTTATTTCTGCAATAATATAATTAGGTAGGTACTGAAATATTCAATCTGACTGAACGAGGCGACGGATAGGTAGACGACACGATTTAACGCCTACAGAACTGTGGTGGCCGCTATAGCAAATGAATTTCGTATATTTTCGACTGGGTTTATACTCTATCAAAATTACGGTGTTGCCGGTCTAAATATACGGTAAATGGTAGAAAAGAGTAGGGGCACGTTTTATAAAGCTACAAGTAACAATTTTACAGGTCTTAACTGGCAACACTGCTCAAATGGCTGGGGCCTGTTTTATAAAGCTACAAATTACAATTTACAGGTTAGATACAAGTTTCCATTTGACACAACCTCGACCAATGACGACCAGCGGAAGTCTGTTTCTAACTCCTTTTGCTAGAAAGAGACTTCCGCTTGTAATTTGTAAGTTGTAGCTTCGTGAAACGGGCCACAGAAGCACGAGAACGGAATTGGAATTCCGTGAGACTAGCGCACACGTTCGTTTTTGTTCATTCGGAATTTATACAGTCCGTACGGATCTGTGGTACGGATAGTGATAGCGTATAGGCAGGGGTATTTTTCAACAGCCAATATTAATGTTTCTGCCTCGCACATATTAAAATTATCGTGTTGCGATTCTATGCGTAACAAATATCTACCGAGAATACAAATAAATATACAGGCTGGTACTCGATAAACTGTACATATTGAAAGGGATGAAATTTTAGGTTAATTTATAGGTAAAACATTTTTTTTTTTAAATTGCCACTGTTTTTTTTTACAGATTGTCAAACTTTTTAATAAAGATTGGGTAGTACACTTAGGTACTTGTGATGGTGTAACTTTTGATGTAATAGCCCAAAAAAGATAAAACAAAGTGCATAGTTTTGACATTAGTTCGATTTATAATAATTTATAACAATATTAGACCAATTAAAAAAAACTGAGTAACTGCTTTTTTTGTGGAAAATTACTGCAAAAATATCATTTTGTTTTCATAAAAGCACGATTTTCTCAAAATTTTGCAGATATTTTACAATTTTTTTTAACGTTTTTAGATCTAAAATTAAACGAGGAATAATAATAAGCAAAAAAAAACATAGTAAAATATCTACAAAATTTTGAGAAAATCGTGTTTTTATGAAAACAAAGTGATATTTTTGCAGTGATTTATTTAAAAATTTAAGAAAAAAAAGTGGCTTAAATTTTTTTAATTTTTTTTTTTACCTATAAATTAATCTAAAATTTCATCCCTTTCAATATGTACAGTTTATCGAGTACCACCCTGTACAACCTCCCTTGCTCTCCGACGTTAGTTTTTAACAGCTTTTGATAGCCCTTTTAATCTGTGGGCGCGATACGAATCGAAATTTACCGAATGTGTGCGCCAGTACAAACAAAATGTATGGAAGCTGTGCGTTCCGCATGACGTTATTAGGTTTTTTTCCGCATGACGTCATTAGGTTTCTCCGAACGCAGCCGCTTGCATTCGGAACGTACGAACGGAATTTGTTCCGTTCGGAAAAAAAAAGAATGTGTGCGGCAGTAAATGTATTTTCAATTGATTCCATGCCTTCGGATGTCGGATGAAAACGTATTTATGCGGCCGACCTTAGGTGAGGGAGATTATTGATAAAGTTCATGTGGCAACATTAAATATAGAAGAATCAAAGAAGGATGCTCTTTGTCTATGGATTAACTTTATAGCGCCAGTTCAGTGTTGCCAGGTCTCCTGATTTATCAGGAGATCTACTGAATTTGGCATATGTCTACTGATCTACTGAATTTGCAAAAGAAATTTAGATAATCTACTGAATTTTGTATATATCTGAATTTACTTTAGGTTTTTTGTAGAAAGATCAATGGATTTTTTAATGTAATTGCAAGCATTTTCCGTACAAAGAACGTATCTAGGACTCATTGGGAATCTACCTTTATAGTGCGGGTGCGTAAAATGGAATGATTCGAATCATAGGTACTCTAATCTATGGAAGCGACTGCGACTACTATATTATCCTATAATCTGTGACTGTGTTTAACGTTCTTTCTATTTTGTTTGAGTTTGATTAATTGATCAGATCAGTTTGAGTTTGAGTTGGCGGCAAACAAAATACAAATGCAAACACTGTCTTTTCTGCTGTAGCACTCCAGTTGTGTAGTGAAGTGAAGTAGGTACTATTACTGTTAGTGCTAAATATAATTAGGTAAGTCAATGAATTTATTATGATTAACGTGGTTGAATTGTTTCTTTCTATACCATACTTTAATGGATTTATTTATTTATTTTACACGTTTTGTTTGCAGTGTGTGTTTGTTTTGGCGTACTTACATTTTATATATAAGTACATTACTGAAACTTATTTTTATTTTCTTTACAGCCGAAATTACGGGTAATATATGATTAAAATCGATTTGATTAAGAAGATAATGCAAAAGCTGTTGTAAAAGGTTATTCAGGTATTATAACAAAATCTCCTGATTTTTTTATAAATCTCCTGATTTTTTGACCTTATATCTACTGAATGTTTCAGATTGGACCTGGCAACACTGCGCCAGTTTGAGTGTCAGGAAGGAATGTACCTGTGTTCTTATAAAATAATGTTTGTGAAAGCTGGCCAATGAATTGCAATCGGATTCCTTTCCTCAAACAAAAAAATACTTCCAGGCCTAGGCCTTCAATTTTGTATGAAATTCCTTTACAGTTCTCTCGAGGTGTTCCGCCCGCAACGTGATACTTTGAGGCCTAAAATAACGAACATAACGCCAACATTCCATTGCATGTTTGAGAAAAATGATTTTTCTGAACTGTTTTTTACATGAATCAGCTTTTTTGAAGCTGTGAAAAAGTCATGAAAATATTCCCTATTAACCAATGTATTTTATGAATTTATCTACTTGTCCAAGTTGCGATGCCTCACAAGGTACATAGAGTCTGTCTAATGAAAGCTGAACCTGGATTTTTCTTGGCTGACGAGTCTGGCAACACTATTTAATATGTCGTTTGGACTTTGTTGTTGTCAGAAACTTGTCAATTCGAGATCTAAATTGATAAAAATACGGAGTAATCATGCCGTCGACGATAAGAGGCGGTGTCCGGGAGATTCTGTATACTATTATACAGAAGTACAAAGAAAAACAAGAAGAAAGAAAAGCATTATTGATGCAAAAAATTAATTGTTTAGTTACGGTGACCAAATTTATAGGTTAGTACGGCTTTAGTACGGCATGTTCATTTTGATACTTCTTATTTCTCTATGTGCAATCCTAAGTTTAATTTACCTTTTTCTGTCTATTATACGATGAGATTAAGAAATTAAACGAAATTAAATTCGTTTCAGAAAACCTGGACGTGCACGTTGACAAAAGTGTGCTGGAAAACGTAAAGCAGCTGAAAGAGGTTGAGGAAACTGAGTTAGCCTGCCAGACTCAGACGAAATATTTGGAAGAAGTATCTTCAATGACCGGTAATTACTAAAATTATCATTGTCTTTCCCTATATAATAGGTGTAGGTACCTATTGTCTGTCCCTATATCATGTTGAATCTCTTAGCATTCACAATTTTATTAAATTAATTTAATAGACAGATGATTAATGTAACTGACACTCATAGTTTCAATAAAACAATAAGGAGGTGTTTAGTTAAAAGATATCATAAACATATTATTTGATATGTATTTTCTGTGTGCGGAGCAAACAGCATTTTGTTGTTTATGAACCAAATGTACACTGTACAGTCGATTTCATAAATATGTGTACACTTTAGTACCTTATCTATTTATTTAATGTCATTTTTGATCGGCCAGATATAAAAGATGTTCGGGTTATATGAGTCTTCCTTGTTCTTAAACCGTTGCGATTAGAACCTCACCGATACAATTTCATTTCACCTAAACCCAAATGTTTTTAGGGCTGTCGGACTGTACAATGGGGCTGTACTGCGCAACCACACAATGTATTTCTAAATGGTGTTCTGTTTATTTAACACTTTCTTTCTTCTTACAGATACAGAGGCGATGGCTGAGATCAGCGTCATACTCGTGAACGGGTGTTGTCAGTGGGGTCCTGTCTGTTCACGCTTGCAAGAACCTGTTTTCCAGTTAGTTATTTTAGTTATCGTTCCTGACGTAGAGACCTCGTCATGTTGTTCTCCTAGTCACTATTTTTAATTTACTCAATGTTATTGAGCGTACATTTGTAACGACTAAGTTTGTGTTGTTAGAAATAATTATTAATTACTTTACTACCTTGTAATGTTACTTTTAAGAATAATTGTATTTTATGATTGGAAAAAATGATCTGCTGGAGTTTCTTGCGGCGCTTCTTCTCCAAGATATAATTGTCGTTAGATAGAGGTGTAAGGGTGATGAGAATAATGTTACCTCTAATTACTTTATTAAAAAGGTTGAATATAATATTCCTCATCATCATTGTTTTATTATGCTGTGTGCGACACAGACGAAAACCTCTCGTATCAATGAAATCTATCAACAGCACGACTAGCACAAGTTGCTCGTGACTTGTTTGTCGCTCGGATCTCCCTTACTATCTAGTCTGTTACGATAGAGACGCACAGAGCGACAAGCGAGAAAATACAACTTGTGCTACACGTGCAGATCACTATATTTTCATGTCAAATATATTTCGAAAAACCAAATGTGCTCCAGTCACTGTCATCGTATTTTACCTAAAGTGCTTTTCATCAAAATATAGCGCTCGTAATAATATATATGAAAATATAGTACGCGTTTCCTCTTCCTTTGTGCCCACCAAAATAAATAAAATAATAAAAGTATCAATATCGTTTATTCCTTCATTGATCGGTAATACCATATCAAGATTTTTTGAATTTGCCGCTTTTTCCCAGGTTCAGCTTTCATTAGACAGACTCTATATGTTTAACTTGTGTTATGCACTTTATATACCCATGTAATTCACTTTCATTTGAATTAATAAATAAATAAATGTCAGCTCTCAAAGAAGGGGTTGCCATTTGAAGGAGTTTTTATCTCTTACGTAGTTATTGTTTGTGTTTCAGGACTTGTTCTGGGAAATCTCAATTATTTGGATGCATCTCGCAGTTGACCGAGTCGTTTAAGCCGTGCTACAAGGCGGGCGAGCGTGCTCGGGAGAACCTGGACGTCGCCAGGAACGTCGTTGATCAGCTGCTGCAATATATTATGCCAAGAGAGTGGAGCCTTGATCACTCGTGAGTAGCCAACAATAAGGATGTTTTTCGTTTGAAGAAGAAGAGTAATGCTTTTGACCTGCCCATTCGGGCTTTCGGAGTAACACGAAAAAAAAACATTGAGCTAATAATTAGTGTAGAGAGTTTCGAGAAATGGGCCCCTGATGTATGTAAGTGTCTTAAGTGACTCGCTCTACAACTCGACGCACCTATTATAACCCGGCGAGTTTACGGTGTCCCGTGAGAGCGTACAAAAAGCTTTTAGGGCTTTCATTCTAATTAGTTTAGTAGCTTTGTAACGATACAGAACTCGATCTCCTGAGCCACCTTGCCTTTCACAGAACTGGTCTGTTTCTGGGCTATAGGGAACGGTTTGAAAAATACCGGTTCATAATGGTTCTTAAAATCGTTAACCGGGATCGACCCGCGAGCATTATGATCGCTGGGACTATACCTATACCCGGTTTTTTCCTGCTGCACTTGCATGCCGTGGTGAGAGACGTTAAAATAACCGGGTTTCCGGGCCCTGGTCTGTTTGCAGCATTCGTCGCTGGTCGTGAGGAGTGCTGGGACCAGCCGGACACAGAGAAGGCGCTAATAGGGTGCCTCCGCGGCCTCGTTCCTATCTTCCCAGAACGCACCAGTACCATCATCAACGCTGTGTTAGGTATCGACTACAACGTAAGTACTTGGGTGATCAACATTTCTTTGTACATTTAAGTATTTCTTATTAACCCCCAACAAATAAAGAGGAGTGTAAGTTTAACGTGTACATCGGAGTATCTGACTGTGGCACCGTAACTCCCAAATGGATCGAAAAATTTTGTTTTTTTTTCTAATCGTGTTTTCGCGTTTAAAAGTCTCAAGGAAATATGATCAAGTTTAATATATCCAAAGTAGACACGATATCGTATTTGACCTGATGCCCGTTTCACGAAGCTACAAGTTACAAATTACAAGCGGAAGTCTCTTTCTAACTCCGTTTGCTAGAAAAGGAATTCCGCTTGTAATTTGTAACTTGTAACTTCGTGAAACGGGCCACTGTTATTGAGTTGTTTTTAACCCCGCCACATTACTGCCTAGTAAATAGGAGCTATCAAAACGTTGACAATACGATAACAGGTCAAAGTATGTTTTTTACCGCCTAGAATACCGGCCGTGTTACATATGCGTTATGATTATTTAGGACCAAATCGTGGTCGATCGATTATGTGCTCTCTTAACTCTAGCAATTTTCAGGTCTTTGTCGGTGACTTTAGTTCTCGTGCGGATCTTTACATTTCTGATTCGATCACGCAGAAAATTTCCGAGTTGAGCCCTATAAGTATATCGCCCTTTGAGTTAACTTAGAAATCTTATGAAGCCCATCGTTAGCGTCCATGTCTAGTCATCATATTGCATCATGGTGCATTGTTGTATTGCAGGACAGCACGTGCGGGATCCTGTACGAGTTCCAGAAGTGCGTGGTACAGGAGCTGAAGACCTGCAGCCAGGAGGTCGCTAACGCCACCCAGTCGCTGATCCGGAGCGTGCGCCTGGGCACGCCCTGCAAAGACGTGAGTAGACTAGAGTACAACATTGTGAACAAAACATTACAAAAGCATTTAAAAAAAAAGCTTCTCTTAAAACAAGATTGTAATTCTAATAACTTTTTATTTGAAGGCTTCACTCCTGTTTTCACCAATGTCGAGTTATTTATAGACACTCCCATGGACTTTTTAGAGAAATACATACATACATATATTAATTCACTTACGCCTTCATTCCTAGAGTGATGTAGGTTTGTGCGCGCTCGTTCACTGAGCGGATCGCTCCAAACTAGTACAATCGCTCTAATGTACTAATTCGGTCTTTTAGTTCTTTTAGTATACTAGTACACTGAAAGAAACTGGACTGGTCATGCTCCTTTGACCGAATGAATGGCCGGCTTCGCTGTCAGTGTCACTCACTGCTCTGCCTGCTCTGTTCAGTTCTTGCTCCGCGTACACGCGTAAATGGACTAAGAGCAGAAACTTCACGGAATTGTTCGGTCTAGTCTAGTACAGTGACGGGAATTAATTCTTCTTGGCTCTTAGTACATGTACTACACAAGCCTAGAGTGGGGTAGGCAGATCTACAGAATTACTAACAAGTCTAAAACTTGTTGATATCCTGTTACCACAATTTGCACAATCAGGCTAAGATGTTAAGAAATAAGTCCATGGATATCACACGGGAAGACAAATTGTTCGGTAAAAGAGTATTTTCTCTAATGTACTGAACAGAAGCACATGGGGTTAGCTCCACGCGCTTCTGTCAAGTCCGTGCCGACTGTATTTTTTTTTGCATTGTCATCATCTGCTTATCGAAACCTAACTAATCAATCTGATTTATGCGTTTCTACGAAAAGTGTTTGGTATATTAATTTATATACGTGTACAGGTCCTGCCAGGCCCCAGGCCCTGCCAAGATTCACTACGCTAACTAACGTTTCTATTCGATTAGTTTTTAAACCAATCCCGTCACTGGTAGATGACGTGATACGAAAAGTCATCACTATATTGACGACGTGTAAAAATGCCTAATTTACTGAAAAAATAGGTATTTGAATTTTGAGTGCATTTCATGATTTATATCGTTGTTTCAGAAACCCAACTCTGCCAGCGGCCTCTCACCGTGACATTACTATCCTCAGTGACGGCGGCCGCGTGTCTTCTCCTCATGTAGAAATCATGTCAATCCATTGACCACCACTCACTACTCACTTCAACAAAGTATATGACCTTTCATGCGCAAATGTCGCTGAGAAGCGATTCCTAAATTTAATGTCTCTAGCTCGTAGAGCAAAATGGACATGTCAAACATGTAACGGCAATCAAAGTAAACTAATTACAACCGAATCCATTAATAATAAATCGCCGGTTATGTCAATATTCCTTGACATGACCAAAGCATTTGATCTTGTGGACCACTCGAGGCTTCTGCAAAAATTAGATGCATATGGAATTAGAGGTATAGCAAATGACTGGCTTAAAGCCTATTTAGCTGACAGAAGGCAATGCACGGAAATGACTAAAATTGTTGAATGTGAAAATAAAATTCATAAGAATGTCTATAGGTCATCTTTTCGCAGTGTTATTTCAGGAGTGCCTCAGGGTAGTAACTTGGGGTAATAACATTGTTGTTTTTGTTGTTTATAAATGACCTTCCAAAAGCTGCCGGGCCCAAATCCATACTCTTTGCTGACGATACAACAATCATAATTAAAGGTGATAATCTGTGTACATATGAGTCAAATATAAATGAGGCCTTGATTGATGTGAGGGACTGGATAAGTAATAACGGCCTACTTTTAAATTTTAACAAAACTCAGTATATGCAATTTCACTCTTATCGGGCAACTCTTTCTCAATTTAATCTTAATATTAACGACATTGCATTGCAAGAAGTAAAAAGTATAAAATTTTTAGGTTTAAACATAGATTCATTTTTGAATTGGAAAAATCACATTAACTCAATATGTCTTAGGTTAGATCGCCTCATATTTGCATTGAGGAAACTAAGAAGATGTGTTTCCGTTGAAGCCGCTCTTATGGCATATCATGGTCACGTGTCATCCATTCTCGCTTACGGTCTCATATTATGGGGAAATTCTGTAGAAGTGGAAAGAGTATTTAAATTACAAAAAAAAATGTGTTCGAGCAATAACAAACTCTTGGCAAATCTGTAGTTGTAAGCCTATTTTTAAACAACTGAACATTTTACCTTTGCCTTGTCTGTATATTTGGAAGATTTGCAATTTTGCCAAAACATTTCCTGATCACTTTATTGGTCGTTCAGCTATGTATTTATGTAATCATAGATCACAATATAAGGATCGCCTGCATCAGCCGCGCTGTAGGACGGACATTTATAAAAAGAATGCATACAATATGTGCATTCTCATGTTTAATAGCTTGCCGGGCCAAATTAGAGCACTTGAAGGTAAACAGTTTTCTATAACCTTAAGGAAGTGGCTTCTAAATCGCTGTTTCTATAGTGTTAAGGATTTTATTTATCATGAGCATAAATGAGATGTAACTATAATTATTGATGGGTGACTTGTACCCTTTTTTTTTTGTGTGACAATGAAGATTTGCGTGCTGTTTTATAACTGCTGGAAAGGTGAAAAAACAATATTTATTTTAAGATCTGTAACTACTCTTTTTTTGCAAATAAATGAATTATTATTATTATTATTCAAATGTTGGTTTATTGGTCGCCGTAGTTTGCCTACGTATTGGTTTTCTCAATATCTACAGATAGCGTTGTTTTAGTGAGTATAATATAATTATTTTGTTTCCCGTTGCTCCCCTTTATTTCTTCCTATTGAAGTACGATTTTCAAAAAAATCGTTCGTATGGCACCCCTACTTGGGGGTACTTAAGAAATATTCTCGTCAAATTTCAGTGTCCTGCGTTCAGCGGACTGACAGAAGAGATATTATTATCCAGGGTGGAATCGTTAAGTGTTCCCAGGCGATTATTCCGTAAATATAACAGATAACAGAGAACTTTAAACTGATATCGAAAGTACTGGAATAATCGCCTGGACACACTTAACAATTACACCGGAACTGTCGGCATAGGTGGTGTGGTTGCCACCGCCAGTCTCTATTTTAAATGTTTGAGGCTTTATAAATTTTAAGTTATATATTGTTATATATGTTAGTCTGTTCGGTATTTGTAAATATGGGCCTTGTAGTCTGAAATAAAGTTGTTCTATTCTATTCTGTAAAAAAAAACATTCGATAAAAAAAAATCGCTCAGACGGCAAAGACCCAGTTTTTATACTTGTAGTGTAGTGACGTAGTTTTAAGGCTTATATATATGTACTATAATCTAGATATAAAAATAAATTAGTACTTTCTCATAATCCTGCTTAATTACTTGTCTTCCAATTCCTTAAAGCCTTGGAAATCTAGGAAAGCTGTTTCGTAGATTTCACAATTATTGCTCCTTGGGGAATTATTTGAAAATAAAGTAGAGGATTGTTTCTATAAGCATACAATAGTTCCCGGTGTATCGCTTTAATTATTCTAGTATATTGAAGGATTTGAAGGGGTTACCTATGTTTCGGCGAAATATGTTTGCCAAATGTATCGTTTCCCAACCGTTTCTCTTCCCAACCCGCTTTGTGTTCTGTAACCGTAAATATTTCAGTATATTATAAAAACTAACCTAACCTATAGGGTTCTACACGATGGTACTGAAATAAATTCTGAAAAAAATACATAACATTCGGTTGGTTAATGAAAAAGTTAGTGGCAAACATATTTTTGTCAAACGGTAGGCTCCCATATTGAAGTTACTACGATATTGTTTTCATTTATTAAAGAAAACATACAATAACATTAAAAAAGAGTTCTACAATAATAGGTTAGTAAATGTGTGATTAAATTAATTTACAAAAAATTCAACATTGATAAAATCGTCTATATTATGGACATGTGATGCGGAATTAACCGGCCTACAAGCTTTCATTTAACTTGCAATGTATGAATGTAACCATAACAGGGCCTCGATTCAACTCGTTTAAACCGTATTGTGTTTGACGTGTTATGGTATTGTCTTTATCTCGGCCGCCGTCACTGTCAAGTAAAAAAGAAGTAACAAAACGCTGACAATACGGATACACGTCAAAAGCAATAACGTTTTAACATCTAGAATCTTAGCTCTGGGTCCGTATTATGGTCGTCTTTATCGCATTGGAATAAGCATCCGTCTCTCTCGCACGTATGCACTAGTCAAAAAGTGACAGATGTTATAACCACGTTTATCCTCATCGATAAACTCGACCATAACATAATAGACTTTCTGTTGTGGTGGGGATAGATTAGGGTGTGAGTAAGAATACAGGTCGAAAAATCTATTGTCTATTGTACTGAGTGAGCTCTGTCAAGACGCTTATTAACAACAGTCGCAATCATCCATTTTCAACCATTGGCAACCATTTTCTTTAGTCTGTCTTCATGGTCTTCTTAGAGTTCCCTGGACATAACAGAGAACTCTGTGGTGACTTCATCTTCATTGTAGTCGAATGTGTTGGGATCAAACTCGTTCTCCCAACCCTGTGCACAAATAACAAACGGTTTAACACATTCACGAATGGAACAAATAAATCCCATACAAAGTTTTCGACGGCCATGGACGAACTGTCACATTTAACGTTTCGTTGTGCGAAAGGAAAAATACGAAGGAAAAATATGTATACTTATGTTGTTTCGTACGATAAAAATCTGCCCTTTGTGGCTGCTCGTCCACGGCCGTTACGTCCACAGCCAGGGATGTTGCGGATGCCGATTTTTTCACGTCCGCGGATGTGAATACGGATGCGGATTTTTGAGGGCTTAGATCTTATATCAATATAGTACCTATATACCTATATGAATGAAGAATTAAAACAAATAATGAAGTAATTATCTATACGATAAGTAATCCACAGCGCAAAAAAACACGTAATGATTTATTTACAGGAAACAAATGATGCATCACGACAAACGCGTCGGATCTTGTCACCAATATTTTCGCTCCCATTGGTCATTGTCACGTGCGAACGGCACGCCCTATTCGCCGGCCTCGCACAATTTCTTACTTTTCGCAACTTGTATTACATCCGCATCCACATGAACATCCGCATTGATTAATGCGAATGCGGATGCGGATGCAGATGTCCAAATCTATGCGGAAGCTCCGCATTTGCGGATGCGGATGCGAATATTCGCAACATCCCTGGTCACAACACGCGTCGTTCCCCTTTTATGGGTAGTGCGTGAGGTTGATGTTACCCTAAAGCTTTTGCTGTGACACCAGGGGGTTTTGTGGTGTGCGTGATACGCCACAAGATACCTGCCTTCACTGTAATCCAATGAAAATGTTTCGACTATAGATGGAGTAGCAGTTCTGTCACGGTAAAAATTATCGACTACAGCCGTGGTGTCATTTCACAAAGGGGATTTACGTCCGTGGCCGGAGAGACCGTGAACGTGTTAACTTTTGAGTTTTCATTTTCCCTTTATGAAATCGCATTTGCTGCGCGATATTTACCCACTGTCTTGCCGCATTCAGAGCTTCGTATTAACTTAAGGATGTGACAGCTAAAAGACAGCAGCAATAAAAGAAAAAATGGACTAAAGCCTAGACTTAGTGGTATACAATCATATTCAAATTGATATATACATCATCATCATCATCATCATCATCATCATCATTTCAGCCAAACGACGTCCACTGCAGGACATAGGCCTCCCCCAAACGACCGGTAACGTGCTACCTGCATTCACCGAGTTCCCGCAACCTTCACGAGGTCGTCGGACCATCTAGTGGGAGGTCTACCCACGCTGCGTCTTCCGATACGTGGTCGCCATTCGAGAAGCTTGTGGCCCCATCGGCCATCAGTTCTACGAACAATGTGCCCCGCCCACTGCCACTTCAGTTTCGCAATTCTTCGGGCTACGTCGGTGACCCTAGTTCTCCTGCGGATTTCCTCATCCCTGATTCTATCACGCAGAGATACTCCGAGCATAGCCCTCTCCATCGCCCTTTGAGTGACCTTGAGCTTTCTTATGAGGCCCATTGTAAACGACCACGTCTCAGCACCCTGTTGATATATATATATACCCAAACAAAATAACTCTTATTTGTAATATGGAACAGTATAAACACGAGATCATCAACGAGTGTAGGTACATTAATTCCGCTGGACTCTAATGATGGATCTGAATGAAAAGGTTTACTCGACTCTGATGGATCCTCCCAATGGATCCTAGTGGCCAGAGGGTTACTTTGACCGTCGAGTTTTAAATCGGCGGTTTGTCAAGAGAACCACCTACTTCTTCCACGTTGATTGTGATGTTGAAGCAGGGTGACATATCACGTATGTAATTAAACGCTGACGTCGCTATCTCGGAGGTGATGTTGCTTCTACACGCCTCCAACTTGTTGATGTTGCAAGTCATCATCGTATCCAATTTGGTGCATTTGTCCTGGAAGATAAAACAACGGCATCAATTTTGTTACGTCCAATTTGCCGCATCTGCACAAAAAAGATTACGGTACAATTAGAGTGTGTGTCTACTTGGATCCAAGATTGAAATCTTAACTCCAATGGGATGACCCTTATTCCGTGGAAGTTGGGACGGCCATTGGTGTGGGATGCTACTTGCGTGGACACCCTTGCGCCGTCACACCTTCACGGATCGAGAATTAAGGCTGGATCCGCGGCAGAATCAGCGGAGACCCTGAAAAGGCGCAAGTACAGTCAGCTCGATAGAAGCTACGTATTTGAGCCTTTTGGGGTCAAAATTTTAGGACCGTGGGGACCAGGAGCTCATAAATTTTTTAAAGATCTTTCCAAGCGCCTGGTCGACACATCTCGTGACCAAAATGCTGGCCTTTATTTGGCACAAATATTAAGCATTGCCATTCAACGTGGCAATGCTGCCAGCATTTTGGGAACGATGCCCACTGGCAGCGGTTTATTAGATTAGTGTAGTTTTAAGTTAATTTTAGGTATATTTTATTGTATATATTTTTAACAGTCATACAACTCCAAATAGTTTTACTTATAATATTAGCTTTTGCCCGCGACTCCATCCGCGTAGAAGTTGTTTATCGCTGCTCGAGAACTGTCCAATGTTCCGGGATAAAAACTACCCTATGACCTATTTCAGGACCTAACCTATATGTGTGCCAAATTTCATCCCGATGCGTTCAGTGGTTGAAGCGTGATTGAGTAACGAACATCCAAACATGCAAACGTGGTAGCACACGTACCCAAAGAGCGGAGGACTATCAAAGAAATGCTTAAGCAATTTTATGATAAAACTAGAGGACGCCCGCGATTTCGTACACGTAGAAGTAGTTTCCCGCTACCCCTATTTATTCCCGTTGGGGGTCGATTTTCGGAAAATTATTTCTTAGTGCTCACTTACATCATGAAAGCAACCCCTGAACCAAATTTCAAGTTTCTAGGTACAGTAGTTTCGGCTGTGCGTTGATATCTAAGTCAGTCATATATATATATATATAATAGGTACTCAGGATAATTGAGTACCTATGAGGTTTTATTATAATAAGATGAAAATCAGGTCACGATAGTAGGGTAGAAGTACCGTTGGAATGTTGCAAGGTTGAAATAAGTATCAAAATACTGTAACATTAAAAATAATATTCATAAATAGTTGAGACTGAAGATTAATATTAAGGTAAATCTACTATATAAAAATAAGTCGGGTTTTCCTTCCTGACGCTATAACTCCAGAACGCACGAACCGATTTCCACGGTTTTGCATTCGTTGGAAAGGTCTCGGGCTCCGTGAGGTTTATAGCAAAGAAAATTCTGGAAAAATTTGAAAAGAAAAGCGGGGAAGCCATCTGGTGGCGAAACGGAGTTCGCCCGGTTTGCTAGTAGAATATAAAAATATCCTATCCTAGGTTAGGTTAGGTATCTTTAAAAGCTACCGTTAGGTACTAATTAAAAAATATATGTTTAGAATTCTGACGGCTGGGTACTCACAGTTAAACTCGTGTTACTCGTAATGTTAGTATTTGGACTAGAAATGCTCGAATTTCCTTCCATGCATTCCATAGCTTCAGGTATCTGCTCTTCTATGCAATCTCTGCCACCTTCATCGATGAACCCTGAAACACACGATTACAACCCGGTCAAAATACCTGTGCACCTCGCCCCGTGACGTCATACCGGCGCTCTGGGTAGTACATTCAATATCAAAAGTAGCTAAGCAGAATAACATGCTCAAAATGATCTAGACACGACGTATTCTCTTGACAATATAGTCGAGTGCAGATCGTTTGACCTCTTCGGTTGCGTAGCTACTTCTGCTGCTGACTGTACCACAAATATAAGTAACAGTGCAATCATTTTCGTAATAGCGATCGGCAATCATCGTTTTTATATGACACACGAGTGACAAATATACTGTCAGTTGCGAGTGCAAGCGTGATAGCGATAGCCAGCCGAAAGCTATTAAGAAGCTGGGAATACTGTACAACGATGTATCTGCGCAGTAAGTATTTTTTTAGAAGGCGCGCAACGTTTTGCCAATAGGGAATATGCGTGTTTTTTTTCACAGCTTCAATAAAAGCTGATTTATGTAACAAACAGGTGAGAAAAATTTTTTTTTGGATAGCTATAAAAATAACCGAGATATAAGCCAACAAAGATTTGTTCCTATATCTTTCTAGCAAAACAGAATTTTACGTGGAGTTTATATGGCCGAACTGCGCAATGACGTCACCGGTGCACTTCGGATCTCTCTGTCTAATTAGCAGTTTAAAATGATTGTATCATCGGTATTTCTTGACCGATTTTAATTTTAATTTCAATTTTGGTGATCTCTTTTACTGTATTTTCATATTTTGTTGAGAAATGCGATTTCAAAATTCCATCTATATTCCCTATTACTAGTAAAGTCTTCGATGGATATTGGATGTTTGGCAGCCATTGCGGCGACGCCGTCGTCCGCCAGTTTATTTAGCGGCGCGTCAGTTCTTATTGACGCTATGAGCGAGAAAGCACAAGTTTAGCTGTCATTGCACATTCTACCTTACGTGTAACAGAACAAGGTCTGTATTGAATTGATGTTTACGTTCGTTTATCTTCGGCATTAGTAAGCATCTGTCTGCGTGGACGAAGATTGCCGACGTAACTTATGTTTGTGGTTTTACTGTACGATATACTGACGCGACGGGGCGAGCGCGGGGAGGTGTAATGGTGTAATAGGCGGGGGCCCGTTGCATTCCAGCGAGGGGCACAGATACTGTGATCGCGTTGTACTATTAGTTTTACACAATGATATTTTATATTAAGATACGTCACCTGCGCGCAAAAAAAAAACCTTACTATCGTTCAGTCGCGCCGTGGCCGCTGACACGCACACGTCAAAAACAGTAAAGTTTTATTATAGAAATGCAATAAATATAAGTCATAAAAAATGCCGTCTTATGTTTTTCGCGGCTGCCGAAATTATACTGTAACTATAAAAGGAAGAAAGGATGTCTCCTCATTTCATTCGTAAGTACCGTAAATACATTTTTACATTTTGTTTTTCATCGCCATACTTTGTTTAATTTGCACCGGTGGCGTCACTGTCACCTGTGAAACATGAAATCCACAATTAGATATCGCATGAGTGCGATAAAGACTGGTAGCTATATGGCAGCCATGAGCGGGCACGCCGCGTCATTCGGGTACGCAATTTGAAACAACTATTTATCTCTTTCTAACAATAACGTTCGCTACGAATTGCCGTCTTTGTCTGTAGAAATATGGCAACTAGCAACTGTCAGTAATTGGCGACGGTTTTCGAATGCGTTTAGTATAAGCGTAACGTATCTAAATATAAAATATCATTGTTTTTACATGAGTCTAGTTCTGTGTGTGTGGGTGTATTAATGTGAACTAGGATTTCTTTAAGGCCACAAAAGTGGTTGCGACTAGGGTTTGCAATTAGAATATTCGAATATTCATATTATTCGAATATCCGACACAAATTAAATTCGAATACGGCAATGTTACTTATTCGAATAATTCGGATATTTTGAATAGTACAAAAGATAGTTTCACAAACATATTTAGCTCACTAAAACTTATTAAAATGACGAGCAGTGAGTAGTTGGGTCGCTCGCTTCCTGCTACCTGCTATTACAATAAACGAAAGCTAGTGCACCTGTGTCAGTCAATCGTTATCAAGGGACAAGGGTGTCCAGGACTTGTGCCAGCGCAAGCCCCCAAGAGGAAAAGATACCCGCCGCTAGTCGTCCAGCGGTTCTCCAATTGGGGTCGCCCGGAAATCCGGGCCCTGAAGGACCGCCTGGGACGCGCCCCCAACGCCCGCCCGTTTAGAAACGGGGTGTGTTTCTCCCCGTTGGAGGAGGAGGAGTACAGAGTGGTACCGAGGTACCTCGCCGACCTTGAAAAGGAGGACTCCAGATTGGCGTGGCACTCCTTCTCTCTGCCTAGTGAGCGCTGCAAGTGGATACACTACCGGTAGATATCCTCAATGATCTGACGGCCCAGGGCTTGTTGAGTACGTCAGGCCTATAAGGGCCCGTCGGAATAGACCTGGGTGCATCTTTTAGGCCTAGGTTAAAAAAGATGCACCAGCCGCCAAGAATTTCAGGGTGATGGACATACTCTGCATGCCGGGGGTCATCGTGGAATCCTGGAGGGGTAAGCGAGGCCTTGCGTACTGCCACCGCTGCTAAAACTTCGCTCACCCTTCTCACAACTGCCACCGCCCCATAGACAATGGCCCCGAGAGGAGCCACCAACATGAGCCAATTGCAGCGGTGCACACACCACAACCAGCGCGTCCTGCCCAGTCCTGTTGAAGGAAAACCGGAGGGCTAAGAATTCACTACATCCCCTGAAGCCCAGGCAGCGAGTCTACCCATCGAGGCAGCGCAAGACAGCGCTACCCTAATGGCCCTGGAAACGACCCCAAGCAGCCTCCCACCCGCCGCGGAAAGAAGCGCGGAGCGCGAAACAGAGGACCTAAGCCCCCTGCTGAAGTCGCCACATCCGCCCCTGTACCCAGTGCCAAACCGGCGAACCCAGCTTCGGCCCCAGCAGCGACAACATAAGACGACAGAACCGAGACGGTGAAGATAGCCCTGATAGCCCCTATATATTGCAGGAAGTCCAGGGGCACGTTTTATAAAGCTACAAGTAACAATTTTACAGGTCTAAACTGGCAACACTGCTCAAATGGCTGTTCGTCATTGGTCGAGGTTGTGTCAAATGGAAACTTGTAACCTGTAAATTGAAATTTGTATCTTTATAAAACAGGCCCCTGATAGCCCTGCAGACCGGCGATATTATCTAGCAATGGCAGCTACTGTCTGAGGATTACACTCTGAAACGCCGCGAGCATCGGGACAAAGATGCCGCTCGTCACCGCCGTCTCCAAGACACGGAACCACTTACCACCACCCTCCCGTCGGAGCCCACAGCCCGGAACCGGCTCCTCGTCCTCTGCCATAATGAGGATCGAGACGACCACGGGAACCGTTATCAGTTGTAAGTGTTAGTTGTTTATGGTCGTGCTGTCGTGTAATGAGTAATAATGTTTAATTTGAATACTTTTATATTTAAGGCAATTATCTGTATTTTTAAATATTTTAATATTTGTTTATACAACTTTTTAGTACAAGTATTCAAATTATCCGAAATATTCGAATATTCGAATATCGGAAATCGAACTATTCATATTATTCGAATTTAGAAAACGAACGGATATTGCAAACCCTAGTTGCGACAAAAATACTATGAACCTACTTACTTTCAATTCTTGACCCGTTGTCGGAACAGGCCCACTCGATCACGCTATAGGAGGCGTTCTCCACCATGTACTCGTACTCTCGGAGAAAGGCAGGGGTGCACGGCAGCAGACCCAGAAGCACACCTTGGAGACACACCTTTAGCTCCGTAGCGTTCACGCAGTACCTTGAGGTATTGATTGTTTAGCAGTTTGACATAATACCTACGTCAATTTGCCGGGTTATACTGGCCTTCTAAATAAAAAGGACGTACTTATGTGCAATTTGATAGTCAAACCCAGCTTAACCCCCCATCTTAAGAGCGGTTCCGCACTACGTCCGCTTCCGCTTATGGCTTCCGTCATTCGATTTCTCTATAGATCCGTATTTTCACGGGTTCGGATCGGATTCGGAGCGGACGTAGTGCGGAACCGTTCTAAGGGCCGGTACAGACGGACCGCATTTGAACTGCACCCCAGCTGCAAAATGGTAGTTCGAGGGCAGTTCTGATGCAATTCACGTAATTGCATTAAAACTGCAAACCAACTGCGCAGTCTGCTTGCAGTTGGCGTGTAGTCTACCTAAGCGGGCTGCGCAGTTGGTATGCAGTTTCATCAGAACTGCCCTCGAACTGCCATTTTGCAGCTGGGTTACAGTTCAAATGCAGTCCGTCTGTACCGGCCATTAAGAAATAAGGTCACTAATACATACGCGGTTCTATGAGACATACGCCCTTTTTCTAAGGACGGCAGTATACATTTTCCACGTGTTATTAGTCGTACCTATCACGCCGGTAAATGTATAACACGGCTAGTTTACGTGTTACGTCAAACTGGTAAACAAATTATTTCCTTGACTATACAAGCACAGTATAAACAGTAGTAAACAGAGGGCTCAGAGATCGCGTTACTGGAAGATGACGTGATACGAAAAGTCACGTGGTCTATCAGTGAGGCGATTGGTTTAAAAACGAATCGAATAGAAACGCTAGTTAGCGTAGTGCATCTTGTCTGGGCCCTCAGTAGTTGGTCTTCAAACAAAGGTATACTCGTAGTATAGCGCAGCTTGCATGTGTGCGTGCAGTAATGTTATGAAAAAATATCGTCGTCATAATGCTATATTTCGTTAGTTTTAAAAATATCGTTTCATTATATCCGTGTTTTTTACATTACATTTTATAACTTTATAACGTTAAGTTTATAAAGGAACATGCTGTTTCGGCAGAAAGGTAAAGATGTAGAAAAAAGTATTTTTCACATTATGTGGTGATACAGCGCCATCTAGCATGATCTCATTGAAATAAGACGCCTCATAGGTAAGTAATAACATAACACAAGCACAAAAATGGCGTCGATTTCTTCACTTCATAGGATTTTGTTTGACAGCTATCCATGCCAATAAAGGCCTCCATACATGATCCGTTTTGCCTTCAGGGGGGTTATTATGACATAGTTATGCAGTTCATTTTACGGCGAGTGTAAAGGACAGAGCTATAGCAGTTATATAGCTCTGTCCTTTTCTCTCAGCGTCAACTGAACTGCATAGTTCATCATCATCATCATCATCATGTCAGCCGAAAGACGTCCACTGCTGGACATCCGGCCTCCCCCAAGGCTCTCCACTCAGACCGGTCTTGTGCTTTTCGCATCCACCGCGTTCCCGCGATCTTTACTAGGTCGTCACTCCATCTTGTTGGAGGCCTACCCACAGAACTGCATAGTTATGTCATAATAACCCCTCAGGTCTAACTGAACGGATGCAAAATAGCATCGTGTATGTGTGTGTGTAATTTGGCCTGAAGGTTAATCGCATCCGTCCGCCTGAACGGTTTTCCTGATCGGACAGAACTCCAGGACCGGATGCAAAAAAGCATCGTGTATGTGTAATTTGGCCTGAAGGCAAATCGCATCCGTCCGCCTGAACGATTTGCCTGACCGGATAGAACTCCATACATGATCAGTTTTACCTTCAGGTCTAACTGACCGGATGCAAAATAGCATCGTGTATGTGTAATTTGGCCTGAAGGCAAATGGCATCCGTCCGCTTGAATGATGGGCCGTTGCAAAAACTGATCATGTATGGCCACTCGATCCGATCAGGCGGAGCTGACGCAGTTCGGCCTGAACCGATCGGCCTATACATGTACTGTACATGGGGCTTAAGGCCTCGATTGTACTTACTTGCCGAATATCCCATCGAGTTTGGTAGTCGTAGAATTTTGCTGCATGGCTTCTGTGATCTCGGTTTTAAGCGTGTCGACGTCTAAAACCGACTTCAAACAATCAAAGAAGAGCATGACATCTTCCTGTACGTAGGAAAACATATAATTAGGTTTTGTTTTGAGCCTATTGTATGGCTGCTTTGGCCGTTGCTGATCTTTTGCGGCAGCCCTTATTTAAAGTTTAGTCAAAATGCCCATCAAGGTGCTTTACCAACGACAAGGCAATGCGAGACGAGACGAGAATTGAAATATGTGTTATTTTTTTTCAAGTCCCTCCACTCGCATCTTGGGCGGAAATGGTTTTTTTAAATATAAATTAAATCTCGCGCCGCCTTGTCTCGCATGGCCTCGTCGGTGGAAAAAGAGCTTTATGCCTTCTCAAATGTTTTGGGTAAAAATAGATGGTAAATTTCGAGTAAGAAAATTAATTAGCGCTTGGATGGTCCTCATAATCTAACCAGAGTAACTGATTGTAGTTTCCTTCGTATATAAAAAGACACTTGAAAAATAAAAGGAGTCCCCATACAAGAAACGTTTTCTTCAACGTATTTTTATTTTTGTTGTATCGTAAAAACGGTAAAACATTACATTCGTCATATTTTCTATGACTATAGTAACTACAAATCCTACAGTAAAACAACAAATTGTAAAATCCGGTCAAGTATCAGTGTTGGGCGCTATTTTTATATTTAGTCAAGACAACATTAAAGTTGAAATATCATATTTTTTATTTGGTAAAGTGTGAAGTTGTGCGACATTACGGCACCCTCGGTGCATGCCTCCGAATCACCTTGACCAGTTTTTTATGAAATGAAATGAATGTTTATTTGCTAGAATGCGATACATAGGTGTCAGATTATTAGGTAGAACAGGAATTCAATCGATAAAACGATATGCAAATTTAGGTTAGGTACATAAAGTCAACTTAAAATCTATCCAATTATTGATGTCTAGAATACCATTTACAAAATTAAATATCAGGTTCCATTATTAATTTAATATCAAGATAAAACACACAGTGAAATTATATTATAATGATATTGGAGGTCATAAAATAGTTAATTACGATTTATATATTCATTAACTTTGTAGAAACAATTGTCAAGTAGCCACCTCAGTAACTCAATTTTGAATTTTTTGCCCTGAAGCATTATTATTTGTGTAGGAAGGGCGTTGTATACTGTAATGCACATATTATATGCGTTCCTTTTATAAATATCTGTGCGACATAAAGGTTTATGCAGCAGATGCTTGTATTGAGTCCTAGGGTTTCTGCTAAAGACTTCATGACGTTGGCTAAAGAACCCTGGGTGCGCTCTACAAAACAAGCAGATTTATAATTATATAAAACAAATTTTGTTCAATTGAATTCACCGGAAAGGACCCTTGTCACGGTTTTATTTTAGTTTGTAAGTATTTGTGTTTTAAATAAATAAATATGCTACCTACCCACCTACCTAGTCTCAAACAAGCTCTAGGCTTGTACTATGGGTACTAGAGAACGTTAAATATACTTATATAAAGGAATACGTATTTATTAAATTGACTCGGTCGCAAAATTACCGACTCGCAAAGTGACCACATTGCTTGTAGCCTCAAAATGTCTGAGTCGCAAATGACCACATCGTTAGCTTTACTAGGTACGCTAGGTTAGTTAGGTAACTTCAAATGCCCGACGGGCGAATATCCCAAGAATAGAAGCTCCGCACGGCGGAGCTCCGTCGACTTTGGCAAATGTTGTCATTTGCGACTCAGAAATTTTAAGATTAAGGCTACAAGCAATTTAATTATTTTGCGAGTCGGTATTTCGGCGACTTAGTCATTCCACTACTAACCCCATTGAAAAGAAAAAATAGGAATATGAGATCAGTATATGCGTTTACTGTCTTTATCTTTTGGAGGGCAGTAGACTCTCAAAAACCTTACGTACCAGGACATTCGGAGTATTTTCCGAGTAGTTAAATTTTTCGCAAAATATCGATATCGCGTGATTTACCAACTTTAAGGTGAAGTTGGACATGTTCATTGAGTTCATTGTGGTCCTGTTCTCCCCGAGTAGTTCATTGTCGTTCATAGAATATTGGTTTTCAATAGCTGAGTTCATCTCTCCGAATATTATACCTGGAAGATGGTAGAAAACTATTCAGTGCGAGCTTCCTCGCGTACCTTGGTTCCATAATATTAGGTTAAAAGGCCATATGCTTCCACGCCCACAGAAGAATGAAAAAAAGATGGATTTATGTGCTTCCGCGCGAATAACGTGAGATGGAGATAGTTTTTGCGCTCGTTGATGGCAGCGTCAAATTCAAATAATTGCTGTTTACTTTAAAACCACAACATTTATCAAAAAATGGTTTAGCAGGATTATGAAATTATAAATACAATACTATTCAATCAAAAATCATCGTGGACCATTGTCGGGTTCCGAAGATTCAACCAAAAACATGCCAAAAAGGTGTCATGTTTGAAAAATAAAACTATGGAGGTATTTGTTTCTAATCGTGTTTTCACGTTTAACGTCTCAAGGAAATATTATCAAGTTTAATATATCCAAAGAACAGATACATAGGCATTATGGCTATTGAGATGCAGATCGCGTAACACTACCAACTTTATCATATGTGGCCTGTTAAGTTTTTACATCGCATAACGGAGATGAGAATGTGACAACCCATTCAAGTTAAAGGTCACAACAAGTGTTAGGTTTTATTTATTTTAGCCTTGTTTTATGTATAAATTCTGCTAGGGTATTGTTTTATATAAAATATTTTATATGTAGGCTATGATTTATATTAGTAACATTTTTAATTAAGTATGGCAACACATGATCAGTCTGATTGGTCCATTCGATGGCGGGAAAATGAAGTCGCTCAGCGATTGGATCACGTAATTGATACGACTCGGTGTCGTGAGCCAATCGGGGACTTGGATTTTCCCTCCATTTTATGTGGCGTTTTTGGTCAGGAGCTGACCTCCGGAGAGGCATTCTGGGTTGGGTGGAGACCAGGACCAGTTGTGATTAAGCTATTAAGTGTAATAAACCTTTTGAAAGTCAATAAATCTCGTCTGATTTAGTCCGAGTTTTCTTCAAAACCGCTGCCCATACAGAGTATTTTATACTTCAGAAGTGACAAGAACAATTTAAACGTAAGTACACGCCCAAATTATACGCTTTCTTTGGTTGAAAATAATCATATTTTATTTAAAAATTAACGCTTGACTGTAGCTAAAATAAAATACTTAGCGGTATAACTTTCTTATTTCAAGCTTCATAATCATTGCATATCCTTATTACATAGTTTAGAATCAATCGTATTTTGTAAATGATAATACTATTCTAAATTTATTGTATCGTTGGTGGGTAGATATTTTTCAATCGCGTACTGCGTAAATTTCTACCGCTACACTGTCATGCATTGCTGATACGGACGTGATAACAATATTGTGAATAAGTGAATACCAATCTGGTTCGAATCCCAGACCATAGTTGACGGGTGGATTTAATAATTAGTGTAACTTATGGGCGCTAGCGTCTACCTATGGTATACTTACACTAGCATGATTTTCAAGGTTCCATGCAACAATAATTCAAGTAAGTGGTACGATCTTGGTATAACCCGTTTTCTTCCGATGGACAAATGTTATTTTTCTTGAACCGTTCATAACGCTTTATTTTATGCATATTTATAATTTCTCGGCCTACAAATAACAGATAACACTAAATTCGTATCTTATTGCGTTCTTATTAGTTGCTATAACGTAAATGTAGTTTGTAGATGTTACTTTTTATTATGGCCCTAAAGGTTTTCATCCGTTTTCATTTTTGACTTTTTCTTGTAGCTTGACCCTCTAATAGGTTGAAATGTGACTTCATGGTTCTCAAATTCTTTGGACGCGAGGTTTCAGGCTATGTCGGAGTCTTCGGGTCGACGAAGGCTCATGACTCCGAGCCGGAGGGACGCCAACTCGACCACACGGAGCCGTAGTCGCCGGCGAAGTCGGAGTACCAGCCGCCGTCGGCCAGGATTTGACATCGAGCTGGGACGCGAGCGACTACGGATGCTGGAAGAAGAAATTCAGCGCGAACGCAATCGCGTGCATGCTGCCGAAGACCTGCGTGAGACATCGCGGCACGATAGCGTGCCCCAAGCAGACTACCGTCATCGAGCCACCTCCCTAGCATCGAGGCGCCGGGACGCAAAGCATCGGGAAGAGCACGAGTCACGGCAGCGAGACAGCAAACAACGAAAAGAAAGGTCACGTAGTCCTATTTTTTCAAAGACAGATTTATTAGATCTATTTAAAAATTTGAAAGATGGTCTAGCATTGCCATCCGTAAACCAAAGCGCACTACAACCGTTACAGAAAATTGATCATAAAAATATATTGCCAGATTTTGATCCTTCGTCCAAAAATCAGCAAATGGACGTATGGTTGAGGAAGGTCAACGAGTGCGCTTCGGTGTACGGATGGGATGAAAGAACAACTACACATTTTGCTATGCAAAAGTTGCATGGTCTGGCCAAGACATGGTATGAAAGCTTAAACACAATTCTTTTTACATGGCCTGAATGGCAAGAAAAGTTACTAAGTGCTTTCCCATGTGAACAGGACTATGGCCAGACCGTGGAAGATATGGTTAGGAGGAAGAGTAGATACAATGAGTCTATAGAGGTGTATTACTATGATAAGTTGAGTTTAGTGAATCGATGCGAAATAGTAGGTGCCCGCGCGGCACAGTGCATAATACATGGTATCACTGATAAGATACTTAAGGCAGGAGCTTTAGCACTACGTTGTACCCACCCTGATCAGCTGCTACGATATTTGATTAGTAATAGGGATTATAATCAGTTCAACCAGTCGGACCGCTTACACAGTAGGAGTAGAAATTTTGATAATTCAATTTCTCACAATATGGCGAACCCTAAGCCTGGCGTCAGGCCGACCCACGTTACCGGTTGTTACAACTGCAAGGAAAGGGGTCATAGTTTCTTGCACTGCCCTAAGCCGCTGTTAAAGTGTACGCGTTGTAATAAGGTGGGTCACACCATGGAAAAATGTTTTCTTAAGTCAGATGACAAAGTTTTAGCGAACACTAGTGGTGCAGTGCAGAAAACTATGAGGATTAACTTTATGGACAACAAAGACTTAATTAATAACCCGAGTTCTAAATTTCTTAAAGATGTAGACGTCAATGGAGTTACGGTGAAAGCTTTCATAGATTTTGGGAGCGACGTCACGCTTATCAGGCAATCAGCTGTTAAAAAGCTAGGTTTATCTCACGATAATATCCCTACAATTATGAAAGGATTTGGCAATAGTCTAGTTCACTCACTTGGAAATCTGTCTCTTGACATGAGTGTTGATGGGGTAGAAGCTAAGGTTGCGTCCAAAGTCGTCAGCGATCATTTGCTAGAGGTCCCTGTGCTTATAGGGCAGACGTTCACAGAACAGTCACACATTTCGGTCTATAAAAATACGAATAGGTTACAGTTCTTTAATATCGGGAATGAGTTGCCCAATTGTGAATTTGTTGATTACGATGACTGTTTGATGACGTTTTCTCCAGCCAGGACAATTAAGATCTATGGTGCTGCTTCTGTTAGGGTAGAGACTCAACCTACTTTCAGTGGCAATGTACTTTTGAAAAATAGTGTAGCCGGAAAGCCGAACGAGCAGTATTTCATCTACGGAGGACTTCATAGGTCTATAAATGGACAAATCCATGTATTGGTCGAGCCCTGCTCGAAATATTGTTGTATTTCATCTAAACTAGTCTTTTGTCGTGCGGAGATGGTCGATGTGGTCAATCGGGTAGTTGCTGAACCGTCTGAGGAGTCACTTGTTAGGCAGCCACTAGACGAAAGCCAGGTGCGCGTAGGCGAAGGAGTGCCAGCCGACGTGAGGCGAACTCTAATGGAGATGTTAGGGAAATATCAGCATTGTTTTGCATCCTCCTTGAAAGACCTAGGCTGCACGACAGTCACCGAGATGAGTATAGAGCTCAGTAGTCAACGTCCAGTTGTTTATCGTCCGTACAGGTTGTCACACCACGAGCGGGAGAAAGTGCGAAAAATGGTTGGAGATATGCTAGACGCCGGTGTAGTTCGAGAATCAGTTTCTGATTATGCAAGCCCCATTCTACTTGTCCGCAAAAAGGATGGTTCTTCAAGGTTGTGCGTTGACTACCGTATGTTAAACTCAGTGACTATTAAAGAGCGGTATCCTATGCCTATCATCGAGGATGAAATAGCGCGTCTCGCTGGTCAGTCATGTTTCATAATTCTCGATCTTGCGTCTGGCTATTATCAGGTGCCAATTGCCGAACAAAGTAAACACCTAACATCCTTTGTTACGCCGGACGGCCAATACGAGTTTAATCGTATGCCGTTCGGCTTAGCAAATGCTCCAGCAGTTTTTCAACGAATGATAAACTCAATTCTTGGCTCGGCTCGGTTCAGCAAAGCTGCCGCGTACATTGACGATGTATTAATTTTCGGTAAGGACTTCGCGCAATGTCTTGAACGTCTTGAGGAAGTGCTAGAAATATTAGGGAGGGCAAATCTTACATTGAATCTGTCTAAATGCGAGTTCTTGCGTGATAAAATCGATTATTTAGGCTACGAGATTAGCGCCAGTGGCATTAGACCAGGTGAAAAGAAAATTAGTAGCGTAGTTAACTTCCCTCGACCCCAGAATGTACACAACATTCGGCAATTCCTGGGCCTGGCCAGTTATTTCCGCAAATTTATAGAAAATTTTGCTCGAATATCTTCTCCTCTCAGTAAGCTTTTGAAGAAGGATGCGGCATGGCAGTGGAGCGACGATCAGGAGCGAGCGTTCGAGAACTTAAAGTCGATTTTGGTTAAAAGGCCGGTTCTTGCTATATATGACCCTACTGCTGAATTAGAGCTGCACACAGATGCCAGTAGGTTGGGTATCGGTGGAATTCTTCTGCAGCGAACGCAAGGCAGCGAGAACTTTCACCCTGTGACGTTTTATAGTCGACAAACTTCCCCCGAAGAAAGGGATTTCCATTCTTACGAGTTGGAAACCCTAGCGGTAGTGTGTTCTCTTCGTAAGTTCAGAGTCTATTTATTAGGGAACGAATTCAAGATTATAACAGACTGCAGTGCATTGCGTTCCACATTTTCAAAGCGCGATTTAATACCTAGGATAGCACGGTGGTGGCTGACACTTCAGGAATTCGACTGTACTGTCGAGTATAGGGCTGGAGTCAAAATGAGCCACGTTGACGCACTGTCTCGAAATCCTGTTGAACCGTCAGAGCCAGAGTCTCTCGAGGATCAGTTCCCAATGGTATTGTCCATTAGTAGCGAAGACTGGTTTCACACGCTTCAGTTAGGCGACACGGAGCTTTGTAGAATAATTGATGTTTTGAAAAGTGACCTGGACGAAACTGGATTAAAATATATAAAACAGAATTATGTAATCAAAGATAATAAATTATTTCGCTGTTTGGACGGGGATGAGGAGAAGATTAGGTGGGCGGTACCAAAGGGTGCAAGGTGGCAGGTGTGTAAACTTAACCACGACGACATTGGACATTTCGGGATTGAGAAAACATTGGAACGAATTAAAAGTAACTATTGGTTCCCAAAAATGTCCAAATTCGTCAAAAAGTATGTGGGCGCTTGCATCGAATGTGCCTATGCAAAAAACAATGCAAGCACTCGCGAAGGGTTACTGCACCCTATCACTAAGGTAGATATTCCCTTCCACACCCTACATGTGGACCACCTTGGACCCTTTGTGAAGTCGGTTAGGGGCTTTACTCATCTGTTAGTAGTCGTTGACGGTTTTACCAAATTCTGTTTTCTCAAGCCTGTCCGGAACACCAATGCGCAAAACGTAATTAAAGCTCTAGAAGACATTTTTAGTATATTTAGATGCCCTGACCGGCTTATAAGTGACAGGGGTAGTTGTTTCACCTCGCATGCGTTCAAGCGTTTTTGCTTAGACAGAGGAATAAAACATGACTGTATTAAATGCAGTAGCTAGTCCCAGGTCTAACGGGCAAGTTGAGCGGTATAACCGCACAATTTTAGATTCCCTTAAGGCACTGAGCGTTAAACATGGCGAGAAAAGTTGGGACAGTCACTTAGGACGCGTTCAATGGGGACTCAACAACACCATTCAGAAAACCATAGGTAGGGCGCCGTCGGAGGTGATGTTCGGAACCCATATGAACAGCGAATTTAACCCCATGCTTAATGAAGTCATCACAGATAATCATAAAAATGATGACTTGTTAGAAGTACGCGACAGTGTTAAAGCTAGGATAGATCAAGAGCAGATTAGACAGAAAAATAGGTATGACATGGGTAGGAAACCTTCCCACATTTATAATGAACGAGATCTTGTGAAAATAACAAAAACGTGTTTTAGTAACGACGGACAGAGCAAAAAACTGATGGCCTCTTTCACAGGACCATACCGTGTGAGCAAAGCTTTAGGTAACGACCGTTATGTGGTATCCCCAATACCAGGGTTAGTCCATACTAAAAACAAACGGTCGACAATCGTTGCCGCGGACCGCATGAAACCATGGATTCATGTTACCGCTCTAGAAGTTGACGAAAATGACGTCGATGAAAGTCTTGGGAGTGATGACGAAAATATTGGCAATGACTAGAGCTAAAATACTATTATCTATTAAATTCGTTTTTAAATTAGTTACTACAGAATGATATTCGTTGTTACAGAGCCAGCATGCGAGAATCGATCGGTTCGCGGCTGGTTGCAACGTATGTAAGTCCTTCGACTGCCATTACGAACATTAATCGATCGGCTCGGACGGGCGTCGCTAGGCACCCTGATTAATCGATCGTCCAGGGGATTAAGGTATTCTGATTAATCGATCGTTCAGAATATCCGTTTGATTCAAATAATTTCCGTCACGATATAATCGATCGATCGTGACGATACTTTCATCTTTGATAACCCAATCAATCGATCGTTTGGGTTCACAAGGTTCAACAGAAAATCGATTGCTGATGTATTTTATTACTTCGAGTGTCATTTGATTAGCCTGGAATGAAAAATTGTTTGACAACTGCATTACTATAGATTTCTATTAAGAATTATTTTTAAGATTTTCTCCATATAGTAATAATGATTATTGCTTCAATGTTTACATTTGTAAGTTAAGTAGTTATCATTGAAATTATTTGAGATCGAATAGTCACTACTTTTTCAGTTTAAAACCTTTGTCTTGACAGTAATGTAAGATTAACAACATCTCAAATAATTTCAACCGTACTTATCCTGTTAACGATATTTAATAAGTCCAATCAACTGGCCAAGACACCCGATTGTTAGGTTACCACTTGGTGTCGTGTGCGCGGACGCACACGATGTCAGGACGGACGATTGTTAGGTTTTATTTATTTTAGCCTTGTTTTATGTATAAATTCTGCTAGGGTATTGTTTTATATAAAATATTTTATATGTAGGCTATGATTTATATTAGTAACATTTTTAATTAAGTATGGCAACACATGATCAGTCTGATTGGTCCATTCGATGGCGGGAAAATGAAGTCGCTCAGCGATTGGATCACGTAATTGATACGACTCGGTGTCGTGAGCCAATCGGGGACTTGGATTTTCCCTCCATTTTATGTGGCGTTTTTGGTCAGGAGCTGACCTCCGGAGAGGCATTCTGGGTTGGGTGGAGACCAGGACCAGTTGTGATTAAGCTATTAAGTGTAATAAACCTTTTGAAAGTCAATAAATCTCGTCTGATTTAGTCCGAGTTTTCTTCAAAACCGCTGCCCATACAGAGTATTTTATACAAGGTCACAGCTCATTAGAACCACCCGGCACCCGACCCGCACCGCCTCGCCTCGAGCGGTTAGTATTCTTTATATGGATTTGTATGGGCATACGCTCACTACATCAACTACGCTACGCCGGGTGGTTCTACGCTGCGCAGTTGATGTAGTGAGCGCATGGCCATACAAATCCATATAAAGAATATTCACCGCTCGAGGCGAGGCGGTGCGGGTCGGGTGCCGGGTGGTTCTAATGAGCTGTGATTTTTATTCCTAAGTAGGGTGCAGGTTGTGTGCGCACAGACTTTTTTTTAAATTATTTATTCACGAATAGAAGGCTCACCCCATCACTTAAATTGACGTAGAGCGTCTTAGGTTATATAACGTAGGGGGGCGAACCTTCGTGGATTGAAAGCGCCACAATTTTGTACGTATACTTACCAACAAAGCCAGCCAGTACGCCAAAAAATGCGAGCCTCCAAATCAATTTGAGACATGTATTAAATTCACTGTCGGCCATTTTGTATATTATATTTACCTGCGGTACGGTTTGCTACACAAGACTTTTTCTAATTAAGTACGTTTTCGCTTCAATTTACTTCTATTTAAGAAAAAAACGTAATGTACCCCTTTTTTACATTTCGTTTAAAACTTTGAAGTTAGTTTAGAATTTGTAACTACTTGTGTACATTAGTTCGGTAATACAAGTAACTTCGAGATCGATGGGATTTTATTAGTTTTCAGTTTAAATTTGGATTTTTTTTTCACTTTGTAGTTGTAAAAATTCCTTCATAATATTACACTTAGGATTTTCTATTCGCTAGTTCTAAATACGACAATATTACTAGCACACCTGGACTTTGGAATAAAACGAAAAGTAGGCGATTTGTTGAAGAATTAGTGGAATTTGCTTTATTTGCAACCATTGTTCTTGCAAAGTGTACTCTAATAAGGCCGTAAAGTGCATTAGGACGATAATTTTTGTTTCGTTTTAAGTTACACTGCTGCACTGCGGTAATCAGAACCTCATTCCACATACCATCTTGCTTTTATATCGTTATCATATTGCTGATGATGTCACAAGTAAGAGCTGTCAAGCGGGACTTGGCGCGGCTTGGACTAACCCCATGTGCTTCCGTCAAGTCAACAAGAACCGAAGTCGGGAACGGTTATTTTTTGTGCATTTTTGGCCATATATCAAAAAGTATCTTACAGAAAATAATAATAAAAAAGGTTTTGAATTGAAAAGATTTAGCCTTTCCATACGACACCTGATTTGCTAAAAATTCAATTTAATTTTTTAACCCCCCGTTCTAGACCCCTTTTTAAATATTTAGAAAAATAATTTAATATTTTTTTCACTAAAAACAAATGAGGCAAACAAGTTTCACTACTATGCCAAATTTCAAGTTTATAGCTTCTATAGTTTCGGAGAAAAGATGCTTTTACATACAGACAGACACCGGAGTCTCACCATAAGGGTTCCTTTTTTACCATTTTGGTACGGAACCCTTAAAACTGTCATAAAAGTGTTATTACAAATTTATTTTTGTATTGTATTAACAGGGAAGATACCTTCAGTCTCATAACATAAAACCAAACGATTCAAAAATACATGCTACTATTGTTTTACGGAAAAAAATACATCAGGGGGGTTATTATGATATGAAATAGCTATGCAGTTCTCTACGCTGAGAAAAAAGGACAGAGTTATATAACTGCTATAGTTTTTTCCTTTACGCTCACCGTATAATGAACTGCATAGCTAATGTCATTATAACCCCCTAGTTTATTAATAACAATACCAGACGTGATTGACTTACAAATCACCGGCCAAGAAAAATATATAAATAAAATTGCAGTAATGGAAAACTTACTGAGTTTAATTAATAGTTCCGCATTGGATTGAATAATTTATGACATAGGTAACATGGACAGTGGACAATCTGTTTCAAAGTTTACAATTGTATCTCCAGCGCGGTCGCATTCTGCCTTCATTAGAAAAAAGGCGTATGTCTCATACAATCGCGAATTATTAGTGACCTTATTTCTAAGTTCAATTTGCTTTCACTATCAAATCACGCATGCATCCTTTTTATTTAGAAGGGCAGCATTGTAGGGGCTCTAGTCTAACACCACGTCTAGTAAAACCGTATAGCTTTTGACATGAGTTATGTTGACGACGTGTTGGCCTATTTGGTAGTGACTGCCTACAAGCTAGAGGTCCTGGGTTCAAATCTCGGTAATATTTGTTCCTCAGTTATGGATGTTTTCCATGTACTTATTTAAGTATATATTTTTCTATATACTAAGTATTTATGTCGTTGTCTAGTATACCCATACTACAAGCCTAGAGCTTAGTTTGCAACTAAGTCAATTGGTGTGACATTGTCCACTTTTATATTTATTTTCAAGATTTTATTTTACAACTTTATCAGCGTAAATTAAGTGTATAACTATGCCAAATTACAGCTTTGTCGGACAGACGGACATGGCGATACTATAAGGGTTCCTTGTTTACTACGGAACCCTGAAATCCGGGCAGGACCACGTCGGACCATGCTCAGTTTAGGGTTCCGACGCCCAAATCTCGAAAAAAAAGTAAGAACGAATTTTCTAGTTTCTAGCATTTTTTAAAGCTATATAACCAAACCTTGCATATGTAAAAAAACGCCATTGACTTCTTGCCCTATATGCACGGGAGGTATGATTACCTACAATATGTACTAATTACCACTTAGGTATACGAAATTCGAGGATTCTGACAGGTAGTTTCTGAGAAAATAGTAAGTACTCGTAGTACCCAGTAGATATACGGAGGGACATAGCGAAACGATAAAAGTTCCAAATTGACCCCGGATTATAAGACATAAATAAGCTGTTCTGACACTGTTGAATGTTGACTGGCCATCCCGTTAACAATAGTACATTATTGCCTATGCATGGAAGTAGGCATATGCGGGCCGAGTATTGGTTTAAACGGACGAGCTTGCACCTGCAACTGCAACTTGGAACTGCATAGGTGGTATGTCATGATAACCACCCAGAGGTCCTAACCAAGAAGCAAAACTGTATAAGTGGTGTCTTGGTCAAAGGTATTATTCAGTCAGTGATCATTTTAAGTAACCGACATTATAAAATTTGTAAAGTAATAATTTTCTAATTTAATTGTACTAAATAAAATCTTCAACATGTTGCTCTAATCTCAACATAAAATATTGTACACCGGAAACCGGTTGAATGTGACCCGCTGCTCTTGCCTTATTTAATAACATCATATTGTAAATACACTCACTTCTGCCAATAAAGATTTCTATTCTATTTTAACGCTACTAACGTTTTTCTTTTCTATTGCTCAAAATGTATGGGATGACCTTCTCGTGCGAAGCTATAAACCACGTGGTCAACTGTCATCCCATACATTTTGCGACCCCATTGCGGTCCGTTTAAACCAATACTCGGCCCGCAACTAGGGAATGCAAATAACCGGTTATAACCGGTTATAACCGGTTATTTTCATACAAAAACGGTTAATAACCGGTTAAATTGCATTCCCTACCCGCAACTGCCTACTTCCCTGCCTAGGCAATAATGTACTATTTGCTAACTAACAAACTAAATACCTTTTCAAACCCACTTGAGATTGGTAGGGTGATTGTTTGTTCGTTCGTGGTCAAAATAAAACTAATTTTATTTCAGTATAATGTTAATGTGTCTCTTTTTGAGCGAGTCACCGGTAAAGAGGTATAATTCGAAAAAGAAATGCCTTGCAATAGTACATTGTTGCAGAGGATATAAAGTACGCGACTTTTGGACGAGTCATATAGAGGGCCAAAACGTAGTTGAGGCCCTCTAGTGTACGAGTCCATAAATTGCACTTTATACCGAGGCAGACATAGTGCTTTACACAACTACTGAGAGGAAATAAAATAAAAATTCATATTCAAAACTCAAATTTCAATTCATGTTAACGTGACGTCACCAACAATTTTACCATAGATAACTTTTTTTTAAATTGGACCCCTATACCTCGCTGCACTCGAGATTAATAAACTAACATGCGAGATAAAGATGTCAACTGCATATAAAATTGTATTCGTTTCGCCATATCTCCCATGTAATTTCATCTCTAGTGGTTCAAGATTAGGGGCCAAGTTTGAATCACATTTAAAAAAAAACAGGGAAATAGTTTTTAGTCTGTGTATCTTTTAGCAACAATACACCTAATATTTTACGACAAAAAATGGTGTTTTCTGATTGGCCGATTTCAATTTTTCATTTTAAGGCGACACAAAAATTGATTGATTGATTTTCATTGGTTCTTAAAGTTGGACAACAATGTTCTCGACGAATCAGCAAACACGCCGACAAAAACATTCTTGGTCTGTCCTTATAAGTGACGTTTTGTGACCCCAAACAAGACCATCTATGGCCATATTTCCGAGCAGTGTTGTGAAAAAATATTAGTTGCATGCCAAGCCGAAATGACAAAAACAAATTCAGTAATTACATTTATTTATTAACTAACTATTAGCCAAATTTTATAATCTAACTAATTTAAATAATAGCTAGGTGGGCCATTCTACTTTTCAGTGTACATTTTTGTTATCGTCCGATAAAAAGTATACCAAATTATGAATCCGCGTATAAATAAATAACATGAACTAGTTAAGAATGTTTTAGTTTAACGGTTTTCAAAAAAACAACTCTTCAATTACTCAATTATCGTTGAACAATCTTGGTAACTCAGTGATAAATTGCACTTTTTCCATAGAAAAGTCGGGGACATAAATGTCCACTGCGTTACTCACTTTATAGTTATTAAGTACAAATAACTTTTTATGAATTTGGATAATTCTAAATATAAGCTTATTTACGTCCCTTTTCGAGTTTCAAGTTAGAAAAAGCAGCACATTACCGTTTTTTGGAATAAAAATACTTAGTTTAATGAGAACGTGGCTAAAACTTATGTACAACGAAAAGTAGAATGGCCCAGGTATGTATTGCAAACTATGTTATTTTAATTTCATAATTCTAATTTATCAGCACCTGATTCATCAATTGCATATGATAAATCAGTTGTACTTAAATGAAATGGAACAATATGATTTGCAAGCATGAGACATTGCTAAGTAGAGGCCTAACGGCAATGGAGTCAGGACTCCAGCTACCCCAACTACGACTGCATCGATATTAACTGGTAATTTACGAGTACCGGAAATAAGCACCGCCAATCAACATTCTAAACGAGAAAACGCAATAAAAGCAATAGCAGAAACAAGTTTTTTTTTTGTTGAAATTGAATCAAATGACAAATAACAAAAATAGAGGTTCCGCAGGAATGGGATTTTTTTATTAGGTACCATTGAATTTCAGTTACCTGCCCGATTCCAAATTAAAACGTTATGTCGTATAACTATGTGCCTATCTAGCAGTTACCGTTGTTTTTCTCATAGACATAAAAGAAAAAGGAAACATTATTCTGCCTGTACCTACATAATTATAAGTGTGCAACTTAGTAACTAAAAAACTTAAAATAAACAAAAAACCTAAAAACAAATAACACCCTTCAAAAACGCAGCAAATAAATTCTTTTCAAATGGTAATAGGTCAGTCAAACTGAAGTCGGCTTTTGGTTTAAAATATTATGGGACACCGACTTCAGTTTGACTGACCTATTACCATGTGAAAGAAGGTTATTTTTTGCGTTTTTGAAGGTAGTGTTTTTAGATACCTATTTGTTTAATACTTATTAGAGATCACAATATGCTGTTATGTAGTTCAACTTCTCAATTATCAAGAAATTACAGTACCTATGTTTCAAACTCGCTGCAAGCAACGCCGCGAGAAAGTCATTGTGCATATATTTAACCCATCTAAATGCGCTTCGTCGTTATAATCGCTTAAAGAACTAGCTTAATCGAGATAACTTAAAATAGAGAGCCACCTTTAAAATAGGTAAGTACCAATGAGGAGTTCTGGGGCCCGTTCCAGAAAGCCACTCTGCAACTCTGCACTCCACAAATCCCACTCTTCAAACGTATTTCTGTTCTACAAAGCTATTGCAGAGTTGAAGAGGCAGAGTCAAATGCAGAGTGTGGATTTGTGGATTTGCAAAGTATTTCTGTTCCACAAGACAGACAGACAGCATTGCGATGTTGAAGAGGCAGAGATAAATACAAAGTGTGGATTTGTGGATTTGCAAAGTATCTTTAGGAACAGAATCAGAATCTCAGAGTTTGCGAAGTACGCAGAGTGTTTTCTGGAACACTCTTTACTCTGCACTTTGCACTATCGTGGATTTGCAAAGTGCAGAGTGCAGAGTTGCAGAGTGACTTTCTGGAACGGGCCCCTGGTAGACACATATGATCTTCATCAACAGATGGTATTTTCAGTAACAAGTCCAGCATGGACTTCTTACTGTAAATACCGAAATCACTATGCGCGTATCAGTCGTATAAGTCGTCTAACATAACGCTAGAACTAAGCAGCCCTTGGCGCTCGTAAATAAAAATGACGCATGTGCAATTTGATAGTCAAAGTTAATTAAGACCACTATCTTAAGAAATAAGGTCACTAATTCATCCGTGGTTCTATGAGACTTACGCCCTTTTTCCATGGAGGGCGTAAGGCTGTCGAGTCTAGGGTATGCAGTATCGGACGATTTCCAGTATCGGAATTGAAAATCGGTATTGAACCTCAATATCGGAATCTCGGAATTACGCAGGGCATACAATATCGACTATATCCAATACTGGAATTGAAATTCGGTATTGCGTCTCAATATCGGAATTCCGATACTAGTATCGGAATTGGAGATCTATTAGAAAAACATACTTTCTATTCAATATTCAATACCGACTTTCAATTTGGATACTAGAAATCGTCCGATACTGCATGTCCTACATGTAATGCATAGAAGGTGATGTCTTCTATGTGTAAGAATTTGAAATTATGCCAGGCAACTCCGCAGATAACTTTGAAATACTACGTTTTTTTCGATATTACAATACCGGAATTAAAAGGTAATGAATATCGGATTGACGATATTGATAGGCCCAATATCGGAATTCAATTTCGATACCTATTGAAAGTGTTCCGGTATTGCTCCGTCTAATCTCGGAATTGTAATAACTGATAAATTGATACGAGATTCCGAGATTTTGAGATTCCGAGATCTCGGAATTCATGCCCTAGTCAAGTCATATGTAATGTGGTGGTAAAATTTAAATCTCTCACAAGCACTAGATATGACAAGACATGATATTATACCGTAAAACGGGGTGAGTAGGGATTAAGGGGTGAGTAGGGACACAACCTAAAATAAGTCATAATATGTTACAAATAAGAACAATTATTAAATGGACAATAACGTTACATCAATTGGAAATAATTTCAGTCTTATAATTAGTAACATATGCTTCATTTTAGGTTGTGTCCCTACTCACCACTTAATCCCTACTCACCCCGTTTTACGGTACAAGCTTTTGAGTTAATAGTTGACCTCTACTCCTGTAGGTTACTTCAGCATACGTAGCGTAAATCAACTTAGCTGAATAGATACACATTCTTGTTTTATCTTGTTTTTTAGTTAATAAATGTATAAAATAACAGGATATTTGACAAAGCGAAAGACAATATCGACGCCCCCGGACAATAAGTCGGCAATCGCAAAAAGTAAATTTTACAGGAAAAAATATTTACTGATTTTGTTCAATATCTTTACAACCAGAGGGAGTACTAAAGACTTTGATATATCAAACGAAAGCTATTTTTTTAAAGAATATAATTTATACAATTATACTTTATAATACGCATGCAGTATTAAGCAATGAGAGAAAATGCATTTTACAGATAATGAGTTAAAATTTATTCCCAGTAATAGTGACTTACTGGATTATTGTGGTAAATATTATAAAAGTGTTGATTTGTAACTGCATAACATGGACATTTATAACAATATTTTTTGTTTGAAGGGCTAAACGTAATATGTCATTACTAAGGTTTTTATAGTAATTTAAACGCAGGCAAAATAACGGCATTGTATGATAGCTTTGTTGTTCTCGGGAATGTAAAACCAACATATTCAAGTAAACGTGCAATACTGAATGACATCGAAATAATAAAATAACATAGTGTAAAAGAAAACTATCATAAGTACTAAGTATAATAAGATTTAATAATTAAAATAATCGAAAATAATAATAATTATTATTATTAGCCTTTATTTGCTGTAATTATAATTATTTACATGTCATTATCACTATTAAAGTTATGATTAGTCAATTTTATGTTATGCTTGTCATTAATAAAGGATATAAATTGTTAGTTATTCTCTCTTTTTTCATTCTTTCTGGAACTTGTCATATATGAATATTTATGTCTTTCCTTCCCTTTTTTCTTTAGTTAGCGCGCCCCTTGGATGAAGGCCTCCTCCAGTCTTCTCCATTCTTTCCTGTCTCTTGTCCTACTCCATGCTCGTCCTATTAATGCGTCTAAATTATTGCTCCATCGCAATTTGGCCTTCCTTTGGATCTCTTGCCATCTCTGGGGACCAGTCTGTTACTTTTTTTGACCAGAGAGTGGATATGACCAGCCCATTTCCATTTAAGTTTGCGTATTTTAACTGTTACATCTCGCACCCTAATTTGATTTCTAATATGGATATTTCTTATTTTATATATTCGTTTCTTATGTAATATGCTCCTATCCATATTATGTTGACATATCTACCTCAAGTTTAAGTTAATTTTTCTTTGTTAGGGCCCAGGTTGTGCTTTTCATAATTTCTTTTAAGGCCCAATATTTATTACAGGATTTTTTTATTATTCTTTATATTATTTTGGACATATCTTCCTGCAAACATATTAATTCCCCTAGGTATATTTAGTCTCCTATGTAATCTTTTGTGAAATTTCTGACATTTATAGGCGGTTTGTTGCTGTTCGTTAGTATTTTAGTTTTTGATACATTCATGGTTAACCCCAGCTTCCTACTCTCTGTTGCCAGATTGTTAATTTTAAGTTGATCATCGATTCACTTTCAATTTTTATACCTTTTCCATTCCAGTTTATGTTGCAGAACATGCTTTCCAATGCAGCATTAAACAATTATGGGGAAAGAAAGCCCTGTTTTACTCCTCTTGTAAGTTTAAATTCTCTCCCTTCTTTTTCCAGCTTGATTTTGGCTGCGTTGGTGTTAATATATCGCCTTGATGATACGGTTTTTTTTTTCCCGTGTTCCCCGTACTAGCAAAGCTTGATGTATGCCATTGTGTTCTAAGCTTTCAAACGCCTTGGTATAGTCAATAAAGGCTATGTATATTTTCTTCCCGTAGGGGAAGATGGGGTGGCTTCGTACAAAGGGAGCATTCGTACAGTGGTCATATCCCGAGTATCCAACATGCTGAAGAGTTCATATTTGTATGCGTGACTGCCGCTCATATGCATAGGCTACCCTCAAAAAGCGATGGCAGTGCGGCAGCAGATTTCGCCAGAAATAATTAATATGTGTTTTCGCGACCCAAAAGTAATTTTTGGTTCTTCTTTGAATGCGTCTGTCTCTAATAAGTTTTACCCGAATTAGAAAAAATATAATTATATAGTTTGTAATTAGATGCTTCAGATTAATATGTAAACAATGGTTTTGGGATTACTTTAACAGTTATTTTTTATTTAAATTTTTTTTCGGATCGTTTTTGTTGGGGTACCTTCGTACAGTCAAAATGTATGTAATATTATACTGTACGAATCCACCCCATGAAAGTAAAAAAAATATATATCAAGAATAATTATAATCACATAACCAGGTCAGTAAGATATGCCTAAAAGGTGACTGAAACAGGTGAAATAGCTGAAAATACAATGAATCCTGGGAAAAAACGAATAGTGTACGAAGCCACCCCACGTATGGGGTGCATTCGTACGTTTCCCACTTTTTGGGAAAACCATTATATTTTGGCACAGTTGTTTTGTATCCCAATTCAAATACACAATTATTATAGCCAAATAAGTGGAAGATGAAGTAACATTCATCTCATTTAAAAATAGCGGTTAGTTTATTTTTTACAAGGCTTAGAGTAAAAAGTGTACGAAGCCACCCCATCTTCCCCTATTCATTATATTTCTCTATAATTTGGTTGAGTGTGTGTATAATATGATCTATGGTTGAGAAGCCGTGTCGAAAGCCAGCTTATTCTATGGATTGACTAGAATCCAGGGATTTTTCTATCCTTTTTAAAAATTATCTTCGAGAATACTTTGAAAATGTTTGATGTTAAGCTAATAGGTCTGTAGTTGTTTATGCTACCTATGTCTCCCTTTTTATGCAGAAGTGTAATAACTGCAATATGGAAGTGGAACCCTCTGTAAAGGAGACAGATATTTATTTATACCTGGATAGCTGAGACACTGGGTAAGTCCCTGCAGTTATCCAGGTTTCACTCTATCGGTCTGTCTCATTTACAGAGGGTTCCAGGTGAGAATAGATGTTATTTCAGTTAGACAAGCGCGATTATTAAATTAAATAACATATTTTTAAATATTTTATAGTTATAATTTTTAACAATAATCAAAAAAGGTAGGTACTTAATAAACAAAAATAATCAAGTAGGTACGTTTCTTATAAACAGTTCCAAAATGCATACAGAATGCGTCAATCAAAAAAATCTGTCATAATAGTTTTGGTCATACTGCTTCGCGTCTAGTTTTTTTTACTAAATTTACTTCCAAAGTTATTTCGTCATCATCTTCATTTTCCAATGAAAACGAGAAGACATGAACAACTTCTTCGCGTGTCTTTCCACTTTCATATAAGGATATTAACTTTAGTTTTTATCATTACAAGCTTTCGTTTCTGCATTTTTCAAATAAATATCCGTACGATAGCAAAACTAAACTGAAACTGGAGGTCATTTAGGCACAATTAACTAAGTGCGGAATTTGGGGGTCAACTAAGGATTAATAAACAAAACTGAAATTTATCTGCAAAAATGTCCAAGTTAGACAGGTACCTAATAAATTGACATTATCTCAGTTACAGAGGTCTACCTATAAATTAAAAGAAAACATTGTAGCAAAGTATTCTTTAAAATATAGTCTCAGTAAAAGAGGTAAAATTCTCTCACCGTCTCAATTCAGTGCTAGAGTGTCAGGACCTCAACATGAGTTCCAGCTATGGAGGTTTCTCATTTATCCTGTTCCCACTTAACCAAGTTGTACTGTATCTGGATATCTGAGACACTGGGTAAGTAGAATACCTCTTTAAGTGAGACAAATTTGCAGGTCCTAGTTATCCAGATTTCACCATTTGTAGCCATAGTTTCAGCATATTTTAAAACTTTGCATTTTGTCGGTTCCATAGCACCTAATAATTAATTTATTTACACGTTTTGGTAGGTAACACACTGAATAGATTCACAGGTAAGAAACTATGTTTTATTTTGTCACTGACACGTAAACACAAACACAATTTTTTTTAACCAGACGCACCAATCAATAATTACACGTCACTTTCGGTCAACAGAAATTTGCAACTGTTTATAAATGTAAACAAACATTACGCGTTGCCGGTGCGAGAACAGACACGTGAAGGGGCGCGGCTTGTATCTATTACTTTCTAATGTTTAATCAAAGACAGAGATAAACGTATCTTATGATGGCTGAGCGGCAAAAAGACAGACGATATATATTGGGTTCGTGACATGATCTGATTTGGTATTAAATAGTACACGCAAGTAACTGTTACGAATATTTACGAACGAATTATTTCCCTCTAAAACTTTGTTAGTAGCTATTGCCGTGTTAAGTTTATTAAATTAAATACGGTATTATCGTTTACCAAAAACTTCATAAAAATATTAACGCCAATAAACCGGTTACCGCATCGTACCAAATATCAAAATAATAAATATATTTGTATTGATCTGTAGCGACACTTCTCTCGTAACATTTTGATTTTGCAGTTTTCCTACAATAAACACGTCATTCTTAATATCTTCTTTAATTGCATTAAAAAAAATCTGAAAAAAATATATATGATGTATTCTGACCCGCTGATTCCGAATTTTGCATAACAATAAAATGTCCATAATATCACATTGCCGACTTATTGTTCGGGGGCGTCGATATAATATAGACTAAATTCTTTATATTTTATCCCCCTTTACAAAATTGATTACTTTCTCCGTAAACGTGTGTCTTCGTTAAACCAGAGGCCCTACTTTGAAATTCGAAGTTCGAAGTTACGTTAGCTTCATCCCTGTCACTCGTCATTCGAGACTAAATCGAGAGAAAGGGATGAAGGTAACGTAATTTCGAACTTTGAATTTCAAAGTAGGGCCTCTGACATTGCCGAGATCATAGTTACGTTTAGTTAACACAAAGTTACAATACTACATCATATGCCGTAAAACGGGGTGAGTAGGGATTAAGGGGGTGGGGTATTATAGGGGGTGGCGTAGGGACACAACCTAAAATGAAGCATATGATACTAATTATAAGACTGAAATTATTTCCAATAGATGTAACGTTATTGTCCATTTAATAATTGTTCTTATTTGAAACATGTTATGACTTATTTTAGGTTGTGTCCCTACTCACCCCTTAATCCCTACTCACCCCGTTTTACGGTAGTTTATACAAATAACGACAGGAACTTTTCCCTTTCAACGACCAACGTCAAATACAAATATGTCGCTCACACGTCAAGCACGTGTCAAAAGCTATACAAAATTCAACCTAATATCTGTTTTGAGTAAGACCTCTGACAACTATAAGCGTCGGTGGCGTGGTAGGCACGACTACACGACACTTTTAGTTGTTTTTCGCGTTGAAAAGGTTAAAAGGTGTTCTGAAAAAAATCAGGCGTATGAAGGTTTGTCTCGATACCATTTCTTTTCCGTTCATTATTTACTGAGAAAAATAATCTGCTAATGGCTAAAGAGCGTAATCGCCACAATATGGTTTTTTCTACGTCACATCTGTTGCTAGCAAAACGCGGTTACGAACAAAATGACGTCATACCGACCACTAGTCCAAAGCGCTCGTAGCAAACACTGATTAAATATTAAAAAAAATCTCAGTAAATAAAATAAAATAATGTTTTTTTGGTATGCTTTTGAGAGAGACGTCTTATGCTTTTTTCAGAAAACCTTTTCAAAAAATAGGGTATTTGCCAATTTTTTTATTTGTATTTAAATTGAAGCTTTTTTACCTTCCGAATAGCCTAGTATAAATAGTTTTTTAATATGTTTAAAAATAAGAAAGATGTTTATAACTTGCTTTTAGACAGAGAGACAAATACAGGAATATGACGTCATATTACTCAACCGCCATATGAATTACACGCAAAACATTGTTTCGTGGGATAGACAAAAAACTTTAAAAGACTATATTTTTATTTATTTTATTACCATTTTCAAATTTGATTTTGAATTATTCAAAAATCAAAAATCAAAATCAAAAATTCTTTATTAGGTACCTTATAGTCTTACATAATACATAGTTGTGGTCGGTCCCTCCTGGTAAGTATTACAATACTTGTGTTAGGAGGTCCCGCTCCTTCCCTGCGGAGTTTATGCGGTAGATACCTCTTGCGAGGATTATTATTTATACTATAATTAAGGTTACGTTTTTAACAATATAAAGAAAAAAATAAAATAAAGTAAAAGTAAAATAAGAAGATGTGTGTGCGTGTGGGTGTGTGTGTGTGTGTGTGTGTGTGTGTGTGTGTGTGTGTGTGTGTGTGTGTGTGTGTGTGTGTGTGTGTGTGTGTGTGTGTGTGTGTGTGTGTGTGTGTGTGTGTGTGTGTGAGTGCGCGCGTGTGTGTGTGAGACTGTGTTCGTGCGTGCGTGCCTGTTGCTGTGAGTGTGTGTGTGTGCGTGCATTTGAGTGAGTGTGTGTGTGAGCATCATATTATTATGACTACTGTAGAAGAGATTCAGTGTCTTCATAAGTAAGTGAGATTAGCCAATCCGTTAATTTTTTATTACAGTTTACTCTGTTTAAAGAGTAGATATTTAGGACGTTGTTTATTTTTGATTTACGCTACGTATGCTGAAGTAACCTACAGGAGTAGAGGTCAACTATTAACTCAAAAGCTTGTACCGTAAAACGGGGTGAGTAGGGATTAAGTGGTGAGTAGGGACACAACCTAAAATGAAGCATATGCTACTAATTATAAGACTGAAATTATTTCCAATAGATGTAACGTTATTGTCCATTTAATAATTGTTCTTATTTGTAACATGTTATGACTTATTTTAGGTTGTGTCCCTACTCACCCCTTAATCCCTACTCACCCCGTTTTACGGTAGTTTATACAAATAACGACAGGAACTTTTCCCTTTCAACGACCAACACGTCAAGCACGTGTCAAAAGCTATACAAAATTCAACCTAATATATACGAAAGAAGGTCTGTTTTGAGTAAGACCTCTGACAACTATAAGCGTCGGTGGCGTGGTAGGCACGACTACACGACACTTTTAGGTGTTTTTCGCGTTGAAAAGGTTAAAAGGTGTTCTGAAAAAAATCAGGCGTATGAAGGTTTGTCTCGAAACCATTTCTTTTCCGTTCATTATTTACTGAGAAAAATAATCTGCTAATGGCTAAAGAGCGTAATCGCCACAATATGGTTTTTTCTACGTCACATCTATTGCTAGCAAAACGCGGTTACGAACAAAATGACGTCATTCCGACCGCTAGTCTTAAGCGCTCGTAGCAAACACTGATTATATTAAAAAAAATCTCAGTAAATAAAATAAAATAATGTTTTTTTGGTATGCTTTTGAGAGAAACGTCTTATGCTTTTTTCAGAAAACCTTTTCAAAAAATAGGGTATTTGCCAATTTTTTTATTTGTATTTAAATTGAAGCTTTTTTACCTTCCGAATAGCCTAGTATAAATAGTTTTTTAATATGTTTAAAAATAAGAAAGATGTTTATAACTTGCTTTTAGACAGAGAGACAAATACAGGAATATGACGTCATATTACTCAACCGCCATATGAATTACACGCAAAACATCGTTTCGTGAGAAAGGGATAGACAAAAAACTTTAAAAGGCTATATTTTTATTTATTTTATTACCATTTTCAAATTTGATTTTGAATTATTACATCCTAATACGTATATTGATATATTATCCAAATTAATATATGAAGTTAATGTATAGCTGTGTGGTTGCCGGCTTAGAATAGTACCACTCCATGCCTTCCCGTGGATGTCGTAAGAGTCGACTAAGGGAATAAAGGCTTGTAGTACTGTTAGGTGATGGGCTTGCAACCTGTCACTAATACGCTGGTAAACATCTTAGCCTGATTATGCAAAATGTGGTTACAGAATTATCAACAAGCTTTTAGAGTTGTTGGCAATTCTGTAGCTCTGCCTACCCCAAACTGGGAATAAAGGCGTGAGTTTATGTATGTATGTAATATATGAAATTTAATATCAGGCAAATACCCTATTCCGGTTCTCAATTCTGCTCTCGTAATCCAAGAAGCAGTATCTCTAATTCAAGTACCAAAGCAGTTTTAACTCTAGTGTATTAGTAATAAGGTTGATATTGGTACAGAAGTTTTATCTGAAATACTGCCTATAATCGCAGCCTCGCAAGGCAGAAATAAGATCTAGTTTTGTTTCATCTTTATCGGTCCGAATGGCTTTATGTAGTCCCTGCAGGGCGAAATGTCTCGTATGTAATCGAACATGGAGTTAAATATAAGGCCGGTGACTTTTGATTCGCAGAAGAGCAGCGTCGATACAACGCAGTTGGTCATGTCCTCGTAATTCGTGCATTTTGTCTGTAGAAAAGAAAATTTACAAAGATGTATAAGTAAGAAAAAATATCATATTTTATGAAAGCTAGTACGTAATACCTAAATGTTGAATCCCGAAATGATTTGTCTTACTTAAGAGTCCCCTCTGGCCTATTTTAGTTTAATCCTGCCCGTTTAGGTTAGGTTAGGCTAGAATTGCGGCCATAACAGCGCCCGAGGCGAGCGAGCGGAGCGAGCGTTACGCGAGAGCGGCCACTGAAGCGCCAGAACAGAGTTACATGGTTCTTAAGTCTATAGTTTATTATTATGTTACGAGATTATGTATATTTTATAGTTATATGTTACGTTTATTATACCAACTGAATGTTATATCAATCCAAATTATACCTACATGTCTTATTAAGTATAATTATGTTCTATTACCCTTTTTTTGTGACATAGAGAAGGCAAACGAACAAACGGCACCTAAACCATAGACATTTGCATTCTCAAGACTACAATCTTAAGACTGCAATCCTAAGCCTGTAAATGAGTTGCGAACCCTGAGGGCTAAGATGAGATGGAATGCTTCTATGCTAGTAATTTTACCAGTAAGGTGTTGATAAGGTCATCGGATCCTGCGCAAAATCTTACCCACAAAGAAGATGTACAAAAATGTCCCTACCCACCAACAGAAATGAAATACAGTTTATAGATCTTGACAACATGATGTATTGTTAGTATTACTATGAAGACAATCGCCCAATGTAGGGGTTTTCTTGGAAAATCATAACCGAACCGTATGGAATTTGTTTAAAAATAAACACATTATTGGCTTGATTGCTCGTGAAAAGTTTTTTTTCAATAAATAGACCCCATTGATCTTGCAACGAAAATAGGTATTTAGTCTTTTTTGGGTCCTAGTGTGTTCATTAGGACCCAAAATCAATGTTTATTGACGTGCATTCTGTGACTGTTGGAAGGTGGGGACGAAGGGGTCCATACAACCCTTTATGTTTACCTTTATGTCGAGGTTTTTGATAATGCTTGACTTCAAATCTCTGGTACAGTCTCGTATTGAATCCAACGATTTAACGATGCATTGCTTTCCGTTTTCGGAAATGAATACTGTAAAATGTAAAAAAGGATTAAAGCTAAAAGATGCGCTTACACGGGCAATTTTTGGGGCAATAATTGAACAGTACGAACGACACGAACGTCTCATTCTATTACAGGAAATTAGAGTAAGATAGCTATTGTTGACGGGCAAATTATTGACCAAGAAACTGTCCCTGTACGTATACCTTAAGACACAGGTGTGTTATCTCTTGAATCCGGCGCTCGGTCAGTGGGACGAGAGAACGAGTGAATTCGCACACAGACGAGTCTAAGTAGTCCCGTCAGAGCTCACAAAACACATCTTAGCGCACGCGCGCAATAAGAAACGAGTATGTATTTAAAAAAAACGGTCAAGTGCGAGTCGGACTCGCGCACCGAGGGTCCCGTATTTAAGATAATATGCTTGGTAACCGCAGAAAACAATACTCATTTGTTATGAACTTTATATTCTATGCCATAAAAAAAATCGACTAGCTAAATTTTAATACAGATTTTCAAAGTTATTTTGTTATTTCTGAAAAACTGTGAATAAGGAACACTTAATTTATTTTTCCCATAAAATATAAGTAATTATCTATACGTCAGAATTTTCAGATTTTTTGATTTATAAACTTCGGAGATAATGGGGGGAACGGTAATTTTTTGTACATTTACGGCTATAAATCAAAAAGTACATAACGATTTTTTTTTAAATAGTTTCGAAATGTGCGGCTTAAGCCCTTTCATATGACACCCCATTTGCTATAATCAAACCACTTTCATTTTTCAACCCCCCATTCTAGACCCCTTTTCAATCATTTATAACATTAATTTCATTTTTTTTAAAGACAGATGCGGGCACGCAAGTCGTACAACTATGCCAGATTTCAAGTTGATAGCATTTTTAGTTGCCGAGAAAACCTGCTGTGACATACAGACAGACAGACAGACAGACAGTTCCTTTTTTACCATTTTGGTACGGAACCCTAAAAATATAAGGGGAAGTTTGAAAGGATAGAAAAAATGGAAGGTAAATAGGTTGTCATGTATGGCCATGTCATAAGGGATGAAAGTCATGTTACGAGAAGAGTTTGGAGTATGAATGTGAGGGTTATAAAGCAAGAGGAAGACCTAAAAAGAGGTGGATGGATTGTGTGAAGAGTGATTTGAGAAAGAAGGCAGTGAACTCTGAGATGACCGCTAACAGGGATGTGTGGAAGGAAAAAACATGCTGCGCCGACCCCAGATGATTGGGATAAGGGCAAGGAGAAGGAGATGTGTTACAGCCCTATGTGAAGATTGTATTTATGCCTTGATAAAGATATTACCACACTATGTCGATTGAGATAAATGGCATTTTTTTGTGATAAAAATGATGATTATCATGATGTACGTGCGATCTTGTTTCCTTTGTCATTACAGACCCACTGCATGAGACTGTTTGTGGCAATGACCTAGGTAACCTGGTCAACTCGGACTACGGAGGATAAAATGCGAAGACGACCGCCAAAATGATGATGATTACAATAATAATGATGAAACCGCAGGGCAGCTAGTGGCGACTGTTGGTGAGTAGTGAGTGCTCCCGAGGGCAGGTCCTGTTCTTCATCTAACACTTACCTTCACTGGCTGGTTTGGAGTGTATGACCCGGAATAGACCACTGGCTTGTCTTTATTGGCCGATCAGAGTGGAGTCGTAAGAGCTATATAGGTACTCGAAGGGTGGTTGTGTTGCATAAGAGGCGAGTGGGTACCTTATGGTCATCAAAAGTCCAAAAGTACCTCCATTCTTAGCCCCTCTGGTACTGTGGCCCCTCTGCTGCCCTGTATATGCGGCTCTTTTGGGTCCATGCCATTTTTCCACACGGAGCCCGTGTGTTATTTTGAACCAGGCGCTGTAGTTTCATGAATAACATATCATTGCAGCCCTATATAGCCATCCTATAGCCTTTAATTAATGTTCCCATCCTTCTAAAATAGTCCTACACTACACTGGTTGTAGGATCATACTTCTATAGTGTGAACCCAGGGACAATAACCCGTTGGTGTTACATCACTTTACTAAAAGTTGTCTAGAGGGCCTTTGCGTGTTGGCTTCGACTCCATGTACGCTTTCTGAAGGTCCTGGACTCCGATACTGCGGTGAATAGTTACAGACCAGCTCTGGCCTAAAAACCAGTAACATGCTGATCAGGAACCATTTTGCTCCGCCTGGCACTACTGTGTTTATATTTTTGTTTAATATTTGGTTCTTCTGAAGATACTTGTGTTAGAGGTAGTTCAGGAAATATGATTTGGCCGTCTATTATTTACTTTGCGATCTTTTTTTCTGCGTTAAGACTTACCGGACAATGTGACTCAAGTTTCAAAACCTTTCAACCCACTGTGCTGTTTGAAGAACGAGGGCAGTTTTACGATTACCTTTTGTTTGATGTTAACATAAAGATCTTAGTAAAGATTACAGACGGCCATATTTCCTGAACTATAAGCAAATAAACGTTTTTTCTTTCTTTCTTTGATGAATGATGATAATGGTGATGATGAACGTACTTGTGATCTTGTCTCCTTTGTCGCCGCAGACCCACTGCAAAAGACTGTCGGTGGCGTGGATCTGAATGTCTTTGTCGACTCGGAGAATGGGAGGGGCGCAGGACATCACGCGTTCTATCCCCTCCAGTATGCATTTCTTTACTTGAGGAGCCTTCTCGCAGTACCTGACGAAAACAGCTTGAATTTTCGACAGACGTTTCAATGGGTACCCCTGACATTGTGCATGTGACTATGCAATATTATAGTGATTTTCAGGCCCGGGCTTAGAGACCCAGTACAGCCCTAGGCAAACTGATACGCTTGAAGTTTTTGATAAGGACAGCCAGGGTTTGGGCTTATATTATGATCGGGTCGCCACTTTCCCGAACACATGGTTTAGAGAGGCGATGGCTAAGATACTGTAAACGGGTGCTGTTTGTGGGGTCCGGTCTGTTCAGGTTTGCAAGGACTTATTGTTCTATTAATTATTCTAATTATGGCTTTTGACGGAGAGACCTCGTCGTGTTGTTCTCGTAGACATTATTTTTAGTTTGAGGTTTATTGACCTTACATTTATAATAAGTTTATTTTTGGTAGTTTTAGGAATTTATTATTTATTACTTTATTAAATTATTATTACTTAATGTAACTTACTTTTAAGTAGTAAATTATTATGTTTTTATGATTGAAAAAATGACTTTCTGCTCGAGTTTCTTGCGGCGCTTCTTCTCCGCAATGATGGGGTATTGGGGTCTTGTCCGAAGCGGTGGTAGATTAACTCTATATTACCCACGCGGCGACGTGTAAAAGAGCCATCATGTGGCCTATTTGCTGAATAAATATTTTGAATTCTGTTTTTTTTTTTAATTATTATGGTTTTCTTTCGATACATATTTAGGCACTTGACTGTACAATTTATTGAATATACTGACCCCTCTATGACCGTGTGCATGGTTCCGTTGGTGTAGGCTGTCGCCACCTCCTTTGTAATATTATCGGCGTCGAAGAGCTCGCCGAGACAGTCCACGAACTGCAGTATCCCTGCCTAGAATAATGTGATACATAACTTTACTATTAAGTGGGTACTTGTATATGTATAGCAATGTACAAGTTCCAGCACATTCTCAGAAGTTAAGAAATCTTCTCAAGAAATTAACGGTAATATCGCTATTATCGGTAACAAATTTGAGAGCATCGATGTTCTCTTTCCATACAAAATTTAAGAATGTTCTTCGAAATTTCCGAGATTTTCTCATAAGAAACGTTCACAATTTGGGAAGTCACTTTTCGGTACAATGCTACTTGTATATAACATGAAGATATCTCATTGTTTAAGGCTATGGTCTCATGGGCGTGTTGCAAAAAATGTGCCGATCGAGTGAACGCTGTACAGTCGACGTCATAAATATGTTTACACTGTACCTTGTCTATTTAACGTCAAGAAGTGACAAGGTACTAAAGTGTAAACATATCTTTGACGTCGACTGTACAATAGAAATCAATACAAAGTAACAAATCCGTCCGCTCCGTATGCTCCGATTCCGACGCAGTGGACGCGCAGCTTTACATAGTAAGTAGGTTTTTTTTAAAAGTAAATAGGCCACATATGCTTCCACGCCCACACAAGAACGAAAAGGGATGGTTTTTGTGCTTCCTCGCGAAGAACACGAGATGGAGAGAGTTTGCACGCTCGTTGATGGCAGCGTCAAATTCAAATAATTGTTATTTTCTTTGAAACCACAACATTTATTAAAAAATAATGTTTTACCAGGATAAAGAATGTTTAAATACTCAACTTTTAAATCAAAAATCATCGTTAAAGATTGTCGGGTTCCGAAGATTCAATCATAAACATGCCAAAAGGGTGTCATGTTTGAAAAATAAAACTATGGAGCAATTTCTTTCTAATCGTGTTTGTACACATTTAACAGTCTCAAAGAAATATTATTGAGTGAAATATATCAAAGAACTGATACATAGGCATTATGTTTATTGAGATCAAATCGCGTAACACTACCAACTTTATCATATGTGGCCTCTTAAGCATATAAATAAATAAATAATAAATAAATATCCGGGGACAATGTCACAACAATTGACCTAGTCCCAAACTAAGCTCTTGTATTATGGGTACTAGACAACGATATAAATACTTATATAGAGAAATATATACATAGAAACCATCCATGACTCAGGTACAAATATACGTGCTCATCACACAAATATCTGCCCTTACCGGGATTTAAACCCAGGACCGCTAGCTTCGTAGGGCACTACCAGCTAGGCCAGCGCGTGATTTGATGTTATGTTTTCTAGGCTCTCCCATGTGTCAATTAATAATAAGTACTTAATGCTGTTTGGTTGTTTCTGTTAATCCTTATAACTTCGTCGATACTAACCTCGGCCGCGGCAGCCTTGTCTCCGCCCCCATATTGTCCACAAACCATGGGTAGGAAGGTGTGAAGAGATTCTTTTTGTTCTGGAGTCAGATTGATCGCTCCAAATATACCTGAAAAGCCGAGCAGTACCCTTACCATGAGTTACAATTACTGTACCTACTCGCTAGCGAGTCGAATGCTCTGTCCTTCACTGTACTTATACTTAGAGTGCGACTAGTGCGAGGGACAGAGCATTGGACTCGCTAGCGAGTAAGATGATTGTAACTCAAGGTAAAGGTACCAGGACCCGTATTATGGCCAGGGCCGTCTTAAACTATGCTGGGACCTTAGGGCACACAAGAATTTGGGGCTCCTTTTGAAAAGTAAAGAAAGCGAATTATTACTAACATTTTTCTACTATGATCTTCTATTTATTACGGGTAGTAAATTGTCGGTCCTCGGGGCCCCCTGTGGATGGTGTGCCCTTATGGTAAAGATGGCATGGATTATTATTGCCCCTCTACACGATAGATGATATATTATGAAAACTTTTTTAGGACAATCCGAAATTCAGACTGACCCGAGCATCCAGTTGCGCCCTAATTACTAATATTGTTTTCTAATAAACTAAAGTATTGTTTTAAATTCGAAGGATGTTTTTTTGTTTTACAAATGAATAGGTACGGGAAATTTAACCTTCGGCCGCGTACGAAACCGCAAGTTCGTAACCAGTTACGATAGAAGAATTTTTATTCTTTGTACGAAACTAGTTACGATCGAAGAATTAATCTTCCTTGTTGGAAACCTGTTACGATCGCTAAACTCTAGGTAGGTTAGGTTCTTTAGTTATCTTCAGATGCCCGAAGGGCAAACAGACCAGAAATAGGAGCTCCGTCGAAACTGCTGAATTACGAAAAAAAAATCGCAATTTGTTTCGTACACAGAATAAAAAATCATCGATCGCAACTGGTTTCGTACAACGAATAAAAATTCTTCTATCGTAACTGGTTACGAACTTGCGGTTTCGTACGCGGCCGAAGGGGCCGACACCTATCTATACTAATATTATAAAGCTGAAGGGTTTGTTTGCTTGAATTATTAATATTAATTAAGGAACTACTGGTCCGATTTGAAAAATTCTTTCAGTGTTAGATAGCCCATTTATCGAGGAAGGCTATAGGCCATAGGCTATATATTATCATCACGCGACCAATAAGAGCGGAGCACCAATGAAGAATGTTTCAAACTTCTACGTAAAAATAGTCACGGGTTAAAGTTAGCGTTACCCCAAATTAACTATTTCACGAGGACGAAGTTGCGGGCAGAAGCTCGTAACTTAATAACAATTGAACTATGAGAGGGTATCATAATCGTAATGGAAAAAGTGGGCACCTTTTTAGTTCGTGCAAGGTTGACTTAATTTTTGGTTTAATTTCCCCGGACTATTAGTTGTAACTTGTAACATTGTACTTACCAGCCACTTGCATAGTAACGAGGACGATTTTCCAAATCATGTCTAATCAGAACAGTGTGTGGATACACTACCAAGATAAGGCAACACCTGGCTGCGGAAAGGCAAAAGAAGTAAGTAATTGTTATACACGTGTTGCCATCTGTACAGTCTGTGAACGGTTTTGATACTTTGATTTTTAAGAAACTTTAGAAATTTATGTTATTTAAGGCGATTATGACGACACGTTGGTCTATTTTTGGTAGTGACTGGCTACACAGCTAGCGGTGCTGGCAGTCCCGAAATTCAAATCAAATCCCGGTAAGGGCAGTTTTTTAATTTATTGCGGGTTACCAACAAGTGATAGGTACATTGTAGCTCTTATCTTAATCTCTACAGTCGTAATATACACATAATGCTCACTTAATTATAGGTAACCACAGCATGCAAAGTTACAAAGTATTAATCTAACTTAAAAGTTTAGAAAACTTACGTTAAGTATAATAATTAATTAGTTAAGAAATACATTTCATTTGATTCCCTAAAATAATTACAAATACATACTACTAACGTACCTGCTACAACTATTTGCCTGATGAGGGCGAATGTTCCTGAGTCGTGGATGGCTTCTACATATTTTATATCGATGATAGCCTATGAAGCTATGACTCTACATCGCGTGTCAAATGTGGGTAAAGCATCCGTCACTCTCGTACTTATTTACGTGTCAGAAGGTGACGGATGCCTTATCCATACTTTGTCACGCGATAAACGCAGCCATATTAGGCCTCCAGACAAAAAGCCTGACATTTCGATAAAAGTTCGGACTTTTTAGTCACAAAATGGAACCATTACTCACTTAGTTACAGTGGTATGGTAGGCATGGTAGCAGACGCTCACAATGCGAGGGGGGTTGGATGCGGAGTGTGAAATGGGATTCTACACCTTACCGAAAAAATATTACGGACATTATTAAAGAGCCGGACAAAGTCCGGACATGTCCGGACTAATCTGGACGGATGGTAATCCTACTCCCACATGACCTTAGCGAAACATATGACCACCTTATTTCCCAGTTTAGGACCTACAGTGGAAAATCCAGTTTTGATCATATACATACATTCATACATACTTACTTAGAAACACATACAAAGACTGTTAAACACATTACCCTTCGCGCAGTTGGGTCAAAAATATGGGAAACTAGAAAAACAATTATATACGAATATCAGTTATAGGTATAATGCAAATATCAAGATCCTTTTCTCTTCGCAACTCTGAGTTGAGTTGAAAATAGTCTTTATTGTGTTTTTATCACACCACACGATAAGAAAATGTGGTGCATTACGCATGTAAATTTTTGCGAATGGTCCAATCACTACGTTTTTATAAAGTTGTAAATGCACTGAAGTAGTAGAGGCGAAATGTAATTAGAAAAGTAGATAATCGTCTCTGGCCCTTTAGTAGTTTCCGTTACCTATTGCCGCTCCGGGGCTAGGTTAAACACGCAGACGGCTCGTCCCCGACTAAGGGCCGTCTGGACTACAAAATGGCAGTTTGAGTTTTCGAAACTGCATCAAAATGTACGTACGTCATCTGCACTCGAACTGCCATTTTGCGGGTGAGTTGCAGTTCAAATGTTGTCCGTCTGTACCGGCGCGGCCGTAAACCGGCTGGGTCCGTCCCGTTCAATTGGCTTGTGTTGGGTCGCGGTGAATACGGATGAAGCACGCACACATGCACACCTCGCGATATACGTTTTCTCAAACATGCTCGGAAATAATGGTTTTCCGATTGAAACACATGGACGGAAAATGCCTCTTTTTACTCCTAGGAGTAAAAAAACCATATGAAAACACTTTTCGTCTATGTCCATATTGTTTTTTCAAAAGTGCTCTCTATTGCGTATAAAATCGAAAGGACCATGGAAAAAATCCCGTACACGCAACTTGTGGGGGCGCAGTGAGGGGCGGCGGCGCGGCGGGGCTCTGCGGAGCGGCGGCGGCGGGCGGCGGCTCGTTGTGCGTCAAACTATCGCTACTAATACTCGTATGACGCAAACAAACATTCTCTCCGAATTTGTCAAAGGTTTTTAAAAATATTTATAATCATGTATTTGTATAATTTCCTCGCATTGTTTGAGAAAACCATTATGTATGCCTCGGCGGAAACGAGGATTTCCTGACCCGTATTTTAGCAGTCCTCGCTGTTGCTCGGCCTGCTAACCACCTCGTCAGGAAATTCCTTACTTTCCGCGCCTAGGCAACAATGTACTATTGTTTGAAAACAAACTACTATTATACCGTCGTAAATTCACAATTTTGCTAGTATGATGATGATTATGATGATATTCAATAGCAGTACGAGCCTACCGCTGCGCATAAACACAATAGGAATAGAGAAGGTAGATGGGTTGGAATGGTAGAAGTTTGAGTTTCCAGTTCCAGGTCGCAGAACCTTTTGCAGGGTCCGTCCGGTTGACTACCAACGTCATATCCTTTTCCTACCGCCAAGCAACAGTATTCACATTGTTGTGTTCCGGTGTGGGGATAAGACCACTGGGAAAATTACTAGCATAGTCGCATTTCATCTGAGAACTCAGGGTTGGCAACGCATTTGTGGTTTTAGGATTGCAATCTTTAGATTGTAGCTTTGAGAGTGCAAATCTCTATGGGTCTCAGATTATCACACTTTCCATCAGGGGCACGTTTTATAAAGCTACAAGTTACAATTTTACAGGTTGAAACTGGCAACACTACTCAAATGGCTGGTCCTCATTGGTCGAGATTGTATCAAATGTAAACTTGTAACCTGTAAATTGTAATTTGTACACTGAAAAAAATAATTGGTCGCTTGTAACAAGATTGTGATTGTAGTGCATAAGCGTCTTGATCCCATACGAGCCTAACAAGACGATAGATACACCAACTAAGACGTTAGATACATCAACTAAGATGTAAGTTGAATCACTAAAGAACTTGCTGTTGTTACTATCAGCTTTGGTTGATATAGCTAATATCTTAACTATTGTAATAATTTTTTGTCAACTAAGTGAAAATCTCTCTTTGTTGGCTCTCATTTTTTTGAGTGTAGCTTTATAAAACAGGCCACAGGTGGCCTGCGTCCCCGTATCCCTTCTCATTTCCATAAAAAAAAATAGGGATAAATTTTCGAAAATTGACCTTTGGTTTAAATCAAGAAATGTTTAAAAAGGGCATAACCACAAAAAAATACTTTGAGAATTCGAATCACTTTATTTGATACGGTTTTTTCTAATTGATGGCACTTGTTTACACGATTCTTGCATTTCACAACCAATTGCTACGGCTTCAGTGCTTCTTCTGAAAGTAGAGAAACAGTTATTTTAATACAAATGTAAACTACAGGGTGACATCGAAGACGTGAAAAGAAACCAGTTTTTCAGACTCGGTAATTGATGGCCATTTCCAAGCAATATTAGGTACAAGAAACAAAAGCTATTTCTTTTTTGTTAATTTTCCCCTTAATTAAATCACCGATTAAGTAAATCATGGTTACCCTATTTTTAGAATGATACTCTCTATGGATACTATTCAGACTATTCTAAGGTCTGTTCATCCTTACTTGTCTTATATAGTAAACAACTTTCTAACCTCAAAATGAACCATTTTTGGCTAAAACAGCTCTTTTATCGTAAATAAAGTAAACTGAATAAACATTATGGTCATGCCTTGGGTAATGTATTGTCTGTGATTGCTTAATTTTGTTTAAAAAAGCTGTTTTAGCCAAAAAAGATTCATTTCGAGGTTAGAAAGTTGTTTACTATAAAGGGTGTTACAAAAATACCCGTAAAGCCGAAAGGGGGTTAAATGGTCCCTTATAACAAGTCCATTTACAATATTTGAGAGTCGTACTATCACTATATGACTTACCGCCAAAAAATAAAAACCGTTATTTTTTTCATTCATGTGCTAACCCTATTTCAGTAAGATTAAAGAGTAAACTACGCAGAATGTTAAGTACATTTTTACCTAATTCGCGAAATAAACAAAATGAACAGAATTCGATTAGATACATATTACAAGTCGAGTTTTGGAAGATTTTAAACGAAGAAACCTAAACTAACACTTTTTCGTAATGAACGTCAAATTTACAGGAACGGCTCAAAGTGAGCTCCGCCTTGCTCAATGCACAATCTCGCTCGTCGGGATATGGCTTGTGTGGCATTTCGCACCATCGTTGGTGTTATTGACGCGAACACCGATCTTACACGCTGCTCCATCTCGAAAACCGTTGGGCAATCGGAGAAATAGGCTCTGTCCTTCACATAACCCCATAAGATGAAGTCCAAGGGTGTGATGTCCGGAGTACGAGCGGGCCATAGCACCGGTCCTGCACGTCCGATCCATCTTCGTGGAAAGCGAACGTTGAGATACTCTCGCACGTCGCGAGCAAAATGAGCCGGAGCTCCATCGTGTTGAAACACCATGTTCCTTTGGTTGTCAAAGTAATCCCTGTCGGCCACAGGAAAGTCGTCAATCGTCTCTTCGAATTCCGTTTGTAAAAATGTTAGGTAGTTGCCCCCGTTCAGACGTGATGGCAAAATGACGGGACCAGCGACATGCCCGTCATAAATGCCAGCCCACACATTCAGCCGCCACTGATGTTGGAATCTGCCCTGCCTTGAAGCGTGTGGATTCTCGCGAGCCCAAACGTGATCGTTATGCACATTTGAAAGTCCTGACCTCGTGAAAGTTGCCTCATCCGTCCACATAACATAGTTTACGAAATTAGGGTTCTCCTCTAACTGCCTCAGATACCACTCGCAGAAGTTCCTCCTGGGAGCAAGATCAGAGGGTATCAGCTCCTGTGTACGGCGATAATGCTAAGGGTGACGGTTGTCGTCACGAAGAATTCGCCAAACTGCAACATGGTTCATACCGAATCTTGCTCCGGCTCGTCTCGTACTCGTGGTTGGCTCTTCTTCAAAATGCTCTAACACTAACTCAGCCTGCCTGGCATCGACTGTGCTTGGACGTCCACTTCCAGAAGGCCGATGAAAGGAGCCTATGGAATGTAGGCGTCTTGACATGTTGAGAAAACACTGGTACGAAGGTAGCCGTCGCTGGTCAGCGGGTTGTCTTCCATCGATAAATCGATGCCGATACAGTTCGCGAGCACGATTTAAATTGCTATCTTCATGGCCTACGCATAACATCATATCGTATTCTGAGTTAGAAAACATCGTCATTTTGGAAAAAAATATGGAAAAACACGGAAAAATTGTAGAATATCGATAAGAAGTTTTGAAATTGACAACATAATTTTTATTCCGTCTTGACGTTTTTTAAAGCCAGTACTTTAAGCATAATGACATCATAGTATTGAACCTTTGTGGATGAAAAACAGAAAAACCATTAAAGTTGACAATTATTAAAATTGGTAGTTAGGCCTCTCTGTTAAATAATCTATGCTAACTCCGGTTCCCTGACATGACAGCTTACTACGGTTGACAATATTTTTGGCTTTGATAATTTTTATATTTTTTACGGGGTATTTTGTAACACGTTGTATAAGACAAGTAAGAATAAACAGACCTTACTTTAAATAATGACACTTCAGTTACAGTGACAATTCAAGTCAGTCATTGTCAATTATTTGTTTTGTTGTTTTGTGGAAATTAAAAAATCTTTCTGTCAAGTGGGTGACCACAATGTTTACATTAAATTATTTAATTTTGATCATTGCGTGATTAAGTCTGAATACTACATCTAAACATCTATACTATTAGGATCCCACTTAATGCTTAATTAAGTCATTAAGTCATATCAGTTTTGATCACGTCTTCGATTTCACCCTGTATATTGTATTGAGTTTCCAGTGATGGGAACTAGATGGCGCTGCTAACCGGAATGTCCTTGCAGGGCGACACAGAGCGCACGTATTTGAACAGCGCCTCGGCCATGTTGGCGGGCGTGGTGTTCTCGCATGTGTCTATCGCGTTCACGACGCATTCTGACAGTTCGTCGAACTTGGCACATCGCTCCTGTCAAAAGAAGATTACCGCATTCAACTAAAGATTAATAAAAGGACGGGGTATCGAGCAAGCAATGACCAGAGATTGGAATAGGTAGAGCTAATTTGCCTCACTTGTCTCACTGCCGGTGAGAAAGCGATTAGCTATCGGCTATTTTCTCGCTCCAGAAACGAACAAAAGATATACTCGTAGATCCCGTGTCATAAAACCGGACAAGGCGAGTCGGACTCGCCCACCGAGGGTTCCGCACATGACACGGTTAACTCAATTCCTCCACCGCCGCCGTTCCTTGCATAAAGACCCTGTTTCTTCTGTGATTTAATTAAAAATGTAGGCTTTTCAGATTTCTACCTATATTTGTAGTATAAGACGGTATTACTTGCCAAATTTCATAGTTCTAGGTCAACGGAAAATACCCTATAAATTTTGATTCCCTCGAGAGTGTCGAAATATACGTTTTTTCCGGCATAAACGGCCGTATGTTTTTTTTACGTTAACATAGAAGTTTGAGATTTTCACAGCTTCAAGGGACTGTAGACTTGAGTATATGGTTTAAATTTTAACTCGATACATTCACGCGTTCCCGAGATAAAGGGTCTTGACAGACAGACAGACGGACAACAAAGTGATCCTATAAGGGTCCCGTTTTTTCCTTTTAAGGTACGGAACCCTAAAAAGAGACATGTATAGTTGATCGTTGGCCTTTCACTCTGCCGGCGAGAACTCTCTCCACTAGTTTGTTGAAACAAAAGATATAGATCCCGCTCTACCCGCTTCCCGCTCATCGTTGGCGGTGGGACCAGTGCCTAAACTTGATGCATGTGCATTCAATAATGTATTCCCATATTTTCCATCTCACTCACGCATGAATGAATATGCGTCAAGTTTAAGCAAATTAGCTCTGCCTATTCCGATCTCTGGCAACGACCGTTCAGCCGCGCCCTTTTTGAAACGAGTATTGTGTTTTTACACAAATTAAAGTAAGTATGTAGTAATTATACCACTTAAGTCTTGTGTAAAAATAGATACACACTTTCTGAGCTATTTCAGATAACTTTGGATAATTTGTATTTATAAGTAAACTTATTGACTTGATGTTGGAGGTTGCACAACCGTGTCCTAGACAAGACAACCCTCCACCTTTTCCGTTCATGTGATGCTCATTTGTTTACAGCTCTTCTAAAGCCATTGGTAAGCTGGGGTGTTAGGGTGCGGCTCCACTGAGGCGGAGATGAGCAGAGCGAAGCGGAGCTGTGCCAATATTAACCAATGGAAGGCGCATGGGGTCACGTCGAGCGCGCCTTGCGCACGTTAGTTTAGATTCTATTGGTTAATTTTGGCACAGCTCCGCTCCGCTCTGCTGGTCTCCGCCTCAGTGGAGCCGCACCCTAATTCTCTCAATAACGGCGGTCGGTCGAACGAACGAGCAAAAGCGCAGCGGCGAGTTTAAGTAGTCCCGTGCGAGCAATTTAATACACGCGGTTAAATGTGTTTTATTTGCTGTGACGGGACTACTTAAACTCGCCGCTTGGACATTCACTCGTTCGTCCGCCCGTCCGTTGTTGTTGAGAGAATCACACCCCTGCACAATACTTACGAGTAGACTGTTTAAGTTATGATTGTTGAGAGACAATTCTAATTAAGTACTAAAATTATCTGACTTACGGCATTGCTAAGTTCCACCACTGCCCCGGGTGCTCTGATCTTCACGTTGTTGGCGCACTCCCGGATGTCGTTGACTTTTTCCTGGAGGCACTCCGGACCTCCCTCAGCGATGAATACTGGAAATAACAGTCATTTTTTTTGTTATTGGGAACAATACTTAAATACTTAAGTAAGATAAGATCCTAATGGTAGAAAGAGATTCCGTACGATTTTTTTCGACATTGTTAGAATTGTGGCTTTTGCCCGAACGAAACATCCTGGGCAGAAATTTATCGGGGCCCATATTGGCTCACATAATAGTACATTACTACAGAAGCCGGGACAAAAGCGGTTGCCGGCCGAAGACGGATAGGTCTGAGGCGGGCAACCCATATTTCCCGCCGAGGTATGTATAGTGCTTTTCTCAAACATCAAACATAATAAGTAATAATTCATTAAAAAAAAGAAAACAAAATTTAAAAAAGTCAAATTACTAGGAGTGCATAAACATTTAAAGTAACCTACAGTGCTCAGTCAGGGTCACCGCCTGCGATCTAAGTTGCGCTACGCACCCCTAATTACCTTTGTTCTCCTAGTACTTTAAATAAACATGCAAACGCTTTGGTTGGATACACGGCTTAGTATACATACGCCTTCGTTCCCAGAGTGGGGTAGGCAGAGCTACAGAATTACAAACATCTCTAAAAACTTGTTGATAATTCTATAACCACAATTTGCACAATTAGGCTAAGATGTTTACCAGCGTATTAGTGACAGGTTGCATGCCCATCGCCTAACAGTACTACAAGCCTTTATTCCCTTAGTCGTCTCTTACAAAATGGCAGAATGTCATGATGCCTGTGCCACAAATTTATGTGGAATGGAAATTAAAAAAGAGGACTTTTCCGGCCTAGGCCTGCACGATTTGTATGAAATTCCACTCTTGTCCTAGCCGCACCTGAAACGTCATACTTGGCGGCCTATTATAATGAACATAACATCCATATTTCATGGCATGTTTGAGAAAAATTGTTTACCCGTCTCCCTACTACAGATTTATTTGGGAGAAAAATAACATTTTCAGATTTCAATCATTGGAGTTGAAAAATTATATGAACTTTGGGGCATCCGGTTTATTGTTATACCCTCAAGAATTGTCCGAGTTACTTCCTACTCTGTCCTAAATTCACATGGTTAAGATGTTGAATCGTGAAGACGACAAACATACACTCTTTCGGTGAGTGTCGTTGTCGTTAGCGTGTGTACAGGCACCTTTGGGGGGGTAGACACGGCATCACACCAGCTATCACCGCGTACTTACACGCGATCCTATCTCCATCCATATGACAGGCGAACTCTAGCAGACTGTCGGTGGCATTGTCTGCGATGGCGGTGTGTTCGCGCACCTCGGCGGGCAGACACGGCGTCACACCAGCTATCACCGTGTGGATGCAGGCCTTCAACTGGGGAGCCTTCGCACAGTACCTTTGAAAGGCATAGACGGTTACTAATAATAAACGAAACCGAACAATTTAAAAAGGAAATAAATTTATTTTTCATCAATACGCTGGAAAATAAAAATAAGTTTGTACGGGTAACATTTGTTAAGGTGGGTCTACGCTAGGCGAGCCGAGCACGAGCCGAGCACGAGCCGAGCACGAGCTGAACACAATTCGTCTAGAGATTACCTTAGACACACTAGACGAATTGTGTTCGGCTCATGCTCCGCTCGTGCTCGGCTCGAGCTCGGCTCGTGCTCGGCTCGTGCTCGGCTCGTGCTCGGCTCGCCTAGCGTAGACCCACCTTAACAAATGTTACCCGTACAAACTTACCGTACCGTATAAACCTTTACGAAACGATCCCAACTCATAAATGAATTTAACTTAATGGATTTCATCGAATTTCATTTCATCGTACGCTATTTTCTGCTGAAACGAGGGTAAGGGTTTTTCAGGATATCTTTAACATTAATTATAGGTTGGGTTAGTCTTGCAACTGTCAAAAAAACTCATATGGCCAGGGGCACGTTTTATAAAGCTACAAGCAACAATTTTACAGGTCTAAACAGGCAACACTGCTCAAATGGCTGGTCGTCATTGGTCGAGGTGGTGTCAAGTGGAAACTTGTAACCTGTAAATTGTAATTTGTAGCTTTATAAAACAGGCCCCAGGAATGCCTTTCGATGAAATGAAAATTCTGCTTAATGATGACGTTCATTGAAAGTGGTTCCGAATAAATAATAGGTGTCCGTTCTACCGACATCCAAGGAGTAAGTAAAGTCAGGGTCAATAGAAATGGCAAAAGATGTAAACAAATCAGTACTGTTTGACACATAACCTCAATATTTCTACAAATGAGTTTTTATTCAATAAAGCCTATAGTTTAATGGTTATTTTATTATAAACAGTGAAAGTAACGATCAGTCTTGTAAATAATTAAAAATACCTCCCGCGATGTCCAAAAGTAACTGATTATGAAGTTATGTTAAATTGATCCGTTCTGTTTTGTTTACTCTATTGTCATTTCTATTGACCCGACTGTAGGTACTAACTTCTTGAAGACCTCGTCGAGGGCTCCGTGCGGCTTGGCCTCCTCGATCTCCTTCTTGATAGTATCGATGTCGATGATCTCCGACATGCACTTCCCGAATGTCATTACGGCATTCTGTGACGTCACAAATTAATTACACATATAAAAAATTGTCTCTTAAGTAATATTAGTAATTTTTCTGGTTCCGTATCCGAAGGATAGCAACGGGGTCCTATTACTAAGCCTCCGCTGTCCGTCCGTCCGTCCGTCCGTCAGTCTGTCAGCGAGCTGTACCTATCTCATGAACCGTTATAGGTAGACAGTTGAAATTTTCTCAAGATTGTGTATATCTATTACTGCTATAACAACAAATTATTCCCTTCTTGCGGGAGTCCAACTCCCACCTGGCCGGTTTTTTTCATGGCATGGAGAAAGCCCGCGAGCACTCAGGCCACCTGATGGTAAGTGGGATCTGAGTCCCATAGACATTTGAAACCTCAAGACTACAATCTCAAAACTGCAATCCTAAGTCTTCAAATCCGTTGCCAACCCTAAGGACTAAGATGGAATGCCTCTATGCTAGTAATTTCGCCGGTTGTCTTATCTCCACACCGGAATACAGCAATGCGAACAGTACTGGCGGTGGGTTAATGGATAAGATGGTGGTAGCTACCGGACGGACCCTGCACAAGATCCTACCACCACTAACTTGCTTGCTTTTTTTCTGAGTTGCTCGGGCTCAATGGTAAGTTGGGTAAGTGTAGCGTTTCTTATTTAAATCAGGTTATCCGTTCAGCCTTTACAAAGGAAAAAAGAACCATACATACATCAAAAACTCCTCATTATCCTCCTCCTTCGGCAGTCGGATAAAAAGTATATTTCTCACTTGTTCTCACTTTACACATTTTGAACTTTAAAATCTATCAAAGACAATTTTTAACATTGCAGTCTCTTTAATTTAGTCGCTTAACTTCAACCCGGATAAATCCATGCATAAGAACAACGGAATTCGCGTCTTTTTTCAAAGAACTTAGGTTTTTAAATTCGTATACCAAATTTCAAGGACATATCCGAGTTTGAAGTTAAGCGACTCTATTAAGCTTAGTTCAAATCCCGGTAAGGGCAGATATTTGTGTGATGAGCACGAGTATTTGTTTCTGAGTCTTGGATGTTTTCTATGTATTTAAGTATATATTTCTCTATATAAGTATTTATATCGTTGTCTAGTACCCATAGTACAAGCCTAGAGCTTAGTTTGGGACTAGGTCAATTTGTGTGAGATCGTCCCGTGATATTTATTTATTTATTTATTTATTTATTTAGTATTTGGGTCACTTACTTCGACCTCCTGCGATTTTTCCGGGGCATTGCTCCTCTTGCAGACCTGCGAGATCAGCTCTGTGAGCAGTTTCTGGTGTTCCTCCGAGAGCTTGAACTCAGCCAACACTCCTGAAAACAAGATCATAGCTTTGTTAACAAATTGAAAAAGAACTGGGCCTCTATTCTTGGCGATAAAAAGCATATCGTCTTTAACCTGGGAGGTTGTTATGACTTACGCTGAGAGAAAAGGACAGAACTATACAACTGCTAAAGCTCTGTCCTTTACGCTCGCCATAAAATGAGCTGCATATAGCGATGTCATAATAATCCCCGTTATGGTACCGTTTTGTCATTAGTCAAGTAAATGAGAGCTACCAAAACGTTGCCAATACGATAACAGGTCAAAGACGATATGGTTTCTACCGCCTAGAATCTTGGCCCAGAGGACCAAAGTACCTACTGAAAAAAAAAGATGGCGTGTGGGGCTGTAAAAATATGGAAAATTTTAAAGCTACATTACGGTCAATACATGGCGAGACAAAGTCGAGGGTTTTTTTTTGACACGGAAAAGGCAAAAGAACACAAAAAGAAAAGAAAGAAAAATCAGGGGACAGGGTCACTCTAGGCTTGTACTGTTGGTACTAGACAATGATAAGTATACATACTTATATAGATAAATATATACTTATTATTATTATTTACTTATTTTAATGGCGTCTACAAGTTATGTAATTTTGCCAATGTCAAGTATATATAAGCAATTGTACGGTGAATCGTCGTTGTCGTCGGCGTCTTCCAGTCCCAGTCGGCACACCATTGAAGATGGCGGGCATCCACTTCAATGGCTTATTGGCTTGGAGTGTTCTTGACCGCTTGCTCATTCAGAATCAACTTTTCACTGATATTTTATTTGATGCATATTCTTCGTCAGTGTTGGAGGTTACTTCACAAAGTTGCCCTGGATTTGCGAACCAAAATCGACGATAAAGTAATTTACAAAAAATGAAATATATAGACAGATGTTTTCAAAATGACAGCTAGACAAGAACTCAAATATATACTTAAATGCATAGAAAACATCCACGACTCAGGAATAAATATTCTCGCTTATCACATAAATATCTAATAGCCTTTGGGATTTTTACCCAGAACCGCTAGCTTCGTAGGCAAACGCGTCGTCAAAAAAAGGTATTTTTTATCCCTGGATATGTTTGATGTGTATTAGTTTTATAAAAGCAATAAACAGACATCAGAAGACAGTTGGACGAGCCACTTAGAGGCGGTAATTGGTAAATGAGCGGAACCCACACAGGAAGAGGGGACGCCAGCCTTGAGTTAAACGGACGACGCTGTTCATACATTTTCGATAAGCATGCAATGCATCATACAGTTAGAGAAGTTCTTGGGAGAATCGTTTTAAAAATGGCAGGTTGGTCAAGAAAGTGGCGATAAGGCTAGATTTTTAAAATAAGTTTAATAGAATAACCGCGCACAGTTTCCGCTTGATGTTTAGGCAAATTCTTCGAAAAAAAAGATGAATAAAACAAATACAATGTAAATTTATTGAGCACATAATATAACAGCACGGAAAGAAAATAGAAAATCAATGTTAACTACCTAGCTGCTGGTTTTTAGGAACTCGATTAATTGGGAAACCATATAAACCAGCTTCTTTCCTTCTTTCTATTTTATTATAACATAAATAGTCTTTCTGAAATATAAAGTACTGATATATCAATATAACTTCTTATTGATCACAAAGGCGGCGTTTACCTTAATTCTAAATACAGTCTTCGTGAAAGAATAGTCAATTTTAAGATACGAGGGCAGAGTGAGAAGTCTGGTAAAAATCATATTAGGGGTATTTTTTTCACAAATTCATTAATTTCAAGTTGTAATGCAGCCTTTTTGGAGGTAAATCGTATATTTTCAGTCAGTTCGCACGGCTAGTTTTTTTTTGACAGCTATGAAAAACAAAACAATCACTTTGGTGTTTGCAAACATGGAGAAAAGTGAGTTTCGTGTTCTGATTAAACATTATTTTTTGCGAAAAAAAACAATTACGGAAACAAAAAAAATATTAGACAAATATTACGGGAACTCTGCTCAATCGATTAAAATGATCCATAAAGTGGTTTACGGATTTTCGTTGTGGCCGTACAAGCACTGCTGACGCCGACCGATCCGGACGCCCAGTTGAAGTCACTACACCAGAGATGATCACCAAAATCCATGACATCGTATTGAACGACCGAAGAGTAAAGGTCCGTGAGATAGCTGACATTGTAAGCATTTCAGACGAACGGGTTCGTAATATCCTTCACACTTGTTTGGATATGAAGAAGCTCTCCGCCCGTTGGGTGCCGCGATTGCTCACAGTGGATCAAAAACGCACTAGGGTGACCCTGTCAGAGGCATGTTTGGCGAAGTTTAGGTGTAATGAAAAGGACCTCTTGCGTCGTTTCATAACTGTTGACGAAACCTGGATTCATCATCATACACCAGAAACCAAGGAGCAGTCAAAACAATGGATTGCTTCAGGTGAACCTGCACCATAGAAGGCCAAAGCAGTTTTATCTGCGAATAAAGTTAAAGTTATGGGTCTTCTGGGATATCCTATATGTTGATTACCTTCAGAAAGGTAAAACGATTAACGGCGAATATTATGCCAACTTGTTACAGCGATTTCATGAAGTTTTAGTGGAAAAACGACCCCATTTGGCGAAAAAGAAAATCATTTTTCACCAAGACAACGCACGGGTCCACACTTGTGCCGTTGCTAATGGCTAGAATCCACGAGCTGCGTTATGAATTGCTCCCGCATCCGCCTTATTCTCCTGATTTAGCCCCCTGCGACTATTTTCTTTTCCCAAACTTGAAGAAATGGCTTGGTGGAAAAAGATTTGATTCCAACGAAGAAATCATCGCAGAAACCAATGCGTATTTTGAAGGGTTGGAAAAATCGTACCATACGGAGGGAATCGAAAAGCTAGAAAAGCGATGGACCAAGTGTATTGAGTTAAATGGGGACTACGTTGAAAAAAAAAAATTACAAAAAAAAAAAGATAAATTTTTTCCAGACTTTTCACTCTGCCCTCGTACTTATTTCGTTTTGTTAATTTTGCGTTTGTCCTAATTTTATGAATTACCGTATAAACCAGAAATTATAAAATATAAAAAAAAACTCTAACAATAAAAAGTCTGTGAAAATGGTTATTAAAGTTTATGATATTAAATTATTTTTGAATTGACGTATCCCAATTTAGTTATCAATTAATTATATCCAGCATTAGTGCTTTATAGATAAAAAAAAATACACTATACCTACATACATATATCTCACTAAACACTCACATCACATCACATCACTCAAGAATCACACATACTATTGTGATTATAATGGTGGACCTTATGTAAAAAAAATATTTTTGTAAAAATACCAAACATCGGAAAGTAAATAAATAAATAAATATCAAGGGCAATCTCACACGAACTACCCTAGCCCCAAAGTAAGCTCTAGACTTGTACTATGGGTACTAGACAACGACAATAACAAACCTACTTAGTACAATTAAAACTAATTACTTAATCTTAATTCGTAGAAAACTTCCTTTTTTTTGAAAAGTAAGTAGGTAGTTTACGCATACCGTTTTTTATATGGCTCATTTATTTAATTAATGACATCTATGTATATACCTACATCAGTAATTAAAAGTGTACGTCATAAGTAATTCAATTCATTTTCCAAAAGCCTTTTTGAAGATAAAGATAAAGATAAAAGTACCTACAGTTTCTTTTTATTCATAATCAATCAATCAATGTTTATTGCATAAAAGCACACGTTCCTAATCCTAACAAAAAAAAACGTATTTAATATTACTTACCAACAGCCAGGACGGTGACAAAAAAAAGTTTCCAAATCATGTCGAAGAAGTCACGAGCGTTGCTTGTCCCGACACGGCGCAGACTGAAGCGTCGCAGGATCAGATCACTTTATATACAACCATACTTGCGCAGGCGACTCACTGGACATTAATCTTATACTTAGAGCTCATTGATGAGCAGTACGGCGCACCTGTATAAGTTGACCGCTCGTGCTGTTATAATATGTACCGTAAAATGTTACTAATTACAAGACTGAAATTATTTCCAATAGACGTAACGTTATTGTCCATTTAATAATTGATCTTATTTGTAACAAGTTATGACTTATTTAAACAAATCGCAATCGCAATCTCAAAATAATTCGCAGCAAGACTAAGATGATGGTTGTTGATCGTGCGAACAGCAACTCGCCAGAGGTTACACGAATAGCGAATTGTGAGGTGGTACAATCATACGTCTATCTCGGAGCACTGATAACAAATAACGGCGGCTGCATAGACGAAATCAAGAGGAGCATGGCGATCTCCAGATCGGCTATGGATAAGATGAAGAAAATATGGAAGGATCGAAACATCACCAAGGCCACAAAAACCAGACTTGTCAAGGCTCTCGTATTCCCCATATTTCTTTATGCTTCCGAGACATGGACCCTGCGAGAAAGTGAGAAGAAACGAATTGATGCTGTAGAGATGTGGTGCTGGAGGAGAATGCTCGGTATATCGTGGACGGAATTCCGAACAAATGAGTCCATTCTTCGAGAGCTAGACATCAAGCAGAGACTATCAAGCATAGTAAAAGCTCGTATCCTCACTTTCTTTGGACACGTATCGCGGCGCGGATGCGAATCTATCGAACGCCTGGTAGTGCAAGGCAAGATCGAGATCGCCGATGAGGTGGACGGACCAAATAAAAACCGCCGTCGACGGTCCTCTACACGAATGTACCAGGAGGGCGGCAGTTCGCGAAGAATGGCGTCGCATTGTGAAGCAGGCCACAAAATCAATGTGACGACCACGACCACTCTGTCAAGAGTGTTACGCCAAAGAAGATGACTTATTTGGGTGTGTAATGTGTAGCATAAAAACAAATGGTCTAATGATCATTTTACATAACACGTATTGCATAATTTCAATTTGCATAATAAACCATCGATATAACAGTCATGATGCATAAAACAAATTGCATAATTTCAAAAACTATAATGTTTATTAATTTAGAAAGTAAATATTTCTAACTGCTTTCATTACTATTAATGTGGTCACAGTTCTAACCTAACCTAACGTAGTTAGAAGAAATTGTCTTAAAATGCATAATAACAAGAAAATTATAGTTATGTAGGAAGAGATGTTAATAGAGAGATCTCTCTCCAGGCGGGTGTTATGCCTGGGGACCGAAGTCCATTGGAATGAAGTTGGAAATTGTATATATGTCATCTGACTGGAGAAACTTCGTTAGCGCGTTGTAGCACACTTAAGTTGCGCTGTCTGACGCTGGTGGCGCTAGCGAGGTAGCGTGTTGGTTGATTCAAGTTGCCGTTAGATGTCGCTAGGTCGCCACATCAGCCCCCCTTTGAGACCGGAGGTTGATGGTGATGACGTGCAGTCTGTGCGTTGAATTGCCGCTTGCAAGTGCCAGTAGTGGATGTCTCCAGTAGTGCTCAGAGCCGCGTTGGCGAGCGTAGCAGGAGAAGAGGAGTGAGTGGAGTACACAGTGAGTCGTGTACCTGCTCGTGAAGTACTCGTAGTAGACGCAGTGAGTCGCGTTGTTGAGTGAGAGTAGTATGCACACTGTAGACACCAGGCATGGAGATATGACAGAATGCTAGTGGTGCACAGTGCGGGTTGTCTGGCTTGCTGTGAAACTGCGTCATAGTGCTTGAAGGTCGTCAGGTTGCGTAATTGTCCATTGTCGAGGGTCACCAATGTAGGATGACGATCACGTCGGGGTCACCAATGTAGGAAGAGATGTTAATAGAGAGATCTCTCTCCAGGCGGGTGTTATGCCTGGGGACCGAAGTCCATTGGAATGAAGTTGGAAATTGTATATATGTCATCTGACTGGAGAAACTTCGTTAGCGCGTTGTAGCACACTTAAGTTGCGCTGTCTGACGCTGGTGGCGCTAGCGAGGTAGCGTGTTGGTTGATTCAAGTTGCCGTTAGATGTCGCTAGGTCGCCACAGTTATACTAAATGAGTGTTATGTTATTTGATCTTATGCCAGATAAAATTATACAATTGGTTTTTATGCTAAACGTTCATTATGCTTTTCGTGGTTAGTTAAATTAAATTATACGAAATGTTTTTTACTGATTTAAGCACACCCGAATTATTCATGTAGTGGGCTTACTCACCCCGTTTTACGGTACCTAAATAAATAAATAAATATAAGAGGACAATCTCACTCAAATTGATGTTGTCCCAAACCACTACTACCAACGGCAGCTCGGCTAAACCGCACAGGACCCCTGCCAAGATGCAAAGGCTACAAACGTTTTTTTTATTTTTAAAGGCTTTTATTTAACTTGCAATCTATGTATGTATGTATGTATGTACGGGTCAAATTTTGCAAATTAAAATTTAATCCACTTCTCGGTTTCTAATGAAGCTGAAAATTAGCATACACCTTTTGTTCTGATGACAATACAATAATATAGTACCATCGAGCTGGTCTGATGATGGAGACTCAGGGTGGCCACAGGAACTCATCAATTACACATGATAAACCCGTCGTGTTAGGGCTCGTTAGAATTGTCTTGACGAGCAGTTGACGACTGTGAAGTACAGCGGGCAACAAAAACTTGTCCCAAAATGAAATTTTTGACAGAAAGTTATCTATCACTCAAAATGTATGGGCTAGGGTCTCAGTGGTAGCGCTGGTAGCTATATATAAAGGCCTCCATAGACGGACTGCTTGAAGCAGTCAGGACCGACAGCCCCGTGGCCCGTGGTCGCTATCGGCCGATCTGCAAATTTAATCCTGTAGGTTCGTATTGAAACTGCAGATTAACCAATAACGACCACATTAAAAAGTGTCCTACCATTTAAAAATAAACTATTTGCGTTTTTGAAGGCGATTTTTTGTATTTGAATATCTACCTTCAATCGAGTTACTAACGTTACGAGAAAACGCGTGTGGCGATTGATATCAGCGCCCTCTAGCCTCTAGTCTGTATTATGTACTTAAATGTGATAGAATTTTGACATTGACGTTGACTTTCGTATCGTCATCGAGTAGTGAAGTACCTAAGGTCCGTTCATTCTTACTTGTCTTATATAGTAAACAACTTTCTAACCTCAAAATTAACCCTTTTTTGGCTAAAACAGCTCTTATATCGTAAATAAAGTAAACTGAGTAAACATTTTGAAGCCATTAATTAAAATTAGAATTAGAATACCTACGTTAAATAATGTATGGAAACGTGAGTGTGATTTAGTAGTTCGTTTAAACTACGTTTTCTCGATGGCCACACGTTAACGTTACTGTGAGGCTAGACACGTTACTTAACGCTAACGGAAACGATTTTCGACTGACAAAATGTATGGAATTAACGTAGGCACTCGACGTGACCGTCTGACAGCTTACGTCAATGCTATACATTTTGGATAACGATAACGAAAGCCAAATGCATCTTGTCTATGGATTGTAACAGTTGGCATTAATTGTATCCTTAACGAATACCAACGTAACGTAAAATACTTATTGACGGCAACACTGTTCGATGTTGGCCAGCCTGTAACTAAGCGGGTATTTCTAAAACTTAGTGGGGAAAAGCCTATAAAATGGTTGGCATCCGACTGGGAGCGATTCAGTATCGTGCATCAATAGTCTAAGGGAAGTTATGCCCGATTTCTGTTCGAAAATACAACTTTAAGTTTACCGAAAATACATTGTTTTATTGCTTTAAAAATGTATCAATCTACGAATATTAGCCAGTGATAAAGTTTATGCTCGGGCATGGATGTCAACGCTGCTAACGTTTCTGTTTTCTATCGTATCGAGTATGCAGTTAAGAAAAGCGGTTGATGCACTTTGACCTGGCTCCCAGGGCCACTTTAGCTTGCCATTAATTACTTAAGCGTTGTCTATGGGTGATTCTTCGGTGTTTTAACCGCCGTCATTGTTGTCTTCGCATATTATTCCAGACATTTTATCTGGAGTAATTACCTATGCGAATAATACTCGAACGCATTGTTTGCGTGGCGTGGTATAACAGCTATACGAGTCAAATGCAGAAGCCAAGTTGCATTCCAGCTGACGAGTATAGAAATCTGATTAATTTATATGTATTTAATTGCCGTATGCGATCAAACGACGTCTTACGTAAATCCTTTATATTTATAGTAAATACATCTCTCATAAATTTACTTAAGCAAAGCTCTAGGCTTGTATGTTCTATGTAGGGTTGCCAACCGTACTATAATATGTATATAGTACTGTACTATATCGTCCCTTTACTTCCTCAACCTCGTATCTGATCTAATAGTTAGATAGGAAAGTAGTCTTTATACTTTAGTTGGACATGAGTGCTTTTCCTATCTATTCGATCAGATACGAGGTCGAGAAAGTAAAGGGACGATATTTTGTTCCCGCATACTATATACTGTTGAACAAATATATAGTACACAAAAATACTACAATTAGGTCACTCCTTCTTAAGAAACAAATTTAGTGTATTATATTTAACTAACGACCCGCCCCCGCTTCGGTTCGGTTTCTAAGCGTATTAGCGTACACACGGAGGGACAGACGGCGGGAAGGACTTTGTAAAGATCAACGATACGTTACACTTTTTTTTAATAGGTTTTTCTTCAAAATACTTTTGTTTTCTTTCAATGTGCTATATTATTTACATCTTGGCCTGGAATAGTACATTATTGCCTAGGCATGGAAGTAGGCAATTGCGGGCCGAGTATTGGATTAAACGGACGAGCTTGCGAGTCCGTTTAAAAATACCAACCCCGCAATTGCTGTTCCTGCCGAGGCAAATATAGTGCTTTTCTCAAAAAACGCAAGAAAAAATTTGTGTTGGAGTCAAATCTTCATCGCTTGAACTCATTTTTTAAATTGCATAGAAACAGAAACTTCACATGAAAAAACCATCACTCCTTACCGCCTTTTTGTTTATGACAAGGGGAAACGCAATTCTTGTTTAAAAAAAAAACAAGCTATTCCAGTCACAAATAAAAAAGTTATGTTTCGAGTAAAATTTGGATGTATAAGACTTGTGCCCTCATTTAATTACGGCCCTTTTCACTTTTTAAAAAGTTACAAGCTAGATAGTAATGGAATTTGTATGCAACATTGCGGGCTTGTGTAGTCAGCACGAAATGTTTTTTTTTTTAAATTTGAGAACTGTCAGTAAACTATGTACTTCACGTCTCAATATGTAGATAGGAATGTCAAAATTTCCGGACATTTTTGAGAAAAATACTATATTTGCCCAATAAATAGTTGCATCCCTAGTTCTATGTCTACTAGACATACAACATACTTATATACAGAAATAAATATTTATTATACATAGAGAACCTCGAAACTTAGAAACAAATACTCTTGTTTACCATTCAAATGATAGTTTACCGGGAATCGAACCCGGGACGGCTAGCTTCGTAGCGTAGGTAGGTAGGGTCACTACCAACTAGACTAACTGTATCATGTCTAGATGTTAGGACCTTAATGGCGTTGAAATAGAGTCGAAAAGTGACGAACCTTTTCCTACCGTCACTATACTTCAAGGTTAAGTTAAGCTGGTCTACCTTATAAGTACAATACAATACAAAACGAATATTATTTACTAGCTGCACCCGGCATGCGTTGCGATGCCACGTAAAGTAAAAAAGCGATTTTCATAGAGTTTTTGGTCGAGAAACCCTCGCGGGCATACACAAGAACCTTCTAAATTTTCATCACAATCGGATCAACGGTTTAGGAACAGAGGACCAACATACAAACATTCATTTTTATTTATTATTTATTTAACACCGCTTAAAATAAATAACAGCATGAAAAGGAAATACAATAACCCTCCTTCTGACGCAGTCGGGTAAAAAATACAAAGTGAGTCAATATAGCTAAATAGAGATTTTTTTTCCAGACTACCTTGCAAAGAAGAGAAGTTAAATAAACAAGAAATATACACATAAATAAATAAAATATATAAAAAAACACATATATAAAGGAAACACACACATAGGTAAGTAACTACACACTTTAATGCTTTGTCACTATTACTTTACCTTTGAACTGGTGCACTAAACTGTGAAACGCGTTAAAGCGACAAGGTACAAAAGTATACAGCTACTTATAAGGCAGACTAAGCATCACAATTCGTCATAAGTAGTACATGATGACTATTCCGAGATTAATCGACAAGTTATGCACGTTATAAATATGCAATCGGAATCTTAAAAGGCGTTTATTATGCCTATTATAATTTTATAGGGGCAAGTAATCGTCGGTATGTACGTTTGTCACTTACATAAATCCTTATTAGTTTGTTCTTTGTTCTAACAATTATGTTTTTAAATAGGTGGCTTATATTAGCGTTTATTTATTTGAAGTATTTGTTTTTTTTACCCGCCTGCGTCAGAGGGAGGGTTATGTTTTTCGAGCGTATGTATGTATCTATGTATGTATGTGTGTATGAATGTATGTATGTATGTATGTCTATTTCTGGGCACGCTCTGCAGCCGAAACGGCTTGACGGATTTTAACATACGAGGTGTCATTCGATTCGTCTTAATTGCCGAAGTGACATAGGGTATATAATATTTCAATATGGCGTCCGCGGAAAAAAATATGGAGGGGGAATAAAAAAAAATCTTTTATTATAACAATATGGGTATCAAATGAAAGCTATTAAATAGCCCATTCCAAATATATATACATTATAACACTTTGATGCTACTATTTTGCAGGAAAGTCAAAAAAATACATAAATGTTAAGTAATAAACTCCTTTCGCCAGAAAGAGAGTTTCGCTTGTAATATGCGCTTCGCGACATTACAATTTTAAGCTCCAGAGCTCGTAATTATATTGCTTAGTAATCATTAATTAAACCACTATTTTATTAATAAAAACTAAAAAGAGTTAAATAAATTAAATTATTAAAAATAATCAAAAAACCCGACTGCAATAAAAACAACTGAAAAGCGAAAAACAAGCTATATAATCTATAGAAAATTGTAAGAGCATGTACTTATTCATATTTATAACAATTTAAATTTAACTTGAATATTGGAAAAGGTATTGCAGGCGAGGACAAGCAATAAATTTCAAAACCTATTTCTTGAAAAAAAATTACATTTGGACTATCTTGTCCCCGCCTGGAACACCGTTCGTGTGAAGGAGACTTTCCTTTATTTTAAAAAACTATAACCTCTGCATTTATGGATTTATGAAAAATGGTCTGTATCAACCGGGACTCGAACCGGTCGGTCAAATGCGGTAAAATAACATGCCGTATTTTATGATGCAGATCGAAAGGGTTACCGATATGGTTCATTTATCTCTAAATAACAAACACAATCAAATTAACGGAAGGCCATGAATACTAGCAAATACCATTTAAATTTGTTTCACCCGTCACCGGAAATGTACCACAGCTACCTTAAATATTGGAAATAGCAAATTTTACGCAATGGAGACTTACTTTTATTTTAGAAAATAATAAATACTTCATTTATGGATTTTACCTTATTTGACCGACCGGTTCGAGTCCCGGTTGAGACAGACGATTTTTCAAAAATCCATAAATGCAGAGTTAATAATTTTTAAAAATAAAAGATTCTCCTTTACACAATATGTGCTATTTCCAATATTTAAGGTAGTTGCCTTCCATGTGGCATTCGAACTTTCCACCCTGTATAAGGTAACATTTAAAGTTCTCAAATAGGTGGGTACACCATATTACTTAAGTAATTGTATGTAAGTACCGAACCATTTGAGCACTTTGAATGTTACCTTATATATGACGCTGACTGTACCCCAAAGCTTATAAATTATTTCTTCTATGTATTTCTGTATATAAAAATTATGTTTACGTAACACCTGGCCATAATGTGAATTTTATCGCACGCTGCGCGCACGGTAAAACTCGCATTGTGGCCAGGTGAAGACGTAAAATTGTGTACTCATCACGGGCAGTAAAAAAGAAAGCCCTCTATCGCATATTTACAACCCTCGCCTACGGCTCGGGTCTCAAATACCTGCGATTTCGGGCTTTCTTTCTTTTACAGCCCTTGTTAAGTAATGTACTATTATCGTTGCCTAGTTCCCATATTACTCGTACAAGCCTAGAGCTTAGTTTATGACTAGGTATAGGTCGCTTTGTGTGAGATTGTCCCTTAATATTTAGTTTTAGTGCAGGTTTCCTCACGATGTTTTTCTGTTACCGTAAAAACATCGGGTATTGTTCTAAAGTTAGAAAATCTCTTTGGTGTATGGGCAACCGCCGTGGCTTGACTCGGTACAGTCAAGGAATTTAATTTGTGACCCACCTTAGGTCCAAAGTCAATCTGACATTCTACAGCAATAAGGTTGAGTTTCCTATCAATTACAAATGACTTGGCATCTCTATTGACAATGACATCTTCAAGCAGATTTTCTTTGAAATGGGTAGCAAATTAACTTCGTGACCGTATCTGCACGAGTTAGCACCCTAATACTGGGACAGCCTTAGCCCTTAACTGACAACAAGGAAAGAAGTAAGCTCATACAGTTGAACTAACAATGAAAAACCCTTTACAAATTCAAAATATTTTTATTTACTTATAAGTAATGTTAATTTCAAATGTGGCACTTGAATCCATTGTATCTACAAATCACAGGTCGTTGCGTTAGTGGGTCGCTTTCTGTGAACAATACAAACGTTAATGATGAATCAAGAGAACTCGAACGTTAAGTCCACCTGTGAACTTACAGTGCAACCATTTTCCCAATAGCTATCGGCAATCTTCGGTTTTCTATGACACACGAGTGATAAATATACTGTCAGTTGCGAGTTCAAGCGTGATAGCGATAGCTAGCCGAAAGCTATTAACGGCCCCCTCACATCTAGCGTTTTTCGTACGTCAGCGTCTCATTAACACCCGTGCAGCGTCGATGCCAAGTTCTCGCAGCGCCGCCGCGACGCAGTGGTGTTTTTCGAACGTCAGCGTCTCAATAACGCCCGCGTAGCATCTACGCCGCGTTCGCGCAGCGCCTCGATTCATCGTCATTGCGACGGGGAGAGGGAGGGACGCTGCACGAGCGCTGACAAGACGTTCCAACGTTCGATAGTCGCCACTGACGTCGCGGTGGCTCTGCGAGAACGTGGCGTCGACGCTGCGCGGGCGTTAATGAGATGCCGACGTACGAAAAAACGCTAGATGTGAGTGGGCCCTAAGAAGCTGGGAATACTGTACATATACTCAAAAACACTAATCGTACAGTACACAAAGAGACGGTTGTGTTATTCTGGTGTTGCCACACAAAAAGTCTATTAGTTAAGGTTTTTAAGCGTGACTTAATATTGTTTTTGTTTGTTTTTATTTTCATCTAAATACTGTACAAAATTGTCGCTAGTGTTTGTTATGTTACCTGTTAATTGTTTACTGTTACCCATTTTGTTTAATTTAAGTTAGTTTTTTAAGTCAGGTTCCCTCTGAAAATCAGCGCCGCAGTTCCGCTGCGGCACAATGCTGAGAGGGGTCCTATTCAACATAATGTCCTCCTTTTACTTTTTTCTATTGTTTTTCTTCTGTGTGTGTTGAATAAATATTTTCTATTCTATTCTATTCTATTCTTAGATGTATCCACTTTTTGACCTAATTGCAATGAAATAAGGTCCAAAAGTGGATACAACTCTTTGTAGTCGCGTAGTACCTACTTGGTAATGCAGTCAAAATGGTTGACTTTGATTTTAAGTCCGAAAGCCTTCGCTAAATTAAACTTTAAGTAGTAGCTTCAGTTAAAAATATTGGACGTGATAACTCAGGTAATGTTATTATTTATTTCCTTGAAATTTTCGGTTTTGCGACAATTACCACACATGGCTGTGCTTTGTCAAACGTTCTCGTTGCATCTCTTTCATTCGTTATGTCAAATGTAAGAGATAAGGCAGTTCGGAGAAATCGTCAGGCCAATATCAGCCGCCGAACTGTTACTTAAGGTGCTTTTCCACTGACGGCGCGAGACGAGACGAGGCGGGACGAGAATTGAAATTTGTATTGAAAAATCGCGCGTTGGAAATGGGTGTTTTAATACAAATAAAAATTCTCGCGCCACCTCGTCTCGTCTCGCGCCGCCCCTGGAAAAGCACCTTTATTCTTTTGGTTGTTAACGCTTATGACTTTGTTTTCTTAAGTCCAACTTTTTGAACTCCACCTTACAATACTTTCCTCCTACGGAGAAAAGGCGCATCTACTATATGAATTGTATTGCACATCCACCCTTATAACCTTTGAGAGTTTAATATGCTTCTATGAATTAATCGTACATGCGCCTTTTCTCCGTAGGATATATACTCGTAGTTCCGAGTGTTAGGAACTAGGTGGCGCTTACCGCAACGTCCTTGCACGGCGAGAGATTGCGCACGTATTTGAACACCGACTCGATCATGTTGGCCGGGGTTGGGGTGGTACAGGACTCCAGAGCAGTGACCATGCAGGCCGCCGTCTCGTCGAACTTGTGGCACTTCTCCTGTACCACGAAAAAAATATTGATTTTCAGTAAGTAGGTAATAAAAGTATATACCTAGTGTGTTCCAACGAGGCGAGAGACTTGGGTTGGGAATTAATGGATGAATTTTCACCGGTGGAAAAGTACCTTATTTCTTTTACAATTAAATATTGTAACGTTCACGTTACAATTTAATTATTATTGTATATAAAAAAAGATAATTTGATTACAAGGTAGGTAAGGTAGATTTCTTTAAAATAATTCCGAACGGTCTTAAAAATTCAACTCTTTACTATGCGTAGGTATACGCACACTTGACACACGAGTGTCTGAGTTTATTTCGGGAATCGAACTCATCTTTGGCCTGTTGTTTCATCGGTAGTTAAACTAACGAATGGTCAAAAAACGTTAATAATGGTTAAAACCTCAAAGAAAAGGTGTGAAATTTTCCATTCCTTTTTCGAATTTTAACAATTAGTAGTTAGTTTAACTACTGATCAAACAACAGGGCCCTAATTACTAATAGGGATAATTATTAGGTAACTTATTGTTAAAATTCGAAAAAGGAATGGAAAATTTGACACATTTCCTTGAGATTTTAACCATAAGGCCCTATTGTTTGATCAGTAGTTAAACTAATTGTTAAAATTCGAAAAAGGAATCGAAAATTTGTCACACTTCCTTGAGATTTTAACAATTAGTAACGTTTTTTTGACCATTGGTTAGTTTAATTACCGATCAAACAACAGGCCCTTAGGCCCTGTTGTTTGATCAGTAGTTAAAATAACTAATTGTTAAAATTCGAAAAAGGAATGGAAAATTTGACACATTTCCTTGAGATTTTAACCATTAGTAACGTTTTTTGACCATTAGTTAGTTTAACTACCGATCAAACGGCCATTAAACGGCCAAAAGGCCATTAGTATTTATAATTACTTAATAAATTGGCCAACACTGAGTATATCTTTTATCATTACAACAATAATTTGGTTAATAATATAAAAGCAAGATTTTATTTTTGAATCTCAATGTAAATAAAATTGTCACGCCCATTGACGTGCCGTGCCCGGGAATATTGCCCACCGTGGGAATATTTCCGTAAATGTTGCCGGCATTATTGCACGTAGTGGGAACGCCTTGGCAATATTTCCGGAAACTTGCCGGCAGCAGTATTCCGGGAATTTGGGAAATTGGCAACGACATATCACCAGTCACGCCTTTTACATCAAATACGAAATGCCCTCACTCACTCGTAAACGAAATCACCGCGTAGCGAAACATCAAAAATACTCATTAATGCTCAGGGCCGTCTTAAACAATGCTGGGGCCCTGGGGCACACAAGAATTTGGGGCCCCTTTTGGAAAATAAAGAAAGCGAAGTATTAACATTTTTCTACTATGATCTTCTATTTATTATGGGTAATAAATTGTCGGTCCTTCGGGGCCCCCTGTGGATACCCGCCCTGGGCGAGGGCCCCGTGTGCCCTTATGGTACAGACGGCGTTGTTAATGCTCAGTGACATTTAAAAATCGACCTTCTGAAGAGGTATAACAAAGGTACTTACAGTTTTGGTTGAGGCCAACGTCAAGGCGGTTATGCTCGTCTTGGCGGTTTCGCCACACGCGCGGAGAGCCTCAGTCTTCTCTGTGAAGCACTCGGGGCCCTTCTCAGCGACGAACACTGGAAAATGGAGGAAAAGCTACATTAAAACCTATTTATATGAAACCTGTGTAGACGCTAGTCTTTCACATCTACACGGTACCTCCAATAATTCTAGCAAATCGGCAGGCATTAAGATTATGAATGCAAATATGGTTTAAAGAGTGGTTTAAGCCTTATTAATACAGATCTATGGGGTCCTGGTGCTTTAAACCTCTTCAAGAACTTTCGAAGACTCTCAAAGACCCAGGCTAAAAGCGTTACTGCTAGTTTATGTATTTGCATTAGATTTTAGACCAAACGAAAGAATCATCTTGAACTATTTTGTCTGACGACAACAGTCTGAAAAATTGCCTGCGGTTTGTAAGCTGAAAGGCAAAACATATAGGACCACCTACATAAAACTCATGTTAAGCATTTTTTTTTCTTTTTCGATTATTGTCTCTTTTCAAGAGGATTTGTTGGTGAAACTTACATGCAAGCCTGTCTCCATCCCTGTAGCAGGCGAAGTCAATCAGGCTGTCAGTGGCGTTTTCAACGGTGGGCTTCAGCGCGCGGGCCTCGGTGGGCAGGCAGGGACTGACTCCATCAAACACAGCGTGGATACAAGCCTTCAGCTGGGGAGACTTGGCGCAGTACCTTTGGGACAAATTGTTCTCTCAATTTCTGAAGAGTTCGAGTTTACGAAGCAAAATGTGGCTACAGAATTATCAATAAGTATTTAGAGTTGTAGGTAATTCTGTAGCTCTGTTTACTCTACTCTGGGAACGAAGGCGTGAGTTTATGTATGTATGGAAGACGATGCAGTTAGCTTATTTCCTGGTTTAACCCCAAGTGTTAACTACAAAGCTAGTCCTGAGAGGCTAAACCAGTTGCTAAATGCTAACGTAAACGATTTTCGATTGAAAAAATGTATGGAATTGACGTAGGCGCTCGCCAAGACCGTCTGAAAGCTTAAGTCAATCCTATACATTTTGTATAACGATAACGAACGCCGAATGCATCTTCTCTAAGGCCTCTGGGTTCGATTTACGGTTAGGGCAAATATTTGTATCATAAGTACAATATTAGTTCATGAGTCATGTGTGTTAATTATGTATTTAAGTAAGGTCTATTCATCCTTACTTGTCTTATATAGTAAACCACTTTCTAATCTCAAAATGAGCCTTTTTTGGAACAAACAACTCTTTTATCGTCAATAAAGTAAACCGAATTAACATTTTGGACATCACTTGGCCAATGTATTATCTGTGATTGCTTTAATTTGATTAAAATAGCTGTTTTAGCCAAAAAAAAGGTTCATTTTGAGGTTAGAAAGTTGTTTGCATATAAGAGAAGTAAGGATGAACAGACCTTATGTGTATCTCTCGATGGAAGTATGTTTATGTATGTATGTACCTATGTCAACTCTTTAATATTGCACATAAAATCAAAAGAGATCATTTTATCGTTGTCTATAGCTTCGCTTGATACTAGGTGAATTAGTACTTAGCGACTCGCGCCATGATACGGCAAATAATATAACAACGTTCGAACGATACTCATAACTATGTAAGTAGTGCAGTAATTACTACACTAGTTACTATACACTTTATGACTCGAGTATAGGTACTTACTTCTTGAAGACCTCGTCGAGGTTGCCATGGGGCTTGGCCTCCTCGATCTCCCGCTTTATGGTGTCGACGTCAAACAGGCCCTTCAGGCACTCGCCGAATGTCTTCAAAGAGTTCTGAAATATTAGGCATTTGAATTTTAGCACAGAGTTTGTATTTAATTATTTCACGGTTTATTTTTATTTTTACAAGCTTTCGTTTAACTTGTAGTGTTCGTTTGTATGAAAATTGTCCGCTTCAAATCTTGCAAGTCAATTTTGATCCAGTTCCAGTTAATGGAATGGATTTAAAGGGTTATGAGCGGGATGCTTAAAAATCAAGATGCCTATCGAATAGGATGTCTAAAAAGCAAGATGCCTATCGAGCAGGACGTCTAAGAAGCAAGATGCCTATCGAGCAGGACGTCTAAAAAGCAAGATGCCTAGCAAGCAGGATGCCTAACAAGCAAATTATAACTAGGTCAAAAAAGGTAGGTAGGTTTAGGTTATGTTAGTTTTGCAGCAGGCCCGGAGGGCCAAAGAACCCAGAAATAGGAGCTCCGCGATAGCGGAGCTCCGTCGAAATTCTTGTAATAAAAATATAACGATTTTAGAAAATTGATCTAACGAATCATTATACTTTTCAGGCATCTTTATTTTCAGGCAACTCGCTTGGTAGTCATTATACTTCTTAGGCATCATGCTAGTTAGTTATCTTGCTTTTTAGGCAACTCGCTTTGTAGGCATAATACTTAGGCATCTGGCTTTGTTAGGCATCTTGCTTCGTAGGCAACTCGCTCAAGATAGGATTTAAATTTGGACCACATAATGTAAACCCGATGACAATGCAATATTATGGTAGATATCTAAGAACTGATCTGATGATGGAGTCGGAAGGTGGCGACAGGAGCTCCGCTATACTTAACGTAGATCCACCCTGTTGGGACTCATTACTTTGATCTTGATAAGCAGATAATGACTTTGCAATAAAAAGTACAGCGGGCAACAAAAGCTTGTCCAAAAAAATTTTTTTTTGGCTGGCAATTAAATTGGAAACTTTTAAGTCACCTTATAACATCAGTAGGTGCTTAGAATCTGAATTATCAGATCCAATCGGTTGTCGAATCCGGATCGAATTTTCGACGGATATTTAGGAAATTCGGATATCCGGATGACCAATTTTTAGTGGAAATATACAAACCTGAACGTCAGTGGCCTTGTCGGTGGCGTTGACCTTCGTGCATTGCTCCTCGACGGCCTTCTTCACAGCCTCTTTCTGCTCGTTGGTGACCTCCCCCAACACGCCTGAAGGAATACTTAGACTTAGAAAAGAATGTCCCATATTGTTGTAGGTAAGCTTAACATACTCGAGGAGGCGTCGGTGGTAAAGTGACTAACCACAGATATTTTAGTTACAATTAAGTTGTTCTTATTTCAAACTTTTGTATGAAAAATTGACGGAAGCGCTTTCACATAATTATTTTTAGTCCGAATGATTTGTTATCATAATCATCGCAAGTCATACAGTTTTTTTTACTGAAACCCAGTCGCCGTGTACCAATGAGTTTTTTAACTTAAATAGAAACGGACGTTAGATACTAGATACGCAATTACTCTGGCATTCAAGTGATAACAATATAACAAAAGAAGGCTCAGGATGACTTCGGCCATAGTTCCATTTCGTCACCTTCTTAACTCGTTCTCATTCGCATATGGTCTACTGTTTCGATTCGCCAGCATTCCTATATCGTCACTTCCCTATCTCGTCCGCTTTCTTACGTGGGCCACTGTACCAAATCGTTTGCATTCGTAATTAGACTACAGCGCCAGTTCGTCAACATCCCTAATTAGTCTACAATGTCAACTCGTCAACATTCTTATTTATTTAGACCACAGTGCCAACTCGTCAACTATATAGTAAAAATATTGAACACCCAGACTCGAGTACAAATATGCGGACGAGTTGACACTGAGGTCGATACAGGAATGCAGACGAGTTGGTACTGCTGACCAAGGAGTACTGAAGTCGATAAAAGAAAGTGGACGAGTTGGCACTGTGGTCAAAATAGGAATGTAGACAAAATGGGGTATTGACGATATCAGAAAGTGGACGAGTTAGGAAGGCGCCGATTGGAATTACATGCTGACGACATGGCATTGTGGACCAGTTAAGAAGGTGACGAAATAGGACTGGAGCCAAAGTCGCCCTGAGCCCAAAAGAAAGCGGGTCGTCATTTATATTAAAATTTAAAAGTCCTATCTAAAAGTGTGGATATTCTAGACACAAAATAAAATTATAGTCCTTTACAAATTTTTTCCGTCTAGTAACATCTAGAAAAAAGAAAACGTGGGCAGATTCTTTACGCGCAGGTGACCCTTTAATTACCGTAGTACAGTCAAGGACTTTAATTGTATGCCACTATGGAACCCTGTCATAATGACAGCGTCAAACCACATGACAGAAATTACGTTTAAATGAATGATTAACGTTATGCGACAGGGTTCCATAGTGGCATAACAATTAAAGTCCTTGACTGTACGTAGGTACTAAAGGCTTCACGGCTAGCGAATGCCGAGTTGGGACCGTTTAGCAGCAATTTATCTCTGTCTTGTTTTTATTTGTATCTATGTACTTAATGTAATTTTGTATTATTGCGAATTAATGTCTCTTATCTTTAAAAGCTAACAGGGCCTCTTTTCTGCTCTGTAAAACCATATTCAAGACCATTCCAACTTTTAGATTAGCATTGCAAAGAATTATTTTCCAGAAACAAGATTTGTTTTAAAATCATTTTATTTGATTTGTTAACTGTCCTGTTTTGTATTTTAAAACACTGTTATTCTTTTACATTACTTTTATTTTGTTACGTTAGGTTTAATGTTCAAATGGGCTTAATTATTATAATTTTTTGTACATAATGTCTTTTTAGGTAGTAAGTGTATTAGGTATTAATGTAATTCTTAGAGATGTAAGTAATTTTTCGTTTTTTATCCCGCAGAAAAAATGTTTCATAATTTATTAATAGGTGTATATATTGCAATTGTAACTATGCAGCAATGGCTCAACAAAAGATGCCATCCGAAAACCAGCGCTGCGGTCCCCTGACCACAGCATTATGCTGAGCTGGAATCTTTTTGGCACCACAACTCATGAATTCCGTGTATATATTTTTTGTAATGTTGTTAATTTTTATTTTTTGGTGTCAAATAAATTTATATTCATTCATTCATTCATATTGCCTTTAACTCGTTATCGGCCGCCATTACTGTCAAGTATTTACTTTTTCTTATTTAAGAGTTCATGATGCTGACAATAAGTCAAAAGCTATATGGTTTTGCCGAGTAGAATAGAATAGAAGCAAGACAAATATGGCTTATCCGACATAACACGAGTCACTTCATTCACTGCATCTATACCCTTATCTATGCACGTGTCCGCCATCTTTATTTGTTGTTTGATTACGCAATGGGTCGGCTGGACATTTGACCCATCGACTGATTCTGTTTACTCTTAGTAAGAGGTCATATTGATAAGTTTAAATGGTTGTTGAACTCGTATTGTTTTTTTTAATTGGGGAGTTGTCATGCTGGTACTTTTTATGTATTATTTTATATTGAAATAATTATTCAATGCATATTCGCACTCAAAAACAGTATCAATTCAAAATCCTTGCTAGTTTGGTTTCAAGTCGATATCATAAGTCCTCTATTATGCGTTCAAAACCCGTAGGCAATGACCAGCATTACCTAACTGTGGTAGTAGGTGACAGCGATGACAGCTGTTAATTTTGGAAGATGTTCCAAATTTGGATCTCATTACCGTACAATATTCGATAACGTAATTTCAAAATTACGTTACAGCTGTCATCGCTGTCACCTACTACCACAGGTAAGGTAATGCTGGTCATTTGCCTTTCGGCTTCTGAACCCATCTTAGAGTACTTATAATAATGTGTGTAGATAAAGTTTTGTACGAGACTCTGCGTAATTAGCATTACAACACTCATGTGATCTATCATAAACCACCCTCATGTTGTAATGCCTGTCATTACGCAACCGTCACGTAAACTACTATTAAAATGCAGTTGTATTTTGAGTTACAACTGTCTTGGTCTAGCAGTGTGAATTATGAAACCCAGATATAATGGCGACGCCTTCCTTCAGAGCTGATATCTCTTAAACGGCCGTACCGATTTTCATGAAACCGTGCTACGTACGAACCATCCCGAATAAAATAGGTTTCCAAAAAAAAAACAGTCCATCCGTTTCGGAGCACCGATGCCATAGAACGACAATTTTATTTTGATAACCGCCTTTATTTTATTTTGTAACAGGTTTTTTTTTTTCAAATTTAAACTTTTCTGTCAAGTAAATAAGAGCTATCAAAAAGTTGAAAAATACGGAAACACTTCAAAAGCAATAAGTTTTCACCATCTGTGATGAGACTGATGAGCGCGAGTAGGTATTTGTTCCTGAGTCTTGGATGTTTTCTATGTATTTAAGTATTTATTTCTCTATATAAGTATTCATACCGTGGTCTTGTTGAGGTATCGGAGCGAGAATTAAATTGGTATAGTTTATTATTATGTTTAAAGGAAATTAAACAAATTACATAAAAATAAAAACTTTAGTTGATTGATTGGATTGGACTAGAAAACGCAAAAGAAAATACTCATTTTGTTACAAACTTTATTTTTTATGCAAGAAGGTCCAGCCTAAATTTTATTACAGTTCATTTTTGATATTTTTTCCAAAACTGTAAAATTTGACAACTTAATTTTATTTTTCGCGTAAAATATAAAAGGTTAGTAATTTATCTATTATCTTTATATCAGGCATTTTTCAGAGTTTTTGGTCCATAAACTTCGGAGATAAGGAGGAGGGGGAGGACGGTAATTTGATTTTTTTTTTGTCTATAAACCAAAAAGTAAGTCACGGAAAACTATATTAAATAGATTCGAAACGTCGAGGTAAAAGTTTATTTTATTAAGCGATTAAGTCCCGATTTCTAGTTTAAGTAGGTATGTATGAAAATGGTGTTATTTTAAAGCAATTTTTATTTTTAATGACACATCTGACTTTAACTGTGCTACTTGGGCTATATGTTTTTTTATATTTATTCTTATTTTTTACTTCTTACTTTTAGACTTTGTTTTTTTCATCAATTTTTTTTCCATTTGACGAACTTATTGAGAATTTATTATGATTAGGTATGTGACACAAATTAATAATATATAATTAATTAATTATGTACTTTTCAATATGAAAACAATACCTACCTACCACCTACCTACCTACCTAGTCTTTAAATATTTTTTGTATTTTTAGGGTTGATTTTCTTTTGTAAACAATTTAGTATCTCAAATAAAACCAAAAAAAAATATTTATGATTTTAGGGATTTCTCAATTTGTATATATTTTAATATTCCGAATTCAAAAAAAGGACAAGGTTATCATTTTCACCTGTATTTTTTTTTTAAATATTTTACCACTTACCGATAGCCAGCACGGCGACGATAGCGAGCTTCCAAAACATGTCGATTAGTCGCGTTGACGTAAGAAATAAGTTACGAGTTTCGCTTGTCAAGACACGATGCCGACTGGAGCTGCGCAGACGCATATCACTTTATATAACAAATATTAGGGTGACTATTCTGCAACCATGCGATAAATCAGCCAAAACGACGTTGTTTTTTCGATAGGTTCTGGAAATAGGGTTTATTCTCAGAACCAGAGTGACATTCGAAAAAAGTGTAAGTTTATTTAAAAACATAATTTTTTTTTTCACTGACGTACCTACGGATGATTTTTTTAAATACCGTTTTGAGGAATTATAATTACACGTAAATGTTAATAATTTAGGGCATTTAATGATATCGGAGGAAATATATTAAAGATTTAAATATTGAAAAAATACGCCCCGATTATACTTTACATTATGTATTTAAATATGCTTCTTTAAATAGATCTATTATAATATACTTTACATTATGTATCAAAATTATGCTTATTTTAAATAGATCTATTACAATCTACCACTTTGCCGCTCACCTAAAAAAATCTTCTACAAATGACAAAACTTTTACCCAAAATCTTCGTTAAAGGTATGCTAAAGCTACACTACCAGGAGTTTAATTCCACACGGCAAAACCATAATGCTTTTGACATGCATTTTTTCTTAACTCAGGTGCCATTACTGTCAAGTAAATAGCTATCATAACGTTGGCAATATTGCCGCAGCTAACCGTCTAGAGTATAACTTTTGTAGTTAAGAACACTATCTGTAAAGCTGTTTGGGCAATAAAGCATTTTTCTTTCTTTCTTTCAATATGGTTTTAACGAGTAGAATACAGCCCCAGAGCCAAAGATAGCACGCTATGGCATCGGCTTCTTGATGGTGATTCTCTCAACAAGCAAAGGTGATCGTTCGCTCCAGTGAAGGTCCAAGCGGCGAGTTTAAGTAGTCCCGACAGAGCGAACAAAAGACATTTTAGCGCGTGTATTCAATTTGGCAGCATGACTTCACGAACGTATAAGGCTTCCTAATTGACAATGCACGTGCTAAAATGTGTTTTGTTCGGTCGGACGGGACCACTTAAACTCGCCGCTATTATTCGCTCGTCCATTCGACCGGCCGCCGTTTTTTGAGAGAATAACACACCTTGTAACGAAGATGACACTTACTCGTTTATTTTATTTTTATTTATCAGTGCCTTAAAGTGAAGGTTCTTTTCCACCGACGAGGCGAGACGAGAATTGAAATTTAAGTTGATATAAATTAAATTCCCTCCTCGCGCAACTTTGGTGGAAATGATTGTTTTAATACAAATTTCAATTTTCGTATTATTTATTATTATATACTTGCAATTACTTCGCATACCTTATAAATGGATAGACATTCAGTTTTTTTTTAATTCGGTCATTTACGCAAGTGATACGAGTGTTTTATCTATGCATTTCTTAGTATTTTCTATATTTTTATACATGCAGATGGTTTTTAAAACAGTTCAAGGGGTATATTCTACTTTGTTTTGGGTAAAATTACTTCTATCGATATTATAGTAGTTCTTATTTACTTAACAATAAGAGCAAAATGTAACATCAAAGCATTAGTCTCGACATCTTCGAGACAATGCCGCTGGGGTTTTTTTAGATTTAGCATTTTATTTTTATTTTCATTTGTTATTTTTTCAATTAATGTTACAGAAATAATATAAGTATTGTTTTATGATACACAAGGTACAAAAGACCTAAAAATAGGTATAGAGAACCTGACAGTAAGTAGATACTAGTAGGCCAGCTTTACACTGAAACTTAGACTTACGTAAGTAGGGACGCAGCTATCTGTTAGAATGAGAAAAAAATATTTCTTTCTACTTCTAACCAATAGCTGCGTCCCTAAGGTCTGTTCATCCTTACTTGTCTTATATAGTAAACAACTTTCTGACCTCAAAATGAACCTTTTTTTGCTAAAACAGCTTTTTTATCGCAAATAAAGTAAACTGAATAAACATTATGGACATCACTTGACTAATGTATTGTCCGTGATTGCTTTATTTTGTTTAAAAAAGCTATTTTAGCCAAAAAAGGTTCATTTTGAGGTTAGAAAGTTGTTTACTATATAAGACAAGTAAGAATGAACGGACCTTACTTAGTTAAGTCGTAAGCTTCAGTATAAAGGCCCCCGTAGATACAATATAAAACTTGAGGCGTCATTTGTTACCAAATACTATTACTGATGAGATTCCTAATGACCGTAACCTTATGGTAAGAAATACCAAGTCGATTACTATTATTTATCTTTTTACGGTGAATAAACAAATGTTATGTTGTCTATAATGAATGATTGATCATTATTTAAATACTTTGTGTACTCGTTCGTGTGTCGAGTTACTAACGCTCATTATAGAACTGTTATCACCATGACAACGCTTTGTTTACGGTGTGATTTACATTGTGATAACGTTACGATGTTAAAATTCGTGAATTATAGTACGCAAGTAGAAAAACCGTTTCAAACTAACGCTCTTTAAACTCCCGACATAAAATTATGTGTTTCTATCTTTGACTAGCTTTTAGTTCAGTTTGAACGTCACCGTTTGCCGTCGAGTGGTAGGTACCTATTTCTCATATAATCGAGTATTGATAAGATTTCTGAAAATCCGAGTATGATAGCGGAAAAAATAATGATTCTCTAATTACAGACTATATACTCGTAAGTGCTAACTTTTAGGGTTCCGTACTGTTGTACCGTATTTTTGTCTGTAAAGCCTTGCACCTCTCGCCGTACTTAGTCTGCTTCGCGATAGCATGTTACCATGTTTAAATAATCGTTGTTTGTGTAGCGTCAAGGCATTTTTGACCTAATTTATTAGCAACCGACACAACCAGACAATGACCAGGGTGGTGATTCTCTCAACAAGCAAAGGTGATCGTTCGCTCGAATGAAGGTCCAAGCGGCGAGTTTAAGTAGTCCCGACAGAGCGAACAAAACACATTTTAGCGCGTGTATTCAATTTGGCAGCGTGACTTCACCAATGTATAAGGCTCCCTAATTGACAATGCACGCGCTAAAATGCGTTTTGTTCGGTAGGACGGGACTACTTAAACTCGCCGCTTTTATTCGCTCGTCCGTTCGACCGGCCGCCGTTTTTTGAGAGAATAACACACCAGACACAACAAATATCATAATATTTATATTTAAGTAGTCCATATATCGACGTGCGCCTCTATTCTAGGCGGTATAAACGATATCGTAGTTTGCCTGTTATGGTATTGTTATGACGTCAGCCGCCATTACTGTCAAGAAAATAAGAGCTATCAAAACGTTGACAATTCGATAACAGATCAAATAGAATATTGTTTTTACCGCCTTGAATAGAGCCGCTGAAGTGGCCAGTCAAGTGATTGTTAAGAGGTTCTAGAAGATATTCAAAGAGGTCTTAATCAGTGACTATTAATTATCTAATTAACAAGGTGTTTTGCGTAACAAAATTGTTTCCCAATTTTTCATATTGTTTTTACCAAAAACAGACGCGGGCTTGTAAGTTATACAACTATGCCAAATTTCAAGTTGATAGCTTTTATAGTTTCAGAGAAAAACTGCTGTGACATACAGACCGACAGACAGACAGACAGACACCGAAATATCATCATAAAGGTTCCTTTTTTTTACCACTGTGGTAAGGAACCCTAAAAATAACTCCATCCCGATTTTTTTTTCACAACTCACTTCCAGAGTACGTTTTCTCTTATATCCTTAAAATTACGTGCATTATTACTGTATTTTTTTTGTTCAATTTACCGAGAATATTCCCCCAAACGCTTTAGTACGGTCAGCACTAAAACTTATAACCGACCTAGGAAAATGTACCTATCGTATAGTTTAAAAAAATCCCGCAGCGGTCGGGAGGCCGATGATGATGAACTAAATATGTATGTATATGTACGTTAAGTGTCTATTATAAACAAAAAAATACAAAACAGAAGCATTAATAAAATAAAATCGGAGAAATACCGGAAAAGGGCCGAATCTTTTAAACTTTTGAACGCCATACGTCGAATACAAAATGTGCCACCCACACGCCAAACATGTTTGCTATGCTATGCAAATTACACCTTATTGCTACCAAACAAAGTCTCTTTTAATCTTGAACTCTTGTCGGCTGTAGCCGACGTGGCGTCAGTGGCACGACTTTTAGTTGACGGCCAGATCCGACTGTGACGTTGAAAAGGTTAAGTAGGTACACCAAACCGACGTGCATACATGACTCGATGTTTGAATGTGGAAGAAGTGCGGGTAGGTTGAAAAACTCGCACGACAAGCAGACGAACACCGTTCACTTCAGTCTTCTCGTGTCCATTTCTATGTAGCACAGTCTAAACGTCAAGGAATATGTTTATTTCATTAGGGTGACGGCAATGAATAACTCCTATCTTTTGTAACATCTGAATTAAGTGTCCATCATTGGGCCTTGTTCATTATTGGTTCTATCAGCCTAACGTAATGGAACCAGTAATCGACAAGGAGCCACGATCGACATTTGATTCTTATTTTACAGAAGATAAGGAATATTCATTTTCATCTCACTAGCTCGGAAAGACCTTTTTGTTTGTTTGATATCTATTGAGAAAATCGCTTTTTATCCACATGTGAAGAAAGAGTTTTGACATTTGAAGGCAGCTTTAGTGATATTTGACAGCTAACAAAACGTAAAACGTTAAAACCGCTGAATTTTTAACGTCACCATTAATGAATTGCATCGAGTAAAAAATTCTAAATACAGTCTTTCAACTTTATTTTAATTCACAAATATTAGCATTCAACATTAACATTCAGTCTTGTTGTAAAAACGGATAAAATGTTCTGGCAGTCCAAGTAAGTCGATGTGCGAACAAAACGCATCCGAAATAATAAAAAAAACTTAAGTCAAAACTTTTTAATTAAGCCGTCAACGCATAGAGGTAGTAAAGCAGTTTTCCTTCATCTTTGCGTTAACGTTAAATATTCGCATGTTTTTCTAGTTCATTTTGTTATTAAAAATGAGTGTTTCGAGTGACGAAAGACGTATTAACACCTGTGGAATTACGGAAAACCGTGCAAAATGCGGAATTGAGCTTATTTTCCTCGCTGTAGTGAGGTGAAAAGTTTTGTGTTATACACGGGTGAAAAGTTATTTTACGTCTCGTGTGTTGAAACACTCGCTACGCTCAGGATTCTATTTTTGAACCACTCGCTTCGCTCGTGGTCAATCATAAAATACTTTCGCTAGCTCGTGTTTCAAATGAACACTCGCAGGTAAAATACAACTTTCCCCCCTCGTATAATTAACTATTGTTTTGTAACACTCAATTTATGACCGTATGATCTTTGAATTAAGAGTTAAGTGTCGATTATTGGTACTTGTCAGCTTGCACTGTCGAGCACTGGTGTCATTACTGATGAGTGATGTGTGTACTGTATTATACTGTATAGTTATAGGTACTTCTTCCACCGTTGCCGACGCTACGTTGAGCTACCGATTGTGATGTGCCCCGGCGCTGACCCGCTTTGCGATACGATGGTTATCAGCTCGAAATTATTCCTCCTTGCTTACCATATCAGTTCTCCGAACGCGAGATTTCTCGAGCAAAATAGGGAAATTTGTTGTTTTTTTATTATGATTTCACCATATTACCAAACCACATGAAGACTTGTCTCGGTGAAGCCAGCAAAATTTTGAAATTTTATTTATCCAATATGGAGGGTGTTTCAAATGTACTTATATGTATGGACGACCAGAAACTCCTTTAACGTATTAATCACTAGCTATCTAGTATTTTTACTCTACGACGTTCCGTCCCACTACTTTATTTTTAGGGTTCCGTTACCGAAGGCAGCCCAACGCGTCCGTCCGTCCGTCCTAGTTTAAAGAGCTGTACCTTTTGAACCGTGGTAGATAGCGAGTTGACAAATTTTTCAGAGTATGTGTATGTGATATTACGGCGGAGTAAATAAATAGGTACTTTTTTTAAAGTGAAATAATAAGGGGCTCCCCAATCAAGAAACGTTATTTTTCAACGTATTTTTATTTTATTGTATCTTACAAAAATCACTAAACTTTATACAAGCGTCAAAGACCCTGAAAAAAAACAACAAATACTAAAAAATGCTCGAGTGTTAGTTCGCGCTGATTCGATTCGGAATCAAATTCAAATCGAAATATATTAAACTAGCTGCTGCCCGCGACTTCGTCCCCGTGGAATAGTATGTATGTATGTATGTATGTAAACTCTTTATTGTACAAAACAAAAACAATACAATGAAGATAAAATAAAAAAATAAAAATGTACAATGGCGAACTTATCCCTTTAAGGGATCTCTTCCAGCTAACCCTTGAGAGATTGAGAGAAGTGAAGGTTGTGCATCAAGTAGGCAAGTGTACAACTTAATTTAGGAAAAGAGCAAATTAAACTGACCAATAAAACCTAACTAACTATAAAAAATAAATACATTCAAATATCTACATAAATAGATATAGAAATATACTATATTTATGCATCTATATACATACTTAAACTTACATAAACTAAATAAACTAATAGTTACTTTGGGCTCACGCTAACTGTAACCCGCGACTTTGTTAACGTAGAAGGTTGAAACATTCTTCATTGGTGCTCCGCTCCTATCGGTCTTGATGATAATTATATAGCCTATAGCCTTCCTCGATAAATGGGCTATCTAAAACTCAAATATTTTTTCAAATCGGACCAGTAGTTCCTGAGATAAGCGCGTTCAAGCAAACAAACTCTTCACCTTTATAATATTAGTATAGATAATACTTACTGCGCGGTAGTACGGAACCCTCGGTGCGCGAGTCCGGCTTGCACTTGACCGGTGTTTTCATACATTAACGCCACTATGCATCGTCAATTGAACGGGGCTCACCGTCATCATGGATTGATAACAATATAAAAATAAACCTTTGAGCTGAAATTCTACACATTAAACTATTGTTATTGACAATCATGTAATATAAAAAGAGGTAGATATGTTACCTATACGGCCCGGCTTACGCACACATTATCAGTAAATATTGCAATTACACACTAATTCATAATCGACCATAGTTGTGCAGAAAGAGACCAAGAATAAAAAACCGGTTTCGAGATACAGCCGTTTTTAGGTAAAAATATTTTTTTATTGGTTTCTATTATGTTTTATTAAAAAGAAATATATTAAGATTAAGAACATTTTAACCTTTTGAACGCCATACGTCGAATACAAAATGTGCCACCCACACGCCAAACATGTTTGCTATGCTATGCAAATTACACCTTATTGCTACCAAACAAAGTCTCTTTTAATCTTGAGCTCTTGTCGGCTGTAGCCGACGTGGAGTCAGTGGCACGACTTTTAGTTGACGGCCAGAGCCGACTGTGGCGTTGAAAAGGTTAAAGAACCATTAAGAACATTTTATACAAATTAATCGAAGTTTTGGTAGGTTTTTTTAAAACAAAGTCGTTTTCTGTAGACCTATCCTGCTTTCGATCATAAGTCAATGAAAGCGACCATTATACTATGGCTGACCTATGCTGAATACAATATTGCATTCTTGTATTTTTATAAAAAAAGCTATATGCAGATCGTAATCATCTATTACCCTAGTCGACTTATACTGATTACAATGCTGGACTCTAGTATTTGTATAGAAAGAGCTATAAGCTGATTGTAATATGTAAAACACTCATTTAAATTCTTTTTCTATTATAGGTTATGAACTAAATTGTACGGGCACTCTGCGAAAACGACCAAACATCGGCTAGAACGAAAAACAAGAATCGCTGAAACCGACTATCTGCTTGGTCGTTTTAAGCAGATTAAATAATGTGCTCACTTGATACCTTTGTTTATTGTATAATCCGACTAGTTGACCGATAGTATTTGACTGTGTTCTGTAGTTTAAAAATATAGTCTTTTAACAGACAAAATAGACTAAATCAAGTACTTTGGCTTCTTTCGACATTATTGAACGAAAATTTCGTTATTGGTCGTTTTATACATAATAGTATAATTCAATGGAATGACGTGCTAAAAATATGTCGCTTTCACCAGAATATAGTTTGAAAAATCTAGGTCTCTTTCTGCACAACTATGGTCAATTGACAAGTGAAAGCGGGATGGTATGCTAATTTCCGGGAGTGAAACTGAGACGAGTAATGTTGCCCTGCAGACTAGTTCTCGGTTCCGTTTAAGTAAAGGTGTACCAATTGGCTTGGTTTTAGGGTGCCACTATCGAAGCGCGTATAACATATCTACCTCTTTTTACTATATTATATCATTGGTTATTGACGTGTTCCTGTATTGTCAACGTTTTGATAGCTCTTATTTACTTGACAGTAATGGTGGCTGAGTTAATACGATACGATACACGTCAAAGGCGATATGGCTTTACCCAGTAGAATAGAGGCCTATTACAGTCGTGTTTATCGATGTGGACAAGCTTGGATAAAACACCTGTCACTTTCTGACCATTATGTACCTAAGTGTGAGAGTGACGGATGCTTTATCTACCACGATAAAAGCAACCATAATACGGGCCCACATAGAATTCTCTAAATGGGTTTATAGACCGCGTGAAGTGCAACAGACAGACGGATGTAGCGACTTGATTTTGTACTTATTACTAAAGATTTCTCTATCGAATTCGAGATTATTGATTGCTATTTGATTGTTATCATAATTAAAAAACTTTCCTAAAGTAAGAAAAGTAGTAAATTTTACATTACGTTACGTTCTTAGCTTTGTATGAATTGCTGACTTTGTAAAATTTGCTTCCATACGATGTAATCTCTCAAAGATTAGCTGGAAGAGACCCTTAAAGGGATAAGTTTAGCTTTGTGCATATCTTTTATGGTATTCCTTTGGAACGCATAATTTTCTTACGCATACCTATTTATCTTTTCGCATATATTTTTTTCGCATAACACCCTTATAGGCTGACATTGCAGAATTTAATAAACGTCTATTTTGTAGATTAGGTACGGTTATGTTAGGTTAGTTTTTTATAATAATTAAAATAAAATCGTTTCTATTGTAAAAATCGTTTTCCGACAAACGATTTTATGCGTAAAAATACATTATGCGTAAAAAAATTATGCGATCCAACAGTGAATCATATTTTCATGTCCCTTTTCCAGTAATCTATTTAAAAACGCAATAGTGAATAAACATCCGTTAAAAAATCTAACAGCATTGTTCTAAGAACTCCGCCTGTTAGGTAGTTTTTTTTTGTGGGAAATCCTAAAACAGCCTTATCTGTAAATAAGGCATTTAAAAAATTAAACCGTAAACAGACTTCCGATATCTTTTTCCCAACAAACATAATTACGTCTTGGTTCCCGAGCCACGAGCTGGCCGAATGATAAGAGCTCTCACGCGCATACTATAATAGTAATAAATCCGTGGCACCACGCATAAAACTCAAACTCACGCGCCGATCCCTCGTGTCGATCGACGCAGTTAAATAATCATCAATTAAATTAATAAAAATGAAACCCAAAGTGCATATTGTTGGTGTGATCTTGTTTATTGCTATTGTTAAAAACATTACCAGTGAGCCAATTGGTTTAGAGGACGGTGATAAGTCAATATTTCCTGAAGAACCAACCAATGAAGTTCAAAGGAAAACGCCCCGACCGACAGCAAAATTTCCGAGAAACTCGCTCCATCTGTTTACCGAAAGGGCATCAGAAGAAAAATATCGTGTGTCAATCATACCAGCAAATATATTAGCGAGCAAATTCGTAAATGGTTCGTCGCCGAAACATTCGAGGCCTGAACCCGAAACAAAACGAAACAAAAAATTTGCATTGTTCTTTCCTTGAAATGTGTTAAATTTTTCAATTGATACTTTAATATTGATATTGATAATTTTACTTGATTTATATACGTTTTATTGATTGTATTGCGTAGCATACTGTGGCCACTGGCCAGTCTTATCAAAAATGATCTAAAGCCATCATCATTTTTGATAAGAATGGCCACGAAATGATGATTAGGCTCACATTTACGCTGGATCTCTATATTCTCAGTTGAGTTCATAAATGTGTACAGTTCAGTACCTTGTCTTTTTAATGTCATGTTTAAACTGCCATATATGAATTGTCACAGTGTTTAAAGTGACAAGGTACAAAAGTGTACACATATTTATGAACTGGACTATACTACAGCAATATGTTTTTGCCATGTAGAATAGAGTCCTAGTGCCTTTATTCCACTACGATGTTAAGCGTTTCGATCGTCATATTGTTTGCAGTACTAACAATATGATAACGATATGGTTAAAAACAAAATGGAATAGAGGACGTTATTATTTTTACGATGTTATTTGTGTTTACGTGAGCGAGTGAAAGACACATGCGTCATGCTACCGCGTCATCTCAGTGCAAGTGACACAGTAGTAAAATAAATGATAGCTCGGGAAATAAGTTTGACGTGGTTATAGATGGAACTATAACATTCTCAAATAGCAACCACTAAGGACTAAAACAGCAATAGCGTAACGAGAGTTAAACCCTTTTAAAATTGAAATTTGGATGGCCACAATGTTTACAATGCTTGTATTCTATTGATTTCTCATTCCATTGATGATAACTTGTTGAACTCTGCTATCGAACCAGTGTTGTCGCACCCTGATTGGTCCAGAGTTTAAAGTTTAAGGAGACTGTCTGTGATAATATAACATAATTTTATATGTGGAACGTTTATTTTATTTAACAATACATTTTACATGGATTCGTACAACTGTATCATCGTCATCCCATAATATATATAAGATAAAATCTTACAACTTCTAAGGTATAAATATTTTAACCAGTTCACAGTTACTCTCATTCGAAAACTTGGTAGGGATTAATTGCTAGTAATTAATTTCTATTCGAGGCATGGCTAAACTAAAATGTTTTTTTACTATTTAGGCTACTGTGGAAACTATGATTACGGAAGTCCTTCAAAACTGAAGCTGTAGACAGCTTACGCTATTGTTGACCATTGAATAGTAGACAATACAAATAAAGAACTTTATCAAGACGAATGCATTATGTGGAATTTTAAACGTGATTTCTCCCACACGGTTGCGACCATTATTCTAGAGTAGTCCTCATGGTGGAGCCAAGAAGCCAGCCCGTGTAGATGCGCAGGGCGTGGTCTTGATCCTGGCAGGGGACAGCCTGCCGAAACTGCAGCATGAGGGCTTGCGTCATGTTGGCTGGTGTCGCGTTGGAGCAGCCGCGAAGCTTGGACACCACGCATTCCGCGGCTTGGTCGAAGCGCTTGCAGCAACGCTCCTGGAAGAAAAATTTTGGTAGTGAGATACAAAACACAAATCAAATCAAATTGAATAGTAGATTTAACACCGAGGGGATAAAGCACTGTTTTATGTCACGGGCGCTATATTGAATCCTGAGCAAATGAGGGACTCAAGATTTAACTCCCGTGCGTAGCGAGGGTGTTACGAGCACGGAGTCCTGAGTGCAGCGAGGGATTCTAGCTCGCCCAAGACGAAAACAGCTATATCCCAAAGGAGAATAGTCTACTTTTCTCACCTTTAGCGAGACAATAAAAAACAAGGCTTTCTTACTATAAACAAAGTATTATTAAAACTTAAAGTATCTTATTTAAAAAAACGTACAAATTGTAATTTATCATAGGAATTAGGAGAAATTGTTCCATAGTAAATCTCATTATTTCGACCATGAGGTGTGAAAATTTATTTATTTGCTACAATACGGTTAATTGCAGGGTATTAAAAACTCGTTAGTTAATAATTCTCAGAGAACAATCTCACACCAATTCATCTAGTCCCAAACTAAGCTCTCGGCTTGTACTATGGGTACTAGACAACGATATAAATACTAATAGAGAAATATATACTTAAATACATATATATTATCATCCATGACTCAGAAACAAATATTCGCGCTCATCACACAAATATCTGCCCTTAGCGGGATTTGAACCCAGGACCGCTAGCTTTGTAGGCAGGGTCACTACCAACTAGGCCAGCGCGTCAGCTCATGCGCCACACACCACCATATGCCATGCCACATGTCTATGGATATAATGCGCGAGGACAATTGTTTAGTTAGACTAAACAGAAGCACATGGGGTTAGCTCTACGCGCTTCTGTCAAGTCTTCGTGCCCATATTTAATTTACTTAGTAGTGAAATTTAATAGTATGTTGACATTGACGTTATTTTTGTATCGTCATCGAGTAGTAAAGATATAGCCTGGCCAAAAAGTCGAGCCAGTGGTGACAGCTGCAACTAAAAAAATTCCATACAAAATTGTTGCCATGTTTACGCATTTTACGTCAAAAATGTGACAGTTACGTAGAAAGTGGCGCCTTCATTTAATTTCTACTCTTATTGGTCGCACTATAAAGCGATACGTAAAAATAATGTGTGCAATCGTGCGTCGATTGTAGGTCTGTGGTTCGGATAGATATAGAACACGTTTTTGAATAGTGAAGGCGATTCGATAACGTGACTTATGAACTTATGATTGAAATGATCATGAAAGAGCTGCAGGGTGTACACTAGAAGCCAAGGCGCTTATAAGAAAAGCAAATCCTACTAATTAAAAACGCAACGGCTGGACGGATTTAGATGAAATTGGAAATGGAGATAGCTTACTAACTTAGGTACTATCGCGATCGTTAATTTGTAACCCATTTCAAGAAAAATAGGCTTGAAGTAGTCAATGTCATTAGAGATGCCAAATCATTTTGTAACTTATAGGAGACTCAACCTTATTGTTGTAGAATGTCAGAATGACTTTGGACCTAAGGTGGGTCCCAAATTTAAGTTCGTGACCGTACATAGGCTATTTTTCATTTCAATTTTCTTCTTTCAATAGCAACAGTCGAAATCTACGCGGAAGAAGTAGGGGGCTAGGGTACCTAAAGCTAGTAATGTTATACAACGGTATCTTACTGGCTGGCTGGACAAAGTGTCATCTTCCATTTGGAAGAATGTTGCGCTGCACTCGTTTAGGTCCGCGGCGTTTCTCTGGAAGCACTGGGGACCTCCTTCTTGGATGAATACTGTGGTTGATGAGAAAAGTTGCATGTCAATGATTAAATTGAACATTCAAAGTGTTTATTCAGTAAATTGGCCACATGAGGGCTCTTGTGACACGTCAGTTATATGGTGTTAATTTACTAGCGCTTCGGACAAGATTGTGATTGCAAAGAAGGAGCGCCGCAAGTAACTTTGGGAAGGTCAATCATAAAATACACTAATAATATAATAAGTCATTAGATATGTAGAAGAAAGTTTTATCACAAGGTAACAAAGTAATATATCATAAAATTAATACTAGAACAAATTAGAATAATTACAAAGTTAAGGTCTGCTAGTATCAATAGGTTTTTCAATAACTTTAAATTGAAAATAATGACCAGGGCCAGAAGTGATCATGACCTTTAATGCGGTGGATAAAGCGTCCGTCACTCTCGCACTTACTAACTGGTCAGAAAATGACCGATGTTTTATCCACGTTTATCCAACCACATCGATATACACGACCATAATATTCCCGCTGGAGAAAAACAGCACGACCAGGATACTGTAGATTAGATATACTAATTTATATACCTAGTTGAATCCTACTTTCTAACCTCAAAATGATTTTTTTTTGGGTAAAATTGCTATTTCAAATAAAATAAAGCAATCAAACACAAAACATTGGCCACGTGATGTCCAAAATGTTTACTCAGTTTACTTTATTTTCGATAAAAGAGCTTTTTTAGCTAAAAAAGGTTAATTTTGAGGTTAGAAAGTTGTACACAAGTAAGATCGAATGAACACCGGTGTAGTGGTTTCGGACAGAGCTAACTGGCACTTGTCATGACATTGATAGGTTGCTTAGTGCTTACTGCCGATCCTCTCGCCGTCGTTGTGGCAGATGTAGCCCAGCACTTGGTCGACGGAGTTGTAGAGAGCGGGCATGTCGGCGCCCGCGCCGGTGCATAGCACGATGCTGTCCAGCAAAGCGATCGTGCAGCCCGCCATGCGAGGAGCGCGCGCGCAATACCTGTAGTTGGAAAAGAAACAAAATACTGACATAGAAAAAAGGCCACCACCAGACCACCTAGACCACCATCTGACTTGTTTATCCTTTGACCAATAGGTACTATCGCGATTGTTAATTTGTGACCCATTTCAAGAAAAATAGGCTTGAAGTCGTCAATGTCATTAGAGATGCCAATGCATTTGTAACTTATAGGAGACTCAACCTTATTGTTGTAGAATGTCAGAATGACTTTGGACCTAAGGTGGGTCCCAAATTTAAGTTCGTGACTGTACTTACTTCTTGAAAACTCCGTTGAGGTCGTTGTTGCGGATGGCCACCGCTACCTCTTTAAGCAGGACCTCGTCTTTGAACAAGCTCACCGTGCATCTCTCGAAATTCTCCACAGCATCCTTCAATTATTTATATACCTAGTTAATAATAGACATTTGCCACTAGTTATTTAGGTACTTTTGTTATTATCTATTGAATCGTAATATTCATTATTAATAAGGTGGTTATCATTTGAAAATATCGTAATAGTTCCATAGTTTGCGAACAAGCAGTTGTTAGCTTTATAAGAAGTAATTGCTAATTTTATATTTACAAAAGTTATAAACTCCATTATTTTTGCAAAAAAACTCCTAAAGCAAAATTTCTCACCAAAACTTGCGGGACTTTATCTTCGGCTCCGTGCTTCTTACACATTTTTGTTACCAGTTCCGTGACCTGTAAGTCGTCGCCCACTTCGAGCTTCCCCCAAGCCCCTAGAAACACATTATCACTATCACCATCATTATCATATTCATCATCATCATATTCATCATTCACTTATTTAATAAATACTGTCAACTCTTGTTACGTCATCTATGTGTTTTAATCTATGTATGTCCGTTTGTCTGTCTGTTCTAGCGAATTATTAGCTTTGCCTAGGTACTTCTCCAGAAAGCATTATAAATTTTTATACGAAGTTTGCACACCGTAAAAGCTTACATACGATTCTAATCTAAATTGAACAGCTCCTGAATTAATTTGTGTGTGCGTATCGGGGGTTCTATTGAGGGTTCAAAGCCCAATAAAGGGAGCCAATGGGACCCCTTTACTAAGCCATTCCGTCCGTCTTGTATGTCTGTCAGCGAAATGTATCTCATGAAACGTAGTAGGTCCTTATATTGTTGAATTTCACTGAATTTGTATTTTTATTGCGGCTATAACATACAAACATACATACCTTCATGCCTTCATTCCCAGAGTGGGTTAGGCAGAGCTACAGAATTACCAAAAACTCTAAAAACTTGTTGTTAATTCTGTTATCATATTTTGCACAAACAGGCTAAGATTTACCAGTGTATATTAGTGACAGGTTGCACGCCTATCGCCTAACAATACTACAAACCTTTGTACCCTTAGTCGCCTCTTACCACTTCCACGGGAAGACATGGAGTGGCACTATTCTAAGCCGGCAATCACACGGCAAACAACAATTAATAAACATAAAATATTAGAATTAAATTATATACAATTAACGTGTGCGAGTCCGACGCGGATTTGGCCAGTTTTTAACCTTTTTTTACATTTAAGGTGTGTTCATTCTTACTTGTCTTATATAGTAAACAACTTTCTAACCTCAAAATGAACCTTTTTTTGGCTAAAACAACTATTTTAAACAAAATAAAGCAATCACAGACAATACATCAATTGGCCAAGTGATGTCCAAAATGTTTACTCAGTTTACTTTATTTACGATAAAAGAGCTGTTTTAGCCAAAAAAAGGTTCATTTTGAGGTTAGAAAGTTGTTTACTATATAAGACAAGTAAGAATAAACAGACCTTAAGTAGTATAATTTTACTATCCGGGAGAGATAAGGCATAAGTGAAGTTACAGTAGATAAAACTGATGAAGTTGTTTCCAAGAATGTAGATAAATTCTTGAGAATTCTTCAATAACCTCAGCGCGGCACATCTCTAACAAAGAAAACAACACAAAACGGAACTACGACATTCAACTTCAATTTAAACCACAATCACAGTTAATTCGGTGATCTTGGACCTCCTACTTTGATCGGATTACATGACCTCAGCTTAACATTGCTAAACCGTTTACTAACTGCTGTCCAGAGATTGCTCATGACATGATCAATGTTTTGCCTGAAGGCAAATGAAGAGCGAAGTCGAATTTCATTGGTTAGGAAAAATAGATTTTAAGGAAGAGACTCAAGTTATAACTTTTCCGAAATGCAGAATATTTGTTAAATCACTGGATTAGAATACTAGAATTATTAACATACTTACCAATAGCTATAGCTGGGAAGAGAGCAGCGAGAATAACAAATAACCAAATCATATTTAAACTCAATAGGACAAGCGTTCAGACCAAGAAAGCAAACGTCTTCCGACTACACAATACCTGGAGTGTTATGATCCTTAATCTATCCAAATATAGCATGAATCACTTTGGCTTTTCGTTTACTTTCATGTGTGCTAGCACGTGTAGATATATGACAATCACAACTGTCGTTAATTTTACACAAGCTTCTTCACGTGTGTGCGTCAATTTTGTTCTAAATCATCGTTGTACTGGTGTAACCAATACAACCAAACATCGCATCCCTCAAGTGTTTTACATACCAGGCAGTGAGAGACAGAGTTATAAGTTCATAGTTCTATCCTCTTTGCTTGGGACTTGGATTTATCAGATTACAATGGGTCTCTTAGCCGCTTTGTATGTGGCACTTATTTAGATTAGGGACAATTTGTAAATGCGTTGCGTTAGGTGGGGACACGTCAAATGCTAGGAAGCATGTCTTAGTAAGGTCAACTTGTATTTTCCGTTGAAACTCTTCATCCTTATAAATGCGGTAATGTGTATGTTTGTTCCATATTGACGACCAATATCTTTAGATAATGATTCAATACAAACTATGCTTGAAAATTTAGCGGGATCAATGCTTATCCTAACCATGAAAGAGTCTGTCTTGCTGTGAGTCACAGCGAGCGAAGTTCGAAAAAACTTCTGCTTGGCCAACCAAGCAGACTAATGGCCTGTTGTTTGATCAGTAGTTAAACTAACTAATGGTCAAAAAACGTTACTAATGGTTAAAATCTCAAGGAAATGTGTCAAACTTTCCATTCCTTTTTCGAATTTTAACAATTAGTTTAACAACTGATCAAACAGCAGGGCCTAAGAGCCGTAAATTAAACACAAATAAGATGCTCATCTCAAGACACGTACATGAATAGTCATAGACAACGGTCATGTCTGACGCTGAAATGAATTATTTTTTTAAACATCTGAATACTTATTAAAACGGATTATTCGCAGTTGTTACTTTTTTCAGTATCTTTTGAGGGAATTATGACTACTAATTTTATAACTTTATTAATACGTTCCTTAAAGTCCATAAATCCGCATTAAGACTACTAACCACATATAATGTAATGGGTATGTTAAGGACACAGTCGTTAGGTTGCTCCACATGCCCAAAGAGTATACCTTCCAGAAATAAGAGCCCCGCTGAGTGGGGCTTTGTCAAACAAAATTCTTTATCTACACACATATCATAAGTCCTATATTATACGTTCAAAACCCGTAGGCAAAGACCAGTATTAACTGTGTTAGTAGGTGACAGCGAGGACAGCTGTTAATTTTCGAAAATGTTCCAAATTTGGATCTCATTACCTTACAATATTCGAAAACGTAATGAAATTACTTTACAGCTGTCATCGCTGTCACCTACTACCACAGGTAATGCTGTTCATTTGCCTTTCGGCTTCTGAACCCATCTTAGAGTACTTATAAGATGTGTGTAGATAAAGTATTGTACGCCACTCTGCGTAATTGGCATTACGCAACCGTCACGTAAACTACTATTACAAAACTACTGGTGAATTAAAAAAATTGTCAAGTGACGCTTAAATTGCGTAGCTGCAATAAATGTACATCAAAGACCCCGTTTTTCATAATATTTACAACATATTCAAATATACATACACCTTGCCAACAGCTCTTTACTCTAATGTATTGAATATTCATTGGTAATCCTAAAGTTAGGTACTTTTACATAATAATTTTAGAATTACCTCGGGATATCGATGAAAAAGGAACACGTGTGATAGATCAGTATTTTATTTTTAAACATAGTCGTATATGAATATAATGGCAATTTACAGAAATCTACTTATTTACTGGCTGAATGATTATTTGCACATTACAAATCAGACAATGTCAAGTCTCCTTAACAACTGATTTTATAAGGTTAATTAACAATATACCTTTGGAAGGAGCAATATTTATTATTCTACATGTTGGTCATATAAAGCTAGCACAAAACACAGAAATTTGCACGTAATGTGCAATGCCTATATATGTCTGTGTATGTAACCTATATAGGCTACAAGACTAACATGTATGTATACATAACCTCGTAAGGCCTACGTCAAATTTTGTTAGTTCGAAAAATAATCTTATGTCAGTCAACTAAAGTCAAAAGTCACTTTAACAGATGTCCTAAATTTAGGACATCGGGCCTTACGAGGTACGCATTCGTGGAACTATGCGCCAGCTTTAGAAGTATACCCAACCATTCAGTATCGAGAACTTATGTGGTGTGGACACACTTTTCATAAAAGCTTGCCGAGTGCACGCAACATGCTAACTGTTATGTTCCAATATATCACTGAGTACGTTCACATTTGATCGGGTTCCATTATCTCCACAAATTCTCAATTTCGAACGAAGGTGGAAATCATACTGCACCATGACTCATTTCCAGATTCATTCATATAAATGCTCATTCATAGATAGATATGTATATGTACAACTCCATTCTCCCTGTCAGGTATCGCAGGCTACGCAATTACATTAAATAGTGGTCATCCAAAACAATAGGGAGTTAACAGGGGCTGGCGAATAATATACTTTTCCTAAACTGACCAGCAATTGACCTCTGATGGTAAATGATGATAAAGTCTAGGATGGAGCTTGCTGGTTCTTAAGAAGCCTTAGATTAAGGAAGCGAGACCACTCATTACAAAGCGCGACCGTCCCTCAGGTGACAGTCGTTGGAGGGGCGGGGGGCGAGGAGAAGTACGTGTCGCCATATTATAAATAGAACAGTATCATCTTCAAACAAAGCTATAACACGCTGTTTGCATGTGTACGTGCCTTGACCTTACGCGCCCGGAGCCACAACAAGCAAAGTCAACAGGACGGTCCGAGACGGTTCAAGCCGGTGCCACGCCGTCATTGCGTTTGGTTGCGTGCTTAGCCACTCACGTGCTTTGTGTAATCAGAGTTAACAGTGACAGCCCTTATTTGCTTATAAATATGGATCAAATTTGCACGATGAATCAAGTGGGTATCAAATATTGAGCGACGCGCATTGACGCAAAAATGTCGTCACGTAATTGTCATATGTGTATATCCCTATGTGCGCTTCCCTTCCCCTCTACACCGCCCGCTAAACCTAGACACCTTGTCCCTAAAAAGCGACCCTAAAGCAATGGTGCCAGCCGCCACAACACCCTTTTAATTTGTAGACCACAGTATAGATATACCTAGAGTAAATGATCGCAGTTGGATTTTTGTACGAGATAAAGTTTTCAACCTGTCTAACACTAACCGCGATAAAATTAACTTAGGCATTTTAAAACACCACTCGAGATCAACGTTATAAAAGTTTGACGTTTATAAAATCTGCCACACATATTCGTGCCGCACTTAAATATATCATAATCAAGTTTCCGTAACCTGAAAATATCATGGCAACTCGAAATAACTTATGCCATATCCACTGCGTATTTCTAACGAAGCGATCTGTCAACATGACACCGCGCGTACGCAATGTATTCGCTAGAAATACGTTCGCAAAACGTAAATATGATACCACCATTAAAAAATACTGGACACTCAAGTACAGAACATAGTTTTGTTTAAAACCAACAAAACGATTTTAATTTAGTTTTCAAATTATAATCACATTTAAATTATCAACAAAATCACAATAACATTTCAATGATAGTCAAATAATACACCCAAAAAAACACATACATTCTTGTCACACAAGAACTACTCGTAATAACAATCACAGAAGTAGTTTATTACCTAAACACTTAAAAATACGCGTACCATTCAAGTTTCTCTTTTAGAGACGATGCCAACGTATCTAGTGGTCAGACAAGTTCAATTTAAGACCTATTCTTGCAAAATATTCCTCTGTTTCATCAATTTCAGATGCAAGAGATGGAAAAGCAGCTCTTATCATAATTAAATTTAAATTCATAATTCCAACCCAACACCAGTACTGTTAATAACTTGAATTGAACCGCTTAGCACTCACTAGACCACGTGACGCTTTCACAACTTTATCGTATAAAATCCTCATCTCTCAAAAACACAAAATAAGTAACACACCCACTGTGTAATACTTACACAACCTTATCCACTTTCCTGATCACAAGAACCCCTAATACTACGTTTGCAAGTTCCCTTATATGCCAGTAGAGTTTAACATGAATAGAATAAGTATATATTTTAAAGCAATTACAATTCAAATCAGTGCTATACAGCCACTGAAAGTCTTAATTTCTTATCTCTAAGCGTTTACATCTAAATCAGAACACAGAATATTGTTTCAGATAACATGCTACTCATATATTTATATATTTACAGCGCGTATATAACAATGTGTCCATATATCGATGAAATCAATAAACAAACGTGTCAATTTGTAATCCTGCCGTTTTAATAGTAGAAATCTACCTGAGCAATCCGCAAGCCGCTGTTTTCAGGTACGAAGTTATTATTATCATTTATGTTGTTTGATAAGCATAATTTATATTATGACTTTCTATTTCACTTCATTTTAAAACAGTTTCCCACAAAGGAAATTATCTATCAACTTTGTTGAACCTTATCATCAGCGTTCTGAGGGCCCTGCCAAGATGCATTGCGCTAACTAGCGTTTCTATTCGTTTCATTTTTAAACCAATCACGTCACTGATAGATCACGTGACTTTTCGTATCGCGTCATCTACCAGTGACGCGATTGGTTTAAAAACGAATCGAATAGAAACGTTAGTTAACGTAGTGCATCTTGGCAGGGCTCTGTGTTGTTGTAGAACTGACTCCGCGTTGTTTTTGACGCTTTAACTTTAGATCAAAACTTTACCACAACGAGTTCCATGCAGTTTAGTTTACGGAGAGTGAAAGAGTCAATCAATTATAAAACTGCTACTGTACTGCATGTCTCCGTAAACTGACCTACATGTACAGGTAGATTCACTAAAGCTGGCACGAATGGAACGAACAAAAGTAATGTCACCTATCACTGTGTGAGTGCCGTCCTTTGAACCGATGCTCGAATTTCAAACGGAAAACCTGTTATTATTTTACACACTTGTATAATTTTGTTCACTCATTCAATCCATTCGTGCCAACTCTCGTGAATCGACCTGTAGAGATAGTAGTTACAATCAGACCCGGACGTTGTTTTGCCTGGTTCTTTAAATTCTGCTTCTTGTAATCGACAAAAGGCTTACGAATTTTTTTTGTCCTATATAGCCTTATTCTACTAGTATCTGTAAACATGATTGAAATAATCTTCACGATCTTCTTCTTTTTTTCCTCTTGTTGGCATTTTCTTAGTTGTTCGCTAAATTTTAAGTCATATTTTTATAACTTGTAATATTATAATAGATTTTTATAGTTTTCGAGTTTTACGCGAGTTTAATAATATTATTAATCCTGGTACGGCACCAAGTATTTTTTATTATGAAGTTAATTATATTTTGTCTGTTTCTCATCACTTAAATCCGCAATTCTTCAATGCATTTGCTCACTCAAATGGTAGATAATATTATCAGTTTTTAAAAGCCGTAAAGTTACATCCTATTATTTATTTTTACGGATTTTATTGATTATTATCAGAGAAACCTTTTTTAGAATTACTTTTTTTTTACTGCCACATGAGAAGCCATTTTATTTTGGTTGAAATACCTAGTTAATTACTTTTAAATGACACGTTTCCCTTTAGGACTTGTTCTGAGACTTCTGCTTGTTGATGAGAGCGTTGAGTAGTTTGATCCTGGCCTTAGCTGCCTTGTAGCGGACGTAATCCTCCTCGTGGCCCTTCATATCATCGCGTTGGACCTTCCGGCTGTTCTGCAGCTCAAAACTCATTTCGTACTCTTTGATGGTGCGGCGAAGTACCTGGTAAAAAAGGGCATTTATTAAAATAGGGAACGACTTTTCTTTAAGTTATTTTTTATTTTAAGCCGAAAATAATAGCTCGGTTTGTCAATATGTAACTCCAGCATTTGTCATTATGATCCCTGTACACGTTGCCTCAATATTAGACCGCTTGTTGACACGCTTTGTAACCTTTTACTTATTGACTTTCCACGCTGTTATTGTATGTAGTGTTTAATTGTAATTATATTGAACTGCGGCAAGGCACTTGACCAGCGGCAGGTAATATTGTAAGCGCCGATAAAGTTGCACCAATAGCACTAGTTTGCTGGCCTATATTCTGTACTAGTTTCTGCCCGCGACTTCGTCCGCGTAAATTTCGATTATAGGTATGTCCTATTAGTTAGCATACGTGTTAATCCAGGGTATGAGCTATTTCCATTCCAAATTTCACCCAAATCAGTTCAGCTGTTGCAGCGTGAAGGAGTAACCAACTAATACACACACAAACTTTCGCATTTATAATATTAGTAGGATGTAAAATATCAGTTTGTCGATGATGTTGTTCGTGGTGTAACGTACCTTAAGATATCGACCAACGACTGGTTTATACTTGACTAGCTTCTGCCCAAGACTTCGTCCTCGTGGTATAGTTACTTTGGGCTAACGCTAACTTTAACCCGCGACTTTGATTACGTAGAAGGTTGAAACATTGGTGCTCCGCTCCTATCGGTTTTAGCGTGATGATATAATAAGATGATAAGATGATAGCCTATAGCCTTCCTCAATAAATAGGCTATTTAACACTGAAATAATTTTTCAAATCGGACCAGTTGTTGCTTAAATTAGCTCGTTCAAGCAAACAAACTCTTCAGCTTTATAATATTAGTATATAAACCCCTTTCAGCAGATGACGTTGATGATAGTACTATTGGTCTTTCCGCACTTGTGTGCCTTGGCGGACGAATATTGAATGATGGTGATGGCCACTTACACACTTGTGCAGCTTGGCGTCGTGCAGCGCGCGCGTGAGCTCGTCGAGCCCGAGGCAGTGCAGGTCGTTGGCCCCGTCGCCGGGCGGCACGGAGCGCGCCGACGACGACGACGCGCCGTCCGAGCCCGCCGGCGGGGACTGCAGCGGCGTTTCCGTTGTTTCCTGAGTAAATACAACAAATATGACGCCAGAAAACATGACCCAGTTATTTTAGCTACAACTGCTATTGCTAGAGAAGTGCATAAACATTATTCGTATATTTTTAACTTTATTTTTGAGATAATAACGCGTAGAATTTAACTTCAGAGTTCAGACAGACGATCGCGAAGCACTCGCGTCCCGTGTTGATATAATATAGGACGTTTGGGACTCTACCCGCTCGCCTCGACGCGATGCGAGCGTGATGCGAACGTGAATGAAATATTATTTTAAACAGACTATTAAAAAAGGAGAACGTGAATATTTAGATGCTGCGAAAGTAGGAGACACCCGTTGACATCGTAAACGGACGACATTTTGTTTTAAATTGGCTGCCCGGCGCCAAGGGATAGCGGAGTGCTACAGGGGCGTTGCGCTCCGCTGGCATCCCACCAGCGTCAAGCAAATCAGAAACGAAGTGGGCGAAGATGTTTTCTAAAAGGTTACCTACACTACTGGTGAGTAGTTAATGATATCTTTGCTGGTACCTGCGAGGAGTCAGAAGGCTTTCCCTGGCTGTCGCTGGAGCTGTCGACGCTGTTGAACAGCATGGCCTCGTGTTCCAAGATGGTGGCAAGCTCACCGTTCATACCCACCACCTGTACGACAACACCACAAATTAAACTTCCACACTTCGGCCTCAAATGGGCCCATTCCTGCCATGGAAACTAGGTATAGTTTGGCTTTAACTGTTGTATTGAAAATAAGTCTAAGCCCTGCTAGAGGGCAAAGTAGGAAATAGCGTCATCAATGAATAGATACCGATCTTTCCATAAGCTCATTCCCAAAATATCAGAACTTGAAGATACCGGTTTACATTTTATTTCCCGATACTAATAAATTAACATTAATTTTGAATCATGAAAGCTTTGGGATTCTGGTATAATAAGAATCCGGTATTTTAAAACTCTGGTATTTTGGGAATAAACATCTCCATCATCAAAACTTTAGCTGAAAGAGTCTATTGCATCCTTTAGGGATTGGCCAAAGTAAGTTTAGAGCTGAGAAGTCTGCAACCAGCGATTTTTTACCAATTTAACTATGACGCGGTCAAACTTAATAGTTGTTTGCGAAGAAGTTTCCAAAACAGCTTCAACTATTTTGAGCGTGAATCGTAATTCATAATAGGCCAGCATAGAGTATGCTGGCGCAGGACCACCGCACGAAAGGTCTACAACAGTTCTTACCTATCCAGGGTCTTTAGATTGCACGCATTTACTCCACCTATTATTTGTCTGTTTGAGCCTGGTGACACGGTGGGCAAACTGAGGAAACTGGCAACAGGCGCATAAAACTCAATCCACTCACAGTATCAGGTCTTGAACCGCTAAGCGCCCTCTTGACAGCGCGGTATCTCTCGTAGAGGTGCCGCGCGGCGCCGCGGTCGGCCGAGTGCGCGGGCGGGCGCCCCCGGGCCGCCTCCAGCTTCAGCAGCGCCCGCTGCACGCAGGACTTCTCCGCCGCCAGCTGGGAGGACGTCCAGGAGCCTTCGGTAGACGTGGTCCGGCCTGCAGCAGTGCGGCAGCCTTCCAACCACTGGAATTTCAGAAATGGATTACTTACTTGATTTTTTAAGGTATTGAGAAAGAAGGTTTACAAGCACTCGATGATAAGTGGGATCTGATATCCATAAGACCTGGTTTGACTACAATAAAATCAAACAGATTTAGTCGCGGAGCAAAACCGTATCGACTTTACGTACAGTCACGAGACAATTTGGTACCCACCTTAGGTCCAAAGTCAATCTGACATTCTACAACAATAAGGTTGAGTTTCCTGAAAGTTACAAATGACTCTAATGACATTGACGACTTCAAGCATATTTTTCTTGAAATGAGTCCCAAACTAACGCTCAGAATAAAAATGGATCTTATTCGCTTTTTATCCTACTGTACTTACACTACTGATCCAATAAGCTTCTTCAATTAAACAAGTTGTAAGGCGGGTAGGTTAAGGTCTATATTTTACTAAATAAAACCAAAAGCTTGTGCGAGTTAATATACAGGTTACGCCATCTATTAATGTATTTGAACAACATTTTATTCTTCAATGTTAAGTTATATGGTTTAAATGATACAGGTGGCGCTATCTGCTAACACGTACTTATACTAATAATAAAAAGCTCAGGATGACTTTGGCCATAGTTCCATTTCGTCACCTTCTTAAGTCGTTCGTATTCGCATTATGGTCTACTGTTTCGATTCGCCAGCATTCCTATATCGTCACTTCCCTATCTCGTCCGCTTTCTTACGTGGGCCACTGTACCAACTCGTTTACATTCTTAATTAGACTACAGTAGCAATTCGTCAACATCCCTAATTAGTCTACAATGTCAACTCGTCAACATTGTTATTTTGACCACAGTGCCAACTCGTCAACTATATAGTAAACATATTGAACACCCAGACTCGAGTACAAATATGCGGACGAGTTGACACTGAGGTCGATACAGGAATGCGGACGAGTTGGCACTGCTGACCAAGGAGTACTGAGGTCGATAAAAGACAGTGGACGAGTTGGCACTGTGGTCAAAATAGGAATGTAGACAAAATGGGGTATTGACGATATCAGAAAGTAGACGAGTTAGGAAAGTGACGATTTAGGAATTACATGCTGACGACATGGCACTGTGGACGAGTTAAGAAGGTGACGAAATAAGGACTGTGGACAAAGTCGCCCTGAGCCTAATAAAATTGACACAATGGGAGGCTACTACTTATAGAACACATACACCCAACGTTAATCCCGTACGGAAAGATACTATGACATTAATCAGAGTTAGAGCTAAACGTATATCCAGATCATTTACCTCTTCAATATCCTTAACCACTTCGGTCATGCTTTTCTCACTCTTCAAGGCCTCATCTAGCTTGTCATCTCTTTCCTTCTGCTGCTTGGCTGCCTGCACTTTGAGCGCGTATTCTACGGGGTCTGCCTTAATGCACTTTTTCTCTGCCTGCAGTTTCCGCAGAGTTTCGTACATGCGGGTAAGTTGCACGTCAGTGATGCGGTCACTGGCAGTAATCTCGTGGCCATGTTGAGCTTCGAATTCGGCTTCATGCTTGGCGATGCTTTTCTTAAGAACGCTGATCTGAAAACGTAAAAGTTTAGTTAATTTGGTGTATCCTTTATACTTAAATCATAAATTTCATTAGTTTTTGTTACTTTAAATTCAATTTGGAAGGGTTGTTCATCTTTATTTCATCGAATATATCAACTTTGCCACGGACTTGTTTATTAAATATTTGTTCTACTTCGTTAGTATAGTAAAAGGGACTGATTAGGTGTGTCATTTTTCTTTCGAAGACATGTATTGCCTGAATGAACAACAGGCTCTAATGATCAGTACTAAGAAATTGCAAAAGAAAGTGCTGTTGTAAGTTCTATTCAGCAAATAATTCAAATAGTCACAGTTAGGGATGCACCAGACGGAAGAGGAGGCGCCGAACTCACTTTTTCATGGAATTGAGAAAACAAACAAGCACACATTCCACTTGATGGTAAGTGAAAAGACCTCTAAGACAATTATGGCCCTTAAACACGATGACCCTTCACGAGTCCGCGTAAGAATCACATTTACCATAGAGTGAGCAACATATACTTGTATCTCGCTCTTATGCATTACTCCATCCCTTCGCTGGCCAATGATCGGCCATCGTATGGAGGGGACCATTAGACATTTACGATCTTAATGCGCGAAATACACTCGCAATAAAAATTGCAGAAGTTGATCGCTGTCTTTCTTTATCTTCAGTCCTAGAGCAAGATGCACAATTTTGCTGTCTTTTTCTCATTTTAAAGTTAGAGTAAGACAGCAGAACTTCTGCAATTTTTATTGTTAGTCTAAACCTCCCTCTAGGCTTCGACCACACCGGAGCTTAACGGTGCTTAAATTACGGTGTGTCAAAATTGGCGCCATGTACGAGTAATTACTATGAGACTATGACAGGTTCTTTTGTTTACGCAACGTCACCGTATTTTACGAATTGGTGTGGGCGCTCCTTTAGACTGCAAATGTGTTGCCAACTCTTAGGCTTGTTTCACACGTACCACAACCACAACACGTCGGCGGGCGCACATTTTGTATTGAAAATGAATAGTACAATTTACGCGTACCACATATTGCCGTCATTATCGATCGCATGAGTGATCCGACCACATCGCAACGACAACGCAACCACCAGCGTAATTAAACGTAAATTCGTCGGTACCACAACGCAACTGCAAAAATGCAGCGACACTATTCACACGTAACCACTGCTTGACCACGTTCTGTCGCTGCGACGTGGTGTGGTTGTGGTTAGTGTAAAACAAGCATTAGGAATAAGAGTCCTGTGGTGAGTACCTTCTTGCTGATCTTGTCGAGCCGGCGGTCGGGCGAGGGCGGGTCGCGGCGGCTGTGCGGCGCCACGCTGCGCTCGTCGCGCCGCGCCCGCTCCGCCGCCGCCGCGCTCGCTGCCACCGCGCCGTGCAGATCTCCTGCGTCCAATGGCTCCGGCTCGTCGCAAACTGAAATATGCATCGTCAAAAGTTAACAATAACTAGGCTTTGGACTTTTGGGTGCATACCGTGCTTCTAGAATCCGCGGAGTCGTCATATGTTAAAAAACTTTTTTCGAAGTCAAACTCAAAGTCTAACAATAAAACGTTATTAATATCGTTCTCAAGATGCTAATATGCGTTTTTGGTACAATTTGTCATAAGTTGCTACTTAGTCAAGCTCTGCCTTTATTTAATATCATCGAATAATATACACACAAAGAAAATGTTGATTACTTTAGTGCCTTGTAAATAAACTACAAACTAAACATAGAATCACAACTTCGAATAAGTCAATTACAAAATGACAGGGTTCAAACATGCGCAACATTTTGTATTGTTCGACAATATAGAACTTCAGCCGTAGTATGGTCGCGTTTATCGCAGTGATAAAGCATTAGTCATTCTCGCACTTACAGTCTTACATACTGGTTAGAAAGTGACGGATGTTCCGCGTTTATCGACATCGACAGCCGAAACTCCACTGCGTCACATGCTACACACGTGAGGCACGTGACGTCATTGCGTATGTGTGTCGGCTGCAGGAGTATCTACATACACATATTATGTGTGCGTTGCTAAGGGTGCGCCGCTGTAGAATTTTGGTTTTAAAGCCGGATCCACATGCTTGGTGTTTGCTGCAAACACTGAATGACGCAACTATACGTTAAGAGTGAGATGGAAATACATCGTGCTCACTCTAACATATAGTTGCATCTTGCAGTGTGCCGGCAAACACCAAGCATGTGGGTCCGGCTCAACTTTTGGAACGCAAAGCAGCGAAGTAATAAGACGTCTCTCAGTCTTGTGGCCGTATGGCATCATTGCCACGAATTTCCGGTGACGTGATTTGCCGGCTTTGGAGTTCAAAAGGTTAATGTATTCACAGGTTTACTCACGTTGTGGCTTCTGCAGCACCGTGTAGTCAAGGTGCGGCGGCGTGGTGCAAGGTGTGTCGTCCCGGGGCTCAGGGACAAAGCACTCGTTCTCCTTGGGCTGTCGCGGCAGTCGGGACGGGCCGCGACGCCGCTTGCCGCCGAACTGCGGGCGGCGCGCGCGCGACAACCGCTCCGCTCGACGCTCCGACTGAACAATGTAATATCACCCTTTTGAAGCAAGTCACCTGCAGTTACAGTACTCTTAAGGTTGAACTAGCTAGCCTAAAAGGCCTTGGATAAAAAGGGCGTATGTATCATAGAACCATGTATGTATTAGTGACCTTATTTCTTAAGATAGGGGGTAATGTTTACTTTGACTGTTGAATGTTTTCCCTCGCACACCGCTGCGTTGCCTTGCACCGGATATTCACCCTTAGGCCCGTATTAATAAACTGACCTTGGCTGGCATACCCGTCACAAGATACGTCAGAAATGAAAAGACTTGTAGGAATATTGTAGATTTCAGTAATCTAGAAGAGAGGAATTTGATTGATAAGCTGTTTGACATAATACTCGTTTGTTTTGTCACGTGGGCCAATGTTTAACACGACTAATTTACGTATGATGTCAAACTATTAAACAATCAATTTCCTTGACTATAAGACAACAAGACTCACTTCAAGTCGGTTATAGTCGTGCAGCGGCGGTGTGGGCGGCGGCGGCGGCGCGCGCTCCTCGCTGTGCGGCCGTCGCTCCTTCCGCTCGTGCGCGCAGCCGGAGTCGCGTCGCTCGCGTCGCTTGCGCGCCTCCCGCTCGCACTCGGGCGCCGCCATCGCGGCCGCGTCTCGCTCCCGCTCGCGCTCCCGCTCCCGCTCCCGCTCGCAGCACTGCGCACGCCACCCCAGCCCAGTTATTACAACGGGCCGCTCGCGCTCGCCAGAGCTCTCGCTTTCGTGTCCGTACCCCTATCAGTTAGAATGTTTGGTGTATCGTGCGACATGTGATACGAGTGGATAAAGCTGATTGTTGCGGCTCCGATGGGGAACTGATTCGTGATGTGGGTGTTACAATGCTTGGAATAAGGTGTATTAAAATCGCTATTTAGGTAATATACATAATTATACTTAGTAGGTATATAACATAGTATACTTAGACGCATATTTTAAAGCAACTTGATTGTTCTACTATTTATTTGAAAAATATTATAAGCGTTTATTCGTTAATTGCCTTGTTACGTACCTACGCGTGAAAATTAAAACGTTTTTAATCAATTGTTACAGGAAAAGTATCGGCCGTAAGGAATCAACGCTACGGTAACTTCTAAAGGGCTTCTAAAGATATTGAAAAACTTTTCAGCACCAATATTAGTGTATAGAAGCAAATATAAAGCTATCATTGAGTTCAGATATAAGGTTCACTACGGATCACTACATAATGATTTTAAATGTGAAGCCCCACCCTATGAATTTAAAAAGTACCTGCAGAATTTCCAATTGTACCATGTTCGCTTCACAATAACTTTAGACGCGAAATAAACCCAATTTCCAAGGCCGTTATGTGAGGATTCTGAAATTAAACCATGTATGGATCTAGTGCAACTGAAAAACTAAGTACATACATACTGTTTGCGACAACTTAACGTGACTAAAATTATATTTGCGTAATTTATAATGCATTGCACAAATTAATTTATCAATTGTCGCAAATGCATTGAATTTGTAGGTAGGTAAGTAGATTGTTTTTTTTAAATCATACTGCAGTCATGCTGCATCATTAGGCAAGTAAGCAACTGGAAGCCAATACAAGTTAAACATTTAACGTTACATGTAGGTACTTAAGTATCGCAATATTAAAAACATGACTAAAACTTATAGAAATGATTAAGGAAAACTGCTGCTTTTCCGTTTGTTTTTAAAATTTGAAACGCTACTCGCTACAAAACGCGATAAGTACCCTTATCATGAGTTACAATTACCGTGCTCGCTAACGAGTCATGCTCTGTCCTTCAAGCCGCGTACGGATAGCCAATACCCTGCTACGCGTAGTCGGTTACGCGTGTCCTGGAACGCTCTATCCGTACCTGCAGCTACGCGTACACTTTTTGGAGCACGCGTGCCGCGCGAACTGGGGTGTGATTCTCTCAACAACGACGGACGGACGGACGAACGAGTGATTGTCCAAGTGGCGAGTTTAAGTATTCCCGTCAGAGTAAACAAAACACATTTTAGCGCGTATATTCAATTTGGCAGCATGACTTCGAACGTATTAGGCTGCTAAATTGACAATGCGTGCGGTAAAATGTGTTTTGTTCGCTCGGACGGGACTACTTAAACTCGCCGCTTCGATTCGCTCGTTCGTCCGCCCCACCGCCGTTTTTTGAGAGAATAACACCCCTGGCTCGCGCGCGAGCCGCCGGCAGTCGGTCTTTAAAAGGACGCGCTCGTTTTGGTAATCCGCGTACGGATAGTCCGTACCCTGCTAAACACGCGTAGCCGACTACGCGTAGCAGGGTACGCGCTATCCGTACGCAGCTTCACAGTGTTCAAATAGAGTGCAATGCGAGAGAAAAAGCATTCGTTTCGCTGGCGAGTACAGTAATTGTTACTCATGGTAAGGGTATTGATATGACAACGAAACTTTAATGGCGCAAACAATCCAACTCGAGAACAATCCATCAAAGGAAAGACTAAAAAAATAAGCATTAAGTGTCGGCTTAAGTATAGGTATGACATTTTGCTCAAAATAATTCTGGGCCGCATGAGATACAAATACTGTCCTAACTCTTACAAAAATGTAAGGAGTAAGGACTATGAAAACTATATTTTTGATTTAAAATTATGAAATTATTGTAAAAATTCCGAATTTTTATCAATTCGGAATTATGTAGTGTACCCCGGCAAAAACCATAGTCGACCCATGTCTACAAATAACGCGTTACAAACAGTTAATTAATGCGTTAGCTAATACTGCTAACAGAATTAATAAATGTTCAACCTAAATCTATGAATTACCCTTGATTCTATATCAAGAATTGAACCAACGCCGCAGAGCCTAACTTGAAACGAAATGTGGCCAACAACCTTAATGTATGGATTTCATTTGATTAAACCAACTGTCTTTATCGATTCTGACTTCAGTTTTCTATTAAATTGTCAGTGAAATTCGACAATAACCGTCTACGCTAAAATCATGCTTCAGTTTCTCTACTTCCTCTACCATTCTCCGAAATAAAGTGAACTGTCATACGAATACCTACTGTGTTATTAACACTACTAAAACGTGATCTAACATCTACATCTAACATACCTACAGTGTTATCTCATAACTAACATGAAAAAATGCTTAGAAGGTAGATAGAACAAAACCTCACAACATCTTTATTTTATTTTAAACACCTATTATTAAATTTCAGAGCGGCATGCTTGTTTCATACCAAATTGCGACCGCTCTTGTGGCTCCAAATATCAAATCGGCTTGTCGCGAACAGTAGGTACCTACAATGCCTACATGGTAATTTTCAGTATAATGTGTTTGCCTAGCAAAAAAGTACACACTAAAGAGGAACTACGTTAAGAACGTCTTTAGTTAAGAAGCCTTTAATTATCCATATTTTTTACTAGTTCTCTAACCATATCTATCATGAAATGTAGGATCTTCCAGACAGAGAAAAGTATAGAGGTGTATGATTATTATAACTCTGTCCTTTTCCCTTCATCTTACGGCTTCAAATGTATCGTAGATCCGAATGATCGTTGGGTCCTTCCAAGCGGTTTTCAGTTGAATTAGTCAACTTCTTAAGAGATTTTCAAACAAAGTTAAATATTTAAATTTACATAAAAAGAAATCAGACAAACAAGCGTTTGGATTAAAAATACATAAGAACCTTATAAGGAACTGTTATATTTCAAAAAACTGTTTCCGTAGCATTATTTAACTTGGTTTTACGACGAAGAATTTCTCTTTAAGAATTGGAATGCTTTTTTACAGAAGATTGTTGGTATACAACTTTTGCCCTAAGTACTACGAATTTTTCACTGTCTGTACGTGCGATTCCTATGTAACTTTACTCAGAAAACAGATTTTTAACCAAGGTAAATTTTGCTACTTTTGAGCAAATTATATGATATTTCATTTGTTGATAATGTTTGATAAGACTCATCTTCGAGTGTCAAAGTAAAATTAGTTACCTACTTATCCATTTCTTGCGTTAAGCGCTGAGGCGACATCTATACTATTTTTGTTTAGGTTCTTTACTAAATGTAAACAAACCAGATCACGTGGCTCCATTAAACCGCCAATTAAATCTGTTTTGTCGAGGTTTGACGTATCGGCCCTGCTTCTATTGGCTGACAAACTATATCAAGTGCTTTTGTTTGTTGACATTAAGTTACGTTACCTAAACAAACGGAGTATAGTGGATTTTCGTCAAGCCTCGCCAAGCTTGACTACCTACTTGCTGCCAACGTGCTTGACGCCAGCCACTTGGCTTGGCGAGGCTCTTTAGAAAAGACACCGTCGTAAAGCGAAATTGTATCTAAACATAATTATTTCGCTCTAGCACAATCACTGCAAAGTTTTAAAGTAACATTGTATTTCGTATAAATAATAACGCCGTCTACTTCATACTTACAATGCAGTATCTTGCCGCACCAACTATGGAGTCCAATATCCTGGAAATGCTGTCCCGACTGCGGCTTGCCACGGTCGTTCAAAGCCCGCTTGGGCTTTGCCCCTTCCAATGATATAAAACTAAATCCCCCAGGTTATTGCTTATCCTTTGATATAAAACAAACTGAAATAAACAAAACGAAACGGCAGGGCGGATACGCGCGCCGTTTTGGCGGGAAACTTGACACTATACTATAGACTAAATAGTCTGGCGCGTTTGAGGAGTCTATTTGATGATGTCACTCTTAGCCGCCAGCATGTCCCGATCACGGCACATAATGGTACAGCACAAACAATCAAACAAATATAAAGATTTTATCGTTAATTTACGGTTGTTTCAAGAAATGCGTTGAAACAAGTCTGTAATTTAGCATTGAAGGATTAAACGTAGGTGGAGAGCTGGCTAGCTCAAAACGTTAAAGCGATTTTCCCATGGTCACTTTCATAGCACTTTCACTGCTATTTATTGGAGATTTTGGTGCGATAAACGTTCAATTATCGTCTGTCATCTTGAATTTTGTAGTTTTGACACTGACACTGCTGCCGAAAAATTAATAGCTGAGGTGGCAGAATTTTGATGAATTCCTCTTTGCTCGAGACGAAACCTGAAACAAAGGAAACAGGTTGTAGTTGATTTTGTGAATAGAATACAGAGGGAAAAAGGACAGCTGTACACGTATGAATTTTCCGTTTTGTTTATATCGTAAGTCATAACGTTTTTATTCTAGGATTTTTATAAACTAAACCTAAAATCAAACCTAACCTAACCTAACCTACCCGGTAACCTATCGCAACCTCGAATTTTTTTTGACCGAATTTCATTTGACCGAAATCGTTTAGTTTTTTAACGTTTCTCCGATGGCACGATTCGTAATTTTTTTTTTCACTATTTGACATTAAGTAAACATATCTTTAGTCCGAGCAACTTTTCTCCTTGTAGTCACTTGCCCTATGTATTGTTACGTATTTTATCTCAAAGCCTATTTTTCATTACACCAGTGCTACAATTAGCCTAGGGATCGTTTCGTATTTTGTTTCTTAACCCATTTTTCACTTGATCAATGCTACATAAAGTGTTCGCTACGTTACGTCAAATATTCATTTCAGGTAAGCAAATCATCTTTGTAACTTGTTACTATCCAGAAAATGCACCGAGCAAGACGAATTAGGGCAGAACCGATACGGTTAGGTTAGGTTAGAAGGTCTTCGAGGTTCAGATAGGTAACCAACCTACCCTCATCTACACGTTAGAAAGAAAACCAGGGAAACTACGGGCTCCCTAATAAATACTACCCATTTCAGGCTATAACTATTTTTAAACTGTCTTTATAACAAATTATTCAGTTGATGCGTTAAATCGCGTGAAGACGAAAATACTAAACAAGTCAACATACCGCTCATTCCCGAAATACCAGTATTTTAAAATACCTGATTCTCAATATATCGGAATCCCAAAACTAAACATACAAATTCGGGTATTGTTTATTAACCCAACATTTCGAATCTGGTTTTTTGAGAACCTGGTGAAAAGAGTCGTTTGGTATTTTGAAATACTGGTATTTCGGGAATGAGCGAACATACAGGTCGATTCACAAGAGCTGGCACGAATGGATTGAATGAGTGAACGAAAGTATACAAGTGTGTAAAATAATAACAGGGTTTCGGTTTGAAATTCGAACGTCGGTTCAAAGGACGGCACTCACACAGTGATAGGTAACATTAATTTTGTTCATTCCATTCATGCCAGCTTTAGTGAATCGACCTGTACCCAGTTATCCAATAGACAGAAAGTATCCCTGGTGGGACATTAGTGCTAACAAACGTTTGTGCAAACGTGTGTGCCTGTTAATGCAATTACATGCTCAACTACACAACGTTAAATGAACTTCACACTGCGGCCCAAAGCTTATGAATCGCTGAATCAGCTGATCTAATCTTAATTATACCCCGAGACTACCCCCCCTGCGACCCCCATCACGCTCACGCTTGACCAGCCAGATTCCATTACCCGCCTGACAGCTCGGCTTAGTGTTAGGGATGATAGATGTGAAACGGAACCGGATTACAGTAGATTCATGGCATCAAGAGGTTATAGTCACACGCACTGCTCGATCAAAAAAGTATCAACTCAAAATCCTTGCTAGTTTTTTTTCAAGTCCTTAGAAGTTAACTTTATCCATATCATAACTTCAATATAATAATGTTCAGAAACGATAAGCAAATGCCCTATATTAAGTAACCTGTATCTGTGGTTGTACTTTAATGTTAACATTAAAGTATTAAATGTCATTAAAGTATCGGTTATCGTAGTAGTTGCATCTTAATGTGCACTTTAAAGTATCGGTGACCGATACTTTAATGTGAACATTCAGATACAGGTACATTAAGATACAGTCCAACGACAGATACAGGTTTCTCACATATTGTAGAAAACCTGTGGTATGCATGTATATAAAGTTATGTATGCGACTGTACGCATAATTAGGCATTAAAAAACTCGTGTGACCTTATTATGAAACTCGCCTTTCGGCTCGTTTAGAGTTGTATTTTGAGTTACTACTGATAAAGATCGGAGCCTGCCGTTTGGCAAAAATATGTTTGCCAAATGTATGCCAACCCAATTTTATATAAATATTTCAGGATGTTTTCCAGTATACCATCGTATAGAACCCTATAGGTTAGGTTCGGTTAGTTTTTATAAAATCCTGAAATATACGGATATTACGGTTACAGAAAACAAAGCGGGTTGGCAAATGAAACGGTTGGGAAACGATACATTTGGCAAACATATTTCGCCGAAACAAAGGTAACCCAGCCATTTTTCTTTTCTATCACTCAAAATGTATGGGATGACACTGTCGTAGCAATAAACCACGTGGTCAACTGTCATCCCATACATTTTGAGTGAAAGAAACTTCGGATAGGAAAGAGAAACGTTAGTAGCGTTTGCATCTTGGCTAGGGCTTCCAGAGGCCCGTTTCACGAAACTACAAGTTACAAATTACAGGCGGAAGTCTCTTTTTAACTCCTTTTGCTAGAAAGAGAGTTCCGCTTGTAATTTGTTACTTGTAGCTTCGTGAAACGGGCCTCTGGTGTGACGTTTCAAATTCGAATGATATTAGATGTCGTCTAAAGGGGTTTGGGTAAAAGTGTTGTCATTTGTAAAAGTCATACATTTTCAAGGTGAGCGGCCATTCGTAAAAGAGGTAAATTATGGTAGAATTATTCAAAATAAACATATTTTCATTTTGTTATAGTGTAATACTCTTAAGTGCATCGGAGCCGAGATATTTAAATATTCATACCTGGGCGTACTTGTAGTACCAACACCTGAATAATTAAATCTTTAAGATCTCCGCGCCGATATTAATTAACGCCATAAATTATATATATATATATGTGTATTTACACGTCCTCTAAATAACTATATAAAAATCATCCGTGGCCGCTGTAAAAAAAGAGACAAAATTCTTTATACAAAATTACCCAATGCCCTTTAGTGAATACAGAGGGCCCTGCCAAGATGCACTACGCTAACTTCCGTTTCTATTCGTTTCGTATTTAAACCAATCGCGTCACTGGGAGATGACGTGATACGAAAAGTCACGTGGTCTACCAGTGACGCGATTGGTTTAAGAACGAATCGAATACAAACGCTAGTTAGCGTAGTGCATCTTGGCAGAGCCCTTTGGATCTCAGTAAGAGTCCATTGTCCTTTCAAATTCCTTCAACTCCGTACTATCAAAGTTCACGTTACACTGTTTCGAGTTATTGAACTATTTGAACTTTGTTATTGACAAGTCGTTAATTATAGGTGAAACCGTTAAAGCGTTATTTGAAGCCAGCACGCGAAACAGTAAACTTAGGCGTGAGGTAAAACACGCCAGAACACCATTTGTTTCGTGGCGATTAGATTCACGGATAAGCAACAGTAATTTAATTTTAGGTCCAAAGTCAACCTGACATTCTACAACAATAAGGTTGAGTTTCTTAAAAGTTACAAATGATTTTACATGGACTAGATATCTCTAATGACATTGATGACTTTAAGCATCTTTTTCTCGAAATGGGTTATAAATTAACGTTCGTGACCGTACGTCACAAGTAAAATATTGCCAACCCTGATTGGCTATTGAAATAGTCTTACTCTTACTTATGAATGAGAAAGTTTGAATGTTGTAATGATTGTGACTCAATCGCGCTTCAACCACTGAAAGGATCGGAATGAAACTTGGTACACATTGGTTTGGTTCTGGAATAGGATATAGGATAGTTTTTATCCCAGAAGATTGGACGGTTCCCGCGGGAGCAGCAATAAACGACTTCTACGCGGACGGAGTCGCGGGTAAAATCTAGTGACTAACTAATATGATTAATTAATTGCTCTTATGCTTAGACGATTCGACTTGATTACACAGTCGACGTCATAAATATGTTTACATTTTAGTTCCAACGGTCCGGTCCGGTAACCCCTTCAAGGGGTTTTGAAAGGGTTACAAAGGGTTAAACCCTTTCAAAAACCCCTTGAAGGGGTTACCAGACCAGTCCCTCTTTAGTACCTTGTCTATTTAACGCCATGTTTTGACTGCCATATGAAATTGTCATAGCGGATAAAGTGACAAGCTACTAAAGTGTAAACATTTTTGACGTCGAGTGTACTAAAGACCCATTTACATTATACAACTTTCTTGCACACTCTATACAATAAAATTGAGGAAATAAAAAATTGCTCAGTCTAAACCTTACGTTTGGTACAATTCTTAAACACTATTATTGCAACCAAATAATTGCATACAATTATTGCCGATTCTTGTACAAGAAACTTGCATAATCTAAATGGCCCTTAAAGAATGTGTGATGTGATATATGTCAGGGTTTCTAATATCTGGATATTTTTAAGTCTTTGTGTATCTTTGTATTTGTGTATCTGTGTGTATCTTCTCCTCTTCTCTTGTATGTGTATCTGTGTAAGGCAATTTTTTTTAATAAACAAATTAAAGAAAATTGACCCCCTAGGCAAACGAGGTGTTATAACTGCTTTTAGTTAAAAGTTTAGTGTGTATCTGTGTAGTTATTTGTCTGGGGAACACCTTAAAATTACGAATTAATTATTTACGAATATTAATTTGTCCGCATTTATTTTTTAGTATTAAATGCAAAGTTTAATTGCTATAGGGTTAGACGGGGTTATTTTGACTAGGGGTAATTGTAACTATTCATACTAACATGTATTCTAGTTTTAAAATAAGTATTAAAAGTTTACCCTTCCTCGGTCGAAAATTCGAAATACTCGTAGCCCCACCCAATCTTGTATAGTGTAGGTTAGGTTTGATTTATAAGAGATACCAAAAAAAAAAAGTCTTCTATGAAAACATTGCATTCGGACATAAAAAAATCTGAATTTTGACTCTTCGGAATTATGCACAATCACGAGCGCTAATTTGGGATCCATTTCAAGAAAAATATGCTTGAAGACGTCAATGTCATTAGAGATGTTAAGTCATTTGTAACTTATAGGAAACTCAACCTTATTGTTGTAGAATGTTTCTCGTGCCTGTACCTAGTGTACCCTGACCTAATACCTCATTGCCAGTAGGTACTTTTTCTGTCTTTTTACTACAAAACACCTCATCTCAGGTACAAATGGTCGTTAAATGTAGAAGAAAACCCAAAGCAATAAACACGGGCGCGAAAGAACATGACAAAACTTAATAAAGAAGAAAGCACTTTAGTTACGTGGCAATAGTCATAAATCATCATTTGCCGTGTCTACGAGTATATAAAGCCAAGACCATATATTTTCAATATTTCAAAACACCGTTTCAGTTCATAAGTATTTTTAGGAATTTGTTGCATGTGGCACGTTTTATAACTGGGGGGGGTTGAGCGAAAGGGACAGAGCTGTATAAAAGTATATCATGGTAATCCACCTGTACTTGTATCTCTGATAGATAACGTAAAGTCTTAACACTTTTCACAAGTTACTGGACGTCAAATTGTCATATCAAGTATCACTATAACTCGAAATCGTAATTAAAGACCAACGTGGGTTGCCACTAAAAATATATATATTTGCCTTAGTATATTTCCACTTTTTAAAAGCCCACTTAGAATATTTATTTGTAGGTACTTTTAAACCTTCGATTTCAATAAACAAGTTAATACAAGTTACTTACACAAATACAAGATGGTCTATTAAATACTTAACCATAGAAGATTTTTGGTAGCAAAACTGTTATTGCACTTGTAATACTTCAGGTATTAATAACATTTGGTACGATAAATAAACAATAGTTGTAAACAACGTTAGATGAAATTTAAATATTACATACGTTTAGCTATTCAACAAAAGAACAGGCCAAAAGTGTGTAGCTCACTTTATATTGACAATCATCGGGCATTTTACCAGCCATGACACCATGGGGTCCATGAGTACCTGTCAATTTTAAATCAAGCATAAGTGTAAGGCATCCGAATTTAGCTTGTCATTTTGTTTTGAACACACACACACACACCCGCCATTTAATGACTTAACACACTATATGAGAAAATATTTGTTTTGGGATATTTGAATGTTTTGAATATCGGGTAGAAAAAACATTGAATGCATATTCCCTATTGTTAAATATAACTTTTGATATTGAAAATGTTAGAATGATCTACTAATATTTACCACAATATGATTATCAATGCAAAAAGGTTGGCTAACTCTGAAATGTTCGATTGACACTGACATAAGTGACTTTGACACTTATGACAGTGACGTATCTGTCGTAGTTTTTTTGGTCTTAAATTAGAATTTCGAGTATACCATTTTTTAACGGTTTTTTTTACGGATTTTAATAGTATTTTGTATTTTTGTATTTTGTAACAACAAGTATTTAGAGTTGTTGGTAATTCTGTAGCTCTGCCTACCCCACTCTGGGATGAAGGCGTGACGGTTTGTTTTGTATTTCAAATAAAAATAGCTAAAATACTGTATTTTGTATTTTATATTTCAAATACATTACTGAAATATATTTTGTATTTCGTATTTTAAATACTTGCGAGATAGTATTTTGTAATTTGTAATTCAATTAAAACAAAGCATGTGTTTTGCCCAGCCTTGCATACAAGTGAATGTAAAATACAAGTGAACGTAAAAATCTTTGAAAAATTAATTACATTTATCCTGAATAATTTATAGCAAATGATATATTAAAACTTATGGCTAACATTAGTAAAGCTTTTTCGAAAGCGCTTGCGATAAGTTTCAGGGATAAGGCCAGTCATTTATTACTTTTAGGCCGCTATCTGCGACATGAAAGTGCCGACGGCAGCCTAACGATCTGGATGCCAAATACGGACTTATCATATCGGACTAAAGATATTGGATGGCGATTTCAGACTGCCTTCTATGCTCTCCAAATGCTTCTGCTTATGCCAAAAAGTATACTGGGTGTCCCTAAAACCAACGCTAAAACTGAGAGGGCTGATAGAGCAGCTAAAAAACTATCGATTTAACCCCTATGTATGTTCAGCGATTGTTACTAGTTTCGGAGATATTGATCATTTTGATTCGAATTTTTGTAATGTTCCCTTATCCATGTCACGAAAAATCATTAATTTCATGTTTTATTTCATAAGTTTTTCAGTGGTATCTTACCATTCATCTTATCATTACGAATCAGCGAAGTTTTTAAACCTAACTAAGTTATCGCATTATGTAAGATACCTACCACTGAAAAACTTATGAAATGAAACATGAAATTAATGATTTTTCGTGACATGGACATAAGGGAAAATTATAATAATTCAAATTAAAATTATCAAAAGCTCCGAAACTAGTAAAATTCGCTTACCATACATAGGGGTTAAATCGATAGCTTTTTGCTTCTCTATCAGCCCTAGGCGGGTTGACGTCGGTTTCTGGGACACCTTGTATGTCAGTCGGCCAGATTAGTCAGTCACTGCTAGCAATGAAAAAATATAGCTAATTGAAGTTAAAAACAATGTAAGTATGTATGTCTCTCTGTATGTCCGCTAACTCTTCCTAAACCACGCAAGCAACGGACTTTCATGCTGTTCACCATCATTAAGAGAATTGTTCATGGAATGTGTAGGGTAGAAGTAACGTTTGTGGCCACTCAACTGTACCCTTTTTGGCCACTTAAGGTTGAAATGAGTATCAAAAATACTGTTAAATTAAAAATAGTATTCATAAATAGTTGACACTGAAGATTAATATTAAGATCAAATATAAAAAAAAATTGTAATTTCATAATGGTTTAGATATTAAAGATAAGATAAAATAACAAAGATAAAAGATATTTATTCAGTATGTAGGCCGCACGGGTACTTTTACACGTCAAGAATCTACCAGCCCTTCACAAGAGGAGACCACTGCTGAGAAGAAACGACGACTGATTAGTTAAAATTTAGAGTGGCCAAAAACGGTCTTAAGATGGCCAAAACCATTACTTCTACCCTAATAAATTCTAGGCTATGTACGGGCGTTACAGAAAACACATAAACCTAAACAAAGCGAGAGCAGGTCGCTAGTTAAATATAACATCAGCTAAAAGCGCCAATAACGTCATAAAACAAAGAAGTGACCTACAAACGTGCTATAAACGGAAAATAGTTTAGTCTAGGCAATATTACGAAGCTCTCAGCAAAAACCTTGAGCTGACGCTATAGCTGAGGTGTTATTCTGATGTAGAAATATCTCGTCGACGTAGATTTCGGAATGGTTTACCCTCGAATCACCGAAACTCATTTCATAGAACGAATTACTTCGCCGAATTTTCATTTCATCGACTTGCATTTCATGTGCAGGCGTTATAACTTGTTGGTAGTCACAGGTCTAACTGAACCTAATCTAATGCTTAAGATAACCTAAAAGCAATAAGGTTTCAGTAGAAATTAGCTTTCGATGAAATTAAATTCGATCAAATGTGTGTCGGTGATTCAAGGGGATCCCTTTTGAAATACTACTACAAAAAACTAAACTAAACTACGGCCATTATAGCCAATGAGACGAGATAAATAATGTAAACAAACTGACCGTGACTGAGTTAATTGCGATAGCGAGGGATTATTATATGTCCTTATTTCTCGTACGCAATAATATCTTCGGTTTGTCGATGACGGCTGTCGTTGCGTGATTCGTGGTACAGGAAAGCTGTCCGTACAGAAGTTGTCAACATTAGGGCCGCCATTTTGTAAAGTTCATTCCTGTTTGGATTGCGTTCGAAGTGACAAGTTTTTTGAAATCTTGTTTACATTCTTCATCTCGTCACGTTGGCCTTACTTTACTTACTAAATTACTGCTCGAAATCATTTATCGTTTAACATTGTCCATCATCATTATTATCGAAAACTAAACCCAACCATAACGTGACCTGCGTGGGCGTTTCCTCCCAGTACCATACAAACGGCATTTGTTTTTAATGTTTTTAAATTTACATGTAAACTGCTGTGCCATGTTAATGGCAAAAATATAGCCTATTATGACACTAATGGAATACACACTGGAATAATAACTACTTACCGATAACCCACACTACAAAATCCGTCTTGCCATTTGGCCTAGTTAACAAAGAAACAGACAAACTTACGTTTGAATAGGTAGCTCTTAAAACGACCTTTGCATTTGTACTTCGTCTTCACTCGCTCCCATTAGTTCTTTTGCTAGTCTATCCCACTTTGACCGAACCCGAAAGACTTCATAAGAGCTATATTGCACTGTACTGTACATATACCTACTTACTCTCTTTACGAACCCACATAGGTACCTACATAGAAAAAAATTACCCTCTTTCTTGGTCAGTTGGAACATAAAAACCAAAGTTAATTACACCCGTATTCACAAACGTCACTATGAGGTCTCACAGTAGTCACAGTGCTCACGAATAGTGATGGGCGGCTTGTAAGTTTCCAAAGTGAAACTTTCATTTAAATATCTGCAATATTCTGAAAGTTTCAAAAGTGAAACTTTCACCTAAAATTTTATGCAATATTCTGAAAGTTACCAAAGTCTAATCGTTTAATTTCTGAAAATTACTATACTTTTGACATGTAACATAAGTAACGGAAACCTTTTACGAAATTTAAATGAAATTTACTTTTGTCAGAATTATTTCCATCTAATTATGTAACTTTCAGAAGCTGTAATTTTCGCAGTTAAGTTAAGTTATGCAATGTTTCAGAAATCGCCCATCACTACTCACGAACGTGCAGGGTGGTTCAAATCGTCTCATAAACAAAAGGTCGGTCAAAAAGGACCAATCGACCAATCACAAAGCTGTATTGAACGCAGTGCGTTTACTCAGTGAAGGATCCCTAAGTATTGTTTGTGAATACGGGTGTTAGTCTCCAATAAACTTATTGTAATGGTTCTTAGTATTAAAAAAGAATGGTTTGTAAAGTATGTCAACGTCAATTGAAAGCTATTGTGTCGAAAAACCTGTCGAGAGCCCTCCTGCTAAAATCGAAGATCACCCCCTGTCGCTGCCTTACGATTGTGAAGTAACTGAAGAGCGAAGGGGATAGATTCCAAGGTTTTAAGCGCTTTGTATTTGGAGTAAGCTGCCTAATGTTTTGGCGCGCCGTCAAGGCTAACGTAAGAGTATACTGTCTAAGAAAAAAAGGTCATATCTGCTACAGAAGGTTAGTAGAACTACTAATTTTAGTGCTAACTTGAAAGCGTCAAATTTGCTTTGGTTATTATATTAAAGGTTCGCTATATTGGCTTAAAGAGGCTTTCTAGGTATTGTACAAAATCAATAGCATGATCACATTAGTGCTGTCTGCGTGTTTGTGATGGAGTGGTTTGTTTGGGAATGTTTGATGTTGTTTAGTTTGTGTGGCTATTTCCTAATGGATTCGTAGGACAAAGTAAGGTCATTGTGTGCTTCAACGACATGGGAATGTGAATAATGGTTGTATTTATATTTAGGTATACTTTTTAAACTGAGGACCGCACACGAGGCAAAAGCAAAGCTAATAGTTCGGTAGACAGGTTGGTGTTTAAATATAGGCTAGACCAGATGGTACAGAAAGTAATTGTACAGTCGAGTTCATAATATGTGTACACTTTAGTACCTTGTCTATGTAATGTCATGTTTAAACTGCCATTAAGTATATGAATTGTCACAGCGATTAAAGTGACTAGGTACTAAAGTGTACACATATTTATGAGCACGAATATAGTTGGGACGAGCGGTAGATTAAACTGCTCTTGCCGCACTGCACCGCGCGCTCTCGTACTGCCCTACTAAGCATAATGGCGTTATCTCAAACAAAACATCTGTAGAAATTGCAACCTAGTTACAAACAGAAGAGAGTTGAATCTGCTTTGGCTATTGAATTTAGTTATTGCATTTTTGCTTAGGAGGGCAATATTGAGTGCCGTACATGAACAGAGAAAAGGGTGGTGTGAAGGTCAAATGTCCCAAATAATGAATCGGCTAGGGCCGGCTGACATTCCTAGGCCTCTATTCTACAGGGGATGCATGTATGTATGTATGTAAAGTCTTTATTGCACAATATATAACAATATTAATATTAAACTAAGAAACGCAAAACAAGACAAAAACGCAAGGGCGCAAGGGTAAATCGCTTCTGTATCCGGTCAGATTGCATTGTTAGATCGATCTGACCACGTCCACTCTTTTGTATCCTTGGTCAGATCGATTGATTTATTCGCATTAACACTTTCGCATTTTTCTACACTAATGAAAAATTTCAATTACGGACCCAAGGCACCCCTTAGTATGATAAATATGAGGTAGGTTTAGGTTAGGTTAGGTTAGTGCTTCATCTGGCCCGGAGGGCCGCACCCACCGCGGCAGCGGAGCTTCGTGGACTTTCTGCGAAAGCCTATAAAATGCGAATAGATCTAATCGATCTGAGCAAGGATACAAAATACAATCTCTAGTGAGCGATAAACCACGTGGTCATCCCTTACATTTTGAGTGATAGATAAGAAAAACGTTACTAGCGTTTTTATCTAGATTGTATTGTTAGATCGATCTGACCAGCAGGCCTTTCGCGTAAACACACTCGCAATCACAATCGTCATTTTGAAAATCGAAGGCGTGTCTGCATACAAAATGAAACCAATTGTTTTGTTTTGAAGCCGATCGCGATTGCGAGTGAGTTACGCGAAAGGCCTGCAGCGCCTCTATTCTAGGCGGTAAAAACGATATCGTAGTTTGCCTGTTATGGTATTGTTATGACGTCAGCCGCCATTACTGTCAAGAAAATAAGAGCTATCAAAACGTTGACAATAAGATAACAGATCAAATACGATATTGTTTTTACCGTGTTGAATAGAGGCGCAGGTCCACTCTTTGTATCAGGTCGTTCGTCATTTGGTCAGATCGATTAGATCTGATTTGTTAGATTATATTCACAAAAGCATTTTTTCATAGTAGAGAGTTTTCACACTGTCATGATCGCAAATTGAATTATTCGTCTTTCTTCATGTAGCGTTTTTTCATATAGCGTTAATTTAATGTTCAGGTTTATTTTAATCGCAAAATCACCTGTAAATTATTTTAATAGTCGCATTTCTTCCCATTCCAAAAATCTAATTTGATAGAGCAGACGGAGCTCCTGTTTCTGGGTTATTTGGCCCTCTGGGCCTTATACAAAAACGAACCTAACCTAACCTATCTACGTATTACCATAAGAATAAACAATAACTACACGTAGAAGCGAATCTCCGTTACCCAGGCCCCAAATGCCGCGCTTTTAATACCTACTTCCCCCTTCACCCCGCTACTTCCGCGCCCAAAGTCAGGGCTGTCACTTGTGAAATATTTTAATCGGTTTATGGATGTGTTATACAAGTTTGGTCACGAAATATTATTTATGTGTTGCTTCAACGTGGAAACATTGTTGCAAAATGAGTTTTTTATATTTACGCTATATTAGGTAATAATATTTTCGATGATATTAAGATTAAGATTATCTCCAGAAAATTTAAATTGTCTTATGTGGCTAACACAATAACAATATCTTGGTTAATACTTATATATTCCGTCTGTCACGCTCCTGACTGACTAGACACCTCAGGTGTCGCCAGGCGTAGGTATTTAACGCGCCGAGCGCTCGTCGGGAGCCGGGAGTTTCGCTTCTACGTGTAGTTTTATTGTTTATTCTTATGGTATTACGATGTAATTACCAGGGTTCGGAGTTTTCATAGCACGGTTAGACGAAAGAGAGCTATGGAGTCGACGTTAACATTAAAATTCAACTCTTACGCATACTCATCCTCATGTGTTTATTTAATTGAAAAATTTAATTTTATTATCAATATGGATAATAACTATTACGTTTAATATTCATAACATTATGAGATTAATATTAAATAATATGTACATGAAACTAATTTTGTTTATAATTGTAATCTTTCATTACTTAGCTTAGCAGCTTTACTCAGGGGCTCAGGGCGAATATAAAAGCATTTAGGAATTAAATGAACTAATGAGTATGAGTATGAGTAACAGTTGAATTTTAATGTTAATGTCGACTCCATAGCTCTCTTTCGTCTTACCGTGCTATGAAAACTCCGAACCCTGGTAATTACTATCGTGAAAATTAGTAATGGGCAGGGTACGGGGTTTTCATAGCACGGTAAGACGAAAGAGAGCTATGGAGTCGACATTAACATTAAAATTCAACTGTTACTCATACTTATCCTCATTTGTGTATTTAATGCAAAATTTAATTTAATTATCAATTGAGATAATAGCTTTCTCTTTTAATATTCATAACATTCTGAGATTAATATTAAGTAATACGTACATGAAAATAATTTTCTTTATAATTGTAATCTTTCATTACTTAGCTTAGCAGCTTTACTCAAGGGCTCAGGGCGAATATAAAAGCATTTAGGAATTAAATGAAAAAATGAGTATGAGTATGAGTAAGAGATGAATTTTAATGTTAAAGTCGACTCCACTGCTCCCTTTCGTCTTACCGTGCTATGAAAACTCCAAACCATGGTAATGGGAAAAATTGGGAACGGAAAAACTGCGAATAATAAAATTCACGAACATAAATTATGCTAGATAAAAAATCGTTACATGAAGAAAATCGATTAAGAAAATTAACTATTTTGAAGGAACGCGATGTGAAAATTCGATAATATGAAAAAATGCTTTTGTTAGAATAATCTAACAAACCTGAGGGCCCTGCCAAGATGCATTGCGCTAACTAGCGTTTCTATTCGTCTCATTTTTAAACCAATCGAATAGCAACGTTAGTTAGCGCAATTCATCTTGGCAGGGCCCTCTGTCATCCCATACATTTTGAGTGATAGAAAAGAAAAGCGTTTAGCGTTTGAATTTTGGCTAGGGCCTCAGAGCGATAAACGACTTCTACGAGGACGGACGAGCAGGTAAAAACTACAAACCTATATGTTAGACTAATAAAAATTTAGAGCACCAGAATTCTAGTTCATACTTACTAATTTATTCTAATCAAGTAACAGCATTCGTGGGCCTAACTCTAGCTTCATTAGGTAAATACTTAATGAGCGCGATGCCACGCGTTCAACTAATTCACAAGTTCGCCTACGAGCACGGAATTAAAACAACGTCATTATACCTTCGTAATCAAAATAATTAGTTCATAATGTCTTTTAGTCAGTTCAATAAACTTATTATTAATTTAGTACCTGCGTAATTACCAATTATTATTTTTACAACTAATTTTTCTTTATTCTTTACCATGATTTACCTTTTTCATTTTTAGTTAAGATTGGATCTACGATCTACTTGTGACTAAGGGCCCTTACTAATCTAACTGTGAAACATGCTCTATTTCTGTTTCTGTCTTATTTGAATGATATTGTAACTAGTGGCAACTTTGTTGGTTAATGTTTATTCAAAGTGTATTATTCGTAAGTACCGTTTGCGTCCGGGTCTATATTGACTGACATAATTATTTTTAGTCATAATGTGCTTTAGGTCATAATCATCGCAAGTCATAACGTGTTTTTTTATCGAAACTGTTACTAATTCGGGATTTTTATAAATCAAACCTAACCTAACCTAGGCTTGTCTGCACGTTAGATATTTCAGAACTTCTGAAAAGTTTACAATTTCAGATATATAAAAAATTATGACTATCAAAAATTATGTCAACAATTACATTATAACCAATAAAATTATGGGAAACAAAAGGCTCCCTTTGCGTCCAAATTAAAAATAAAATAAAATAATCTCTGATGTTAAGAAGGTGATCTGAGTTTGGGATGTTTGTCTGTGTCTGTGTGTCTATGTGTCATGCGCAAGAGCCCGAGTGGGCCGATTTTAAAGCGGAATCGTCATCCTTATAATCTTCATCTTCTTCGAAAGACAATTCTCTCCTTATGAGGTTTTTTTTAAAGTCACAAGTCGAACATAACCTACGTAATCTTTAATTAATAAATGTTAAGGATATCCTGAAAACTTCATGGTTTTAGCTGAAAATAGCGTTTGATGAAATTCAATTCGATAAAATTATGGATTGCCTTTGTAAAGGCTTTGTTTGTGTCAGACAATCCTACTTAACTAGGAACATGTGTTTTTTTAAAAATATTTTGATATTCAGATATGTGTTTGTCAGCCGGATATTCGTTCTACATGTAACACGTGGACCCTGAGTTTTGAAGAGCTAGTAATGATGACGTAGCAATAAAAAGTACAGTCGACAGCATAAGCTTGCATTAAAAATAATTGTTTATTGAGGATTGTATGTATTTAAGAGGATTGTGAAGCTAAAAATCTCCATACAAAATGCGAAAACGTTTCTCTCCCCTTAAGGCTGCGGCTCCACTGAGGCGGAGACGAGCGGAGCGGAGCGGTGCTGTGCCAATATTAACCAATAGAATCTAAACTGACGTGCGCAAGGCGCGCTCGACGTGACCGCATGCGCCTTCTATTGGTTAATATTGGCACAGCACCGCTCCGCTCCGCTCGTCTCCGCCTCAGTGGAGCCGCACCCTAAACCTCGTCCTATTTTTACGATTTTTGAATATGTTGTAGATATCATGAAAAACTATGTCTGTACGCTTTCTTTTCCAAGAAAATATTTCTTAGAACGAAACAAATTTAAAAAACAAAAACAGAAAAGTACAGACCTAGGTCTTTATAATAACTACAACATATTCAAAAATCGTGGAAATCGGAGAGTTTTAGTTTTCGAAGTTTTGTATGGTTTTTTTTTGACAGCTACACGATCTTAGCGGCGCTTAACAATCCTCTTAACCTCGTAAGGCCCACCATACTACAAACAGGGAGTTTTTTATGAGTGGGACTTTGAATCTACCATCAAGGCAATAAAGTTCAATTACGTTTGTTCGATAATGCCATTTTCAGTTTATCAAGATAGGAAAATAAACCTTATTAACATTGTAACACAGTTCAAATTAAATTGCCTTGATCATGTACATTCCATTGCACACTGGGCCTTACGAGGTTAATTATGTTGATATTTATTATTACTGATATATTGTCTCTTCTAACATTTATTTATTATTTTAGGTCGAAATTTTAGTTCACGCTGTTTCTGTAAACTTTTTGTTGCCACTTTTTGCTTTTCTTATTTTCCTCAATCACCCAAAGGTTAGCTCGAACAGATCTATGAAGGGATAAATTCGCCTTTGTACTTTCCTATTTTGTAAATTTTGTATTTGCATTTCTGTGTTTTGTACAATAAAGTGTGTACATACATACGTACTGTCGACTACAAAAGAGATGTATCCTCTTGTTCCCCTTATTGCATTGTAATAAGGTCCAAAAGTGGGTACATCTCTTTGTAGTCGACTGTACATACATTTTTTGACGGGAACTGATATTTAATACAATCTCTTTGCAGCTATGAGAGTGGTCGATATTTAAATTAGTAATGGGCTGTTGTTTGATCGGTAGTTAAACTAACTAATGGTCAAAAAACGTTACTACTCGTAATGGTTAAAATCTCAAGGAAATGTGTCAAATTTTCCATTCCTTTTTCGAATTTTAACAATTAGTTAGTTTAACTACCGATCAAACAACAGGCCATTAGTGAGCGTATACTTAAAATACTGCTTCAGCTAGAGTGATGGAACCAGTAATGGACAAGGCACCAATGATGGACACTTGATCCTTATTAAATTTTACAAAAGATTTTACAAAGGATTATTCATTTGTTTTGCAACAATCAATTTAGGGCCGTATGAAATTTGAATTAAGAGTGAAGTGTCCATTACTGATGCCTGTCAGCTAAAAGTGTCCATCATTGGTGCCGTCACCCTATAAATCAGTAAAAGAAAACTTCAAAGGCTTATCGATTTAACAGGCCTCCATTCAAGACGGGACAAAACATATCGTATTTGACCTGTTATCGTATTGTCAACGTTTTGACAGCTCTTATTTACTTGACAGTAATGGCGGCCGAGTTAAAAACCGAAAAATCTTTACTGTACTGTTACGGCTCGTTAGTTTCGTCTTGAAAGCTCGTCCCAAAAACTGATTTTTTGATAGATACGTATTTATTTTATTACTTCCCAACACTGAAAAAAATAATTGGTCGTTTGTAACAAGATTGTGATTGTTGTGCATAAGCGTCTTGATCCCATACGAGCCTGACAAGACGATAGATACATCAACTAAGACGTTAGATACATCAAAAAAGATGTTAGTTGAATCACTAAAGAAATTGCTGTTGTTACTATCAGTTTTGGTTTATATAACAATCGACAAGTAAATTTATCTGCCATTTAAAGTTGGCTCCCTCCTTGTCTATTAATGTCAGATTTATTACTTTATCAAATATGTATCAAGAATCATCAGCAACATGCTTCGTCAAGAGTTTACAATAGTTAATCAGCAACATGCTTCGTCAACAATGTACATAAAGTAATCGGCAACATGCTTCGTCAACAGCGTACATAAACCAATCAGCAACATGCTTCGTCAAAAAAAAAAAAAAACTAATATAACTATACATAGTTATATATTTATATAACTAATATCTTAACTACTGTATTCATTTTACGTCAACTAAGTGAAAATCTCTCTTTGTTGGCTCTCATTTTTTTGAGTGAACGTAAATAATCGTTCCTTCATTGTTTAGTGCTACGTGACTTGTAGCGCGTAGCGGTACGCACCCGCTACGCAGTAGGCTACTACGCAGTGGCTTACGTAAGGCTAAACTTTCGACACAGATAAAGGTCCAAATAAATGTTGGCAAGCTTTTGAATGATAACGATATTGCTTCCGACGTGTTTTTCTATTCAAATTCAAATTCAAAACATTTATTTCGACCAACTGGGATCATTTAAGTTAGTTACAATATCTTAGCCTAAAGTTAGCAAATACAACCTAATTAATACATACAAAAACTATCGTTTTTAAGTTGACTGCCATTACTGTCAAGTAAATAAGAGCTATCAAAACGTTGACAACACGATAACAGGTCAAGGATGATATGGTTTTTCCGCCCAGAATAAATTACCTGAGTATTTTCGGCGTCATTTGTACAGGTTATGGCTGCACAATGGCCCATCATGGGCCAACGTAGGGACGGAGTGATGCGTAACAGTGAGATGCAAAAATATGTTGCTCGCTCTAAGGTGTAGATGCGTCCCGTACGTTGGCCCATGATGGGCCATCGTCTAGAGGGCCATTATGTTAGACACAACTCTGTCATAACTGATGGTAAAACCCACAGAATAAAGACTAAAGGCATAGAAACCGTACTAAATAAGAAGAAAATACATTATGGTTCACTTCTTTTTACTTATGGTTTTCATAGTGAGTTGGAAAGAGATGAATCTATAGCTGTTCTTTCGTTATTTGGTACATCGTCACAAGTAACGCGTGATTTGGACCTATAGACAAGGAAAGACAAATCCTTCCTATAGGAACGACAAAGAAGTCCCTGTGTAAAACCTTATGAAAATGACAGTTAAAGAAGAAAAAACAGACACTTTTTGTTTAATTTTTTCTCATGTAATACGTAATCTAAAAAGTAGAGAAAGATAGCTAGCTAGCTAGCTTTATTTTGTGGTAAAATCATATTGACTTTGACATTTTATCGTACTGTCAATTAAATAGCCATTATAAACATGACAGTAATGGCGGCCGAGTTAATAACAATACCATAATACGTCAAAGACAACATACGACAACATGACAAAAGCAATATGGTATAAACACTGGGTATAACCGAGTTAAATCGAACCCTGTATACATCGTACGACAAGAATCAATTGAATCCTTGACTGATGTTAACGAACTTCGGTCTTTATAATTGACCTCGTGAAGTGATCCGCCGAGACCAAGGTTCGATACAAACCGTTTATTGACGTAATAAACAACTTAGTTTGTTTAACCCAGAGTGGGGTAGGCAGAGCTACAGAATTACAAACATCTCTGAAAACTTGTTGATAATTCTATAACCACAATTTGCACAATTAGGCTAAGATGTTTACCAGCGTATTAGTGACAGGTTGCAAGCCCATCGCCTAACAGTACTACAAGCCTTTATTCCCTTAGTCGTCTCTTACGACATCCACGGGAAGACATGGAGTGGCACTATTCTAACTCAGCAAACACACGAGGCAAAAAAAAAAAAACAATTTATTAATTTTTATGATGTCCTAAAAGCTAATTTATGTCTTTTTAGGGTTCCGTACTAATTATAGAAAAACGGGACTTTATCGTCGGTCTGTCTAGGTCCTTTTCCCTGAAACGGCTAAAGTTATGGGGCTGAAATTTGAAATAATTTGACCTAGTATTCCAAACAGGGTTTCATAATTTGAAGTATGAAATTATATGTCTTAATACCGAAAAAATTGAGTCACCAAACAATGTGTTTCATTTTAACCTATTACGTGATAAACTCGTATTATTTGATAGCTCTCAAGTTAAATTGCTTTACTATTTTATTGTTCGTTTGTAAACTTAGTAAACTTTAAGTTATAATGGATGTGGAACGCAAAGAATCTCCCTGAAACCCAGCGGGTAAAGAACACCACATTCTTTTTCTAGTATTTACTACATTAAAAAAAATTAAGCTCTATCTGCCACTGCCTGGTATCACTTATAAATTACTGAAATACACTATTATCTCAAAAATATTTACAGGCACTAGAAAACAATCAATTCATTACAGCAAAAGCAAAATATTTGCTTAAACTTTTATGTTTTTTTTAGAAAACATAAATACTGCCACTGGAAAAACTTTGCATCGCAGTTTTTTTGTCGACAACAAAGCATAAGGTACAAAAATAGAAGTTACGGCTTTTGTTTACCATAAGAGCGGTAAAAATATCGCAAACGGTCGGGTTTTTAAAAGAAAGCAGGGGGGCCTAATATGGCTGCGGTTATCGCGTGACAAAGTGTGGATAAGGCATTCGTCACCTTCTGACACGTAAATAAGTACGAGAGTGACGGATGCTTTATCCACATTTGACGCGCGATATAGACGCAGAAATACTAGGCCCGCTGGTCTTCATAGGGTTGCTAATATTTCATACAAATATGACGTAGATGCGTGATGATGGGTCCCGGTGTTCGAGTCCGATACCCACCTAGTTGTGGTAGGACCTTGTACAAGGTCCGACCGGATCGCTACCACTATGCTAAGCTTTTCCTACCACAAAGCAGCAGTATTCACATTGTTGACAATCGATGAAATTACTAGCATAAGGGCATTCCATCTTAGTCCTCAGGGTTGGCAACGGATTTGCGGTCTTAGGATTGCAATCTTTAGATTGCAGTCTTGAGAATTCAAATGTTTATGGGTCACAGAACCCGCTTACCATCAGGTGGCCTGGTGTGTTCGTCTGCCTACTCCAACCCATGAAAAATATACTTAACCGGTTTTTAATTTTAAAAGAATTTTCGAATGTATACTCGTATATGTTGTTAAATTGATAATAAACTTTAAAACAGCACTGCTACCTTAGTACATACATACATACATACATAATCTCACGCCTTCGTTCCCAGAGAGGGGTAGGCAGAGCTACAAAATTACAAACATCTCTAAAAACTGGTTGATTATTCTATAACCACAATTTGCACAATTAGGCTAAGATGTTTACCAGCGTATTAGTGACAGGTTGCAAGCCCATCGCCTAACAGTACTACAAGCCTTTATTCCCTTAGTCGTCTCTTACAATATCCACGGGAAGACATGGAGTGGCACTATTCTAACTCGGCAACCACACGAGGCTTGGTGTTTGTTTATATTTACGCTAAACTAGGTACTATTACAGTTTTTAAAAATAAAAATTAACTCTTTTTTTACATAACGGTGTTAAATTGGACCAATCTATTTGTTAGATTACGCGTAATTGATTCACAAGTATTCACCATGATTTTTCACATTTTTTTATCTGTCTGTAAATCATCGTCTGTATTAACGTCATTAATTTAATTATGAAAGGTATAAAAAATGATTTTTAATTCCTTGAACCGGTAGTGGGTTGACCCGGTTTCGGTTCAACCGGGGCGTGTCCTTATCATTGTTACGAACGTCGCTAACCCTTGACTTATTTCGTCTATTGTCGATATATATCGACACTTATCTAATATCATATCATATTCGATAGTGTACTCGATACTTAGAAGAATAGCAGTATTTTGGTAGAGAAAAATCATTGAAAATGGCGTTGAAAATAAAAACAAACATTTACAAAATGAACATATTAATGTACTATAATGTATAAACCTGTAACAACCCATAATTATAATACTATAACATAATAGACAATAACGTAATCTCTCATTATTTACTCCGGAAGCACTGAACGAAAAAACGTCCTTGAAAACCAAGGTTCATTCCAAAAACCAATATATCTAGATTTAAAAACTTACCAATTTTAAAAGCGGCTATATCCGTTAATAAACAGTTGATTTTGAATTAAGAAAGTGATTGTGATTAAAGATTATGGCGGCGGTTTCCAAAATGGCGACGTCCGCGCGCGGTTCTCGGTTCGAACAACTGAGGGAGGGCTGGGCCGGGGCGCAGGGAGGAGGGAGATGTTTATATCGATGAAAGTAATCACTGTTTAAAATGTAGTTAGTGAATGGTAACTTCCTATTTACACGAAGAGAGAATGCTGGCAAACGGGCAAGAGAATGCTGCTAACCACGATATTATACAATTATAACATATGATGTTAGGCGATTACGAATGATTACTAGATATTATATTCTTCTTGACTTTAGAACTCAGCTCTGCTATCTGCTTGCCTAACAGGTTGTCTAAAGTCAAACTTATACAAGATATACTGCCTCAAATACCAATACGATAATAATATAACCCTCATACTCCGGTCCTATAAATATCAACATGGGAAATAAAAGGAAAAAAAATGGATTCGGTACTATAATAAGCACAAACAACAGCAAAAAACAATAAAAAAGAGAAGACAAGACTTAACTAAAAACGTGTGTGAATGTGTGTGTGTGTGTGGGTGCTAATGTTATTTTCAAATGGTAAATAAACAATTTGTATGACAAAATAATATAAACTCTACAAACGTTGTACAAACAGATCATCAGGCGAAGTGGTGGCTAGTTGGATATTTAAAAAGTATTAATTAGAGACATACAGGCATTACACATGCAATTAAGAATAGTGAGCACGGGGAATTATATCTTGGCTATCAAACAGGCATTCTCCTAAATATGTTTTGTCAAATTTGTGTACACTTAATAGGTTTATAAAAAAATGTTTGTGTGATCTTCCGTGCTGTCACCGAGCGGTCCCAACGGAAGACCAGCACTTGCTTAATAGCTGGCCTATGCTGAGTTGGGACCATTTCACAACAACTGTCCAACTTTGTGTAGCTTAATTTATTTATTTTTACTGGGTGTGTGTTGTTGTGAATAAATGTTTTTTCTTTTCTTACTTTCTTTTCAAATCATTAATAAAATTTACTAGTTAGTTACTATTTTTGCTGACAGTACTCGTGCTTATATCTCGAATCGTCATCAATCTATCTAGTTTACTCAATCGGTGTTCTTTAGATACAGCGGACATCCCGTAACCAACTTCAAGCTCTATCGTCGCATCACTTTCAAATACTTGTCATACACATTTTAAGTCGCTAACTTGCTACGCACATTAAATATTAACTCATATTAACAAACAAGGTAAATTAACATGAAACTATATTTACGGTTTACAAACAGTTGTTACAATACAACTTAAGTGACATTAAAAATAGGGCTAATTACGCAACTAATTATAGGTAAAAAAATACAAGCTTTTCTACTTAAAAAGGAGGTTACATCCACGCAGCTACTGTAATATCGATGTCGATACTCGATACCTGCCCCTCACTAGTATGTAAACATGTTCGCGCACGCTTGCCGGCCGGCGAGCGCCAACAGCCACACCGACACAGACCTGAGCCTCTATTCTAGGCGGTAAAACTATATCCTATTTGAACTGTTATGGTATTGTTATGACGTCAGCCGCCGTCAAGTAAATAAGAGCTATCAAAACGTTGACAATTCGATAACAGATCAAATACGATATTGTTTTTACCGTCTTGAATAGAGGCCCTGGCAAGCGCGGAGCCTTGGGCAGAGATGACAGTCTACACACATTCGCACTGCTAGATCAAAACAGTAACTCAAAATAAATCTGTATTTAAAAATCAACTTTAATTCAACTTCTATGAACTTGAAATAAAAATAGCAAGGATTTTGAGTTGATACTGTTTTGATCTAGCAGTGCGTATTATGTAGAATTACCGGGATCTTGTGCTGAAATAGGGAATATTCATGCCTTTTTTTCAGCTTCAATAAAAGCTGATTCATGTAACAGACAGTTGAGAAAAAGTATTTTTTGGATAGCTATAAAAATAACCAAGATATAAGCCAACAAAGATTGGTTCCTATCTCTTTCTAGCAACCGAAGAATTTAACATAGAGTTTATATGGCCGAAATTTTACATGACGTCACAGTGCATATCGGATCTCTCTGTCTATCATCCGTGTTTCTCGGCCGATTTTAATTTTAATTTCACTTTTCGTGATCTCTTTTACGGTATTTTTATATTTTGTTGAGAAATGCGATTTAAAAATCCACTCATATTCACTATTTTTTTTAAAGTAAAGTACAAGTTAAAAATCTACCAGCGCTTCCCAAGGCACCTGAGAAGAAGTGCTGTAAGAAATTGAGCAGATGGTCATTCTCTAATAGTTATTTATGTGACTGGTGTATAATGAGGCATTAATACACGAGTGTGGTTTTATGAAACGAGCCGAAACGCGAGTTTTATAATAAGATCACACGAGTGTTTTAATGCCTAATTATGTGTACAGTCGCATACATAATTTTATCTACATGCACATCATAAGTTTTCTACAATATTATGAGAAACCCGTATCTGTCGTTGCGTAGTGTCTTAATGTACCTGTATCTTAATTTTCATATTAAAGTATCGGTGACCGATAATTTAAAGTGTAAGATGCAACTACATCGATTACCGATACTTTAATGACATGTAATACTTTCATGTAAACATTAAAGTACAACCACAGATACAGGTTTCTTAATATAGGCCTTTTGCTTATAGTTTCTGAATATACTATAGGGAAGTTATGATATATATGTAGATAAAATAAATTATCTACTAATCTATTTTTATCACTTGCTAGTATAACTTATCGATGAATTTAATACACTCGTCCCAAGCTTCTATACTAAGTGGTAAACAATATGTTCCATGAAAAGGGACCTTATTGTCGATGGCGCTTCCGCCATTATTAAAGATGCTCCGATATAAATACAACGTCGCGTGACGCAGTGCGGCGCAAGCGCCATCGACAATAAGGTCCTTTTTCATAGATAACGCCACATATTGCTTCTGATAGGTATGTTCGATGTTATGATAGATCTTATTTAGTTGGCAGTAATGGCGGCTCAGTTTAAAACAAATAAGCAAGTCAAAAGGATTATTGTTTTACTGCGAACAATAGTCTCTATTTATGTTTGAGAAATGTACGTGTAAACACGTTTGTGTTTGGTAGGCGAGTGAAATTCAATAACAAAACCTAAGAAATAACTTTCAAATATTTATAGAATACTGACAATTGCAGAGTGACTTGGAATATCGGAATTTATTTGTTGGTAGATTTAGGGCTGATTTTTCAATGTCTAGATAACACGATCTGTCAGGTAAATTGTAGCTCTGACCTTTCCTTTGTCATAAGAAAGATAAGGACGGAGCTACAATTTACCTGACAGATCATGTTATCTGGAGATTGAAAAATCAGCCCTTATACGATAAAATGTGAAAATTTGTTTTATTTTACTCCTTAAAACTGACAAGTAAATCACGGGTAGTATGCATGTTGTAAAATAACAAACTAAAAAAAGAAACAGAAACACAAAAGGTATGTACAAAGGCGAACGTATCCCTATAAGGGATCTTGTCCAGTTAACATGTAACGTCCAACAATTAATTATACAGATGATAAAAATAAAAATAGCAAATAAATACGTAGATATATAGTTTTTCATGTCACGTCAAAAACCTGTAAACATTTGACGTGACTTGTCACGCCCATTTAGTCTTCTTATTATCCAGAAGAAATACCTACTTAATTTAGCTGAGGCTCTTTTTTACTCGGAAAAAACTATGTTGCTTTTGACATGTTATCATATTGTCAACGTTACGATAGCTCTACTTGACAGTAATGGCGGCCGAGTTAAAAACATGTAATTAGCTCTTAGTATCTACTTTTAAGTTAATTTTTGTTTTATAGCTGTTGGTTTTCCATAAATAAATAAATAAATAAATAAATAAATAAATAAATAAATAAATAAATAAATAAATAAATAAATAAATAAATAAATAAATAAATAAATAAATAAATAAATAAATAAATAAATAAATAAATAAATAAATAAATAAATAAATAAATAAATAAATAAATAAATAAATAAATAAATAAATAAATAAATAAATAAATAAATAAATAAATAAATAAATAAATAAATAAATAAATAAATAAATAAACAAATAAATAAATAAATAAATAAATGAATAAGTAAATAGATAAATAAATAAACAAGTAAATAAATAAACATGACAATGTCATAAGGTTAGTTAAGACTACATAATATGTCTGCGTAGCGCTCCTTCGTAGAGCGGCTACGAGGGAGTGCTACGCCTACGTGAAAGACCCTCGATCAAAATAGCCCGGGCGTCAATAGATTCGGGTTTGTTTTGAAACAAACTGAAGTAAACAAACTAAGAATCAAGAACTAACCTAACCTAACCCCCGTCAAAAAACAGGGATATCATTAGTTCAACGTGTGTATTTGTGTGTATGTGTGTCTGGATATCTGTGTGTATCGTGTGGCATGGTAACTGCCAGACAGAAAAAAAAAAAAGCTATTACAAGTTTAACGCGTGTATGTGTGTGTTTGTGTATCCGTGTGTTTGTGTATCTGTGTGTCTGTGTGTCTGTCTATGCCTCTATGGCATCTAAGCTCCCAAACGGGTGAACTGATTTTTGATTTTAAAAGAAAGGAGATGGTTTCTAGCTATGCTATTTTAATTCTGCTCGGAAATATGAACATGTTAGGTCTGGTTTGGGGTCACCAAAAACTCTTTTATGATAGGCTATTTTCATACAAACATGTTATTGGCCTAATTCATACGTTACCTTAATAATTAATAAAAGAAAATGTTTCCTTTACTCGCAGTAGTTGAGAAAAGCACTAACTATGTCTGCTGCGTACTTTCTACCCTATACCTACATTAGGTATGTATGTAAACTGTTTATTGCACATAAACAATTACAAGACATGTTTGCATCATATACGTAACTTTCCTTTCATAAACAAATACACAGACGGGAAGAAGAACTTACTACACACCATACGTTTTTATTTTTCATCACACTTGCTCGTAAATAGTGTCCTAACATGCTAGAAAAATCGTCCGTAAATACAAAATAATACCCGCGGGCCGTTTTTTTACCATTACGCCCTATCGTGCGTAATAGCTTTTTTTTTTAAATATAATACGTGGACTCTAACTATCATAATACGCCAGGACCCCAATTCTTTTGCCATTCGATATGAAGTTTCATTCGAGATGAAATGTCAGTTGCATACAATTTTCTGAAAATCTCGCATATAAACTATTGATCTCGACTGTCACTAGAATCGGACTCCTGAACACGTTTGACATTATCTGTGGTAAGTCATAGACAATGATGTAGTCTGCCGCTAATTTATAAATACTGATTATAAACTGTGTGATTCCAAAATAATAATTAATATTGTGCACATATTAAAATTTATATATCAATAAAAAACATGTCGTCATCAGAAAGAATGGATAATGCGACTCCGCCGGACATCGCCAACGCGGCTAAAATTATTAGTGACAATCTTAAGTTAAAAATATGATCTTTTGTCTGATTTTATTTCATTTCCTCGCAATTGTGATGAAAAACATTGTATGTTACACGGGTGGTAAAGGAAATACAAAGCTCGAGTCATTAACAGACTCTCGTTTGTAATTCTGTCTTTACCACCCATAATACACAATGTACTATTAGATTTTAGGAGAAAATAAGTTTCAAGACAAAGTGGAACAGAGACCCATTTTGATCCACATAACGCCCGAACCGTCGCCCACGCTGCCCCGACTAAAAAGGGTACACTTGACTGCCCTTAATATAACTTAATAGGACATTATTCCATAGTTCAGGGGCTATTCCTACTAAAGAAACTACACTGTACTTTTCTTGTCTTATGTAATAAACTGGGCCTCTATTCTTGGCAGTCAAATCCGGATCGTCTTTGACCTGTTATGGTATCGTTTTTAACTCGGCGGCGATTACTGTCAAGTAAATGAGAGCTATCAAAACGTTGACAATAGGTACGATAACAAGGTCTTTATTCTAGGCGGTAAAAACCATATCGTCTTTGACCAGAGGCTCTATTCAACACGGTAAAAACAATTATCGCTTTTGATCTGTTATCGTATTGTCAACGTGTTGATAGCTCTTATTTTCTTGACAGTAATGGCGGCTGACGTCACAACAATACCATAACAGGCAAACTACGATATCGTTTTTACCGCCTAGAATAGAGGCGCTGTTATGGTATTGTCAACGTTTTGATAGCTCTTATTTAAGGACCCATTACAGGTCAAATACGATATTGTTTTTACCGTCTTGAATAGAGCCGCAGGTCAAAGACGGTATGGTTTTTACTACTTACAATAATGGAGGCCCTGGTTCCTAGCGTAAAATACTGCGTTTGCGTCAAGTTTAAAGCTACGCGTCCACTGAGTCGGAATAGGAGCTGACGGATTTCTATAAATCCAGATATACCAAAGCAACAAATCCGTCCGCTCCGTATGCTCCAATTTCGCCCCCGGGCCTAGTATTGCTGCGTCTATATCGCGTGTCAAATGTGGATAAAGCATCCGTCACTCTCGTACTTATTTACGTGTCAGAAGGTGACGGATGCCTTATCCAAACTTTGTCACGCGATAAACGCAGCCATGTTTGAGCCCTTGGACTCGCAGCTTAAAGGTTGGCGCAGACATAACCGCTCGGCAACGCTCAAAATGTGACATTGAAAAGTGAGCTTTAATGTGTGTTATTACGATACATTTTTAGGGTTCCGAGTCAAACTATAAACCCTTATAGTTTCGCCATGTCCGTCCGTCCGTCTGTCGGTCCGCAGCCTATAGTAGCCCTCAACCAAACTGACGACTGGGGCCATAAAACCCTTGAGCTCGCGTTATCAGTTTCCCATTGTCTTGCATTGTCCTTGTCATTGTCCCTTGTATTGCACCTCACCCGAGTTTTATGGCCCCGGTCGTCAGTTTGGGTGAGGGCTACTATAGCTCAGAGACTCTTAGTACTAGAAAGCTGTAATTTGGCACGAATATACATATTAGTCACGCCAACAAAGTGATAAAATAAAATCTTGAAAAAAATTTTTTTTTAGTGTACCTGCCCTGCACGTAACGTGGTGATGCATTTTTTTTCTCATCTACCCTATAATAAGGGTGTGGTTGGATAGGTCTTTCAAAAATATTGTGGGTTTGTGAAAACAATTTTACGATTAAGGGGTCCGTTTATGAAATATTAAGCTTTAAAGCGCTAATTTTTGTTAGAGTCACGTGTCACTTTTCAATGTCTCACTTTGATCTGGTGCCGAGTGGTTTGTCTACTCTAACCTTAAACCGAAGAGTCAACCAAGGCGGCGATGGTGCGATTTTTAAAAGTTAACTATTTGTACCCGGCATGCGTTGCAATGCCACTTAAAGTAAAAAAGTTGACATCTATTGTTTGAGCCAGGAACCCTCGCGGGCGTCCCCAGAACACCCCACCAAAGTTTCATCACAATCTTGGGTTAGAAACGCATAGATGACAAATACAAACATTTATTTTTATTTATATTATAGATTACCGCCGTGATAGTCTCCATTGCGCAAAATCGTGGCAACGCCGATACTGAAAGAAAGACATTTACTTGCACAGAATATACTCTCAGTTGAAAAAGGAAAAATAAATAATACTATTCTAGACATTGCTCTTAAAAGAAACAACAACGACACTATATCGAAAACACTAATGCCAAAGTATTATTAGCTGTCGCAAGTTTGGAGACAATAATATATTTATGAGACGACATACAGTGATTGTACTACGGGGAATGTTGCTCATCAAAACTTTGCGACATTTATAGAATATCTAAATGAAATGAAGACGCAAAGGTCGAAGCTATTATGTACAAGTACATGCAGTGTGATAATTAGGGTTAGGAGTTTTGGTGGCATACTGTGTTTCTAAAATCCATGGAGTCGCTATTTCCGAATTATTATGTACATACAACCCTGATTCTTAATTGTTACTTTGTATTATATTTTTAAGTATTTGTAAATCTTGATCATTAAATTTACCCTGATTCTGACTTTCCGGTATTGTCATATTTCACAATGCATTCATTCATAAACCGCTGAATTAATTTTGGTATAAAGAATATCTCGGCTGTGAAAGCATAACAAAACAAATATCATTAGGTATGCATAAACCAAACTAGAAATGTATTTTAGTTTATTCTTACCACAAAAGACTGAAGCGGTATGTATATTATAATTAGAAAATAGCGACTCCATGGATTCAAGAACCACGTATGCCACCAAAATCCTAACCCTAGTAATAATAGCTCTGAAAAGTCTTTCGAATTCGGGTCAAGTCAGTTAGAGCGTATGAACGAGTGAGAGAGAAGTATAAATCCGAAGGTCGTTTTAAGACAACTGTAAATGACATGAGTTTCAGTTACGAGTACATACAGTCAAGGACTTTAATTGTTATGCCACTATGGAACCCTGTCGTAATGACAGCGTCAAACCACATGACAGAAATTACGTATAAATGAATGATTAACTTTATGCGACAGGGTTCGATAGTGGCATAACAATTAAAGTCCTTGACTGTACTTGTAACTTAACTTTTCTCAAACGTGCTCGGAAATGAGGGCTTTTCTTTTGTTTCATTCTATCATTTTTAAATGCTACCATTTTTATACTAAATCTAAAGGACCAAGGAAGTAATGCCATACAGCTAAAGTAATAAAAGGCGGTGGTGTCGTCAGCCGGCGGCGGGTGGCGGTTCATTGTGCGTGAAATTATCTTATATTTCCAACTTTTATTTAGCAATTAAGCTAATTCCACGTCAAAAAATGGAGCTCAATTTGTCGGAATATATTTGTATAATGTTCGTCCATTTTAAGGAAAGCTCAGGCTTTTTTCCGGGCGTCTAGGAAGCACTTTATTTTTCAGGAAGAAATATAGACTTCAAGTAGGTAATTATGAAATAAATATGCCAGCAGCGCGTTAATAAATGTAGGAGTGCCAAGAATTCACGGTTAAACAAATCGCACTGCTCTATCAAAACAGTATCAACTCAAAATCCTTGCTAATTTTGTTTCAAGTTCATTGAAGTTGTATTAAAGTTGATTTTAAAATACATTTGTATTTTGAGTTACTACTGTTTTGATCTAGCAGTGCGAAATGTTGGCAAGCATCGGTAGGCCCGCGCCAATAGTGAGCTAGTCTCATCGCGGCAAGACCTTTTTAACCGGAGTTTTTTTAATGGCGTACTTAAACAAGGTTGACCACCTGATGGTAAGTTAGTAAAAAGTCTGACGAAGAGCAAACGACTGCAGGGGCCTATTCTGCTAGGAATAACCATATTGTCTTTGAGATGACATGTTTTCGTATTATCAACGTTACGATAGTTCTTATTTACTTGACAGTCTTATTTTATCTTAATATTGGGTTCCTTATTAGGGCATGAATTCCGAGACCTCGGAATCTAGGACCAATTTTTGAGATATTAGACGGAGCAATTACCGGAACAGTTTCTATATCGAATTTGAATTCCGATATTGGGCCTATGAATATCGTAAATCCGATATTCATTACCTTGTAATTCCGGTATTGTTTAATATCGAAATAAACTTAGTATTTCGATGTTATCTGTGGAGTTGATACTTGATACTTGATACTTCTTTATTGATAATGTCAAATTACACGTCAGATTAAGTTCAAATTAGATTACAATATTGTATAAATTAATTAATGTATAAAATAGATAAATTTACGTAATAACGTCATTTGAAAGACATAAATTCGTCAAGACTGTAAAATGCTCGCTCGATCAACCATTTCTTTAGTCTATTTTTTAAGGCTGCGTTACTAGGCGCCGTTATAATCGTCTCGGGCAAGCGGTTGTACACCGCGGGCCCCAGCACGCGAGTATGTCTGCGCGTCTTTGCCAGCCTCCCAGGGAGCGATAGGAGTTTGTCTGCGTTGCGAGTGGAGTAACCATGAGTTTCGCCTCGTGTGCGGTACGAATTTAGATTTATACGGACCTGCCTGCCTGGTTTAGTTTCAAGCTCCAACACATAGATGACAGCACCTTCCATGCATTACATGTAGGGCATGCAGTATCGGACGATATTTCCAGTATCGGAATTGAAAGTCGGTATTGAATATAGAATAGAAAGCGTGTTTTTTGAATAGATCCCCAATTCCGATATTGAGATAGGATACCGAATTTCGATTCCGGTATTGGAAATAGTTCAATATTGTATGCGTAAAGCGTAATTCGGAGATTCCGATATTGAGGTTCAATATCGATTTTCAATTCCGATAGGTACTGGAAACCGTCCGATACTGTCTGCCCTGGTCCTTACAGATACACTTCGACCCTATGGGATCTTTTGTATAATTACCCCTCTTTTAGCGCTCAATCCAGTGCAGCCTCCACCCCTTCCAAAAACTGGATAGTGGAGTGCAATGGCAGTGCCTTGAAATCGTTTGGTTCTGGGTAGCCACAACCGAGGATATTCATTGTTACTCCTTGACAGTAATGGTGGCAGAGTTTAAATCAATACTATAAAATAAAAATAAACATGTCAAAGACATAAAGTTTTACCCAGTAGAATAGAGGTTCCTGATGGTAAGTGTGTAGATAAAAATACTGACACAAAGGAAAACTTTAAAAACACACCTGCTTCTTCTTGTTGACACCGGAATCTAATGAAATTTCGTTTGTCGAATTCAGACCATCCGTTCCACTGCTACAAACAAACAACCAATTATACTTACGAAGGTACGGTCACGGAAGTTAATTTGCTACCCATTTCAAAGAAAATCTGCTTGAAGATGTCATTGTCATTAGAGATGCCAAGTCATTTGTAATTGATAGGAAACTCAACCTTATTGCTGTAGAATGTCAGATTGACTTTGGACCTAAGGTGGGTCACAATCTAAATTCCTTGACTGTACATGTAAGGTCTGTTCATTCTTACTTGTCGTATAGTAAACAACTTTCTAACCTCAAAATGAACCTTTTTTGGCTAAAACAGCTATTTTAAACAAAATAAACCAATCACACTTGGGACACTTGTTTTTTTTCCCGTACAATTGCCTACAAATATGACTTTTAAATTTTGACCACCATTCAAAAACTTCTTGACCAATTTTATTGCTAAATAAAATTTACTTTAGATCATTAACTAAGGTTTAAATTTATGTACAATGAACTACTGTTAAAAACGAACCTTATTTTATAGGGATTTAAAAATTTAGTGCTGACCCGTCCATACAAAGTTTTACAACTTTGTATGAACGCGAGGTATTTATTTTTTCAAATCCTTATAATATGAAAGATCCGTTTTCAACAGAGATGAATTGTACATACATTTAAACCTTAGTTCATTAATGAACGATGAGTGTAACCAAATATTAAATTAGTTTAGAACTTTTTGAATGGTGGACAAAATTGAAAAGTCATATTTGTAGGCAATTGTATGGGAAAAAAACAAGTGTCCCTAATTATGTGACCACCACTGTATATAAGTATAGGGTCCAAAAATATTTCGCTCTTGGGCAGTGAGGCAGTGAGTGTTGGACGTAAGAAGCTTATCACAAATACCAAAGGCTGTGGAGCCAAAACGCTGGTTTTCCGTTGGAACACACGTAAGGTGATACAGAAGTTAGAAGTTATTACAATTGTATCATCTATAAGTAATAAAAGAACTAGGATAAGAATCTATAAATTCGTTTTAAGTTACTAAAGGAAATGTGTGCGAATTAAACTGTTACTTTTCTCATGTTAAAAAACCAAGTGCCTTATACAGTCAAGGAGTTTAATTGTTATGCCACTATGGAACCCTGTCGCATAACGTTAATCATTCATTTAAGCGTAATTTCTGTCATGTGGTTTGACGCTGTCATTATGACAGGGTTCCATAGTGGCATAACAATTAAAGTCCTTGACTGTACATAAAGCACGCGTGTAGCCGCAAACAACAAGCGAGGCTATATTTAGAACTCGGTGAAGAGAACTCCTGTAATGCATCCTTAAAAGTGCTCGGGCTTCGTGTTGCTTATTTAAATGCCTCATAACACTTTAACCGCTGTACTCGGCGTTATTTTACAGACGTGTTGCTTTTTTAAACTCCTGTATGAAAAATTGTCACTAAGTAACGATTTAATCGTCATTATCTGACTCTGACCCACCATAGAACTGTGTCACAGTAATATTAAAAGACAATTTCGTAGGCACTTCTTACGACTTGAATTATAACGTGACTGTGACACAGTTCTATGGTGGGTCAGGGCTCCATTGGTCTGACAGTACATACATACCCTCCTACGGCCCAGCATACAACGAAATGTTGTCAATGGAACCCTAACCTAACCTAACCTAACCTAACCTAACCCTACAACCGAGTAAATGATTGAATTCCGATACTTTTCTGGTACTGATCTGGGACGGATGCTAAGTAAATGTTTAGCATTACAATTAATATAAAGAAATACCGGAAATCCGGAATTCAATCATTTATCCAGTTGTAACCACTCTTTGATATGTCCTTTTGCGAAAAGTAGGTAAAAAACTCCGGTATGAATCGGTTTAGGTGGAAGAGGTTACATTCTTAACAAGTAACTTTCTGTGTAGATCATTTTCTTATTAGATCAGATTCAGATGAAGTCACTTTCTGAGGAGGCCAGGCTGCATAAACACATGTGCAAGAGCAATTTTTGTATTTAGCTCTAGTTTGGTAGGTTTTAGGTTATGTTAGTTCGTCAGCAGGCCCGAAGGCCAAAACACGCAGAAATAGTCCGTCATATCTCTTAAGTTGCTTTTAAAATATCTGGCAACTGAATTAATGATCTACACTTGAAAGTTACTTCCTAAGAAAATTGCTCCTTCCGCCTAAATGTTATTATTAAATGCAATTTTTCATTAACTGTTTTAGTGAGACTAAATTATTTTATCAATTAAATTCCAATTGAACTACTGGGAAAAAATCAGTCCCACTAGTTCTACTATCTGAATAATAGAACTAGTGGGAATAAAAATTCCCACTAGTTCTACCAGTGGAACTAGTGGGAATAGACCGAAAAATTCAGTCCCACTAGTTCTACTATCTGAAGTCCGTTGAATAATAGAACTAGTGGGAATAAAAATTCCCATTAGTTCCACCAGTAGAACTGTCGGTGGAACTAGTGGGAATAGACCCCCTTGTAAAGGCTGAAGGGATAGCTCGATTTCCATAAACGAGGTGTCGTTAGATTCGTCTTAGCGTCCCGGGTGTCACAAAGTACTTTTTTTTAATGGATAATTAGCGAAATGAAAAATGTATACATGATAAACTAACATTATATTGGCGGTATTATCCAAACAGCACTTGGGTTTTCAAAGCATGCTTTTTGTTTTTTGTTAATTGACCACACCAGCGTCAAAATTATTTCTAGCTATTTTATCGTTTCATTCTTGCAGTTAAAAACCTTTTAGAAACGATATCGATTAAAACGATAACATGTAGAATAGCACATATTGTTTATTGAACGATATCGCAAAAAAATGCAAGACCATAGAGCGTCCTCGGTAGGCATCTTGATAGCAATTAGCGTTACGATACCAACACGATATGAAAAAAATCTGTCATTTCGACACTTAAAAGCATTTTACAAACGATATACGATACGAAAACGAGATGCCGTGGGACTGTTTGAATAGCAAACTAAATTCAATACGATAACAGCGCCTCTATTCAAGATGGTAAAAACAATATCGTATTTGATCTGTTATCGTATTGTCAACGTTTTGATAGCTCTTATTTTCTTGACAGTAATGGCGGCTGACGTCATAACAATACCATAACAGGCAAACTACGATATCCTTTTTACCGCCTAGAATAGAGTCGCAGGTCAAAAACCTTATAAGGTTTAGCCTGTGTAGAATTGAGCCAGGCTCACGTCAGTACTATGAAGTACAGTACAGATATAGATATAGGTACCTATAGTATTCATCTTAACTATTGTCAGAGTGTCAAGAAAAAATCTATAAATAGCCTTATAATATTTTCTAATCCATATAGTTTCTTCTTTAACGCTGATATTTTTTGACAGAACATCTGTGTACTTTGAATTGCAAATCATCTATCGAAATAACCTTATTCACTCAACCAGCCTCTCCCACATTTTCTTCGCCTACCCAAATGGTTATGATATAGGTATCTATCTAGCTAATGCCAACCCAGTGCCAAGGTCGCATCGATCGGGATGGCGACAGGGATGCAGCTATCTAAAAATGGCGTCATCCCTTTCTGAAGGGTGAATTGCGACGCAATTTCAGACTGTTTGTAAACACAATTCTGATGCAATGAATTGTATACAAACTGCTTATATAATTTCTTACGGTGTTATCTGGTTAATCTATACTAATATTAGGTATAATCTATATCTACCTATATTATCTATACTAATATGATAAAAAGGTAAAGTTTGTGACGTTGTAAGGGGTAATCTCTGGATCTGCTGAACCGATTTTGAAAATTCTTTTACTAATAGAAAGCCACGTTATTGGTGAGTGTCATAGGCTACACAGGATGTTATGCAGAAGGTTGGACAAACTTCAGGGACTAACTCTGTAGGTCATACTCATCAACTTTTATTTTGGGACCAAAATCCAAATCGCGAAGAAAAAAAACAGCTGTTCCATACAAACTTTGAGGGCTGAAATGTATGGAACAGTTGTTTTTTTTTTTCGCGATTTGGATGTTGGTCCCATAATAAAAGTTGATGAGTATGACCTACAGAGTTAGTCCCTGAAGTTTGTTCAACCTTCTGCATAACATCCTGTATATTAACCCAAATGTTTAGTACCCAACGAAGTGAATGAATAATGAATATAAGTATTGCTATTTGTCCTCTGACAGTCGCCAAATGTTATGGACAGGGTTTGTGGCTAGAAATAGTCCAGGAAACCGTTTGTATTACCTTTCTTTGCCATAATGTAATTGTGTACTTACTTAATCACCGCAAGACGTAATTTATCTCAAGAGAAATATATCTAGTAGGTTAGGTTTGATTTATATACTGCGCATTATGACTTAAAATTATTATCACAGATTATATAGACCCGGCTAGCATTTATTTTATGGGAAAGCATTTTAGAACAAGCCTTGAATGTGAATGTTGGCTAGCGTTTCGGTTTTGCCAACGATTTCTCGATTCAGATGAGGTTGTTTAGTCATCCTATTACAAGGAGTTCAGAATCTGTAAGGGTCTGCTTCAAACTGGCTGGCCTTACGGTCGAACCGATGTTAAACAGATGTTAATTGAAATTTGCCGAGTGACTAGGTCAGTAGCTGTTTAGTTCCATAAGCTTTTCCAGTGCCTAAACGATATTGTAGTTTTCCTGTTATGGTATTTTTATGACGTCAGCCGCCATTACTGTCAAGAAAATAAGAGCTATCAAAACGTTCACAATACGATAACAGATCAAATGCGATATTGTTTTTACCATCTTGAATAGAGGCGCTGGGCCTCTTATTTCTTATGTATTATCCCTTCTTGCTCCGATAAGGTAACCAGCTTGCTGATGTCATGAGTATGACAATTCTAATTCTAGTTTGTCTCGACACGTACGAGGGGCGGCTGATAAGTAATCTCCTTGGTCAGAAATATATACAAAAATAATGCTGGCTGGTATGGATTTATATTCGTTTGTTATTCTATTTTCAAAATGTATTACATTCATTTGTTTATTGCATCACGTTTATTTGTCTCCTACAATTGTTTCAAACATGTCGGTAGTAAAAGTGAAAATGGATAAAATCGAGCAGCGTGCGGTGATTAAGTTTTTGACTAAAGAAGGGAATACGCCTTCGGAGATCAGACAGCGTATGTTACGTGTGTTTGGCAGTTTGTGTTCTTCCGAATTTGTTATAAAGTTTTGGTCAAAGCAGTTTAAGTTAGGTCGTGAGAGTCTGGAAGATGATCCTCGTAGCGGAAGACCAGTTTCGGCCGTCACCGATGAAAATGTAGCCAGGGTGAAAAAAATTATATTAGAGGACCGACGAGTGAAGCAGTGGGAGATAGCTAGAGATGTGGGCGTCAGTAAAGAGCGAGTCAATGAAATAATTCATGAGCATTTGAACATGTCCAAGGTTAGTGCACGTTGGGTCCCCAGAATGTTGACTGCATTTGACATGGAGAGGCGTGTCAAATGTTGCGAAGAGTTTTTGGAGATGAGTCGAGGGAAAGAGGAAGAAATAATTTCTAGAATTGTAACATGTGATGAGACTTGGATTCGACAATGGGACCCGGAAAGTAAGCAAGAGTCGTTACAGTGGAAATTTAAGGATGAGAAGCCGCCTCGGAAATTCAAGGTCTGTCCATCGGCAGGTAAACTTATGGCTACAATCTTTTGGGACACAGAAGGGATTTTGCTCATAGATTATTTACCGAAGAAAACTACAATGAATGCTGATTATTACTCAAACTTACTATACCAACTAAGAGAGACAATAAAAGAAAAACGGCGAGGTAAACTAAACAAAGGTATTCTGATTTTGCACGATAACGCACCAGTGCATACCGCCCGCACAACGAAGCTAGCAATTAAAGACAATGGCTTCGAAACCATTGACCACCCCCCTTATAGTCCAGATTTAGCCCCCTGTGACTATTTTCTGTTTAGACTTCTCAAGAAAGACCTCAGGGGACGAAGGTTTATGACCGATGACGAAATGAAGGCTGCGGTTACTGACTTTTTTGACGACAAACCGAAAGATTTTTTTTTTAATGGTTTAAATTCAATATTTGAAAAATTTAATAAGTGCATTTTACTAGCAGGGGACTATATAGAAAAATAAAAAAAAATTAGCCACGACAGTCTTTTGTTTCATTGTTAGGTAGATTACTTTTCAGCCGCCCCTCGTATTGTTATCGTATTGTTTATAACTCGGCCGTCATTACTATCAAGTAAATAAGAGCCATTATAACGATGACAATACGATGGCATGTAAAGCAATAAGGGTTTTCCGAGTAGAATAGAGGCAATCCAGAGCCACTACAGGGTGGAAAAAAATCATGGGCCCTGGAGGGTAACTACGTTAAATCCTTAAGTTAGATCATTTTACTTAAAGGAAACATTATTTTATTTTTAAAAAGAAACAAAACTACATTCAAAGATTTTCTAAAATTCTCTGGTCTGACCCGGGAATCGAACCAGCTAAAATTTAAAAAAAAACACTCGCTATTTTATTCTACTAAATGATTATTGAAGGATTATTATTCAGGATAACATCTGTCTAATAAACATTTCATCTTAAAAATAAAAAAGATCGTGAAATGTAACATTAATTATAGCGAGTATTTATTTCATGAATTTTTAGCTGCTTTGATTCCCGGGTTCGCTAAAGAATTCTAGAAAATCTTTGAATGCGGTTTTGTTTTATTTTGAAAATAAAAGAATGCTTCCTTTCAGTAAAATGATCTACCTTAAGGATTTAAGGCAGAACTTCCCCTCAAGGGCCCATAATTTTTTTCCACCCTGTATACTTAACTTCAACAATGTTACCTAATCGGAGCAGGATGGGATCAACTTTAGGCTTAACCAAACTAGTGCCCTAGTTTTCTAGGCCCACTTGTTATTTGCGTAACCAAGACAACATACTTACGTCACAACAAGATCATTACTCGTATAGTTCACGAAATAGGAATTGGCCGATATGGCCGAAGATATCGTATTGCCAACGTCACGACAGCTCTTGTTAACTTGTCAGTAATGTTAATTATCTATAAAAAAATCATGTTTGTTGTATGGGAGCACCCTCAAATATTTATTTTATTTTAAAATGAACATACTACTAAATATTCTGTTAATATTACAAGCGTCTACCGGTTGCCGTTATTAATATCGAGCAAAAAACGGCAAAAAAAAAAACACGTTTGTTGTATGGGAGCCCCCCTTAAACATTTATTTTGTTCTGTTTTTAATGCTTCTTGTTATAGCGGCACAGAAATACATCATCTGTGAAATTTTTAACAGTCTACCTATCACAGTTCATGATATACAGCGGTGACAGACAGACAGACGGACGGGGGAGTCTTAGTAATAGGGTCCCGTTTTTACCCATTGGGTACGGAACCCTAACAAAACGATACCATGTCAAAAGCAATGTGGTTTTACCGCGTGGAATATCGCCCCCTGTATCCCCTATTGACATAAGGTATTAAGTACCTATCCGGAAACGCAAAACGACTCTCAAAGGAATCCCAATAAAAACTCTAGGCAAGTCAATTATAATTGAAACTCAGGCGCAATGTTCAATACTGGTTTCCAATATCAAACCAGCTTAAGTAAACAAAGCTAACTCCCAGTATTCCATAAGCCTGTTAACATTCAATCGATACCCGGTAGTTGACGGGCAAGCAATACCTGAAAATAGATTTCCCGATGCACTAAGGGAACCAATCTTTATTGCGAAATGCATTATGATTGGAAGTCTACTGGTTTTAAACTTGAGTGCGAAGCTGATGCGTTTTCTAATACTAAGTAGATTACCTATAAATGTACAGTCACGAACTTTAATTTGGGACCCACCTTAGCTTAGGTCCAAAGTCATTCTGACATTCTACAACAATAAGGTTGAGTCTCCTATACGTCCTATGAGTTACAAATGATTTGGCATCTCTAATGACATTGACGACTTCAAGCCTATTTTTCTTGAAACGGGTCACAAATTAACGATCGCGATAGTACGTCAATAGGTATGGAATATTATTTTTATTTAGCTTAGTTTTTATCCTATACTCGAAAATCTAATTAACAAGGATCGGAAAAACGACCGTCATTTTGAAAACATAACCCTGTTCCGTATAGCAAAGACTTCCTTGATATTAATTAAAAATATTATTAGGTATTTTATAGATTTATTATACAATCTATTATATAAAATGCTAAGCTGATTGTTGATATATCAACGCACAGCCCAGACCGCTGGACCTAGAGACTTGAAATTTTGCACATAGATACCTTATATAGTGTAGAGATCCACTAAGGAAGGATTTTTGGAAATTCCACCCCTAAGGGGGTAAATTAGGGGAAAAACATTTGTATGAAAGTCCATCAGTTTTGAAGTTAGACGCTTCAAATTTTGCGTTTAGGTTGGCGATTGAATTTTAACTTATACGTGTCTCAGTGTTTATGATAATTTCAACCCCGAAGGGATGAAAAGGGGTAAAACGGATTGTTGATATATCAACGCACAGCCCAAACCTTAAGACCTAGAGACTTGACATTTTGCACATATATACCTTATATAGTGTAAAGATCCACTAAGGAAGGATTTTTGGAAATTCCACCCCTAAGGGGATGAAAATTGGTATGAAAGTCCGTCAGTTTTAGTTTAAGTTAGACTATTCAAATTTTGTGTTTAGGTTGAAAATTGAAAATAAATTTATACGTGTTTCAGCGTTTTTGATAATTTCATCCCCGAAGGGATGGAAAGGGGTAAAACTGACTGACTGATCGATCAACGCACAGCCTAAACCGCTGGACCTAGGGACTTGAAATTTGAAGGGAATATTCCTTGGGTACCCTAAGAAAGGATTTTTGGAAATTCATCCCCTAAAGGGTTAAAATAGGAAGTAGAAATTTGTATAGAAGATTCGTTATTTTTAAAATAAGCAATTTGGAAATTGGTATTTAGGCTATTGTTTATAAATAAAATATACTTCTTTCAGCGATTTAGAAAAAACTACCCCTAAGGGGTGTAAAGGGAGTTTTAGTTTGTTCCTCCTTCACGCTGCAATGGCGCTAGATGGATTTGGGTGAAATTTAGAATGGGATAGCTTATACCCTGGATTAACACATAGGAAAATCCCATCCCGGAAAATTTAAAGGTTCCCGAGGGAATAACGACAATATCTTTGGTATTTTTTGAAAAAGTCATCATGGGTGTCGTTTTCTTAGGTTGTGTTGACGCAGATTTCGAAAATGATATCAAATCAAGGATTCAAAATGGCCGCCATGATGTTTATTGAAAAAGTCGTCATTGGTATCATTTTCTTACATTTTGGGGACGCAGATTATGAAAATGATGTCAAATTTAGAATTCAAGCTGGCGGCAATGATGTTTTTTGAAAATGTTGTCACGGGTAACATTTTCTTAGTTTTTGGGGACGCATATAATTACTAATATAGAATAAAATTAGTAATTATTTGACAAAATTGCGCAATTAAATAATTTATTTCTCCTATGGCTTTTGCCAACCAGTGTGACAACATGAGACAGGTTTTGTACCTACATTCAGTTTTGTTAGTCTATATCAAAAGGAGCGGTGTCAGATTGAAGGCGATAAATGGGGAGTAGAAATTTGTATGGGAGATATCGAAATGGCTACATTAGGAAATTGATATTTAGGCTACTGTTTATAAATAAAATATACTGATTTCAGCGATTTAGAAAAAACTACCCCTTTAGGGGTAAACGGGGGTTTTAGTTATTTACTCCTTAACGCTGCAACGGCTAGATGGATTAGGATGAAATTTAAAATAGAGGTAGCACCCTGGATTAACACATAGAAAAATCCCATCCCGGAAAATTTAAAAGTTCCCGAGGGAATAACGACAATGTTTGGTGTTTTTTGAAAAACTCATCTTGGGTGTCATTTTCGTAGGTTGCCTTGACGCAGATTTCGAAAATGATATCAAATTTGGAATTCAAAATGGCCGTCATGATGTTTATTGAAAAAGTCGTCATTGGTATCATTTTCTTACATTTTGTGGACGCAGATTATGAAAATTATGTCAAATTTAGAATTCAAGATGGAGGCCATGATCTTTTTTAAAAAGTGGACATAATTGTCATTTTCTTAGATTTTGAGGACGCAGATTTCGAAAATGATGTGAAAGTATAGGTAGAAATTCAAAATGGAAATTCAATTATGTCTGTCGTCTGTCTGTTTGTTATGCTTTCACGGATTAACCCCGGAACCGAATTAGATTAATTTGGGTAAATTTGTTTGAACAATATTGTCTTTTTTTTTTCAGCGGCCACGGATGATATTTTGGGAGTTCCGCCATTTATAATGATAGATACCTACATTATAATTAGTATTAAGACTCATAATATAATATATGTAATACTGAACTATGATGGATATTTTAAGAGCAACCAAACTATCATGGGAGGGATGGTGCTTTGAGACGGCGAATTTAGACAGATTATCATTTACCGGGGATAACTAGGGGCACACCAGCGGATAAAATAAATGCATTCCGGCATCTACGATATGGGTATATATTAAAAAAAACACTACAAATATGCCAGGAACTACGAGTACACAATGATACACAGTCGGGGCAATATATGCGGCAGCTCTACTAAAAATTGGCGAAGATCGTATGGCGAGAGATAGTAACGATTTGAATACATTAAACCGCGAATTCTGTAATATTGTACAAAACACAGATGATCTAAAAAATAACGTGTACCCGATCTAAAAAACAATGTAAAGAATAGAGAATGTTTGTACAAACGAAATTGTCGGGCGGATAAATAAAAAAATATGGCTCACGTAGAAGGCGATGTTGTGGAGTATCTCTTGGTAGACAATGTCATAGACACAGAGCAAGTCACGTCCTACCCTTAGAGTTCCTGAACTCTTTGGAGGTATCGGGAGTGCCCTCCCGTAAGTTCATGGTTAAAGTTGACCCGGTAAATTTCGAGCTCAATATTACATGTGTTTGAAAGATCATTCTGGCCAGGGAGGGAGTCAAACTATAGAATTACTTAAAACTATTAATTTACTTAACTGTGATAAACGAGTGCTACGCGGACGAAGTCGCGGGCAAAAGCTAGTAATTTATATGTTCTTAGCGACAATTTTATTAATGAATGACACCGAAATGTTAATTAGAAAACAAAAATACACATACAAACAGTAAACCAATGTCAACGATTGCCCCAATGACCTCCGTAAACTGTGGACAAACTTTTTCGACTCATAAATAGGTCCTAAATTCACGTCGTTATGGAATAACAGGCGAAAATTTAAAAAAAGACATTCTTTTTGATTGGCGAAAGTATTTTTTTCCCGTAACCATTATGGTTTTATTCATTAATAATATTGTTGCTGAATACAAATAAATAATGGTATAATAAATGTAAAATACCTAATAATATTTTTAATTAACATCAGAAGGAAGTCTCTCCTGTACGGAACAGGGTAATTTTTTCAAAATGACGGGCGTTTTTCCGATCCTTGCTAATTAACGACCAAAATCTGACAGTTATCATCTTAATAGTTTAGTTATTTTCAAATTAGTTCAATAAACATGAATTAGAACTCGACCTACACTTGAACCAAAACGCAGTAAATCACAGCGAATATGCGCCCGTTGAGGTTAAGATTTTGTCTTGAATTAGATTTTAGATTAGGTATACAGTAAATTGAAAATTGAAAATCGTTTCGCCGGGTCAAAGGCAAAACCAACTATCTGCAAAATTTACAGTTTTTGACTTTTATATACCATTCGACTCAAAATTGTATTTTTTATCTAGTGGTAAAACCCACTATTTCGTAAGTCTCACCATTACCGAGTTATTGAATGCATAAACCGATTATTTACTTTTTTGGTTAAATTAAGAAGCAAATAGTTCGAGAAAAATATCTTTAATCTAATAGTTCGAGAATCAAAAACGAATAATTCGTATTAATTTGTGTACAATATTTGGAAATATATATGCAAAAAATACCATTTTGTTTTAGTTGGTTTCAGTTCTACATAATAATGTAAATGAAAGATAAAATTACTAATGGAAAAAACATTTAATTACATTTATAATTTTTTAGATCTTGAATATTGTAGTGAAATAGTAAAAATGTTCAAAGTAATAAAATACTATGTGAATATAGTCGGTTTTGGAATTTGGTATATCGGTATCTTTTGAGCAAACAGTTTAGAAGCAAAACCGATTAAGTTGTTAAAGTCGGTACTTCCCCACGCTGTCGGTGTCCCCCTCCCGCCTTACCGACCGTTAGTCGAATCTTGCGCAGCGAGCGGCGAGGTTGAAAAAGGTGTATTAATACGATTTAATAAGTTTTTGTTTGTGTTGTGTGTGTTATGACCAAGAAAAATGATTACTGATGAGCCAGAAACAAATATATCATCTTTAAAACATGGGGTACCTCCAGATAGTAAGTATTTTTTAGTATTTTAAATAGTTTTGAGGTTAGATTACGGTGGTGTGGTAAACTAAGTTTCGAATTACTTAATTAATAAAGTAGCAATTAGATAAAACGATTCGACTGTAAAATTACAAGTTAAGTACATGATTTTGTGACCAAGCAGTCAGTCCTATTAGCCGGCGCTTCAGGTAGGTACCTATTAGAATAATAATTGCAACAATGTGGTTCACGCGACATGTCATACCATTTTCTTTGAAAGTAAAGTGTGAGCCATAAAATGCTGCTTTGGTACCTTGAATAATGTATTATCTATCTACCTATGTATTTACGGAAACAATCACGCTTTTACGAGTATGTATGCCTGTTAGGCGCAAAGTTAGGTACTTACCACCTACCTACCTAAACAGTGTAGTTAGGTAATCACGACAGTTACTTTCTTAAAATTAGGTATTAGAAATGATGATAAAAATCGAAGTTCTTGGGTAAGGTAAAGATTTCTAGGAAAGTAGGTACGATTGTTTACTAAATAATTAATTATACTTTTATTAAACTGTTTTATTACAGATGACCTTCAAGACGAAATTTTTAAATCAGATGATGATGACTCGTTAATCTGTCAAGCCTATGATCAATTCCTTACACAATCTGATGTTAAGAACCAACAAGGTAAGACCAGCAGTTTGCATTTACCCATTCATCTATACCAATAGTAACGAGGTAAAGTTTGTGACGTCATGTGAGTGTAATCCTACTAATATCCTACTAATATTATAAATACGAAAGTTTGTGTGCGTGTGTGTGTTTGTGTTTCTAAATGATTAATTCTTCTATTTTATGCGTAATTTGAGTAGATACTGCATTAGGGTATTGGAATTGGTCTATGTGCATTTTAATACTTTTTAGGGTTCCGTACCCAAAGGGTAAAACGGGACCCTATTACTAAGACTTAGCTGTCCGTCTGTCCGTCTGTCCGTCTGTCCGTCTGTCCGACTGTCTGTCTGTCTGTCACCAAGCTGTATCTCACGAACCATGATAGCTAGACAGTTGAAATTTTCACAGAAAACCGAATAAAGTTAATATCCCATACAACAAACGTGATTTTTTATAGATAATGGTACGGAAGCCTTCGTGCGCGACTCCGACTCGCAATTGGCCGGTTTTTTCTTACTTAATGTTATTTTTTGTTTTCAGATGGATATATTGAATTGGAGAATGAAAATTATGTCTTTGATTTTATGCAACGAGAAAGGTCTAAGGAGAATAATAAAAACAAAACTGTTGAAGGTGAAAATGCCGCGTGTGAGTTCAGAAGAAAAGAAAATATAGATTTTTTGGAAGACCTTATAACATTAGAAGACTTAAGAGGGCCAGTTACATCAGCATTCTATGAAAATTTTGACGAGCCTTGTATTGAAAATTTTGACGATCCTTACCTGCTTGAATCGGACGATTTCACTGATGCTTCTTTTATTGCCACACTGACGTTAAAAGAAATACTTGATAATAGCTGGATTGTTATTAGTAATAAAACACAACAGAAGGATTCCGTAATAGCTGCTACTACCGCTGTAAGCGAAATCTTTCAGCGAGCTTGGAAAATAATCAAACCCAAAAGTCGCTGGCGTATACCAGAGCCCAACACTTGGAAGAGAAATGTGGCAAAAAAAAGGAGAGCTGATGGCCTTCCTTACATAACTCAAAATACATGTAGGCCGGCCAAAGTGCCAAAGACTGTAGACTGCTCAAGATGTAAATTCAAATGTACTGTAAATTTTAGTGAATCTGACCGCGATAGAATTTGCAGGAAATACTGGGCTCAACAAAGCTATACTGCAAAGAAAAATATGATTTTAAAGTTGATAGATGTAAATCCAATCAAAACTACAACTGTTCTTGATAGAAAACGAACCACAAAGAGATCTAACTCAAAGCAGTACCATTTCTATAAAGAAGGTGTAAAGACGCAGATATGCCAAAAATTCTTTTGCAGCTCCTTATGCATTTCCCCTTCTGTTATTACAGAAGCGGTAGAAAATCGAGATACGATGGGGTTTTATTCCCACGATTACGATCCTCGAGGACGACACGAGCCTCATAATAAAACGTCAGCAGAACAAGTTGAAGATGTTCGGCGCCATATAAATTCTTTCCCTAAGATGGAAAGTCATTTTGTGCGCAAAGATATCAAACGTCAATATCTAGATTGCAGTCTGTCAATTACAAAAATATATAGATTGTATGTAGAGGATTGTGAAAACAAGGGCATTAATCCGGTGTCAGAAGCTGTATATCGGAACATATTTGGCACCGAATTTAACCTAGGGTTTTTCATCCCTAAAAAAGACCAATGTCTCTTGTGCACCAAGTATCATCGTTTGGATATCGAAGAGAAAGCAAAAATGGAAGAAGAGTATACACAGCACATTCTAAGAAAAGATGCATGCAATAGCGAAAAACAAAGGGACAAGGAGAGAGCAGAAAAAGAAAATAACTTTATTTCGGCCTCTTTTGACTTGCAGGCAATTTTACAAATCCCTAGTGGAGATGTAGGTCTTTTATATTATTGCAGAAAACTTACCCTTTACAATCTGACAATTTATGAAAGCGCTCTTCCCAACGAAGCATTTTGTTTTGCATGGACGGAAATTAATGGCAAGAAAGGAAGCTGTGAGATAGGATCGATAATTTTACATTACTTGAGTGAAATTCCAAGTCACATCGACGAGGTTTCATTATTTTCAGATACATGTGGTGGACAAAACAGGAACCAAAACATAGCCGCAGTTTTATTATGGGCTGTCCATAAAATTGACAACCTAAAAATGATTGAACATAAATTTTTAGAGTCTGGTCACTCATACATGGAGGTGGACTCTATGCACAGCAGCATAGAATCGGCCCAAAAACACTCAAACATATATTCAATTACAGAGTGGTTAAACATTTTTCGACGGTCTCGATCTTCACTTCAGTGCAAGGGGAAAAAAAAGGGCCAAACTAAAAAACCCTATCATGTAAAAGAAATGAAGTACAATGACTTCAAAAATCTTAAGGAATTGTCCGTAAGTTTGATGATAACTAAAGGAAAAACTAGTAATGGACAACGTGTCAAGTGGCTAAAGATAAAGAGAATGCGTTACATCAAAGGCGAAACAAAAATATTTTTTAACTACGACATGAGTGACAACTTCTTTTACATTGATCTCGGTATCGTCGAACCGAACATTGAACCTTCTTTTGAATCACCATCACCAGCAAGAACACAAAACCAAAATCATCGCTATAGTACGCGACTTCGGTCTAAGCAAGTCAAACGAGTCAAGAAAGTTATCAATGAACCGCCACCGCCAACAGCAACAAATGGCCCATGTTTTCCACAAATGCTGCACCCATTGTATAAAGAACCTTTATGCATTTCGAAAGCCAAAAAAGCAGATCTATTGAAACTTTGTGAAAAAGGAGTCATTCCTGATGAATATCATGGCTGGTTTCAAAGTTTGGCAGTTGATGGCAAAAAAGTAGATCGAGTGCCCGACGTTACGGTTTCTGATGAATCAGAGGAACCTAGCACCGATACTGATTGAAATGATGGTATTCTGACTAACGAGATCCTATTTGTAACAGTCTATTTAATACATTTTTTTTAATGAAAATTGTGTAATTTGTGTTTTTTTAAATAATGAATAAACGCTACTTCTTGATATATCTTTAGTTTATTTTGTGTTCATTTATTTGTTATGTTGTACAGACTGGAAATACAAAGTAAACGATTCAAGGTAATAAAATCCAGTTATTTTATAAAGTTATTACAGTTTTGCTTTCAATGTTTAATTTCATAGTATATTTAAATAGAATGGCAGAACCAACTATTTTTTTCAGTTTTTTTAAAATATTTGAAAACGAATGTCTTGGTAAACAGCTTAAGAAGTCAAATTTCAAACATACCTTTAAACAATCATTTTTATAAAATCTCTTCCAATCATAACAACTACTTTTGCAGATAATGCTTGTTTTGTAATATAGAGGCAAAAACAACTAAAAGATGGAGTTCTTTTTTATTTTTATTTTTTTTGTACTAATGATGGTTATTATTTGCATTGTTCATGTAATTATTGGATACATAGATAATAATAGTATAATCTGTTGCTCACATAACTGAGATTTTATCATTAATAAGGTCCTAATTTCAAGTCCAGACTTTCCAAACGGGTTTTCTCCAAAACATTTAGTGACTTTTATGGACGAAATAGTCGGTTTTGCCTTTGACCCGGCGGTTTATTCATTTAACAAGTTTTAGGTTACGAAAGTTGTTGAGGCCTCCTAGTAGATAATTAGTTTATCTGTAGCAGGAGGTCTCGCTCTTCCAAATGTAGTACAATATTATTTGCTAAAATGAAAATTTATATTCTTTATCAACTAAAACAAAATATATTAATACTAGGTGTGTGTGCGTGTGTACGTGTGTGTGTGTGTGTGTGTGTGCGCATGCTTGCGTGTGTGTGTTTTACATTTTTAAGTTCAAGGTTATACATTTTTATATGTATTAATTATATTTATGGGGTATCACGAAATTTATTTGTATCTCATATGTGTAATAATTATATGGTTATTCTTGGTGACTTGCAGTTTGCAGTTTCACTCATTACTTTATTAGGTATATCCTCTGTGTCGTCGTAGTTGAGTTCATGCAGCCACTTCAACACAGCCCCTTTACAGTTATAAGTTATTAATGGGTAGATATTTAATGCTTTGTTGATTGTATTATAAATGCGAGCATTAAATTATTACTAAATGATTACTATCCGCTTTTTGGAAGGGGTGGAGGCTGCATTGGATTAAGCGCTAAGCGTACATACATACATACATTAAATCACGTCTGTTTTCCAGAGGGGTAGGCAGAGACCACTTCTTTCTACCTGCTACGATCCTGACGAATCTCTTTCGCTTCTTCCACATTCATACATCGAGTCACGCTAAGCGTAATTGCCCAAAAGATCCAATAGGGTCGAAGTGTATTCGTAAGGACCCCACCAATAAGATAAGATAAGATAGTAAATGTTTTAGGGTTGTTACGTAACAACCAACCCATAGGTACGTAACCCAACAATTTCAACCATAGATTTTGGAATAATCTAAGTGTTTAGTTGTGGTAAGGCCTTGTGCAAGGTCCATCCTGATTACTACCATCTTATCTTTTACCCTACCGCCATTCAGCAGTGTTCGCACTGTTGTGTTCCGGTGTGGGTACAAGACAACCGATGAAATTACTAGCATAGAGGCATTCCATCTTAGTCCTCAGGTTTGGAAACGCATTTGAAGTGTTAGGATTACAGTCTTGAGATTGTAGTCTTGAGAATTCAAATGTCTATTGGGTCTCAGATCGCATTTATCATGTGGCCTGAGTGCTCGAGTGCCTTCACCTTACCATAAAAAGATAATCATACCTTACAACTTATTTACCAGATTATTATTCAAGTGAAACAAGTACATACTCGTAGAATACAGGGCCAGCTTTTTAAACTTCAGCCAGTGTTTTGCTATAGAACATTACTACAGAGGCCGGGACAAAAGTGCTTTTCTCAAACATAATAATAATTCATTTAAAAAATTAAAACAAAAATTACAAAGTCAAATTACTAGGAGTGCATAAACATTAAAAGTAACCTACCTATACAGTGCTCAGTCATCCGCGCTGTGTCGGGTGCGCCCGCCCGCCCGCCGGTGACCCGCAGAGCACCGCCTGCGATCTAAGTTGCACTACGCACCCCTAATTACCTTTGTTCTCCGAGTACTTTAGATAAACATGCAAACGCTTTGGTTGGATGCACGGCTTAGTATATTTAAAAAAACAGCTATCTAGCCTGTTCATAAACACAGCCCAGTTACAGTTTACACTAAAAAAATCGTGTATTGTTTTTTTTTAATACGCACAGTGGCAGAATGGCATGATGCCTGTGCCACAAAATTGTGTGGAATGGAAATTAAAAAAAGAGGCCTTGCCGGCCTGCACGATTTGTATGAAATTCCATAAACGACCTCTTGTCCTAGCCGCACCTGAAACGTCATACTTGGCGGCCTATTATAAGGAACATAACATCAATATTTCATGGCATGTTTGAGAAAATATAATACTGTTCGCGAAGTCTGTTGCATAAGCGATTAACAGGATTTTTACTAAAATACCTCTCACCCACGCTTGAAATGCACTGAGAGCAGAGAGCTTTGCATTTATAAGAGGATTTCTAAACGTGGGCGGTTGATCCGTATCCGTACGAACTTGAATGTTGGAGGGTGCTTTGTGAGTGATTAGATATTAAAGATTGTAAGAAGGAAATATGTGCAAGTCGCTTCTATTATTTTTATGATGAGCGCGAATAAATTTTTCTATGCATTAAAGAATCTTACTTATATTATAAATGCAAAAGTTAGGATGTTTGTTACCATACTGAACCACGACGTCACAAGTCAGTATGCACTGTACCGGTACCAAATGAATGATAAAAACAAGTAATTTGTAATTTTGGTCGTGAAAAATTGCGTTTAAGTACATAACTAGTTGCCATACAATTCATTTTTAATTTAATAGCAAGGATTCTGATAATACCATTGAATTTACTATTGGATGAAAAAAAAGCACAATATTTTCAAAAGTTTAAGGTCTCATAACCTTAAATTATTTTGATACTTTTTTTTTTGTTTGTATTCACTTTGTTATTATAATATTACTAGAATAGGTAGGTATATACTAAAGTTCAACATGAGCCATCCCTATTTACATTTATTTAAATCTAAGTACTTAGCTCTCAGATTCCTAGTCTAAGTAATTGGAAATTATCTATTCCAATCTATAAAATAATATAGTTGACATCACAACAATGGAACGCTATCGTATTTCTAGTTATGTTCTGTGTCCTTTAGATCCTGCAAGCACTATAGATGAACACGCATGAACACCAATCATTATGAACCCTGAATCAAACAATAATGATCACTATCTAGTTGAAATAAGATCCTAGCCCTAGCCGTTATATTTCTGGTGAAGGTTTAGGTTTCAGAGGAAAGTGGGGGCAGTCGATACGTTAGCGCATGCGATTTGAAACGCTGTAATTGTACGTGGTAAATTGAAAACGGTGGAATTTGTACCTTAAGGACGGTGTTTATGAATGAATTTTGAGTAGATGTCGTGCCTAGTGCAGATTTCACAAAGGATTTGATAAATTTCATTCTAGAAGCAGGATATTGGAAGTGGGGGTTTCGAGGAAGGCAATAGGAGGGGTGATGAGGTGTTAGAAAAGAGCTAGTTATGTTTGATTTGTCATTAAGCCAGAAAAATGGTCAAGGTCATTTCATAACAAGCAGGAAAATAACGTCAACCTAATAATAACAAATATAATTATGATCAATTTGTAACGTAACAATAACAAAATGATCGTTATCCCTTTGAGTGGCAAGCAGCCTTATAAGGGCCTCTCAAAAAAACAATTAATACTGGGATCCCTTTGAAACGCGTTTTATTTTCGCTTAATGTTCCTATCATTTCGCATAAAATCGTTTGGCATAACACCCTTTTAGGCTGATATTGCAGAATTTAATAAACGTCTATTGTGTAGATTAAGTTGGGTTAGGTTAGTTTTTGTTTTTAATAACAATTAAAATAAAACCCTTTCTATTGTAAAAACCGTTTTAGGACAAACAATTTTATGCGAAATGATACATTATGCGAAACAACCACTATGCGACAAAATTCAAATTAAAACTAACTTTATACTTACTTTTATAGTGTTCTTGCCACGTTAAGGGTTATGAAAAATATTTGTTAATTTATTTGACCGTTTGCCTGGCAAAATTATACAATTTGTTTTTATACTAAACAGCTTTTCGAACGTAGTTAAATTAAATTATGCTATTGTCATGCAAATTAAACGGCACCCTAATTATATACCTACCTCCGAGAATCATTAGTCTCCTTAGGGTTCTCGGGTAAAAACAGAGGTTCTTGTTTATACACGTTATCTATTTCAACCGACTAAAACAACAGTGAGGCTACAAGTTGCTTAACGCTAATGTAAACGATATTCGAAAACTGATAAAATGTATGGAATTGACGTAGGCGCTCGACGCGACCGTCTGACAGCTAACGTCAATCCTACATTGTGGATAACGATAACGAACGCCGAATGCTTCTTGTCTAGGGCCTCAGATTCCATTATGCCAGAGGGCCCTGCCAAGATGCATTGCGCTAACTAGCGTTTCTATTCGATTCGTTTTTAAACCAATCGCGTCACTGGTAGATGACGTGATACTAAAAGTCACGTGATCTATCAGTGACGCGATTGGTTTAAAAATGAAACGAATAGAAACGCTAGTTAGCGCAATGCATCTTGGCAGGGCCTTTTTCTACAAAATAACCAAGCTAAGTACTGTATTTTTATCGCAATACCTATCCATAAACGTTGTTTACTTAGACCTAAAAGGGTACCGTCTGGCGTTATTCCAACAGCCGTAAAATGTACGCAGACGGACTAGGAAATTGGTCGGAGCTTCACGGCCTGAATGATACTTATACCGAATTAAGGTCAATTCCAACTCCGCAGTCGAGACAGAAGCTAATGAGTACAATGCTGGTATTGTCTTATACTTCTGTTACCCTCAGCTGAGTGGTTATAAGGATTTTTAGTGAACTGGCATACATTTAGAAAATAATTGTTTATAAAAAAGTATAAAAGTAAGCTTTGTAAACGATTGTATTTTTTGATACGAGTATTGTCGCCCATATTATGTTGAATTTGTTAATACCCTCTTTACTAACTTTGATTTAATGGTCAATCTCACAACCATATGTTAATATCTATCAAGCCGTTATCCATACATACATACCTACACTCGAAAAACAAAATCCTCCTACTGAACCAGTCCAGACAGTACAGATCCAGGGTTGGCAACGCGCTTACTTCTGGTGTTGCAGGCGTCCATAGGCTACGGTAACCGCTTACCATCAGGCGAGCCGTAAGCTTGGTTGCAACCGTCGTGGTATAAAAAAAAGGCGGGTATAGTACATTACTGCACAGACCGGGAAATAGGCCGTTGTGGGACGAGTAGAGTCAGCGTGGCCGAGACGCAGTCGAGGCCGCGATATATACGAGTCCAGCAAGATGTGAGAAAATTTAACACAATTGTTAATAATATTAAACACAGTCCCAACATTCCCTTGAAAAAAAGAACAGACACGTACGATTTAGTATGACACTGAAATAAAGCATTAAATAAAATCACAAATTATTTAAACGTAATAAATTCAATTTGAATAAAATATAGTTTAAACTATAACATTTATTACGCGTTTATGTTATTTCCGCAATTTATTTTGTTTATGAACGCAATTTCTATTAAAAAAATGTCAAACTATTTGACACACCTTTAAATATGTTGTATATGCTGTTTGAAAAGGCTTAACTTTTTAGTCTATGACATTTAAAAAGTAAAATATACAAGGATTAATTTTGATTGCACGAGTGTTTGGCTGTTTGGAGATAGTTATCCTAGTCCAAACATGGTTTTAAAAAGTAAATCACCAGGTACGTAATGAAATTTCATACATTTTTCGCGGTCGCTGCCGTTGGTAAATAATAACTTTGTTTTTTTTAATTTTGCCTGGGCCTGAAACTTAGAACTTCGCGGGCTGATTTGACAACAGTAAGGTTAACATTTCCGAGCATGTGGGAGAAAAATATGTCTAATTTTAGACTCTACAATCTACGGAAGAAAATCTATATGTTTAGGTTTGAACAGCGACATCTATCGTATAATTTAAGTGTCTTAAGCTTGCCTTTTCTGCGACTTGATATATAAATATTTTTAGCACGTTTTGATGTATCAGTTTTATTCGTTTCTTTTACTTTATTATTATTATTTTAACCACGACGACACGTTACACGTTAGCCTAGCTAAGGTAGTGATCCTGCCTACGAATCTAGACGTCTCAGGTTCGATTCCCGGTATGGCAAATATTTGTGAGATGAGAACACGAGTAGGTATTTGTTCTAGAGTCTTGGATGTTTTCTAAGTATTTGAGTATTTATTTATCTATATAAGTGTTTACATTGTTATCTAGTACTAGTACTATGGGTTAGTAGTGTTAGTACAAGCCCTAGAGCTTGTGGCGTCAAAATACGTGCCTAAAACGGCGCCGCCAATTTTATGTTAGCAAGATTGTAAAAAGTAAACAATAATGGCTACACTCTCCGCTACTCAGCGAGGACGCATTTCTTCTCTTAGGTAGACAATTTTGTACTTGTAAAACAATTAAAGTAATACCTAAGTTACTTGAGTTATAATTTATTGTACCACCACTGCAACGACTCCCCGCTACGCAACTCCAAAAGTTTAATTTGGGATTGGGTGAATTTAGTTTGAGTTGGTCCCCTGATATACTTATATTTATTTTTGATTTAATAAGGCCGGATTTTAAAAAATATATCGCCCGTCAACAAAAATTAGGCCATCACCATAATATAATCGGTGGAAAGTTACATTTATACCTACTTACATTTTACCCGTTCATACACCCATCAAAAATCTCTTAAGGATTAATAATATCGCTACATTATTTCGATATTATGCAATGCAGGGCAGTATAGGTACATACATATCGAAATATCAGTACATAAATAAGTAGATATATATCTATTACCAGTATAGTTCGATGACGTTATCAGGGAAGCCAATCTGAACAGCCAGACAGTACTCTACATTTTATTTCATTATGTATGTAACTAGGAACACAATTCTGCTGACATGCTTGCATTTATATGCAAAACGTTATTGGCACTACTCACGAAGTCGACAGTCATGAAATAATATTAAGAAAGTTAATAGTGTTGTCTTGAGCGAGTTGAGATATATAAGACAATATGGCTTTAGTTGGAACCGTAACTCACTTGTTTTTTGTTTTACCATAAACCATAAGTTACTCGTAAAGTCAATGGATAGGTACCTACCCATTTTGTAATTTCTTCTTAGACAACTAACGATTTGATATTGCGTGATTGCACTTTGTTAAGAAGACCACCAGCTTGATGCCGTTAGATACTACACAAAATATCACATTCGCAAAACATCATACTAGCAAAAAATCATATACGCATAACATCATACTAGCAAAACATATACGCATAACATCATACTAGCAAAACACGATATTCGAAAAACATGATATTTACAAATAGTCGGGTTTGGTTATAAAATCGTAGGTAGGTTTAGGTTATGCTAGGTTTACAGTAGGCTCGGAGGACCAGACCACCCAGAAATAGGAGCTCCGCGGTAGTGGAGCTCCATCGAAACTGTTTAATTCGTGTCTTACTAATAATGATGTTTTGCTAATGTAATGTTTTGCTACTTCCTGACGATTTGCGAATATCATGTTTTTCGAAAATTATATCCAACGACGGAGGTGCCTGATGGTCAGACCATACCCAGAAGATGACAGGGCTGACCTGATTCGGAATCGACGCACAAAGGACGACATGGACATGGAAATTCATAGAATTTAGCAGTTGGACGAGTATTTTTTCAAGACAAGGAATAGGGAAACGAGCACTCAGGCCACCTGATGGTAAATGAGATCTAAAACTCATAAACATTTGCATTCTCAAGTTTATAATTTCAAAACCGCAATCCTAAGGCTGCATAAGCGTTGCCAACCCAGAGGACTAAGATGGAATGCGTCATCGTCATCATAACTTAAGAGCTATGCTCTTCTCGGTGGAGTGCCCGCGATTCCTCCCTATTGTTTGCTAGGTTCTTGAGATCTTGATACGACACGACCTTAACTCTCTCTTACGCCTGTTTAACCTTAAATTATCCCTTCCTTTTTTAAAATAAAATTATAACGTCGTATCAAGTGCTCTATCATCTTCCCTCCTCTATTTTCTATCGTCTTTCCTTCTCTTTTCTTTTACAGTATAAAGTACTTGTTCATTTGTTTTCTTCTCCGTTCAACTAATTCCCTCCATCCTTCTCCAACACCATATTTCAAATGCTTGTAGCCCCTCTCATTATTCGTGTTCCTCAATTTAAAGGTTGTGGTGGTGGCGATCCGGATGGACCTTGCACCAGCGCCTTTATTTTAGGCGATAAAAACCATATCGTCTTTGACCTGTTATGGTATTGTTTTTAACTCGGCCACTTTTACTGCTGAGTAAATAAGAGCTATCAAAACATTGACAACACGATAAAAAGTCAAAGACGATTTGGTTTTTACCGCCTAGACTCTCAGCCCTGTAACTTAATATCTTATGCTGAAGAAAAGAAGCATTATGGCAGAATTAAAGTTAGTCAAAAAAATATTTTAAATTCCTTGATGATACTGTTCTATTTTGTATGTATCGGCATGCGAGTTAATATTGATAATATATATCTAATAAATAAACTCAATCCATGTATGTTTTTTCGTGACATGAGACTTGACGGCTTGATTGATTTTTAAAATGCGAGTTTTAATTCGCACCTTCAGAACAATAGTGACCTACTTAATTCAAAATTTCAGCTTTCAAACTTCAAGTCATAAATTTATTATTATAGAGACTTAACTCGAAATTTAAAATTATTGTATTAGGTACTTCACTATTGTGCTAAAGGTGTGAATTATTGCTCTTCATCCCTGAAATGTCATTGTTTAACTTTTGATGACGCGCATGTATATCGCTTGTTACACAGATATTTCAATGGAATAAGGTCAGAATATAAACATATCTTTGACGTCGACTGAAACACATTTTGTATGCGGAAAATGTAGAAACATCCCGCCTTTTGAATATCGGAAGCTAAAGCCGTGTATTATCATCGAAAAACTATGCATACTTAAGTGCCTCTCCATGTTTACTGTGGCTGCATAGTGCAAGATGCGGCGCATCGATCGTTGCGACCCACTTGCAGGTCATCGCGTGCCCTCGCTATTCAGCTAACCTAATGAGCGGGCGTTCACTGCGGCTTGCATTCGACGGTTCATAGCTTTTTTTTTTCATATTATTCTTCTAACATGCGATCGGTCTTTAGATGACCATAAGCAGTTCTTGTCGCTTAGAATTTAGAGTCGTGTGAGGTGTTCCCATCCATTGACGGGCCACCTTAATGTTTTTCTCATGATGTGATGTCCCAAATGTGCTGCCGTTTTAGGCGTCTCTGTTTCAAGGGTTCACTTAGTGCTGAGGCAAGGTTATTTTGGTGATTAACTAGGCTATTTCTGTAAGATTTTATCATGCGATCTGCTTCTTCGTTCACGGTTCATAGCTGGCTTTGTTCAATTGAAGATTAACCCTTAGGGGAAAGTTGCTAGGATTTTTTTACGGTACCGAAGTCAAACTAGGAACCCTTATAATTTCGCCATGTCAGATCTGTCTGTATGTCACACTCACTTTTTCTCAAAGTTACAATATTTAAATTTTGTGCACATATACCTAGATATTTATACCGCGTAGGTAGGTACCTACAAAGATCAATGACGGGTATCGAAGCAAGGTTGGCTTACCAAAGGCAGAGCCTTATTAAGGAACAATAAAGATAAATATGTTTATTCAGTAAGTAGGCCGCACGGGCATTTATAAAGGTCAAAATTCTACCAGCGCGTCCCAAGTTGTTTTAAACATGAGTTTGAGCCAAAAAAAATACCAATGAAAGTTATCTTCGATAAGAAATATATAACTTTGAAGGGTATTTTTTTAAATGAGTTTTAGCCGTTATAACAAAACACGTGCTCATTATTTTTTCATGTTCTTAAACATACACTCCTCAACACTGTCTAGGGATATTTTACTTTTATTGACATAGCTCAAAAAGCTTTAAAGCTATAAAATAGTTTTTAATGTGCTTTTGTTACTGGCTCTATGTCTCATAATTTCACAAATAAAAAAATAAAAAATTGGACGCGGGAAAGTTAAATGAAAATTTTCTTCGCCATATTGAATTCTCTGTTTTTATGTATGCATTGGTTTAATAAAAAAATTTGATTGTTTTTTAAACATGGATGTCTTAAATTGACTCTTATGATTTTGTCGGAATCATGCAACGTCAATATTTAACCCGGGGAGAAATGGTTAGAGCAGTAGACATGATTGAAGGCGGTGCAGTTCAACGCCACTACTCAAAGTGTGATTTCGAGATTGTGGTCTGGCTATCGGGTGACTACCTAGTGAGGTTGCCGAACGGCATCAAGGCAGTAAGCGGATTACTACTGCAAGACAGGAACGTTTTTTACAAAGAGCAGAAAAAGAACAAAATTCTACCGCTGTCCAATTGGTTCTAAAATTACAGTCGGAACACGGTGTACTTGGGAGTGACGAAACTGTGAGAATTAGGTTGCATGGAGTTGGTCTTCATGCTCGTAGGCCGCTTCGGATACCACCATTACGTAGGTAGAGGCAATCGCGGACTCCGATTACAATGGGCAAGAGAACATTTGGCCTGGGATGATCACCAATGGTCTAGAGTGTCATTTTCAGACGAATCTCGGTTCGGGTTCCATCCAGATTCACGAAGAACACGTGAATGGCGAACTCCTGCACGTGCAAGCCGCCTTCGGCACCCTCAGGAAGTCCATCCGTATCGTGGAGGAACAATCATGGTGTGGGTGGGAATACGCCTGCTCGGTGGTAGGACTGACCTCATTACGATACAGGGCACTCTAACCGCTGAAAAATACCGCAATGATCTGCTGAGACCAGTAATCTTACCACTTCGATCACAAATTGGTCAAGATTTTATACTCATGCATGATAATGCCCTGCCACACACGGCTCGACTAGTGAGTCAATGGTTAGAGGAGCCCAATGTCGCAGTCCTGAACTGGCCCGCCCATTCCCCCGACTTAAATCCTATCGAGCACGCATGCGATATGCTCCAGCGAAGGTCTTTGAGCAATTTCCCTGACAATCTCAGGACGGAAGATGAACCCTTTGAGCACCTCCGCCGCACCTGGAGTTTTATCCCACAAGAAGACATCGATACCCTAATTTTAAGCAAGCGGAACCGGTGCCGAAGGTTAATTAACGTCCGCGATGCTTTTACAGATTACTAGTGTTTTTTTTTTGCATAATTGTCATGTTCACAACTTTTGTTTTTAATTAAACCACCAAAACATAAACAAAAAAAATCCAGATGTTTTCCATAATTTTTTTAATCTAATAAAAAATAAAACAAGAAAATCTTTTTTTATTATTACGTCATAAGTTCGATAATAAATTGAGGTATATTTTGGTATAAATATGTTTTAAGAAATCTTTCGTAGACTTTTAGATATTTTAGAATTATTAAAATATCCCTAGACAATGTTGATGTGTGTATAATCAAACCAGTAGGCAACTAGCTATTCTTTTTTCCCGACTGCGGCGGAGGGTTATGTTTTTCACCGTCATGTATGTCCAGTTCTATGTTCCCCGCTACAGCAAAAACGGCTTGGACGATTTTGACAAATGAGGTATCATTGGATTCGTCTTCGCAGCTAGAGTGTCATAGGATACCTAAACTGTTAACATTGAAATTACAACAATGGCCAAATGACAATTATTAACATATGTACCTAGGTATATCGACGACAGTATAAAAAATGCAGTCGGGTTTTTAAAGCTTGCTTTTCATAGAGTTATTGAACAAATTCTCTACAGAAGTTAGAGGTTTAGTCACTTTTCAGTACTTTGGAGGACAATTTCTCCCAACAGGTTGAGATTGGGCAGCTAAAAAAACATACGTGTCTGTTATTTTAGACTTCTCTCTAACATATAGGTATACACCTTTCCTTGTCAGTAACGGTCAGTTTGTTTACATTCTTTATCTCGTCTCATTGGTCGTTCTTTAACAACTTTTTAGCCAGATTATTTGCAGATAGTAGGTAAAAACTATTTCCCGCTTTTCGTATAGGAATCGGTTTGACCGAGATTACAGCCAGACTAAGGTTAGGTAAGAATAGAGTGACCGCCCACAATCCCCGTCACCTTCGTGAAAGCGTCAGACCAATTGGGTCGCGTTTCAAATAGAACATATTCCATAGCACTGTGGTCCATAACAAGGCCTACCTTTATTACATTACTAAATAAAGAAAATATAGTACATTGTTGCCTAGGCGCGGAAAGTAAGGGATTTCCTGACGAGGTGGTTAGCAGGCCGAGCAATAGCGAGGCCTGCTAAAATACGAGTCAGGAAATTCTCGTTTCCGCCGAGGCATACATATTGCTTTTTTCAAACAATGCGAGGAAATTATACAAGTAAATACATGGTAGATAAGGTTTAAGTATTTTTAAAACACCTTTGACAAATTCGGAGAGAATGTTTGTTTGCGTCATACGAGTATTAGTAGCGATAGTTTGACGCACAACGAGCCGCCGCCCGCCGCCGCCGCTCCGCAGAGCCCCGCCGCGCCGCCGTCCCTCACTGCGCCCCCACAAGTTGGGTGTACGGGATTTTTTTCATGGTCCTTTCGATATTATACGCAATAGAGAGCACTTTTAAAAATCAATATGGACATGGACGGAAAGTGTTTTCATATGTTTTTTTTTTAAAAAGAAGCATTTTCCGTCCTTGTGTTTCAATCGGAAAACCGTTCTTTCCGAGCATGTTTGAGAAAAAGTTATTTATATTTAGATTGATTTGAGACTGCCATAACTCATAAGTGTCATAACAATGGATTTATAAAGTATCTACACTTTTGTAAAATAATACGGGTTATTCCCACCTGTTACCACCAATTTGTTACTACTGGTAACACCTGGGATTTTTTTCTCATATTTTAGCAGTGGTAACTAACGGCAATAAAAATTCCCAACTGTTACCACTAACTACTGGGTTTTTTCCCTATTAGTTATCACTACAAACTTCAATGTTCAAAGTAGGGCCTCTGTTTAAAGGCAATTATTGCGCAAAGTAATCCCGTGTAAGCGCACCTTAAGGTAAAACACCTTAATATTGGGAACGCCCACCTAAGAGAACGAAAATGTGAAGAGCGGGTGTTAATTAATGGAGGAGGAAAGAGGAATTTTAGACCACTGACCAAGCGAAACACATTTGCCGCTACACTCGAGGAAAATTAAAACGGGTCAATTTTAATACAATTACTACGGTCGAGTAGGTCAGATGAAACTTTTGGAGCTTATTACAATGCAAAAATTGGATACATCAATTACGCCCCTTGTCATAATACATTTCAATGACAAATTCTAAGTAATCCATTAATTATCGAATTTTACTTCGTAAAATGATATTTTCTGGTAAAACTATTATATTTTCAGGATGTACATAAGGTCTGTTCATCCTTACTTGTCTTATATAGTAAACAACTTTCTAACCTCAAAATGAACCTTTTTTGGCTAAAATAGCTATTTTAAACAAATTAAAGCAATCACAGACAATACATTGGCCAAGTGATGTCCAAAATGTTTACTCAGTTTACTTTATTTACGATAAAAGAGCTGTTTCCGCCAATAAAGGTTCATTTTGAGGTTAGAAAGTTGTTTACTATATAAGACAAGTAAGAATGAACAGACCTTAGGTTATGTTAGGTTGGGTTAGACATAGACTACCCAAAAAAAATTACTCAAGCGGCCTTTCGATGAAATAATAATTCTTCGTAATGATAAGGTCGTTAAAAGGTGTTTTTCGGTAAAATAATAGGTACAGTCGAGTTCATAAACATGAATACACTTTAGTACCTTGTCTATTTAATGTCATATTCAAACTGCCATATACGAATTATCACGGCGCTTAAAGTGACAAGGTACTAAAATGTTATACGTATTTATGAACTCGACTGTACCCGTTCTAAGCATGTGAAAGATGTTTGTTGGCCGACTGTTCGTAAATCTGTAGGTTTAGTACCAATTTCACCATACGATGTTAACCACTTAACAGACGATTAGAGCGTTAACAGCTGTCAAAATATGAACTAACAGTCGATTAACATTGATTAAATTTAACATCGTACGGTGAAGTTGGTTTCCCGTTTTAATTGCCTTTTAGTGTAAATTCAGTAACAACGTAACTCAGAAATAACCAACAAGATAAAAGTCATATATTTTTTATTTTCTTCTTATACCACCATAGTAAGATAGAATTCTGTTATTTTGTTTTTTACATGATTGTTTATGGCTACTCACTAAATAGATTTTACAATAGGAGATTACATTTGTTACAAGTCGACTCACGTAAAAAGAGCCCTGAGCGACCTACCTGCGCAGTGAGCAAATTACGGACCAAATTGATAGGCGCGGCGGGGGGAGCGATAACCGCTTCGCTTGCTGCCACGCTATTGGTTCCCAGTAATACACTCTTATCTATGATTGGTTTGTTAGTAGACACCATGCGCAAACACATCCCCTCTACTAGCCGCTCGGAGCTCTTTTTACGCGATTCGACCTGTATATTAAAATTGGCTAAAAAGCCTTTGAATTGAAAAACTTGTTATATAATATGAATGCCTTACTTGTGTTTTTTAACTTGAAGCACTATTGTTATTATACAGCAGCTACATCCACTATTTAAATATGATCTATGTATGTATTGTACAACACAATATGGGATATTCCCACCTGTTACCACCAATTTGTTACCACTGGTAACTACTGGGAATAAAAATTCCCAGCTGATACCACTAAACTAATTGGTGGTAGTTATCACCAAATATTTTAGTGGTAACAAATGGGAAAAATATTCCCACTTTTTACCACCGAGTAATTTAGTGGTAACAGGTGGGAAAAAAAATCCCAGCTGTTACCAGTGGTAACAAATTGGTGGTAACAGGTGGGAATAACCCCACAATATCTATGTCGTTCCATATCAGCTCTAATTCAAAAGTAATCTCTAAATGTAGACGTGTCAAAATGTTAATGTTAGAAATCACAATCGCGAAGGCGAGGAGGCAGCGACGTCGTGGCATGGTCGAGGCGATGTCTTTGTAAAGAGTCCGAGGCGCAGGGGCGGGAGCTATGCTTTGTTCAAACTCATTCAGCGAAATGACAAAATAGAGGTTGCGTCGCATGCCCCCGCCACGTCCTAACCTCTGCCTTGACTGAATCGTAATACCAAAAAAGGCGGTTAACTGCAATGTTAACTAGCATTATAATGTCAAAGCATTATATACTCTATCGGGAACCACATTAAATTTAAAATGCTAGTACAGTCAAAGACTTATTTGCTACCCAAATTAGGTCTAAAGTCAATCTGACATTCTACAACAATAAGGTTGAGTTTCCTATAAGTTATAAACGATTTGGGATCTCTAATGAGTAGGGTTAGGATTTAGGTGGCATATCGTGGTTCTAGAATCCATGGAGTCGCTATTTCCTAATTATTATAATACATGACACTTTGATTTTGACCTTCAGTATGGTCATATTTCAAAATGAACTAAATATTTTCTTAGTTCGGTTACTCCATACCTGGTAATATTTGCTTGTTTGTTCCAAAATTCATTTAAATTGCTTTAGCGGTTTAATGTATAAATTAATTTTGAAATATTAAAATACTGAAGGTCTAAATCAAAATGATAAGGATGTATTATAATAAATACAAAATAGCGACTCAATGGATTCTAGAATCACGATTTGCCACCAAAAGTCCTAACTCTACTAATGACATTGACGACTTCAAGCATTTCTTTTCACGGTTCGCAAATTAACGTTCGTGACCGTATTACTATGCAGTTACTGCTGTTAGGCGCCTTATTTGGTATTACGCCAGTCGACGCTGTCTCGAATCTTATGTCGTGTATGAGCGACTTCCCTTAGTCTAGAATAAAAAATTTGACATATCTAGATTTCGAAATTAATTTGTATTCGGACCTGTCATCCACTATTTTATTTCTATTATAGTTCCACTGTATCGTTCACTTTCAACTTAAAACATTTGCACGGCACGCACCCAGGAGGTATGGAGGAGTTGATTTATTTAGCACCCTGTATGAAATTACCACAATTTCATTTTTCATAAGGAAACATCCCGTTTTATTTTCTGTTTCACATTTCGACATGCGACATCGCATTTAACCTTTGCATGGCGATGGAAATTTTCATCATAACATAATGCTTAATTTTTTTTGGCAACTAACAAGGTAGGGTAAATGGTCAATAACTGGTCATTTCAAGATTTCATTCAGTTACTTGTCAAATCTACCAACAAAACTTTTTAGACGAGTGATTGACTTCTATCTCATTCGATGGTAAGTAAATACAGTCGAGGCTAGAGGTTGTTAGTTTAGTAACAGCCAGTGAAAGTGAATTCACTTCACCATTCAATTCACCAAATAGTATTTTATAATTTAATCCACAGACATCATTACTTAACGGGACCCATTACTAAATCTACGCTGTTCGTCTGTCTTAAAAGAGCTGTATTTTGTTTAACTGAGAGAAATCTGTTTTATTTTACAAAAATAAGTTTTATAACGACGGATTTTAAAAACAGTATAAAAAATACAAGAATCTTTTCTGTCTTTGTTCAGTCTTAAAAACGGTACATACATACAAGCGTCAAATTTAACAAAAACGGCGAAACGGAACCGTCGGGTGCGTTAACATATTTTGATAAACGTGCTGTTACTTAGGCAGATGCTGGCCAGTTAATTATTCATTTACCCTACTTGCAAAATTTCCTTACACACTCTGCGATCCTTGGGATGCTTCCTCATTTTTTTAGATAGTGTGGTAACGTCATCAGGTGGCTAGCGGGGCCGCTAGGGCTTCGGGTGGCGGTGCAGCAGCACTAGCTAGTAGCGGTGCCGGCTCGGGTACATCGTGCCCGGCGTCTGCACGGGGTAGCCTGACGTTATGCTGCCGGGCTTGGATGTCTGCGGAAAATAATAGAACATTATCTTTAAGAGGATTGTAAACTGGCGCTTAAATTGTGTAGCAGTTTTTTTTTTCTTGCATATTTAGCTCCGGGCGATAACGTTTCTGATTCCCTAAATCAAGTCCGATTTCCACGATTTTTGAATATGTTGTAGTGATTATGAAAAACTAGGTAGTGTACAATCGGACCTTCCCTACGGCACTACTAAACCGCACTACTGACCTAAACTGGCATCATAAATATGAAGTAGGTTTAGGTTATGTTAGTTTTCAGCAGGCCCGCAGGGCCAAACCACCCAGAAATAGGAGCTCCTCAGAGGATTGTGAACAAACGCTTAGATCGCGTAGCTGTCCAAAAAAGTCCATACAAATTTTGCTGGGCGATAACGTTTCTCACCTCCAAAATGAAATCCGATTTCATAAAACGTAATTTTGAATACTTTATTTGCCTAATTTATTTTTTTATATATACGTCGTTTTAATTGTTATAAAAAATGGTTTTTTATACAAATTAGAATGTCAAGCGGAATGACCGTAATGACAATGCTATAATGGTTATTAAATAACAGTTATTACCATGGCAACGCTCATAATAGAAACTGGTGTTACCTGCAGCGAGTGCTGCTGCGGCGCGTGGATGGCGAGGTGGCGCGACACGGGCGGCGGCGCCGCGTACACCACGCCCGCGCCCGCGCCCGCGTGCCCCGCCTCGCTCAGCCCGATCAGCACCTGCTGCGGCTGGGGGACAACAATCATAAAAACCCGGACAGGACCCTGTCGGACCATGCTCAGTGTACGGTTCCAAAGCCGTTATTACAAACACAAAAATCTATCTCAAAAAACAACATGTTATACATATTCTATTTAATATTATTTGGTGCTGTCATCATAATCATCACCAGCTTATACTAGTCCACTGCTGGACGTAGGCCCCTCCCTTTGCACGACGCCGAGCACGATGGGCTGCCACTCTCATCAAACTCTTGCCAGCCACCTTGCGAAAATCGCCGCTCCACCTAGTCTGAGGGCGCCATACACAGCGTTTGCCAATCCGAGGTCTCCACTCGGGACCCGATAATTCCAGGGGTAATCCGTTCTGCGGCACATGTGGCCGGCCCAATGCCACTGCAAGCTGCTAATTCGATGGGCTACATCGATAACTTAAGTTCGCTATCAGATCACCTCATTACGGATCCGATCCTTTAGAGAAACTCCCAACATAGCCCTCTCCACAGCTCGCTGAGTGACTTTAAATTTATGGACCAGCCCCACCGTGAGTGTTCACATTTCGGCTCCGTATGTTATCATAATAGGTAGGACGCACTGATTGAAGACTTTTTTGTCTTTAGACTCTGTGGAATAGACGACGTGAAGACTCAACGTAATTTCCCATACGCTGCCCAACCCAGCTGTATTCTTCTGTTGGGTTATCTCTTGAATTTTTTCCTACCCAACTGCAGAGTTTGCCCCAGGTAGACATATTCTTTGACAACTTCGAGTACATCGCCCTATACTGCAATCGGTCCCGGTGTGAGATGTTCATAATCTTGGTTTTATCCACGTTGATCCGGAGACCGATGAGTTAAGAAGAATCAGCTAGATTGTTCAGCATATGTTGTAGATCTTGCAACGTTTCGGCCAGAATAACGATGTCGTCTGCAAATCGCAAGTGAGAGATGTACTCGCCAGACCGGCGTCCCGAACATATCCTCCAGTACATTTGTGAACACTTTGGGGGAGATCACATCCCCTTGTTTCACACGTCGATGCAGGCGGATAGATCTAGTCCACTGATTCTGTACTTGGATATATCGCCAGTCTACTTGGCACCGTCGCATGGATTCCAGAACTGACCAGGTTTCGATAGAGTCAAAAGCCTTCTCATAGTCCACAAATGCACAGGGGCTGATCGTCTTCTGTATAATCTGCCACACTTCGTGCAAGGCGGTTCTTAATAACTCTTGAAAACAGTTTGTAGACGTGGCTTAGGAGTGAAATGGGACGGTAGTTCTTTAGCAGGGGTTTGTATACCCTTTTAAAGAACCACACGACCCTACTCCACGCCTCTTGAGTTCTTCGATTGAAGAGAGCGGTGTTGAGGATGTTCTGGAGCTCCTTCACTACAGGTGTGCCTCCTGCTTTTAGGAGCTCAGTTGTAACACCGTCCTTCCCGGGAGCTTTTCCATTCTTAAACTGTTTAAGAGCCATCTCGATTTCGTGTAGGCTAATTTCTAGCATGTCCTTAGTAAAGTGACGGGTTAATGGGGCTGTAGTCTTCATTTTTGGGATCAGATGGAGATAAACGGCTCTCAAATCCTCAACTTCCGAAAGGCTTAGAGCAACGATTACTCCGCTGTCTGTGGTCAGCTTTGTCAGATGGCTTCTCCCAAGTGACTGGACAAGAACTTTAGACCCCCAATTTAGCTCAATCGCTCGTTCAATAGAGCATGTATTGACGCATCGGAGGTTGTGTCGCACCAATCCAATCTTCTTGTTGAGAGCCCGACGTTCTGACGGAGTGACAGGTGGGCTTTCACGTCGTTCTCTAAGATCGAGAGTTTCAGTCGAAAGTTTGGACTTCCAGCCCTTACGCTGCATCGTGCAAAATTGTATACCTCCCTGAGGACATTTATGTCAGCGACATTTGTGATTTCTATCACTTGTGTTTTTGGCTATAGTGGGGGAAACTGGGGACACGCAACTCTAGCAAAAATACACTTCTCTAAGAATTGAAAAGAATATGTACATAATTATTTTTTAAGAGCTATCCAATGATACCTCATTATTTTATTTCACTATGTTGTCGGCGTTATTCAAATATATGTATAACAATGCTAAATTACAATTTTGTAGTACCAAGAGTGTCTGAGCTAGACCTCGGACAGACGGATAGATAGACATGGCGAAAGTATAAGGATTCCTTGTTCGACCTTTGATGTTTTTATTGAGGGTGATGACACCAATGTTGGACACTTGAACACCGTCACAGTCCAGTGCCCCATATATGGGTCAAGACGAACTAGCTCCACAAGTCCGTGCCCCACCGTGTCACTTGGTCGTGTGGATGGGCCTTAATATTCTCTATATACCCTTACCTGCGCCTCTTTCTTCGGCTCCTGATGTTGCCCCTCCCTATTCTTCATCATGTCCAGATACAGCTGCGGCTGCGGCGCGGGCGCGTACATGAGGTTCGCGTGATGCGGCGTGTGCGGCGTGTGGGGCGTGTGCGGTGTGTGCGGGGTATGCGCGTGGTGCGCGTACAACAACGGCGGCGGCCTCTCCCCCACCACTACCCCGGACGTGGGCATGTAGTAGGCGGAGGACGCCACTGAGTTCGAGTTGGAGCCGTATTGAGATGGTTCTGGAATGTTCTAAGTTGTTAGAAAATATTACATTTGATGTCAAATCTGTTATTAGTTTTATCACATATGCTAATAAGTAAAATATGCAATAAGTTATTAACTTGTGTACAATACAATAGCTCTCAAAAATTCTCATGTTCGGGACGGTTAGGCTAGCATAGCTTGCGAGAGCGAGTGACAGAGAAGAACCAACGCCAATTTTTTTTAAGAGTTATTGTGCAAAACACTTCATTGTACAGTTGAGGAATTTGATTGTTTAGCAGTTTGGCATAATACTTAAAATATATGGGTTATAGATTTTCCACATGTTATTTCATTCGTTGTAACATGCCGGGAAAAGTAAAACACGACTAATTTACGTATCATATCAAACCGCAAAAGTAAACAATCAATTTCATCGACTATACAAACAGAAAATACAGAACACAACTATAAGACAATAACTAAGAAAAATATTTATGAAAATTAATACTAAGCTAACACTAAAACGCTAAATCTAAAAAGGCCTGCGGTATTGTCCCGAACATGTTGACAGGATTTCCTCGCTGAGTAGTTAAACTAATGCAGCGAGGAAACTCCCAGCTCGTCGATCCCCCTAGACGTCTATGAGCTTGATTACTTAGTTGTTGATTCGTACATTCCAAATAAGTTTGATATTAAAGAGTAAGATTGAGTTTAAAATGTCAAGTCACGATACACAAAGACTAACCTCTCATTCTTAAAACGCACAATAAATCTATTTTAGTTAAAGTATTCTTTGTCCCTTTCTGCCAAATAGGGAATATGCAAGGATTTTTTAAATCGCATTTCTCAACAAAATATGAAAATACCGTAAAAGAGATCACCAAAAATTAAAATCAAATTAAAATCGGTCAGGAAATACGGATGATACATGCTTTTTAAACTGCTAATTAGACAGAGAGATCCGAAGTGCACCGGTGACGTCATTGTGCAGTTCGGCCATATAAACTCCACGTAAAATTCTGTTTTGCTAGAAAGAGATAGGAACAAATCTTTATTGGCTTATATCTTGGTTATTTTTATAGCTATTCAAAAAAGGTTTTTTCTCACCTGTTGTTACATGAATCAGCTTTTATTGAAGATGTAAAATAAAACATGCATATTCCCTAATTCAAATGTCATAATAACAGGTAAGGACAGAGTATATTTCAAGCACACTTTAGCTATTGCGCGTTAATGAATAAAAGGATCTTATCTTATCTTGTAGGTGGGGTCCTTACGGATACACTTCGACCCTATGGGATCTTTTGTATAATTACCCCTCTTTTAGCGCTTCCAAAAAGCGGATAGTGGAGTGCAATGGCAGTGCCTTGAAATCACTTGGTTCTGGGTAGCCACAACCGAGGATTTTCATTCTTACTCCGGCGAGGGCATCACATTCACATAAAAGGATTAATGTATGTATGGATTAGTGATTTAATGAAGATAAGCATGGAAGTAATAAAATGGTTAATTATATCGGCGCTGTGAAAGATATGTTATGGTATTATAATAACTTTACTAACTACATGAATGTTACAGAAATCAAGTATGACAGTCACATAACACAATGGATTTCGTCTACACTACAAAGCCATACAAAATTGACAAATAAAAATTTGGATGAAACTAAAAAAAAACACTACAATAGGAAGACAAGTAGCGTTCTTAAAGGTTACTGCAAAAAAAGAAGTCCGCAATCGACACAGCATTCTATTTTAATTTGCTCTAAATCTAAGAACACTAAATTTCAGGAATTTCCAATAGTTTAGGAGAGGATCGCCTATGACGAAATTAAATAACAATTGACTTTCCTAAAGTTCAAGTTCGCTATAATATGTCTGTATGTAAACTTGTATTATTTAATTTAATAAAGGTTACAGTTGAAATTATAAAATGTGTCTTACTACATATGGAATAATAATTTAAATAAATTTTATTTTATTTTAGGTATGGATCAGGGCTAACTTTGATATGAAGTGATATTTAATAATTTTAATAATACAGATTTTAAATAAGTATTCTCAAACGTATTATCTTTTATAATTAATTATAATTAATAATTAAATGCAGGAGTTTTGTTTTTGATTACTACTTAAAAAGTGTACCCTATCATAACCGTGTTTATTTTGTAACGACTATATCAAGATGGAATCAATTATTTTGAAATGAATTCAAACTCCATTTACAAATATACTAACAAAACGACCAAGGTTCATTTTCTATTTAACGTTTATACGTTAAATTATAAGTCACTATACAATGATTGGATGAACATTCCAACAAGAAAAAAATGATTGAATATGGTTAGTGCGCAAACAGAAAAAAACTCGTTTTTTTTTTAATTCAAATTTCTAGCAGCATATTCTATGACAATTACGTATTTTTAGTTCTACGAGTGTAAAAGAACAGATGTTCAAGACACCACTACCCTTTAGTGAAATGAAGAAGCAATAACCTCGTAAGGCCTAGTGTGGAATAGGATGTACATAATCAAGGCAATTTAATTTGAACCGTTTTGCAATGAGAATAAATTTTATTTTCCTATCTTCTTAAACTAAAAATGGCATTATCGAACAAAAGTAATTGAACTTTATTGCCTTGATAGTAGATTCAAAGTCCCACTCACAAGAAACTCCCTGTTTGTAGTATGGTGGGCCTTACGAAGTTAAAGAATGCAGGAAAAAAAAAGAGTGAAAATGTGGGTAGAAACGTAAAATGAACGGAGCAAGCGAGACCTAGTGGATAACTCACTGTTCCAAAGTACGGCGCGGGTCATAGGCCTGCGCCCGTCCTCAACTTCTGTAAAAGATTACCATAGAATTTTTGATGTAAACAACATATTAGGTTACAGTTCCAAATCAAACACACACACATTAAGATAAAACCCAGGATGTGTAAAACATTGTCTGTGCCCAATAGAACTGACATGAATAGAGAGAAAACTGTTTAAATTATACCAAAATAGACCAAGGTCCATTGTATAGTGATGCTAGGCGATTCTAGGCGTTAAAAACCATGTCTTTGAGCTGTTATCGTATTGTCAACGCTTTGATAGCTCTTACAGCCTTGGCCATAAGTATTGAGCACCGCACTTTTTCCTTTGTAACTTATATTATAAATAAACTATTTTCTAATAATACACAAAATTGTAAAATATAAAATGTGTTTGTACATGTGCAAATTATTACTAGATTATCATTTTGAAGTAACTATTTCCGTGTGAATTCTGAAGCTAGAAAAAATCGGGTTTTCCAACAAAATGATTAATAATATTTTTTCCATGGAATTACGCTTAACGTCAATAAATATGACTATTTTTTCCGATAGATATACAACTTATATAAGATATAAATTCACCTTTTAAAGTTTGACTTTTATACATAAAAAATAAAAATATTAAAAATACATTTATACATAATATTAAGGAATAATATTTAAAGTAAGCTGTGGTGTAGGGTAACCCCTTCTTAGTTAATATAATCTTAAAAATAGTAAAGATTGTAACAAGAAGTATTGTATAACGCTATTTAAATTTATTGAAATAAACAGTTTAAATTTTAATTTTTTTTTTTATATATGAAAATTCACTAATAAATTATTCATTCATTCAAAAACGCACGGGTGCTCGAGACTTTTGGCCAAGGCTGCATTTACTTGACAGTAATGGCCGCCGAGTTAAAAACAATATCATAACAGGTCAAATACGATTATAGTTTTCACCGCCTAGAATAGAGGTCTAGATTTTGAGAATATATCTTATTCTCAAAATCTAGACCTAGCATTATTCACATCAAGCAACGCCCAAATTAACATTTAGATAGCACTCGTAACTTTTGAATGGAATCTCCGTCGATAGAACTCGTGGACTATGTAAAAAACACCGCCATATTGATATTGACAATGATATAATATAGTAAAAAGAGGTAGATATGTTATACGCACTTCGATAGTGGCACCCTAACACCAAGCCAATTGGTACACCTTTACTTAATCTTGCGCCGTCCTGAACCGTGAACTAGTCTGCAGAGCAACATACACTCGTCTCTGTTTCGCTCCCGGAATACCATTATGAATTAGTGTGTAATTAAAGCCGAAGTAAGCCGGGCCATTTTTACACGCGGAATACCGTATAGGTAATATATCTACCTGTTTTTATATTATATCATTGGATGTAGTATATAGTTTTATGAATTTACTAGTGATTAGCAAAATAGTTTAGAAATTAAACAGTTTTTTAATAAAATCACTGCAACTCTGAGGAAGATGTGCAACGCTTTATTTTGTGATGCAAAATCACAATGTAAAATGAATTTAAAAACAACTTTTTGTTTAGCATTTGTTTATAATGCGACCAGCACTAGTAGGCCGTCATAGACAAAAGCAGAGTTTTAGCGAAACAAAAAATAACAGAGGTTGTGTGTTCCAAAAATGAGAAAAAGTAGTAATACCTGAACTGAAAAAGGACATTAAACTTTTGAATGACATGTGATGAATTTATCAGTGATTGAAGAGTTAGTGTAAAAATTCATGTATAAATGTTGGCTTAAAGGTGTTTTTACAATGGCCACAAATTTGACGACGCGCTAGCCTAGTTGGTAGTGACCCTGCCTATGAAGCTAGCGGTCCTGGGTTCAAATCCCGGTAAGGGCAGATACTTGTGTGATGAGCACGAGTATTTGTTTCTGAGTCGTGGATGTTTTCTTTATATTTAAGTATTTATTTCTCTATATAAGTATTTATATCGTTGTCTAGTACCCATAGTACAAGCCTAGAGCTTAGTTTGGGACTAGGTCAATTTGTGTGAGATTGTCCCTTGATATTTATTTATTATTTTATTTACAAGTCTTTTTGACGGCGGCTCTAGATAACAACTGTTTTACATAGATAAATGTGTGGTTTATAATGTTTTTTTACGCCACAGTAGACATAAATTATAAATAAATACAAGGGGACAATCTCACACAAATTTAAATAGTCTTAAACTGCCCAGGCTTGAGCTATGGGATTCATATAGAGTATGCATTATCTAATATTTCTCATTTTGACTTTGACTTTGTCATTTGTACTCACTATGGTCAGAGTAGACTTGTTGGTGCTTCATGGGAGGTTGGTGGAGCCGCTGGGAGTAGAGCGCGTATGTAGGCGACGGGCTGCGCGCGCGCTTAGCTCCGGTCTGAATCGGCCCGCGGACTATAGTCTGCTGTTGGTAACATGGGAGCCATATTGTATCTATGTATGTATGTATGTAGGGTGAGGGCACCAATGTTGGACACCTTTAGCTGAAGGCACCAATAATAGACACTTAACTCGCAATTCAAAGATCATAAGGTTAAAAATTGACTGTCTCAAAATTATTTATTTTAAACATTATATTCTGTAACATAATAGTATAAAGTGTCCATCATTGGTCAAATACAAAATGTGTCACTCACACGTCAAACGCGTTTCCTAGGGCTATGTTAGTTATTATAACTTAATTCATAAGAAGCAGAATCTCTTTTAAACCTCAACTTGTGTCGGCTGTGGCCGACGGTGGCGTCATTTGCAAGACTTTCAGTTGTCGGCCACCGCCGAGGTCGACTGCGGCGTTTAACAGGTTTACAAAATGGTACAAATACCGTACATAAATTATATCAAAGCAGACATGGTGTTCAAAATATCTGAATAAACAAGCTGAGAAGGTTACAGCTATATGTTAAAAGAAAGTTATATACAGGGTGTTAGGTAATGAGTGGATAATCCTTGAACTACGGATAGAGGGCACTTAGGACGTTATGAAAAAGCTAAAATAGGTTAAGTAAAAGTCACACGGTTTCGAAAATGAATACCCTTGTTCAATGTTTTGATCATACACCATTCTAAGCAAATTTTTGTCAAATTTTATTTTTTCTCAATATTCTTGAATACTCATGTTATTAGATAGGCATCACCATTAATGAGAGACTACAATGGTTTTTTTTAAAATCGCAAACTTAATTTTTGCGTTTTCAATCGTACATTGATCGAACTTTCAGCTCCCACGGTGAAAAAAAAATACACTACCGTCTAGTTGCCCATAAACTTAAAAACATGCCAATTTATTGACAATTTAAAAATAGTAATTACATTTTAATTTAAAATCAAAATGCCCTGACTTACTTTTCAAACTTTTCCTGATTTATTTTGTATCCCGGGGGCAGAATTCAAAACTTTTTGTTGCAAAAATGACATTACTGGCCACTAATTTAAATGCCATTTATTCCAAATTTCAAAAATAAGCCGATTGCTTTTTGTTTTTTTTTCGAATTCGATTTTGAATTTCGCTAGTGAAGCGTAATGAAAAAACAACATATAATCACAACAAACAACAACAAAAACAATGAACAAGGGTGTTCATTTTTCGAAAAAAACCTAAAAGTACAAATATCTCGAAAACCGTGTGACTTTTACTTAACCTATTTAAGCTTTTTCATAACGTCCTAAGTGCCCTCTATTCGTAGTTCAAGGATTAGCCACTCTTTACCTAACACCCTGTACATCTCTGTTCTAATATGATGTACTGACAGACCAAAATCGACCTGCAGACTTTTAGTCTAATGCCTATGTAATGCCATAACTTTTCCCTTTATAATTCAGTTAACATATTTTAGAGTATTGCTCCGATCATAACATCCTGTAGTGCCCGTGTGACTTACAGAAATCAATGGCAAACCTTATTTAACATGTGAGAGGTGAGGGGGGGAGGTCGGCCCTGCGTCGGCATGGGCTCTCCCTGCCCTGAGGAGGTCGACATCTGAAACATTGGAACCTGGATGTTGTTCATCTGCATTTTCATCGGTTGATTTTCACTGGAAACAAAGAGGTACACTTATTAGTTACTGTTACTAATTTTTATACATGTTGTATGTTATATAGGGACTCTATTAAATAAATATGAATAAATATGAGGGGACAATGTCACACCAATTGACCTAGTCCCAAACTAAGCTCTAGGCTTGTACTAAGGGTACTAGACAACGATATAGATACTTATATAGAGAAGTATGTACTTAAATCCATAGAAAACATCCATGACTCGGGAACAAATATTCGCGCTCAACACACAAATATGTGCCCTTACCGGGATTTGAACCCAGGACCGCAAGCTTCATAGGAAGGGTCACTACCGACTAGGCCAACGCGTCGTCGTCGTCGTATTAGGCCTGGTTTACACCTTGTGAAGTGCAAGTGCAAAGTCCGTACTTTTGCTACTTGCCACTTAACAGCAAATGTATGAATTTAACTTGCACTTCACAAAGTGTATATCTGGCCGTACACTGAGTAATGAAATTGGTTTTGTAACAATATTGTTTTTAAAAGGCCTGTACTTACAGGGTACCAACAGAATTTGCATTATAAAGCCAACGCCGTCTGTCCATACACTTGTCCTACCTCATTCTACTTTAAAAGAATAATTTATTTAACTTAATGTCTTTAGGCCACTTATCCTGTTTTGGTTTGTTTTTGTGGTTACTTGCTGGTTGGACATTTATAATACCAATCAATTTTAACTTGTATTGTGTGTTGTCAGGAATGGAAACATCAGAGCAAGAGTCTAACTCATACATGACCATTATTGATGGCAACTACTATTTCCTATTACTCCTATTTTTGAAAATTTCATATGTCTACATACAATGAGTAAAAAATTCCAAAAAAACATGTTCTGGGTCCTTTTTTTTTTACTAATTAATTGTTGTTATAGTGACAACAAAAACGTCACAAGAAACAAACAAAATCAAAAAGGAAATATCAGTTATATTGCAACCTTTAATGTGAGGACACTAAGAACCGAAGAGTCATTGATACAATTAGAACAAGCTATGGAAAAAATAAAATGTGATATCATTGGGTTGAGCGAAGTGAGAAGGTTCGGAGAAGAAATCTTAGACCGAAATGAATATATCTTCTTCTATAAAGGTGAAACAAAAGGCTTTTTTGGAGTCGGGTTCTTAGTAAAAAAGCATCTACACAAGGAAATTGAAGAATTTATAGGTGTTTCAGAAAGAATTGCAGTGTTAAACATTAATATAGCAGGCTCAAAAAACAAATGGTCCATAATTCAAGCATATGCACCCACAGATATAGCTAGTCAAGAAGAGAAAGACTTGTTCTATACAGAATTAAGAAATGTTTTGGACAGTACTCATAAAAATTTAATATTAATGGGGGATTTTAATAGTACAATGGGACCGGGTGAGACAAACAATAATAGCATAATTGGCAAATATACATCAGGAAAAAGAAATGATAATGGTAATAGATTAATCGAATTTGCAATGGAAAACAGACTATACATAATGAATACATTTTTCAAAAAAGGTTTTAACAAGAAATGGACTTGGATGTCTCCACAGGGACTAAGAGATGAAAGAGATTTTATATTGAGTAATAATAAAAAAGTATTTTTAGATGTGGAACCACTAAACAATGTAAATTTTAATTCAGACCATCGACTGATTCGTGGAAAAATACAAACAAATAACACCAAAAAGTCAAGGAAGCATATAGCCATAAATAAAACTGTAATTCCTCATATCATCCCTAAAATGCTACAAAATAAACTATCAGAGTCACTTACACAAGCGAAATATGTCACTAGCATACAAGAAAAATACAATATACTGGAAAAAGAATTAACTAATATAAACAATCAGTTCAGAACCATATCAGAGAAAAAAGATAAAATGGGAACAGAAGCGAGGAGTCTAATAACACAAAGGCAGCAACTACTTATGGACAGGAAAAACAATAGAAAAATTATAACAGATATCAGCAAACGAATTAATGAAAGTATCAGAAAATATAGACATAAAACAAGGATAGAAAAAATAAAAAATTGCATAGAAAGAACAGGAGGAGTGAAGAAAGCCATGAAAGAGCTTAGAGAAGAGAAATCATGGATCCCATCTATTAAAGACAAAAATAGAAAACACACATCGAAAAGACTAGAAATAATGGACATAGCCACGCACTTTTATAAAAGCCTTTACAGCGCTGGCGAAGCAGTATCAGAAAATCAACAAAGTGTCGACACAATTGAAGACCATCAAAAAGAAAGTGAAGGGGTTCCGGGATTCTTAAGGAGAGAAGTAGAGCTTGCAGTCTTAACACAAAAAAATGCTAAATCACCTGGAGATGACAATATCAACAATGAGTTATTAAAGGCAGTCCTTAACAATATCATAGATCAACTTACTGACCTTTATAATGAAATCTTAGAAAAGGAAATTATACCAACACAATGGACAAAGACCACAATTACCCTTCTACATAAGAAAGGAGATAAAAATGAAATAAATAATTATAGACCAATAAGCTTGATGAGTAATCTATACAAAGTATTTTCAAAGTTATTATTAGGACGTGTAACAAGGGTTCTGGATGAAAACCAAGCGAGAGAACAAGCTGGATTCCGCAAAAACTTTTCTACAATAGACCACATACTAGTAATTAAACAAATAACAGAAAAATGCCATGAATATGGAAGATATTACTATGTAGCATTTGTAGACTACAATAAGGCTTTCGATTCACTTAAACATGATATGATATGGAAATCACTTAGCGAACAAGGAGTCCCAAAAAAGTATATTAGAATAATAAAAGAAATTTATACAAGCACTACAGCTAAGATTAAATTAGAGAGACTAGGCGAAGAATTTGAAATAAAGAAAGGAGTGAGGCAGGGTGATCCCTTATCACCAAAGATATTCAATGCAGTCCTCGAAAGCGTGTTTAGATGTATGAACTGGGATAATTATGGGCTCAATATCAACGGGAGAAGACTTAACCATCTCAGATTCGCAGATGATCTCATTCTGGTAACAGATAATCCAACAGAACTGAGATATATGTTAGAAGAACTGGACACACAAAGCAAACGGGTCGGTCTATCCATGAATATGTCTAAAACAAAATTAATGACTAATAGCACTGAAGAGCAAATTATAATTAACGGTAATATTATAGAGTATGTAAACGAATATATATATCTTGGACAAATAATATCACCCCTAGACCAGACAAATAAGGAAATTGAAAAAAGAATGTCAAATGCATGGAGGAAGTTTTGGTCATTAAAAGAGATTATGAAGGCAAAAGAAATCCCAACAAGTCAGAAGTTCAAAGTAGTAAACATGTGCATAATACCTATAATAACCTATGGATGCCAAACCTGGGCACTAACAAAAAAGCAACATGAAAAACTAGCCGTTTGTCAAAATAACATAGAGCGAAAAGTGCTAAATATAAAACTCAAAGATAAAGTTAAATTATCAATAATTAAAGAAAAATCAAAATGTAAAAGAGTAAATGCAATAATAAAACAACAAAAATGGCGTTGGACTGGCCACATGGTCAGACAAAACATTGAAAAATGGACTAAAGACATTGTCGAGTGGTACCCAAGAGGCTACAAAAGAAGAAGAGGAAGACCTACTATTAGATGGTCCGATGACCTGAAAAAGGTAGGTGGAGGAGACTGGCTCAGAAAGGCAAAGGACCGGAAGCAATGGAAAACTTTGGAAGAGGCCCATGTCGGAAGACAAACTGAAGTTGTCGATGGAGAATAGATACCTATATATTATTTATATTAAGTTATATTAGATAATATAGAATAGAATAGTATATGTAAGAAAAAACTTCAGTAATAAAGGCTATTTTTATTTTTATTTTTATTTATTTTATAGTGACAATAGAAATACACACTTTCTAACTAACTAATGGGACATTCCGCTGTAACACCCGAAACGGCTTTTTTTATTAGTGGTTCTCTTGTTATTCGCTTATACTTTTAATTAGGCGTGTTAAGGAAAAGAAAATATTATCCAAATAGTAGACCATTCACTATTCATTTTCCTAGTTTCTTATTACAATATCGATATAAAGCTTAATAAAAAGTAGCTGTTTCGGGTGTTGCGGTGGAATGACCCTAATACGGTTCATGAGATACAAGCCCACTGACCGACAGATAAACAAAACACTACACAGACAAAATAGGATCAAAAACTACTCACTTGGATTCCTTCTGTTGTTGCCTCTTCCTGTTCTCATCTTCATTAAGCACCTTTTTAAGTTTCATGAACAGCTGCTGTTTCTCTTTCTCTAGCTGTTTCAATTTTTGCTCCAATTGTTCAATTTGTTCTTTAGTCTCCTCTGGAATTCAAATTTATTCAGAGTTAATAATATAGATAATGTCTAGGCGGCCGGTTGGAAAATACTATCTCAGCCAAGATTTGTTTCTTAACCTCGTAAGGCCCACCATACTACAAACATGGAGTTTTTTTTGAGTTCGACTTTGAATCTACCATCAAGGCAATAAAGTTCAATTACGTTTGTTCGATAATGCCATTTTCAGGTTATGAAGATAGGAAAATAAACCTTATTCCCATCGCAACACAGTTCAAAATTGCCTTGATTATGTACATCCTATTGCACACTGGGCCTTATGAAGTTAATACAGCCTTAAAACTCTGCATGTTGGGCAGGGCTCGATTGGAATGCCTCTATGCTAATAGTTTCACTGGTTTTTTTATCCCTACACCAGAACCGGAAAAACATATTTTATACTGGTGCAAATAGCAGAGAATCAATCATGAACATCTTTGGCGAAGGCCTATGTTCAGCCTTGGACTTGTTTCAACTGATATGATCACACTGGGGCGTAGCAATATAACTTCGGAAAGAAAATATTTTTCTTAAAACTGTGCGATGTGTTGGCTTAACTTTGAAGAATAGCGTCAAGATGCCAATACAAGAAAATTTCAATATTATTAGTGTACTGAACCATGTACCTTACCAAAAAATGAGATAACAAATCTAATGTTTAAAAGCTAACCCAGTGTCATGACATCTTGTCTCTCTCTAGCTTCACGCTCTTTTCTCAGTCTTTCCTCTTCCACCTCTGCTTCATATTCTGAAAACAAAATTTACCATCAACACTCTTGAATACTGTTAGAATACAATACATAAATCAACGGTAGTTTACATTTAGATTCAAAAAACAGAATAGCTAGTCAGCTTTAGATACATTTTCTCATGTAGACACCTACCTTGTTTCTTTCTCTGGCGCTCTCGTGTTATATGCCATTTGAGAGCGTGCCACATTCGCTGATCAGGATCATTCTGTTCGTCGATTGTTGACGTTACTGCAGGCATTTTGCTTACAGTGGTTACTGTGGTTGCTGTGCTTGTGGCTTCCACTAACAGAAAAGATAAACAAAAAATACTGAATTGTTCTCTTAAAATAAATCGATATTCATAAAAGGTATGATAGTTTTCAAAACAAAACTACTTTACTTTATTTGCGCACTGCAGTAACCGCAGAACCGACTCGGAACCGACCACCGCAGTTAGTTTTTTTTTCAATTTCTACGTCTCGTCGAGTCTACAGTCTACAAATCTTGACAGCAAATACTTTTTTTTTTACTTCAAAAACACAATACAGTTTAAAAACTTCCTCACAAAGATGAAGGACCATAGACTAAGAATGGAGTAGACGTGTTTGTAAGTGAATGGGAAATATGTTAAGATAAACTACACGATGCTGCGCTGTGTACGGCACTATGACATTTGTTACATATTTCTAAACGCAACTAAAATGTCCTCTGCCAAAATGTTTTGCCTCCCCCGCACTTTCCTCAGTATCCCCTCTCGTGTCTGGGATTAGCGTAGAATTAATGAAATTAACGAATTAATTTTCTTCACATAAAGCTAACGATACATATTAATTTATAGGTACGAGTGAGTGTGGTTGCCCACTACTAGACATGGAGGAACCGTGCGGACCGAAGAAAAAGCTCAAAACGGTGAGTTATTGTTTATTTTCCAATGGGTTTTCAGGCCGTGTTGCGGAACTTTTCACCTAACAGTTAATTTTCTTTCGCGCTTCTATGTTGTATCAAGGACAGCGATACGGTAGTAATAATATAGCAATTTCTTTTTTTTGTTTTGAAATGGTGTTTTTTTCTCATATTGATTTATTTCTAGTATGTTTGAACACCTAATCTTATCGGCAACAGTTTAATAATGGATAATTAAAAACGTAGAGTAGATATGATACAGGTATTTTGGAAGTACACTGACCCAATTTTCAAAGCAATAGTTTAGCCAACTCTTACATAAACCAACGGTTTTCAATAGTGGCTAAAATATACACTTAAGTATTATGTTCCTTTTATAAGTTTGAAAATAAATTTAAAAAAAGCCATGGTTTGCACTAGTAAATAGGTCAAAGTGCCTGTTTGGCTCTAGCGTCGTTATCAAATAAATCCTACTTTTTGCCTCTAGTGTGGTTGTGGCTGCCGTATCTACCTTACAAGCCATATACATATTGCACATTCAGTAGAACAAGTGCACAATGTAGAATATGGCACAAAGTGCAATTGTGCCCTTGTCCTACCGAAGGTGCGTATGTACCGCAAGTAATGCTTATACCAACTTTCATGGACGCAATAAACCAAAGCTGATAATATTTGTTCAATCATTAACTAACATCAAGTCTAAACATCTCTTAAGATATCAACAACTATATTTTTTTTACTACTACTTGTGTTGAAAATAACTGGTAATTTATTAATGTGATGACATCAGACACTTAAGTTAATTAATTACTAATTTTACTTGTAGAATATTTTATCTTTGTTTATCAATTGATAGGAAAGAACTGCAGCAAAACAAAACAACAAGTGCAGTGATATTGTGAGTAGATATCAGTGAAGTGTTTAAACCTATTTGCTGTTTTTTTTTTTTTTTGTCACATAAAGTTTTTTTTCTCCATACTAGGTGTCCCCAGTGTTTGCTTTTCACTTTGTATGGACAAAACAACTATACTTGATAAAAATATTCAAAAATAAACAGGCAAAAAGGTTTAAAAACTTCGCTGATTCGTAATGATTCTAATTATGTATGATACCACTGAAAAACTTATAAAATAAAACATGAAATTAATGATTTTTCGTGACATGGACATAAATCAGATTAAAATGATCAATATCTCCGAAACTAGTAAAATCGCTGAACATACATAGGGGTTAAATCAATAGCTTTTTAGCTGCTCTATCAGCCCTAGGCTGGTTGACGTCGGTTTATAGGACACCCTGTATAGATAGTCATGTAACTGTAATGTAGTACAATTTTATAAAAAATCTACTTAATACTCGTAATAGCACACCACTCGTAGCAAACCAAAAACTCGTGTAAAACTAGGTACTTGAAAAAATACACAGGTGGTCTTAGAGCGATGTCACACGAGCGTTGCCGGTGCTTCAACGCTGTGATTTCAACATAGAGCGACGCAAGTGTTTCAACGCATCGTGTGGCATGTCGCTCTAACTTATATGTAGAACAACGTAGCGGCGACGACGCAAAGCACAGGCAACGCTCGTATGGCATACCTCTTACCGTTTAATAACGGTTTCGTCGTCACAATCTTTGTAGAATAGATAAATCGGCCTTCATAAATTGTCTAGTTAATAAGAGCTATCATAACGTTGACAATGCGATAACATGTCAAAAGTGATATCATTTTAACGACATTAATAAAACGGGGTGAGTAGGGATTATGGGGTGAGTAGGGACACAACTTAAAATAAGCCTTAACATGTTACAAATAAGAACAATTATTAAATGGACATTAACGTTACGTCTATTGGAAATAATTTCAGTCTTATAATTTTTAGCATATGCGTCATTTTAGGATGTGTCCCTACTCACCCCGTTTTACGGTAAGTGTAGTCTGTACTGCGCCTGCCTATATTCTACTGGTTCTTGCCATATTACCTTTAGCATTTTATCGTATTGTTTTTAACTCAGCTGCCATTACTTTGAAGTACCTTAAGAGCTATATTGACAATACGATAACGTGTCAAAGGCAAATATGGCTTTATCTAGTAGAATACTGCCCTGCTAATCCAATACGCAGTATCTCAGATAAAACTCCTGTAGCAATATCAACCTTATTACTAACAGACGAGAATTAAAACTGCTTTGGTTATTAAATTTGGGATACTGCTTGGCAGAATAGAGGCTGTGTGTTGATTTAAATATTAGGTAAATTCACTTTTAATACATTAATTAAAAGTGTATTCGTTCTCCGGCTTTAACTTGTTTCCTATTTAAATATAACAGGATAAATAAAAGCCAGAGACAAGAGCCTTGCTCTTAAATAAGCAGAAATAAAACCAATAAAAATCCCTTTGTACAATTGATTTAATGCATTTATTTTTAAAGTCAACCAACAGGTAAAGGTATGAACACAAACGACCTTAAGCGGTAACAGAATACTATAGCTGCGGCTTGATCACGCTAACAAACGCTGGTACTCTAAGGCCCTACTTTAAAACTCGACGTTCGAAGTTACGTTAGCTCTATCCCTTTCTCTCACTTTAGTCTCGAATTACGATTGACAGGGATGGAGCTAACGTAACTTCGAATTTCGATTTTCAGCCTTGGCCTGTGGAGCTCAGAGTGAAGAGTCGCCATCTAGTTGAGAAATCGAGTAAACTATGAATTAACTGTTAAATAGATAAATAGCCCCAATATAATAATGGCACCCTTTACTTGTTGATATCTCATAAAATGCCCAATCGATTTTCATTAAACCTATACTCCGTTTGATTAGGTACATACTTAAAAAAAATGTATACAATCCAAATCACATGTCATTGTTAAACAGCCAATCAAAACTGTTTTATCGCACTTTGACGTATCAGTGTTCTGCTTCTATTGGCTGACGAACTATATCACGTGGTTGTTTTGTTTACATTTTTTTAAGTACCTAAGCAAACGGAGTATAGGTAGGATCCATATCGATTAACCAGTTTTCTTTAAATCCTCATCCGAATCGGCCTATCTGTTTGGGAGACACACAGATACAGCAAGGCACAGTTAATATGGCGCGCGGATTAAGCAATAATAGACTCTTGGTCAACGGCGTAAGAGCTTCGACGCACGCCATATTAATTTTGTCCTGCTGTACACACGTTAAACATACAACACCCCTCTTTTGCGTCGGGGGTTCAAAACTTCCTTTAACCTACCAGCAGTGACCCGTTTCACGAAGCTACAAGTTACAAATTACAAGCGGAACTCACTTTCTAGCAAAAGGATTTAGAAAGAGACTTCCGCTTATAATTTGTAACTTGTAGCTTCGTGAAACGGGTCACAGTTCGCATTGCTGTGTTCCGGTGTGGGGATAAGACAACCGGTGAAATTACTAGCATAGAGGCATTCCATCTTAGCCTTCAGGGTTGGCAACGCATTTGCGGTCTTAGAATCTCAGTCTTAAGATTGTATTCTTGAGAATGCAAATGTCTATGGGTCACAGATCCCACTTACCTTCAGCCTGGCCTGTGTGCTTGATAGCCTTGCCTATGTAATTAAAAAAATACTAGATATACATAACTTGTCGTAGTATAACCCTACTCATGGCCAGTACCTATACTAGATGTATTATCCACTGCCAGTTGCAGAGTAAAGCAGTTGGTACACTGTCAGCTAGCTACAGTGATTAATTAGCTAATCATTCATATGTTTTCCACCGCAAAGTGAATGAGGTTAATGAATAAAAACCGGCCTAGTGCGTTTTGGACTCGCATATCCCTGTAATTGTAAACTTATTTTTTACGACCTTGTAACAAGCCAAGACCAAGTGTCATTTTTATGTGTGTAATGTATTTTCATTTTATATTATGGTAAGTAAACTTAACTAGGTATGTGATGAGATGAGAATGAGTTTGATAGTTCTAGTAGAACACGAATTAGGAGTCCGAGCGTCTGACACTGACGGAGCGCTAGCATCAAAAACGGCCCCTCTCGCTCCCGGCCGTCTCACGCTGACTGCGCATATGCGCTAAACAAATAATGTTACCGATCCGCGGGGGCAAAGTCACGCTATCATTTTTATGGCGTAACTATAAAATATTATAGTAAGTATGTACCTAAGTTTAGCTACAGTAAGATTCGCGCGGTACACGATTTCGTTCCAAATGTAATGAAAGTACATGAAAGTTAATGCCGCACCTCAGCCGTACCTCGAATAAGATGTTCATCGAATTGACGTCAAAAGTTGTTGTAGTGTTCTTTGATTCGCCTGAATTGAATTCGATCGAGATGAATTATACATACATACAAATACGTTACATACATGTATAGAACTAGCTTCTGCCCGCGATTTCGTCCGCGTAGATTTCGGTTGTGATTATTACTTTGGGAAATTTTAGATTCTCCGGGATGAAAAATAGCCTACGTATTAAGTCAGGGTATAAGCTATCTCCATTTCAAATTTCAGACAAATCCGTCTAGCCATTGTAGCGTGAAGAAGTAACAAAGTAACACACACACACACACACACACACACACACGCACGCACGCACGCACGCACGCACGCACGCACGCACGCACACGCACGCACGCACGCACGCACGCACGCATAAAGGCCGAGACACACCGGATGCGTGACGTGCACGTGCGCGTGCGCGTTCGCTTTCCACTGCGTTGTGTAGTATGAATTCTCATTACGACATGTCACTATACAACGCAGTGGAAAGCGAGCGCGCACGCGCACGTGCACGTCACGCATCCGGTGTGGCTGGGCCTTTAAGTAGGATTCATTAAAATCGGTAAAGTTATCGGGGAAACAAATGGAAGACCTAAGTCAAACTCACTTTCGCTTTTAGCAGTCAGTTTTACGAAGTCACTATTACTTTTAAAATAAAGGTTGTTTTCGCTCTCGCTCAAAGTATGGTACATGCCTAACTGTTTATACCTCCATTTACCATGCAGGAAACATAAACAGCTAACCATGCTTTATTTGCTCGTGTTGATTTACCGACTTTTACAATAAAAATGCACTTTAATGCACCTGACATTTTAATGCGTGACAGACAAATAAAAAGTTAACCTTGAAATAGCTATATACTCAGCTGTACGTTATTGTAATGTATTATTCAATTCAATCCTCTGATATTTACATTCGAAGTATTTATTAAGTAAATTGGCTACATGAGTGCTTTTTTACACGTCGCATCGGTAATATGGAAAGTCTGTAATATGAAGTGTATCTTCTAGCACTACGAGTATACTAATGCTAATCTATGCGTATACTAAGCTAGTAGCATAGTAGCATAGTGTAAAAAATATGTCGGATGCCCTTTTGTATGATTAGTTACATATTTTTTTTAAAGCCTACCTACCTAGTAGTTTCCTACTGCTAGGCCTCTCCATTTGGATTCCCAACCCTGTCTCACCTTAGCAATCTCCGACCAGTTGCTTCGAAATGGTCTAAGTCGTCCCGCAACCTTTGCCTTGGTCTACCGCGGTGCTGGTAGCCGTTCTGTGGCACCCACTCAGATACTATCTGTATCCACCTGCCTGGATGCATTCGGCAGACGCGACCGGCCCAAACCACTTTAACCTGGCTGCTTTGTCGCCAGCATAGGCTATGTCAGTTTTGGAGCGCAGTGTGGTGTTTGTGGCGCAATGTGTGCAGCGCAATACCTTTGAATATTTTTATTTATTTAGGTTCCGTAAAACGGGGTGAGTTAGGGTTAAGGGGTGAGAAGGGACACAACCTAAAATAAGTCATAACTTGTTACAAATAATAACAATTATTAGATGGACAATAACGTTATGTCTATTGGAAATAATTTCAGTCTTATAATTAGTAGCATATGCTTTCTCACCCCGTTTTACGGTACCTACCGTATCTTCAGTATCCAAGTAGCATGAGAGTATATCTTTGTAACGACTCGTTTTTTTTTTAAATAATCATGGTGAATACTGAATATGGAATTCATAAATTGAATAATTTAGAGATTTTATACGGACACTTAAGTAGTCCTTAAAAAGTACAATGTAAGATTTAAACTCCATTTGACACTTATTTTTCATTTTACATTCAGCCAGTATTTTTATATTATTTTTAATAGTTCGAAAGAACTGGCCGTTAACAAAATATAATGCACGCTCGCTGTGTGCGCACGACAGTCGTTAATCCACCGGCGCGCGCGCTGCCGTTCACCGCGACTCCGCGACCGGTTAGAATTTCGAACGCTCTTGGCGGGAAAGTGCAATCGCAAATTAGCTAATTATAATTTAAAAAAAATGAACGGCAACGCAAGGAATAGAAAAGTTGCTGATACCTTTGAGAAGTTTAAAATTTCGGAATGGGGACCTCCTAGAATGGTATGTTATTATTTTGTATTGGTATTAATTGAGTGAGTAGGTCTTCTACGGTGTGTCTGTGTGTTCTATTGTCTGTTCTATACCAAAATAAATCAGTTAATGTAACTACATGCGGTTTAATAATGTTGTATGGTATACGTAATGTAAAATGTCTTAATTTCGTACTATTACTTTCTCCTCGCTTCCTTTATGTATGACTCTTCAACTTTCTATCCTGTTTGTAAACACAGTGGCGAGCAAAATAACAGGTTTTTTTAAAACTTTGTTACAAAGATTATGAAATTTATGCAATATGTGTCCCAAAAAACGAAGTGTTATGTCGAATATTAATGTAGGTATATGATCACGATGGTATGAACATACAAATTTGTTTATTTGTTTATTTTTTTAGGGTTCCGTACAAAAAATGAAAAAATACGGAACCCTTATAGGATCACTCATGTGTCTGTCTGTCTGTCTGTCCGTCCGTCTGTCACAGCTAATTTGCTCCGAATCTACTGGACCAATTCAAGTGAAATTTAGTAGGATGGTGTAATCCTATGACCAAAACACAGATGTGCAAAGTAAATAAATATTTCTTTAAAATAAGGGTCTTTTCTGGGGACCAATTAGGAAATTAAAAAAAAATGCAAACCTTACTGTCAAATGAAACAATGAATGAATTATACTGTTATCAAATGAAAAGGCTCGTTATGAGGATCTCAAATATATTTCTGTTATTATTTTAAAATATAGTTTTGGTTTTATTAATGAAAGAAGACGAAAATTGACCATTCCCCCCTGACCTCCGAAACTACTCAGTCTAAAATTTTGAATAAAATACATAATATAGTTAATTGCTTGTAGATTACAGGAAAACCTATAAGAATTCTATCAAAAAAAAATTACGTATGTACGGAATTACGTATCCACGCGCGTTCAACTCGCATTTGGCCGGTTTTTTTTTAATTGTGCTGTTTCTCTGTTATGTTTTTGTTTGGTGGACAATAAGTATTTTGAATTGTTTTGTATGGTAACATATTTAATAAAAAACCACGTACCTATATAGCCTACTAAAAAAAATATTCTTCAGCGAAAATTAATCAGTTAACTTGATACGAAATGAAAAAAAAGTCAGTTAAATAATTTTCCTTCAAAAAGTAAGTTTTTGACGCCGGTTGTACGTTTTTTTGCAAAGGCATTATCTGCGATATTATTATGCCGTTTTAAAATATCGGTTTGTCTAAGTAAACGTAATCGTATATGTACGCTGTTTACAATCAAATTCCTCAATTCTGGGGTCCCAAAAGGGTATATAAGTCACCTGAAGATCAAGTGAAAAAAGATATAAGTCTAGTATACTCCGTAAATGTATATACTAGAGATAGGCCGACTAGTCGACGATTAGTCGGGAAAGCCGACTATTCGGCATCATTTCTAGTCGGTGATTAGTCTGCGACTAGTCGGCAAAAAATGCCGAATATTCGGCACGTTATTGCCTATAGGAAATATCGTCAAAAAATGTCCACACACGTGATTTTCTGTTCGACATAGTTATAAAAAGCACTAGGTGGTTTCGTTTTAATAATATAATTAGGGTTCTAATTATTTTTTTTGTCGTGCAGAAAAAACGTAAACAAAACTGGGCAAAACATGATACGGGTAGGTAACAAAACGCGACGGACGAAGCGAAACGACCGTTTCCGAGTTCACCCGAACTTAGAAAAATCCAACGATCAGCATTGCCGACCAGTCGGCCGATTAATCGGCAAATTTAAAACCGATTAGTCGGCCGACTAATCGCGCTTTGTTACCTACCCCTATTAAAACGAACTACCTAGTGCTTTTTATAACTATGTCGAAAAAAAAATCGCGTGTGTGGGACATGTTTTGACTATATTTCCTATAGGCAATAAAGTGCCGGATATTCGGCATTTTTTCGACTAATCACCGACTAGAAATGATGTCGAATAGTCGGCTTTCCCGACAAATCGTCGACTAGTCGGCCCATTTTATTTTATTTTATTACGATTATTACTACGAGGACGTGTATAATTTTTCACTAGGTCCCCAGAATTCGCACAGTACGATTTACTCAAGTGTTGGCATACATTACCTGTATTTATTATGTGTTAATTTAATATACTTATATTAAGCCAATATTGGTGCTAACTGCTGATTGGTGGTATCATCAAACACGGAGAAAATATATAATTGCGACTCTACTTTCAGAACTCCTAAACTGCCCAACCAATTTTTATTAAACTTAGCTAAAAACGACCCTAGTTAAATAAGGCTTCTGTTTAAAACTAGTTTATGTGGGTTATCTTTACTTAACATCCGTACATAATCCAAAATTTATTATTCATAAAAACCTTCCTATTGAATCACTCTATCTATTGCTGAAAACTGCATTTAAATCCGTTGAGTAGTTTAATAGTAGTTTACGTGACGGTTGCGTAATGACAGGCATTACAACATGAGTGTGGTTTATAAAACGAGTCGCGAGGCGAGTTTCATAATAGATCAGTTTGAAAAATTTAAGCGTACATACAGAGGGACAGACGGCGGGAAGCTTTGTTTTATACCATGTAAAGATAAGCTTCTGTCAAAATTTCATTTTTGGAACAAGCTTTTGTTGCGGGTTGTACTTTTTTTTTGCAAAGTCATTATCTGCTTATCAAGACCAAACTAATGAGTCCCAACACGGTGGGTCTACGTTAAGTATAGCTGAGATCCTGTCGCCACCTTCCGAGTCCATCATCAGATCAGCTCTTTGATACCTTAATCACTGTCATCAGGTTTACATTATGTGGTCCAAATTTCATCCCATTCCATTTACGGGAACTGCTTCAAAATTAACTTGCAAAATTATCTGACTGATGGTTAAAACCGCATCAAAATCCGATGCGTGGTTTTATAGGAGATATACAGACAGACAAACGTGAAAAGCGACTTTGTTATATACTATGTAAAGATATCAATACCCAAGTCAGGACGATCTTATATTGTATAGAAACCAACTTACCACTGTTGCCTACTTCAAAACCCACGTACGTAACGTGAAATACACAATACTGAGTCGAGCACGATCATAGTGATTTATTACTTTAATGGACAATTTCTAATATGAGTTTATTCACTACGTTGTTGTTGTTAAGTTATTTATAGTCACTTTTGCATTTATCAAAACAAAACGATTGCATTGTTAATCATCACAGATTACTGAGAGTATGTATGTCGGCGCTGCCGCTGCCATAGATAGAATAGGTCATGTCGGTTTTCTCTGCTTGCTCCATATAAGGCTAAGGGACTGTTGCCCTTTCCGCCATCTAAGGACGGCCATGGAAAGCTTTTTTTGTCAACCTCAGAATTTTGCGTTTATTTTATTTTTTCATTATCATTTTTTTCTCTCGTTTTTTTAATCATATTTTGTGTACAAATAATTATATGTGTGTAACCTTGCGTGGTTTCACCGGATGTTTCCAACGGAAGACCAGCGCTGACTTTAATGCCAGCATTACGCTGAGTTGGGACCATTTCGTGGCTACTTCCTTCTTGTACGTGTTAATCTGTTCTTTTTTATGTATGTCACGAATAAATGATTTTTCTTTCTTTCTTTCTTTCTATATATATGTCACTACATAATTCAGATTTTTACCCGACTGCGGCAAAGCCCAAATGGGCTTGACTGATATGTTGGACCTGTATATATTTCCGACTCTATGTTCCCTAGTTTTTTATAAATTATACGTGGTTAGATTCGTCTTAACCACTAAGAGTGTCACAGGCTATATTAAAATTATTGGAAATCAAAATGGCTGATTTTTGGCGCCAAATTGCGCGGCGTGCTTTTTCTTAGACTTGTTTGTGAGTCTTTCTCAATTTGAAGAGCACCACCATAAAACATGTTCCATTTGACTTAATCATGGAGTGAGTGGTAGACATTTCCTGAAGGCATTAAGTCCATAATTTTTAACCGACTGCGTCAGAAGGAGGGTTATGTTTTTCGAGTGTATGTATGTATGTCTATTTTTTGGCACGCTCACCAGCCTAAACGGCTTGATGTATTTTAATAGGTATACGAGGTGTCGTTATATTCGTCTTAATTGTGGGAGTGACATAGGCTTTAATATTTTAATCAAAGTACAGGTCGATTCACAAGAGCTGGCATGAATGGATTGAATGAGTGAACGAAAGTATACAAGTGTGTAAAATAATAACCGGTTTTCGGTTTGAAATTCGAACATCAGTTCAAAGGACGGCACTCACACAGTGATAGGTGACATTACTTTTGTTCATTCCATTCGTGACAGCTCTAGTGAATCTACCTATAATGAGAGGGGGATTTAACATATATTGACGACAGTATAAAAAAAAAACGCAGTTGGGTTATTTATTACTTATTAGAGCATGGATTTATAAAACTTATTACTTTAATGTAATACGCAAAAAGATATGAAGGAATCAAGAATATGTGGCAACATACGCACTTTCAATTAAGGTTTTCCTTGCTTTACGGAGAAAATTTATCGTTGTTTACATAGAGTTTGGATATAACGAGTACTTATATTTCCACACGTGTATTCAATAATTAATTAAAAATGCCAGGCTTAATGCGTGACAGCATTCTCTACAGACAACCACATGGTTAGCGAACATTTTGACATATCAATTTTGACGTAACAAGGGCGTATGTCTCATAGAACCGCGTGTTTATTAGTGACTTTATTTAGGAGGGCAGTATAGAGCTGGACTTTTATTTAACACGCAAAAACGATATGTGACGTTATCTATGAAAACGGACCTTATTGTCGATGGCGCTTCCGCCATTATTAAAGATGCTCCGATATAAATACAACGTCGCGTGACGCAGTGCGGCGTAAGCGCCATCGACAATAAGGTCCCTTTACATAATATGCCAAATATGGTTTTTGTCGTGTTATGTTATTGTTTTAGACTCGACCGCCATTACTATCTAGACACTATTATATAGTCAAGTAAATAAGAGCTATCATAGTACATTTTGATAAAGATGTAGTGAAATATCCTTTCACATCGTATTTTCTCGGAAATGTTCGTATTTGTCATGCTACTTCAGTCTGACTCAGTACCCATCAAGACAACGTGGGGGAACGTCGCATCGCGAGAGTGATAATCGATTTAGAGTGGTGGACCAGAGTATTTTTTTGTTAATTAAATTAAGTTTGTTTTCAGTTCTTTTTAATAGTCATGCCGAAAGCAGCAAGACCCGGAAACGTTTAGATCGACAAGCCTGTGAAATTATTTTCAAAATTTATTTATATTTCTTCTTGTTTACCTACACCTAATTTCTATATATTTAATCGTGGTGGTTTTTACATCTCGGTGTGATATACTTCAAACTCGTGGTTTGACATTTGACACTGATAACTAAAGTACTCTATTTATTTAATACAAAAATGTCACTTAATAATTCAATAATTCATAGACACGTCGGCATCATTCGGAAGTAGACGTGAGTCCCGAGTTTTCACGATGTGAAAGGATTATTCACTAGATCTGTACAAGTGCGTAAAGTATGTCATTTTACAGAAACACGTCAGGTTTTACCGTATGGAATCTTAGCCGTGGTCATTACAAGCTTATATTTAGCTTGCGATGTATGTAGGTATGTATAGGTACTGGTCAAATCTTGCAAGTTAAATTTGACCCGCTTACCGGTTTCAGATGAAGCTGAAAATTAGCATACACCTTTAGTTCTGATGACAATGCAATAATATAGCACCATCGAGCTGGTCTGATGATGGAGACTCAGGGTGGCCATAGGAACTCATCAATTCCCTGAAATTGATAAACCCGTCGCGTCGTGTTAGGGCTAGCGTTGAAAATTGCGGAAAGAATCAAACGTTTTTTTCTGTTTTTTTTAGGAATAATAACAAATGAACATGACAATTCATTTATAGTCAACCTCTGTCACTCTCGCCACCTAAGTATTTCTGCTTCTGCCTCCATGTCGTCCATGTCGCCCTTTTGTAGGTGCAAATAAGACCCAATATAGATTAAAATAAGAGCAGAAAATTTCATTGTATTTTCCATAAAAATCCGAAAAAAACGGGATCTTTCCGGACTTTTTCAACTCGTTTGAATCGTCTTGATGAGTAGATGACGACTGTGCAAAAAAAAAGTACGGTCGGCATCAAAAGCTTGTCCCAAAAACGAAATTTTTGACAGAAACTTATTTTCTAAATAGAAACAGATCTAGCGGAGATTCTAGCCGGTAAAAACCATATAGTCTTTGACCTGTTATCGTTTTGTCAACGTTTTGATAGCTCTTATTTACTTGACAGTAATGGCGGCCGAGTTAAGAACAATACCAAAACATCGCACCTTCAGAACAGTAGTGACCTAATTCAAAATTTCAGCTTTCAAACTTCCAGTCATAAATTTATTATTATAGAGACCTAACTCGAAATTTAAAAATTCTGAATTAGGTCATGCGACGTGTCCTTTGTTTTTCAAGATAGTCTGTGTGCTGTGTGTAACGTTCGTCGTTTAGTTATTCATTAACAATTAATAATAATAACATCTACAGATCCATCTCGACTTTCACAACATGTTAGTGTGATAACAATTTGACCCAGTATTCTTTCGGGTTTGCTTTAAAGTAACGATAAAAAAACATTGTTTACGTACTCCCAGACAGAGAAGTAAAGTTATTGTTTTTTCTCAATAAGTAACAATTAAATGCGGAACACAAACAAGTGTTTTTTTTACATAGGTACTCGTACAGTCGAACTTAAAAGTAGATGTGCATTTTAGTACCTTATTGCAGGAACGTATTAAAGTAAGATTGGTTTGAATTTAGTATATGAGAAGCTGCGATAAGGTACTAAAATTTACAGCTGAAGTGTTCGATCATACGGTCACGAGCGTTAATTTGTGACCCATTTCAAGAAAAATATGCTTGAAGTCTTCAATGTCATTAGAGATGTCAAGTAATTTGTAACTTATAGGAAACTCAACCTTATTGTTGTAGAATGTCAGATTGACTTTGGACCTAAGGTGGGTACCAAATTTAATCTCGTGACTACTATCGCGATCGTTAATTTGTGACCCATTTCAAGAAAAATAGGCTTGAAGTCGTCAATGTCATTAGAGATGCCAAATCATTTGTAACTTAAAGGAGACTCAACCTTATTATTGTAGAATGTCAGAATGACTTTGGACCTAAGGACCCAAATTTAATCTTGTGACTGTACGTAACAAAACAATAAATGTCAAAGTTAGTGAAGATGATGTTATGTATAATTTAGATCTTTGTTTACATAGTATAAAAGAAAGTAACTTCCCGCCGTCTGTCCCTCTGTATGTACGCTTAGCTCTTTCAAACTACGCAACGGACTTTAATGCGGTTTTCACAACAGATAGAGTGATTAAAGAGGAAGGTTTTTGTATAAGTATAATAAATTCTGGACTATGCTGCCCTCCTAAGAAAAAAGGGCGTATGTCTCATAGAATCTCGTATGTATTAATGACCTTGTGTCTTAAGAAGGAGGGTTAAATTTACTTTGACTATGAAATCGCACATGCGTCCTTTTTATTTAGGAGGGCAGTATGTACCTACGGGAGTAACAAAAAACTCACATAAACAGAAGCGAAACGAGGCGGGTCGTCGTGTTAATTATAAAGACAAGTACCGTGCTCCCACAAGTATAGTAGGTACAGTCAAGTTTAAAAATAAATACGGGAACAAAAGTCGATGTTATGCATATTTCTGACATTATCCGCGAGTATGTTTTTTTTATCCATTGTGAGATTGTGAGGAAAATATCATTCATAAAGTTCGGCAGTTCGGTGAAAGTCTGCACCGGTGGGGAAATAAATATAAGTACTTGTAACCACCATGGCCACTTGAGCAGAGGCAAACCAAGGAGGAGATGGCGGGACGCCTTGCACGCGTTTCGAAGAGAATGGCAGGAGCGGGACTTAAATAGGGACGAATGGCACACAAAAGGGGAGGCCTTTGCCCAGCAGAGGGCACTAACAACAAAAAGCCTAACCTAACCTAACCTAACCTAACTCCAGCGGAAATTACACCTAACCTAACATGTACATGATGATAATATTTTTCTCAAACATGCAATGAAATATTGATGTTATGTTCCTTAAAATAGGCTGCGAAGTATGACGTTTCAGGTGCGGCCAGGACAAGAGGTCGTTAATGGAATTTCATACAAATCGTGCAGGCCTAGGCCGGCAGTCCTCTTTTTTAATTTCCATTCCACATAAATTTGTGGCACAGGCATCATGACATTCTGCCACTATGCGTACTTATTAAAAAATAAAACTTTGATTTTTTTGTTGTTTATTTCATTGCATGTTTGAAAAAAGCACTATACATACCTCGGCGGGAAATATGGGGTTGCCGGCCGAAGACATACAGACGGCCGAGCAAAGCGAGTGTCCCGGCCTCTGTAGTAATGTACTATTATTTTACAACTTTGGTCGACGTAATTGCTACTATGCCAAATTACAGCTTCGTAGTACTGAGCTAAACCGCGGACAGACGGACATGGCGAAACTATTATAAGGGTTCCTAGTTTGACTTCGGAATTACCCCGGAAATTTGCCTAAATATCCGCTGAATATAATAGGTGTTTACCTTCCTATCTCTAGCTTCAGTGGAACGTTGTAGTGAACCTTATTCGGTAAACAACTATTGTTAAGTGTTAAGAAATCTGAGGAGTCAATGGCCGATATCAATATAGATTACACCGTAACGTAACACATCGTTCTCATTTACAATTTGTTCGAAATGTTAGTAGCGTGAATCCTTCTTGAAATGGCGGCATTGGGTAAGGGAGCCAAGGATTATCTGTACGTATTCAAATATAACCTGAAGTCAAGCAATTGTTGCATCTGATTTAACGATCAAAGATTTCGTTTAATTTGTCTGTTGGACTCGGAAGTACTCGGAATAGAGTTATTAAGCATTTTTCACCAGCTAATCTCTAAGTTTGGTTCAAAGGTGGCGTTCCATAATGACGATTAATGATCATGATGAAACCATAGACACAATACAATCCTCTTTATTGCACACCACAGAGAGATACAATTCGAGTTCGAGGTGGTCTGTTTTCAAGAATTTTCGGGAAGTTCCCCACTAAAGAGTCTACAAACGCAGTGTTCTAGACAATTCCTAAGGCTCTCCCGACTTGAGACGCCAGTTTTAGACATCTAATAAAGGCGAGCTGTTCTTAAAAACTCTGCAATGGTCAAACACATGTTGTTGTTTTATAGTATAGAGAATAACGTGGCTGAGTTACGAGTGTCTGTAAGTAGAATAAATATTTAATTTAGTTGTATCTTTACGATATCTGACGAGAACAATATTGTGATGTTATTAACTCTATTGTTTTACGTTTTATCACACAAGTAGTGGATCAATTTATAACAGGAAACAATGTATGTATCTGCGCCATAATGGTAGAAGTCGTAAATGTTTCGTTTGACTTAAGTAATCCAGTTTATGCAAAAAACATCATATAAAATCGTGTATGTAATATCGCTTTAAGTGGGACTTCATTGTATTTGTATGGTTTATTTACTTGAAGTTTTGGCTGTATTTCAAGAAGTCTATAGCAGCACATAGAAGGTGAGAGGTGTGAAAAAGTGGATATTGCATTTGCTTCTTAACAACTATTTCTAAAAGCATCAAGTAATTACATTTTTCAGAATAATGTGATTGAATGATTGGTGTTAAATAAGTTTAAAAAAAAAACCAGACTGCAATAAGAACGAAACAAGTTTGGTCCTTTGTAATGTTTACCCTATTTATCACCATTTGGTATTCGCTATCTGATGTTCAATCGAACAACTTTTATAGTATGATGGCGTATAGACCAAATTTAGGAAAATCCAAGACATTGACAGCAGGGGCCTGTTTAATAAAGCTACAAATTACAATTTACAGGTTAGGTACAAGTTTCCATTTGACACAATCTCGACCAATGACGATCTGCGATTTGAGCAGTGATGCCGGTTTAGACCTGTAAAATTGTTACTTGTAGCTTTATAAAACGTGCCCCAGGCATCACTTGTGAGTGGAACTCTATCGTGGTGATCGTCATCCTGCCTGCCAGCCAGCTGTTTAAAATATTGTTCGTAGTCGAAGGCCAAACTGTGATGCACGTTGTTACGAGTATAATAATCCTGGCCTTCATACATACATACAAACATAAATACATACATACGTAGGGTATCGAAATCATTACCCTCCGTTGGCTTTTTGTAACGAGTAACTGCGTTCGATATAACTCGTCCATCTATTGCGTACTTCATCCTTTGTAACACTGTACTATGTATATATAGGTGCTATAGTAACCATAATGCAACTGAATTGTTATGTTTATGAATTGGTACAATGGGCTGCGAATTTAGCATGGAAGGATATATGCGGATGCATCTTGTTAGGTCTATTTCCGTATGGGTAACGAGTGTAACCACACTTGCTGGTGTGTTTAATAAATATTTCAATGCACAGTACGGTTTAACTTGAAATCTTCAACAACAGCATGCTTTGCGTATTTAAGTATGTATTTCTCTATATCAATCAATCAATCAATCAATCAATTTATTTGCCAAAATGCGTTACATATGGTTGGTCTTAAAAAAATAGTATTACAGATCAGGCATTCTGTCGACAATACGACATGCAAATTATTAAATAATTAACCTCAACTAATCATTATGTGAATAAAACAAAATTAATTAATATTAAAAGTATTTCACCCAACAATTATAGATGAGGTGCAGTACAAAAATCAAGTAGTCATTATTTCTTACAACAATTATATAAGTATTTATATTGTCTAATACCCATAATACAAGCCTAGCCTCGTAAAGCCCACGTCAAATTTCGTTGGTTCGAAAAAGTATCTTGTGTCGGTCAACTAAAGTAAAAGTCACTTTGACAAATGTCCTAAATTTAGGACGTTGGGCCTTACGAGGCTAGAGCATTGTTTGGGATTAGGTTAGGTTTTGTAAGATTATCCCTTGATATTTATTTATACACAAGTACAATATTTAATTATGTTTTCCATTTATATGTCTGTATTCTGTGCAACTGTTTAATAGCCGCTATTAAGTTCATAATAGCACTATTATCTCACACGTTATGCAGTTGGCCGGTTTTACGTAAAACTTTTACTTTCACCGCATTTTCCAAGCGATGAGTTACACACTTATACGTGTTACGTTTGTATAAGAAGTTCTACGTATGTTTATGTTTGGGTTTTTGAAGTTCCCCGCCGCGTCTGTTTGTCTTTATGTTTGCGATGATCTCAAAAACAACTTAACGGATTTTCTTGAGGTTTTCACCATCGGATATTTTTCACGGAAGGTTTTTATGTAATATATTTATTACATATATATATATATATATATATATATATATATATATATATAATTTAATTTATGTACGGGTGAAGCAGAAAACTCATATAAACCGAAGCGAAGCGAGGACGGGTTGATAGTGTATAGATAGTTTTAACAAAATAAACATTTTAGCTTAATCATTTAAATAGGTAGGTAGTGAAAACATTAAACTTTGCAAAGTGATTCTTACTAAGGCAAAGCCCTCATAGGTTGACGTCAAATTTAGTAGTTATAGATGTTTAAAAATAATAAAAAAATAATGATTTATTTGCAAGAATATGGTTATAATAACAGTTGATAATTAACATAACAGTGATTACAGCATAACTATACCGACAATACGGCACGCAAACGTGTACAATTTATTAAAAAAGCGAGATAAATATTTACATGAAGCAAAATATTGTAAATGTTATTACATAAGTATATGGTTTGTTTTTTTGCTTAATATGCTTATTTTGTAATTTTAAATCAATAAATACCTGCTTATTAAAATTTTATTCCCATAAAATAACTTTTTTTTTTAAATAGTAATGAATTTCACAGTGCCATGTGATATTACGTAAAGTAGGTAGGTAAAGTCGTACTATAAATGTTTAAGAATAACTAAAAATTATGATTTATTTGCAAGAATATGGTCATTATATTTGATAATTAACATAACAGTGAGTACAGCATAATTGTACCGACGATAAGGCGCGAAAATGTGACCGGTTTATTTGAAAAATAAGTTAGTAATACTTACATGATGAAAAATATTTTAAATGTTATAAAGTTTATGGTTTGTTTTTTCGCTTAATTTGCTTCACTATGGTTATTTTCTATTTTTTAAATCATGTCCAAAATAGAAATGCCTGCTTTCAAGAGTATTGAATGTCACTATGCCTTGTGATATTACGTAAAGTATGTAGGTAAACTCGTACACGTGTAGTTATCGCGTCGTTTGATATTTTCGATATGATGTATTTTTTTCCTTGTTTGAAAAACGTATTGTATTAATACAATATATTATATTAATTTCATAAATGAAGCCAAATAACTAATGCAAATATCTCTTCTCGGTAATTTCACATTGCTTTTGACATGTTATCGTATCGTTACTCTTATTACACGACTGCCCCCAAAAAGGAGTGTAATGTTTTCAGGGTTCATGTTTGTATGTATGTGAGTTTCTTTATTCCACTCTAACTTCTAAATCCCTTTACCGATATAGATGTGTGAGGTATCGTTAGAATCCTTACGTCATCCCGGGTGACAAAGGATACCTAAACTGCTAAAATTGAAATAACAACGATGGCAAAATGACAATTATTAATATATGTAGGTACCTATATCGACAACAGCATAAAAAATGCAGTCGGGTTTTTAAAGCTTGCTTTTCATATAGTTATTTGCTTGACAGTACCTAATCGCAGCCAAGTTAAAAACAATATGGTAACTTGTCAAAGACAATATGGTCTTACCTAGTAGAATAGAATTCCAATGCCAGTTTGCCGTCTTCTTGCCAAAAAAAAGGTTTTTAATGGAAATAAAAATTATTCTTAGCATATCTCATGTTAAATGTTAAGCTTATGTAAGTACCTGTCTATATTTTTTTGGGTGTATCAATTTGTTTCCCAAACTCGATTATTCCGCATGGCAATGTTTCCAGTCCCAATTTTTCCCATTCGAAATTTTATCCTATCGCATTTTTCCCCGTTCTTAATTTTTCCTGGTCGCATATTTTCTATGCTGGATTTCTCAAAGGTGCAAATTTCGCCATTGTAATTAGGCCGAAATAGGTAGGTAGGTTAAGATTATGTTAGTTTTAAGCCAGAAGGGCCAAACCACCCAGATATTCAACTAAATACAGATTGAGAAATTATTAAAGTGCTGCTGAGAAAAAAATCTTCGGCAAAATAAGCAACCGAAAAAAATTAAGACAGGTAAATTTTGCGAATGGAAAGATTGCTACCAGGAAAAAAGATTTCAGGAAAAATATCTCCATATCCCTCTTTTTCAACGCTCAAAATTGTAGGTACTTATGTATGTTGTATGTTAGGAATGCAGTATTTTTTATTGTGGACTAATGTGCCAATACCAATACGCCAAAATTTAAGCTGTATTAACGGTCCGATAAAAAAAATATCGCCTAAGTAGGAAGGCAAAGGTAAATAAACAAAATGAATGAATGAATGGCATGTTGCGGTCGAGTCGCTCTAATAAACATGGCATGCCCTTCTAAAAACCTGTACATGAGCTCCTTATGAGGTCAAGTAATAAGTTGAAGGTCACTTGGCATTCGTGTTTCTACGATGATAACCTCAGTCCCTTCATTAAGTTTGTTTATGCATTTTTTTATATATATAAGAGTGTGATACAAACTAGCATGGGGGTTACCAGATGAGAAGTAATCACCACCGCCTATAAACACAGACAGTTTTCAGGCCATAATGAGGAAAAAAAATCACTTAACACATCGCACCTTTAGAATAATAGTGACCTAAATCAACATTTCAGCTGTCGATTTCGAAACATATATTTATTACTATAGAGACCTAACTCGAAAACCAACATTTTTGAGTTAGGCCACTACAATTCTAAAGATGCGACATGGGGCGCGGCAGAAATAGTTCTGCCAACGACAATCTGAATATGATTGCGTGTAGATATGACTGCCCCATCCTTACTGGGTTTCACAGATCTCCAGTGGTGTCAGAAATAACAAATACTATTTTAATTCTCACTAAAATATTTTACGTAACATGTACACCTAACTAACCAATAATATGGGCAATAAAATAAAAAAAAATAAAAATATCACCATTCTGCTGGCTATAATATACGGAAAAAATCTTTCTATTGAAAAACCTTCCCTATCTGGGACGAGAGAGTAATTATTATCTACTAGTTTTAAGTTGGGTAGATTATTTTCTTACGCGCCATTGTTAATAAGTACGTTCACGAAGCCCTGAGGGCCCTACCAAGATGCACTACGCTAACTAAAGTTTCTATTCGATTCGTTTTTAAACCAATCGCGTCACAGGAAGATGACGTTATACGAAAAGTCACGTGGTCTACCGGTGACGCGATTGGTTTAAAAACGAATCGAATGGACACGTAATGCATCTTGTCTGAGCCCTCAGGCCTAGTAGCATGGCTGCGTCTATATCGCGTGTCAAATGTGGATAAAGCATCTGTCACTGTCGTTCTTATTTACGTGTCAAAAGGTGACGGCTGCCTTATATAAACTTTGTCACGCGATAAACGCTGCCATGCTAGGCCTGGTGTATAGCCGTAACTCATATATAGCTAATTGCTTTATTGGTACCATTTAAGCGATTAAATTACATGGTAAAGTGAACATACTACTATGCAATTTGACACGGCTTGGATATTATTGTGAACATTGTTTCGTAATAGGAAGAAACACTTGAATAAATAAGCAGCTTATGATTTTAACGGTTTTTAGGGTTCCGTACTTTAAAAGGAACAAAAGGAACCTTTTTAGGATCACTTTGTTGTCCGTCTGGCTGTCAAGACCCTTTTTCTCAGGAACGCGTGGAAGTACAGTCACGGACGTTAATTCGTGACCCATTTCAAGAAAAATATGCTTGAAGTTGTCAATTTAATTAGAGATGCCAAGTCGTTTGTAACTTTTAGGAAACTCAACCTTATTGTTGTAGAATGTCAGATTGACTTTGGACCTAAGGTGGGTCACAAAGTAAATTCCTTGACCGTATCAAGTTGAAATTTATAGGACATACTCAGGTCAGCAATCCCTTGGAGCTGTGAAAACATCTAACTTCTAAGTCAACGCAATCCAAAGATACGGCCGTTTATGCCGCATATTTTGACACTCGCAAGGGAATCAAATGGTACTTCCTGTTGACCTATAGGATCATAAAATTTGGCAAGAAGCAATGTCTTATAGCATACCTAGGTAGGAAAACGAAAAATCCGAACACCGTAAATTGTGTACGGAACCCTCGGTGCGCGAGTCCGACTTGCACTTGGCCGTTTTTTTTCCATTAGTTGAGTGTAATTTTAGCCTTGGTTAAAGGCCAAGCGTATTTGTTAGGCGTTACACTTCATTAGTATTATGTTCCTAGGTCATTGTCAGGTGCATTCTTTTGTTAAGTAGTTTTCAATATTTTGTTTGTTTATGTGTATTTTTTTTTACTAGCTTTGAGACGACAGGAAAGCTAGGTTACATCATTTATATTAAACCTTTTTTTTAATCCTGTCGTAATGGCGTTACTTTACATATTAAAAAATCTAGCTTTTGCGGATTTTGTGTAAGTAGTTTTTTTTTACACGAGGGTTATGTTTTTGACTTGTATAGGTATGTATATGTCCGACTCAATGTCCCCTCGTACTACTAAACAGTTGATCTGATTTTAATAAATTATATGTGGTTAGATTCGTCGTAACCACTACAGTGTCATATGCTATATTAAAATTATTTAAATGTGAAATTGGCGGAATAAAAACATACATACATGATAAGTAACATTACTTTGACGATATTATCCTAACAGCAGTTGGGTTTTTTTAAAGCTTGCTTTTGGTTAGACTTGTTTATGGAAAGGAGAACGCACCCGAGCACTCAGGCCGACTGATGGTAATTGGGATCAGAGACCCATAAACATTTGAATTCTCAAGACTACAATCTCAAGACTACAATATTAAGGGCCGAATTAATAAACTCATCTTAGCTGAGATGCCCGTTACAACCTTTGAACCATCTTGAGACAAGCACTAAAGTTGAGATCAGTTTACGAATACAGCTTTTGGACTTTAAAGGCGTTGCCAACCCTGAGGACTGAGAATGAATTCCTCTATGCTAGTAATTCACCGGTTGTCATTATTATCTAATAATATTTAACTTTTGATATCATTACCTACTCTCCGACTAATTTATCTAAGTGTATCTTAGCAATCAGTCTTCTAAATTAATGTTAACAAAATTTAGAACCCAAGTCTATTTACAATCTAACAACAGAATTCAAAAATACAAAATACATCCACAACCCACAACGCAGGTCTCGTCAGGTACTAAGACACTTTCCAAAATAAACCCTAGTCTTACCAGGAACCAGGGTATTGGCAATTTACAAACCTGGCTAAGAAAGGCCTCGTCAAAATATACTATTTAAAAAAACCTTTCCATTTATGGCCTGTTGTTTGATCGGTAGTTAAACTAAGTAATGGTCAAAAAACGTTACTAATGGTTAAAATCTCAAGGAAATGTGTCAAATTTTCGATTCCTTTTTCGAATTTTAACAATTAGTTGAGTTAACTACTGATCAAACAACAGGCCCATGAAATCACAATCAGACAGACGGACAAATAGAAAGACTTATTTAATTTTATTTGTGGATATAAAGTTACTGCACTTATAAGAGGCGCGACGCTACGCATTACTTGCATAAAGATACATTGATATTGCAACTTTCGCTTCTATTTCATCATAATGCATATCAATATGCACGGCGTAGAACCGCCCGTCTAACCAGCTATTTAACTTCGGTACTAAATACGGTAATACTGTAGAATAGAAGTTGTTGGTTGGTTGGCTGCAAATTACATGGTAACAAATACACCAGCAGTATCCGGTGGATTCCAAACTAGGCTGATCCTGTATCTTGGGAGTCCAAGGATCGGAAAAACGCCCGTCATTTTGAAAACATAACCCTGTTCCGTACAGCAGAGACTTCCTTATGATGTTAATAAAAATATTATTAGGTATTTTACATTTATTATACCGTAATTATATTTCTTCAGCGACAATTTTATTAATGAATGACACCGGAATGGTCATGGGAAAAAACACTTTCGCCAATCAAAAATAACGATATTTTTCAAAATTCACTTCACTCACACACTTGTGAGTCCACAACGACGTGAATTTTAGGACCCATTTATGAGTCCAAAAAGTTTCTTCACAGTCTATGAACGTCAGCGGGGCATATTTAATCTATTTGTTAGCCGTTCATCCAATACGCAGTGGCCGTTGAATACATATGAATGATGGTGGTTAGTGGTGGTAGGACCTTGTGCAGGGTCCGTCCGGATAGCTACCACCATCTTATCCATTAACCCACCGCCAAGCAGTAGTGTTTGCATTGCTGTGTTCCGGTGGGGGGTAAAACAACCGGTGAAATTAATAGCATAGAGGCATTCCATCTTAGTCCTCAGGGTTGGCAACGCATTTGAAGTCCTAGGATTGCAGTTTTGAGATTGTAGTCTTGAGATTTCAAATGTCTATGGGTCTCAGATCCCACTTACCATCAGGGAGGCCTGAGTGCTCACGTGCCTTCTCCTTGCCATACAAAAAATAAAAAATAAATAGTATGATAAAGCTATAAAATATAAATAAGCTATAATATAAGAAAGTCTCTGCTGTACGGAACAGGGTTATGTTTTCAAAATGACGGGCGTTTTTCCGATCCTTGCTGGGACGCACGCAGTCGGTTTCCATACTTATTCCACAGAGACATCTAGGTATTGTACACAGGGGTGACATGTGCATAAATCCGCAGAAGAACCGATTTCTTTCTGATTTTTTAAGTGGCTCTCTTTATTGATTGTCAGCCATTCATTTGAATTTCTTCCTATCCATAACATACACTGGTCTAAAGTTACGTCACGGTTTTGATACCGGTCCAATGTCCAATCTCTTAAGTTTCTTAATCAGATGCTTTATTCTATTAGGTAAAACCATATTGCCTTTGATATGTTAAATCAAATCAAATCAAATCAAATCATTTATTTGTTTGTCCAGCATAGGTTTATACATATAGATCTTAATACAGTTATGGTTATGTCCCTTTATGTGGTACTTCTCGGCATACAAACATGCTGTGCATCGCGCTTAAACTAAAATTACTGAAACATATTCACTAACATTCAATTATATTACACATATTGCGTTATATCTCCCGTCTAAAAATTCTTGGATGGAGTAGTAGGCCTTTTTTATTAAGAAAATATGAAGATGTTTCTTAAATATTGTTGTATTTTCGCTTTCTCTTACGTATCTTGGTAGCCTATTGAAAATTTTCGAAGACATGCCAAGAACACTCTTACTGAGTAAAGCGGTGTGAGATGGTAATGGTTTTACTTTATGTTGGAGTCGAACATTCTGAAAGGTTTTAAATAATTTCCTGTTAGCTTGACCAAAAGCTGATACTTCGTGGATGTAAAGGCATGGAACGGTTAGAAGTTTATATTGTTTAAAGTGCATCCTACAAGAGTCAGTCGACCGTAAACCATATATAGATCTGATACACTTTTTTGTGCTCTAAATGACATTTCACGATCCGTCGAGTTCCCCCAGAATATGATTCCATACCTTAAGGTTGACATTACGTAAGCTTGATAGGGTGTCAATAGTGTTGATTGGTTTACTTTTTTTTTTAAATTGTAAAGCGCATACGAAAACCAATTTAGCTTTTTACATAAATTAATAATGTGAATTTTCCATGTCAATTTACTGTCTACATTTAGCCCTAAAAAATTTATTTCCCTTATAAGTTATGTTTAGGTTATCTCATAAATTTGATCTTTGTTTAAATGGCATGATTTTTGTTTTGTCGAAGTTAATTTTTAAGTTATTTTTTGTCAGCCAGTCTACTATTATTTCCAGAGTATGATTAATTTCAGATTCATATGTGTCTGTGCTGTCATCAGCGAAAAGAATTACGATTGCTTAATGGCATTAGGCAAGTCATTTATGTAAATGAGGAATAACAGCGGGCCTAAAACACTGCCCTGCCGAACACCGTAGCGAATTTCTCTGATATCAGATGAGTGCGTCATCTCAGTTTTTGTTTTAAGACATAATTTATTTATATAGGTCATTTGTTTCCTAGTATATGCATTACCTCGAACTCCGGATGCATCTAGTTTCTCTAAAAGGATGTTATGATCTACAAAGACGAATGCTTTAGACATGTCCATATAAAGCGCTGACACTGGGACTCTTTTATCCATCTGCGTAATAATTGTTCGCATTAGATCAAATATAGCAATATTGATTGATTTATTTTTCCTGAACCCATTTTGTTCTTTGGCGAAGAGATTATATTTTTCAAAATAATTATATAGATTATTGTATATGACCCTTTCTATAATCTTGGAAAATACAGGGATTAGAACTACAGGTCTGTAATTGCTCATATTATGTTTGTCCTCTCTTTTGTAAAGGGGTTTTACGATAGCAATTTTCAGTCTGTTATCGTTATCGTATTGCTTTTAACTCGGCCGCCATTACTGTCAAGTAAATAAGACCAATAGAAACGTTGACAATATGAGAGAACACGTCAAAAGCAATTAGGTTTTACTGTGTAGAATCTCGACCAGCCTATCTCCGGATTTGCTCATTATGATGGTACGAGGAAATTGGTATCTATTGTCTATCTTAGCAAGTCACATGGCCCAAGAACCTATGCAACCTTTCGCTGTTTAATAGCCTCGTAAGGCGCAACGTCCTAAATTTAGGACATTTGTCAAAGTGACTTTTGACTTTAGTTGACCTACACAAGATTATTTTTCGAACTAACGAAATTTGACGTGGGCCATACGAGGATAGTTCTGAATACGCGCCTAATTCGGTAATCATGATAAGCTTGATAGCGTAATCACTATAATATAGATGCGTTAGAATATATCGTGCAGTCGTTGCTAGTTACCACTTGTATATACACGCGAGGTTCCTAAACAACTATGGCGGTATGTTTTGTTATTTTTTGTCATTTGTGTTGTGGTCATCAAAATCCTATAGTGTTTTCAATCCAAATAGCTGCTACTATAGTCACTCTACGATCGCCGTCACTTGAATTGGGGATGTCCAGCAGGATCACCTGGTAGGATCCCCCACGTACAAAATTAATAGGTAGGGGATCCTACCAGCCCCATATTTCACCATCCTGACAACGACAGGTGACAGGTGACATTTCAGTGTATATGGAGCAGCTGATATGAATGCCTATGTCCAGCAGTGGACGTCTTTCGGCTGACATGATGATGATGATGATGATGATGATGATGATATGAATCCCACTGATCTGGAAGCTTGTTAACTTTGCAACGTATAGCGAATTGTCACCTGTCACCTGTCATTATCAAGATGGTGAAATAGGGGGCAGGTGATCTTACTGGACATCGCGCTTGAATTGACGTTGAAAGGTGGCGTCAGTACATCTAACATAAAGTAATGGCCGCGTTAATGGATTCAAAATAGTATAGGTACACAATTTGAGGTACATTTTAATAATAGTGAAACTTTACAAAGGGCTTTGTGTTAAAAGGGATCAATATTATATATTTACGTCGAGTCGCGGTTTATTTATTAGAATATCCCGGCGTAGCCCAACAGGTGACGGACACATTTTTGAGTGACACATACTGGACTCTACTTTTAAAATGGAAATAAAATGTTTAAACATGAGAATTAATTTCAAAATTTCTATTTTTTTATACATATTTCAATACAAAATAATATAAAACTTTTTTTTCTTTGATCCCTCTTTTTATGGAATCGAAATAATCCTTTCCAAATAAGTACAGTGAAACATAAAGTCGGGTCGCGTCTTCATGGATTAGACCTCCTTTCCATGTGCAAGAAAATTACTGCGAGAAATATCCGAAAACGCTGTCCGACAGTTACCTACTTGCTACTATCTTGCTGGTGTACCTACCACTAGACACTGTCGGGCATTTCGACAAGCAGGAATTAGTAATTTCCCTTGATAGTTATTTATCTATATTAGCATAATTATAGGTATATTACGAAGAGTACTCGTAAGTAGATTCGTTAAGAACTAATGGTTTGGGACCTAGAATGACTGTGCTAATTGGGTCATAATGGAATTGCTAATGCAGCTGTTATACAATTTACACGTGCCAATTTATACTCATTTATTTTGTATTATATTCTGAGTAAACATAAATGCGCTAAATTAGAAAAAAAAGTTAGAGCAGGATTGAGAAAAGAGAATAGTTCCTTTCAACAGTCGATACAAGGTTTAACAAAGGTACATTTATTGCCCAACCGACAATTTGTATGATATCACAACATTTTAAATTTTGTAAAGATTGTTTGGTGAAATTCATCTTTGTAATTTAAATTTTTACTTTTGTATATTTATTTTTCGCTTATTTATTATTCAATAAACTTATTTTCATTTCTTATTTCTTTCTTACGTTGATATAACACTTGCTGGTTCAACGATTACCTTAAGAAAACAAAATAATTGTGCTTCACATAACAATTCTGTTTTTGGTAACATTTTCTTTTAAGTACTTTATTATTTTTGTTCACGTAACAAAGCTCTCATTATCATAAAGAGCTGCAAACTATAATCTAGAAAATGAAGGAAAACAGCATGATAAATTCCATAATTAAACAAAATTGCCAATTAACGAGTTCGTTCAAATATGTTCTTCGAAGATAACCGAGTTATCCAAACAAGAGGAAAAAAAACCTTCCAGTCAACCAACTGAATACTGGTAGACCAGGAAAAATATTTTTTCCTCTTAGATAACTAATTCTTGAAAAGGAAGGTTTTGTCCGTGTAGCCAACCGGCCAAGAGATCGTTGTCTACAAAGAATAAGTCTCTTACCAGATCAGTAGACTACCGTGTCTATGATCGGTGGTATAATATCATTTAACTTAAGAGCTAGGAGGCTCATGTTGGTAGTGTAATTCCCACTTTTCTCTTTTTGTTCTCCTCCTGATACAAATACGACACGACATTGGCCATCTGTCTGATTTTTACCCGACTGCGTCAGAAGGAGGGTTATGTTTTTCGAGCTTATGTAAGTATGTATGTATGTATGTATGTATGTATATATGTATGTCTATTTCTGGGCACGCTCTGTAGCCTAAACGGCTTGACGGATTTTAACATACGAGGTGTCATTCGATTCGTCTTAATTGCCGAAGTGACATAGGGCATATAATATTTCAATATGGCGTCCGCGGAAAAAAATATGGAGGGGATTTTTTTTTTTATTATTATTAGAATATGGGTATCAAATGAAATCTATGAAATAGCCCATTCCAAATATATTTGAATTATAACACTTTGATGCTACTATTTTGACAGGAAAGTCAAAAAATACGTAAATGTTAAGTAATAAACTCCTTTCGCTAGAAAGAGAGTTTCGCTTCAAATTACAAGCGAAATCACTTGTAGCTTCGCGACATTAAAAAATTAAGCTCCAGAGCTCTTATATTGCTTAGTAATAATTAATTAAACCACTATTTTATTAATAAAAACTAAAAAGAGTTAAATAAATTAAATTATTAACTTTTATTTATAACAAGTTAAATTTAACTTGAATATTGGTAAAGGTATTGCAGGAAGGACAAGCAATGAATTTCAAAGACTATTTCTTGAAAAATTTTAACATTTGGACTAGCTTGTCCCCGCCTGGAACACCTTTTCCAATATTCAAGTTAAATTTAAATTGTTATAAATATCAATAAGTACATGCTCTTACAATTTTCTATAGATTATATAGCTTGTTTTTCGCTTTTCAGTTGTTTTTTTATTGCAGTCGGGTTTTTTGTTTATTTTTAATAATTTAATTTATATATACACTTAATATTGATATATTATTAAATGCCTTGAAAAGGATCCGTCCGAATCGCTACATGCATTTGTTACCGGTAACCATGATGCCAAGCACCATTGTTTCCATTGTTGCGCCCTGATTTAAAGTATTGCCACCTTATTAAGGCGCTTTATCATGAGAAATTATTACTGGAGAAAGGTTTTGTCTCATCTTTTCAAACACTGAGGCTTTTGCAGCCTAAAATGCAACAATTCAGATCACAGATGTCTTCGAAACTTACGACAAAAATAGTTAAAATAGGTTAAAAGCAACAATGCACTCCATTGTTTTACACCAGTTCAGGTGCCGAGCAAAATCAACCTTTAAAAAACGTATACACGGAGTGCGATAGAAAGTAAAGATGCTGTTTTCTTTTTTATATGTCTGTTGTATACGTCTGCTATATTATTATTTTTTGTCCCGCTTAGGTAATACGAGTACTCTCTGTCTACGCCACTTACCTACCGATAACCTTCATGCTCTTACCTTCTCTACGTCATGTGTACATATATTACTGTGCATTAGGTACATGTTCCTCACTAGTCTCTCTATTGTTCCAGTGTGCTCAAGTAGCTACAAATGTCGTGGAGCAGAAGCACACCGTGTCCAGGGACAAGAGGAGTCGAGCCCTGGGCAGCCGCGCGTTCAGAGGGAGCACAGTGTGGCTGACAGGGCTGAGTGGTGCTGGGAAGACCACCATTGCCTTTGCGTTGGAAGCTTATCTGGTTTCTAAAGGTACCTTTAGATGTAGAGTCACAAAATTGAAGTTCGAAGTTACCTCCATCCGTTCTCTCGATTTAGTCTTGAATGATGAGTGATAGGGATGGAGCTAATGTAACCCATCTTCGATTTTCAAAGTAGGGCCTCTGGTCGGTTTGAATTTCACTGATGATTAGGATATTTAAAAATGAAGTTACGCATCGATTTCGTTTACGAGTGGGTTGGGTCACTCGTATTTGATGCCATAGGAGTCATTTGATTTACCGGTCATATTAAATAATAAAAGCTTGTAGAAATAAGTAAAAACTCGTTATGATGAGCTGTCACCGGGTCAGATTCAAAAATCGAATTTATTAGGGGGATAATCTCACACAAAACCTAGTCCCAATCTAAGCTCTAGGTTACACTTGTAAGAGGCAACAATTAACATGTAGATAAATACATAAAAAACATAAAGGAACAAATACTCGCGCTTATCATAGAAATGTTTGCCTTTACCGGGAATCGAACCCGGGACTGCTTGCTTCGTAGGCGGATATTGATGGTCCGATTATCTGTTCTATCAGACGTTCCTTTGAAACGCATAAAATTGTCAAATTATTGCTGGTCTAAAATATTTTCGCTTAAAATCCTTTTAGGTTTAAAATACAGAATTTTAATAAACATCTGTTGTTTAGGTAGATAAGAAAAGTAAGTAGTAAGTAAGGTTTAATAATATTTAGAAAAACCGTTGCAATTGTATATTTAGATATTGTAACTATCCAGGTCGACACAATTCGTGTAATTTGTACTAATTACGCAATTACGGGTACGTTAGAAAGGTAAGGTAATTATCAATCATAATCAATCGATATCGGTCCGACACGAAGAGAAGATAAAGCATTATCTTAATGAACTGTAGGATAAATTTAATATAAAAAATAACGTAGACAAACAAATACCCTTCGCATCTAATAAACTGTTGACTAAAATACTAAATCTGCCGGAAAAATTGTATGGGGAAGTAGTATAATGGACCGAAAATATGGCTAATGCTGTAAACTGATTGATGCAAGTCTTGGGGGAGGCCTATGTCCAGCAGTGGATTTTTTTCAGCCGAAATGATGATGATGAGGGGAGAAGGATAGGATTAATGGGACATTGGCACTTTTGGCCTCAAAGCCCAGTTCGTTGCCTACTCCAAGACTTAAAAAAATTAAAAAACTATGCAATATTTATTTGCTTACAGGCATACCAACATACGCGTTAGACGGAGACAACATCCGCACAGGCCTCAACAAGAACCTCGGCTTCAGCGAGCAGGATCGCGAAGAGAACATCCGACGCGTCGCCGAAGTAGCCAAGCTGTTTGCCGACAGCGGCCATGTTTGTTTGTGCAGCTTCGTGTCGCCCTTTGCTGAGGTAAATACCTTTTAGTCCTACGCATTGCTCATCATAGACAGCTCCTCAGCTGGAGCCTATTTCTCGAAAATCACTATAGAGAAATAATCAGAGGCCGAAATTCTCGTTGCACTTTTGAGCTGTCATAGGGACACATGTTAAAGAAGATTAAAAGTAGAGGTAAACAACAGGCGATGTTATCGCTAAAGAGCGATCTCTTTCAGATAACTTTTGAGTAGTTAAAAATGTGAAATAGACATTTGCAATGAAAACAATGAAAATGTGTTAACAATTTATCAAGTTTATCATTTAATTTTATCAATTTCATGTTCAAAGTCTGTTTTAGTGCTAACAAGTGTTTCATCATTAGTTTCTCCATAAAAGATATAGATAGTCATTATCTGAAAGATATCGCTCTTTAGCTATAAGACCGCCTTTTGTTTACCTCTACTTTTAAACTTGTTTAATATGTTGTGCTCTATAATGTATCGATAAAGTATGTATATCGGTAGTCGGTAAACGAGAGAGGCTTCTGCAAATAATATTAGTTCATGCAGTACATTTCAATATTAGACTTGTGGCGAGAATCCCAAAAAATATAGAAAATTGAATGAAGTGAACTACCTAGAGGTATTATTAGTCTAGTGAGTTTTGAGAAACGGGGCCCCAGGTCATGGCTTCCCCAGAACGGGTCCTCTGCTGCCGCCTTTAGACCTAGACTAACCCAAAGTAAAGGCAACGACATCCTAAATGAAGTCCTGGATCTGTTGTCGAATAACTGATGGCCGGAGCTAAAAGGTTCTGGAGTAGCGACCACGTACTGCAAGGAGAAATGTTGGCAGGCATCTCAAGATGAACCTTCTCGTAATGCCGAATTGGAAATGTATTCTACCTAATTAGGACGTATTCAATTTTGTAACTAAAATGAGTTCTACATTTCATAACCATCGTTAAAATGATTATGAAGCGCCGCTTAAATCGCGTAGTTGTCAAAAAAATCCATATAAATTTTGCTCCGGGCGATAACGTTTCTCACTCCCGAAAAGAAAACGTACGGACAGTTTTTCATAATATCTACAAAATCTTAAAAAATTGTAAGATTATTTTCTTTACAATCCTCTTGAACAATGAACCTTGTTAACTTTTTCTTGATCATATGGTTATTAGCTACAATAACTCCTGAGTATGGCTTTGAATATATCTGGATGCGAGTAGCTCAGGGCAGATTGAGGGAGATCTTTGGGGAACGATATCTCCGGCCGTGGACGTGTTTCGGCAGGCATGACGAGCTAAAATGCCTAGGTATTCTTCGCAAGAGGACATAATATAGATTGGTTACAACCGGGTAGTTTTTTTTTTCTTGTTTACCGGTTATTCGATATTTATCCGGGTACTGGGTGATGGAACCAGTAATGGACAAGGCACCAATAATGAACACTTGATTCTTATTTTACAGAAGATAAGGGTTATTCGTTTGTTTTGCAACAATCAATTTAGGACCGTATGAAATTTGAATTAAGAGTGAAGTAATGGTAAACATACATGTTTTAACTTACAGTACGGGATGTTTTGTTTGTTTGTAGCAAAAACGGTATAAAGATTAGAAGGATTTTTCTTTTATTTATTTATTTATGTTAATGTATAGGTATTTTAGCTCCCCTAATTCCGATTACTGTATATAAGTCCTAGAATCTAGTGTAGAAATTTTGCAGTACCCTCATATCTGCACTATTGCTCAGCACTACACAGAGTACAGAATTCAAAGCGAACGCAAACGTAACAATATGATTACGAGCACCAATTTATATTACGCACGTCAATCGTTAATGTACTGTACAACAACGAAAATGTTAAGCACTTTAGTACTTTATCATACTAAACTTTAAACTGAACATCAAATGACAAACATGACAATGGCATTCACAGTGACACGGTTCTAAGCATGGTCAAACAATTTATTCGGTCACTGTACTTCCTTATCTAAATCGTGATAAACGTACGATGTATGATATATTGCTGAAATATCGCGGTTTGCTATCGATCCCCAATTTTGCAGTTTAAGATAAAATCATTTGATACAATAAATTCGTGCGATGGTTATCTTAATCTCGTAATAAATGACCTAACTATAGTTGATATATGATTGTATGCAAACCTTGCCCCCCATAAAACTGTGTCACAGTGACGTTGCCAATCAAATCGCTAGAATCGTCGAACAAAATGTCACTGTGATACAGTTCTATAGTGAGGCTTCCGTTTTGCCGATTCTACCTAATACGCGATCTGAGATCGGATTCCGAACTACAAGAAAAGAGCTACTTATACTGGTTATACAGGGTGCAAAAAACGAACGCCAAATGGACGGAAACTACCTTAAATATTGGAAATGGCAAATTCTACGCAAAGGAGACTTACTTTTATTTTCGAACACCATTATTACTGCATTTATGGATTTTTGAAATTTTGCCTGCCTTAACCGGAAATCGAACTGGTCGAATATAAAAAAAAATAAAAAGGGTTTACGGTCTTTATTTAATTTAAACATGTATGTGTTATAGACATAAATGATCACTATCAATAAACCTTTCGATCTGTATCATAAAAAAGGACTTTATTGTTTTGTCATATTCGATCCCCGGTTAAAAAAGAGGATTTTTTCAAAAATCCAATAATGCAGTTTCTTTTTCAAAAATAAAAGCAATTAAGTATTCTACCAGTTTTGACAAAAGTTTCTGTGAGATCTAATTATCGCTAGGGTTGACACTTGTCACTGTCACAATATTATTGCAAGAGAAAATCGAACTTGTTGCTGCTGCTGACTGTACTGTGGCTTATAAATATCAATTTACTAATGCAGCCAATTAAAATTATCCGCATTAGTTTAATCAGGAGGGCTCCGATAAGGCTCGCAACGCAATGTTCTTTTTTATCATGTTTGTAGAATAAAGTTCGCTGGGGCTCGATTCGACTCTAATCGTGATTATAATCAATATACCTAACCGACTTTAAACAACAATAGGAAATCGTCTAAGTGCGAGTCGGACTCACATACGAAGGGTTCCGTACCATTCGTGTATTCTTTTAATTTTATTGAATTGTTATTATTTATTGTTTAATCGATAATACAAACTCTGTGAAAATGTAAAATGTCCTCCGATTACGGTTCATTCGATACAGCTCACTGACAGACAGACAGACAGTAAACGGCGCTCGGTCGGTCGAACGAGTGAACGAGTGAACGCGCCACACCGGCGAGTTTAAAGTAGTCCCGTCAGAGCGCACAAAACCCATTTCAGTGCGTGCATTCTCAATTAGGCAGCAGGGCTTTTGTCGATAAGATCCAGTACCTCTATTGAGACGTTAAAAATGTATGGGTCAGACGACATGGAGTTGTTAACAAAAAAAATGAAATGAAAATAAAGGCTCTACTGACTACGGTCTATGCAGACACGCCTGGCTCTGGCGCCGGCTTCGGTGTGCAGAGTTTTTAAGTGGAAACTCTAATCTACACTAATATCATTAAAAAAAATATTGTTTGTAATAAATAGGGTTAGGATTTTGGTAGCATATCGTGGTTCTAGAATCCATAGAGTCGCTATTTCCTAATTATTATAATACATGACACTTTGATTTTGACCTTCAGTATGGTCATATTTCAAAATGAAGTAAATACATTTTCAGTTCGATTATTCCATACCTACTAATATTTGCTTGTTTGAAACGCTTTCACAGCAGAGATATTCTCCATACCAAAATTCATTTAAATTGGTGTAGCGGTTTAATGAATAAATTAATTTTGAAATATTAAAATACAGAAGGTCAAAATCAAAGCGTATTATAATAATTAGGAAATAGCGACTCCATGGATTATAGAACCGCGATTTGCCACCAAAAGCCTTAACTCTAGTAATAAATAATGAATGAAATGAATAAACTCAGAAAATACTGGACCAATTATGAGAATTCTTTTGCTGGTAAAATGCTATGTTATGACTGAGTAACATAGGCTATATTTTATTTTTCTACGCGAACGAAGTCGCGGGCAACAGTTAGTCATAAGTAAACGAGATGGTCTCGGCTGCTTTATTTGCAAGTCTCATGCACAACATTGTGAAACCGTCGACTTACCCACAGAAACTGTGTTGGAATGTTAAACATATAGTTCGTTCGTTCAAATAATTTGCATTCTTTGATGTGCCGCTACAAATGCTACGAAGAAGCCGCTGCGGTGCGCATAAACGGTTGTACTGAGGGCTCAGACAAAATGCACTACGCTAACTAACGTTTCTATTCGATTCCTTTTTAAACCAATCGCGTCACTGGAAGCTGACGTGATACGAAAAGCCACGTGGTCTACCAGTGACGCGACTGGTTTAAAAACGAATCGAATAGAAACGTTAGTTAGCGTAGTGCATCTTGTCTGAGCCCTCTGCACACTATTAGAACGAACGAACTATACATATCGGTTAATAATGGCTTGTTAATACATTTCTGATCAAGTTTGAGGAAAGCTGATGGCTGCGAGCAAAGGCTATCCATGGAAGAGGCCTATATCCTACTGCCAACGTCCTTTTCTGACATTATGATGTTTTTTTCCAGGATCGAGAAGTGGCTCGCCGCACGCATACCGACTCGGGTTTCCCTTTCTTCGAGGTGTTCATTGACACGCCTCTGGAGGTCTGCGAACAAAGAGACACGAAGGGGCTTTACAAGAAAGCCAGAGATGGACAGATTAAGGTAACAATAATGTTAATTTTTAAAATTACTTACTGAGATAGGCTAATTTTCATTTCAACTTTATATGCTAAACTTCAGATACCAATTTTATTATTTTTAAAATGTTACATTTCCTAGGTCCGTAACAATTTTAACTTTGATGCATAGGTATTTGTTCTCATAGCAAGACAGTATCATGGAGTATTGCAACCTGCCTTGTTGCATTAGGCAAAAAAGAATTACATGTAAGGTACATTTTATGATGTTGACCCTTTCGCTGCCTGGAACTTGGTAGGTCTGACTCATGTCTATTTTCAGGGCTTCACAGGCATCACTCAGCCCTACGAGCGGCCTGAGGCGTCGGAGCTGGTGGTGCAAACAGTGGGTCGGACTGTCGAGGAGTCCACCATGCAAGTTGTTCGGCTGCTAGAGGCCAATGTAAGTTACTTATCTTGTACAATCTTACACACATCCTTAGGGCTTCACAGAGACAGCGCTATGAGAGGTTCGCACCTTGAAACTGGTCTGAGCCGGTCTGTCGACGAGTCCACCATGCAAGTTGTTCGGCTGCTAGTTAGAGGCCAATGTAAGTTACTTATCTTGTACAATCTTACACACATCCTTAGGGCTTCCCAGAGACACAGCGCTATGAGAGGTTCGCACCTTGAAACTGGTCTGAGCCGGTCTGTCGACGAGTCCAGCATGCAAGTTGTTCGGCTGCTAGTTAGAGGCCAATGTAAGTTACTTATCTTGTACAATCTTACACACATCCTTAAGGCTTCACAGAGACATCGCTATGAGAGGTTCGCACCTTGAAACTGGTCTGAGCCGGTCTGTCGACGAGTCCACCATGCAAGTTGTTCGGCTGCTAGTTAGAGGCCAATGTAAGTTACTTATCTTGTACAATCTTACACACATCCTTAAGGCTTCACAGAGACAGCGCTATGAGAGGTTCGCACCTTGAAACTGGTCTGAGCCAGTCTGTCGACGAGTCCACCATGCAAGTTGTTCGGCTGCTAGTTAGAGGCCAATGTAAGTTACTTATCTTGTACAATCTTACACACATCCTTAGGGCTTCACAGAGACGGCGCTATGAGAGGTTCGAACCCAGAAACTGGTCTGAGCCGGTCTGTCAACGAGTCCACCAAGTCTTTCAAGACATTCGGCTGCTAGAAGCCAAAGTATGTATCTCATCTTATCTCGTACAATCTAACATACATCCTCAGGGCTTCAAGCGAATGTCTTAGCCCTATAAGCAGTCCACGGTTGAGCGGCAAGACGAACGGTAAGAGTTAGCGCGTGATGAAAAGTGACCACCGGTGCTTTAGGGACACCCGCAACAACAGAGGAATCAAAGATGCCTTGCCGGCTTCTCAAAAAGATTATGCTAATTTCTTAAAGTTCCCTAACTGTAGTGGATTCGGAAATACCGCAGCAATAAGCTGGTTCTATGAAACTGCTTTGCGTGGTTAAATGTTCCTCAAAAAGGCCTTTCATCGAGTTGGTGTGGATAGAAAGACAGGAAAGGAACCTAGCTGCTATTGCGGATCGTGGGCGGGTCTGTCGAACCCAGCTGTTCGATTTTCCGGGCTCAAAGGTACTCTACCTCATTTCGGTCTCGGGTTAAGTAGGTTATTTATTTAGGCCTTACACTTATTTAACAAACACACATTTTCACACATCAGACATCCAGATTTCTTACTAGCTTTTGCCCGTGACTCCGTCTGCGTAATACTCGTTTGTCGCTATTCCCTCGTGAAATGACCTGTTTTCGAGGGTAAACCCATGTCCGTCTTCGGGTTATTAACTATCTCTGTTTCAATCATATGCATCTGTCAGGCCGTTGAATCGTAAAGACGGAACAAACATACAAACATACATATTTTCGCAAACAATATCTAAAACGGAAAGTTTGCCTGGTGATATAGTCTAATATAAAATTGACAGATAATATTTTATCTGTAAACTACCTGGCAACGATCAATTGTGAAAACTTGATATTGCTTATTTTTTATTATGTCCAATTTTGCGATGTCAGTCTTACGTTGCCATTTGTTATCGTCAAGATATGACGTCATTTATTGACTAGAATAATAAACAACTTAATTAGTACGTTGTTTTTTCACTTATGCTTTTGAATATTTATGCATCGCATGCATTGCATGTCAAACAAAATGTCAATGTGATACAGCTCTATGGTTGGTGATGGTTCCATTAGTGGCATTACTTATGTAAAAAGACCTTATGGCGGATGGCGCTTCCGCCATTATTAAAAATGCTCCGATATAAATACAACGTCGCGTGACGCAGTGCGGCGTAAGCGCCATCCGCCATAAGGTCCCTTTACATAAACAACGTCACATTTTGCCAACTCCTCGTAAAGATATGTAATAGTTAGGGTTAGAACTTTGGTGGCATAACGTGGTTCTAGAATCCAGTCGCGATTTCCTAATTTTTATATACAGACCACCTTGATTTTGACCTTCAGTTTTGTCATGGAGTCCTGGTACTGCTCCGGATTGTCTTTCCATATTTTATGCTACAACTTAGCTGGCGTAATGTAAATTATAATTTTATTATTTATAATTTATTTATTTATTAAACCAACAACAAAAAATACAAATAAAACAAAAGCCCTGCAACACTGTTTCAGGACGGTTTGACTGCAGGAAGACTTTAAAAGAACAGTACTATATTATGTTACTTAATATTATACAATGTTTAGTTCGATACAAATGTATAACTATGCCGAATTACAGCTTTATTGTACCGAGAGTCTCTGGGTTAGACTAACAGATGGACATGGTGAAACTATAAGCGTTATTTCTTGACTACGGAACCCTAAAAAAATACGACGAACTTCCGACCTCCTCCTTTTTTAAAGTTGGTTAAAAATGGCCAACTTTGATTACAGGGAATCATATCAAGCTCTGAAGGTAACCGCCAAGGCGTTGAAGAGCTGTTCATATACGGGAACAGGCTCACCAGCGCCATCGAAGAAGCGGCCCGGCTGCCGCACGTCGAGATCAGCAGTCTCGACCTTATGTGGGTGCAGGTTAGTCGAGAATTATTTAACTAAGGAATATTTTTCTGATACGGAGTCAAGCAGCAAGAAACTGAAACTTTTTACCGACCGCACTCAGAGTCAGTTACTTAAAAGTCGTTCATTGATGAGGATTTTTCGTATACAACTTTGAAGAAGGAATGAGTAAAGGAGTGGCCACACCGACGCGTAAAATACGGTGACGTTCTGTAAACAATAGAATGGGTCATAGTAATTACATAGCGTCAGTTCTGACGGACCGTAATTTACGCACCGTCAAGCTCTGGTATGGTCGCTCCCTTAATTGTCTTTAAAATAACTCTAAGTACCAATTTCACCAAACGATGTTAAATTTAATCAATGTTAATCGACTGGTTCATACATTTTGACAGCTGTTAACGCTCTAATCGTCTGTTAAATGGTTAACATCGTATGGTGAAATTGGTACTAAGTACGGCTGTAAATCTTTTGTTTATGGCATAAAGAAGGGAAACGGGCACATTGGCCACCTGTGGCCCGTTTCACGAAGCTAAAAGTTACAAATTACAAGCGGTATTCTCTTTCTAGCAAAAGGAGTTAGAAAGAGACTTCCGCTTGTAATTTGTAACTTGTAGCTTCGTGAAACGGGCCTCTGAAGTGGTATCTGAGACCCATACACATTAGCATCCTTAATACTGTAAACCTAAGGCTTGTTCACACGTACCACAACCACACCACATTGCAGCCACACGCGATGTAATCGGACGGTAATTTCTATGAAAATAAATAATTATATTCACACGGACCACATTTTGCCGTCAGTGGTAACCATAATATTTTTTGTCGCTGCGATGTGGTCGTTTTGGTACGTGTGAAACAAGCTTAATACTGCTAATGTGTTGCCAACCCTGAGGACGACTAAGATGGGATGCCTCTATGCTAGTAATTCCACCGGTTGATCCTCACACCGTAACACAACAATGCAAACAATGCTTGGCGGAAACCTGGAATCGGCTGCGACTTGCATGGTACGGTCACGGAAGTTAATTTACTACCCATTTCAAAGAAAATCTGCTTGAAGAGGTCATTGTCAATAGAGATGCCAAGTCATTTGTAATTGATAGGAAACTCAACCTTGTTCCTGTAGAATGTCAGATTGACTTCGGACCTAAGCTAAGGTGGGTCACGAATTAAATTCCTTGACTGTATAAGATTAGATTTTTTCATTCGTTTATTTGCATTTCAGATTCTCTCTGAAGGCTGGGCCTACCCTCTGAAAGGGTTTATGCGGGAAAACGAATATCTGCAGGTATGTTAATATTTATTTTAAGTCGTAAATTAAAGTACAGTCAGCATCAAAAGTAGCTAAGCAGAATAACATGCTCAAAATTTGACAATAAAGTCGAGTGCAGATCATTTTGACCTCTTCGGTTGCGTAGCTACTTCTGCTGCTGACTGTACTAGTGAAGTCCACCTTGGACTAGACAAAAGCACATGGAGCTAACCCCATGTGCTTCTGTTTAGTCCACAAGAGTTTATGAGTGAATACTCTTTAACCGAACAATTTTCCGCGCGTCTGATATCCCTGGACATGTTCCTCTAACAATTTCGCGGTGTTTAAAACTCGACATTGGCGAAATAAACCTTGACAAAACAAGTAGTGAAAGTTATTTTAAAAAAAAAGACCACATTAAAAGTTTTCAATGTTTTTTACAGGCCTTGAACTTCAACAGTCTTACCCTCGCCAATGGTTCCGTAGTCAACCAATCAGTCCCGATAGTGTTGCCAGTGTCCACGGAGACCAAAGAGAATATGGCTGGCGTTGAGGCAATTGCGCTTGTCTATGGTGGGAAACCGGTCGCCATATTGCGTGCGCCAGAGTTCTACCCGCATAGGAAAGAGTATAGATGCGGGAAACAGTTTACGATCAATCATAGTGGACATCCTTATGTTAAGGTAAGCTATAGATGTATTAATACTTAAAGTTTGAACGCTAAATAAGCTCCTCAAATGATTTACTGTCATTAATTACTCATTAGGGACAAATGGAAAATCGTTCACTTGAAATGACTATTCGGAAGTTGGATCAAAAGTAATAGTATCCAAAGTGAATTTAGTCAAAACTTTTTATGCTGAAAAGGGTATCGTTTGATCTAAAAAAAAATGGCGTAATTTTGATTCGCCACAAAAAAAATTACATACCAACGTGTGCCAACGTTTCGCCTAATGATTTAAATGTCGAAAATTGTTTGATCGAAAAAATCTTTAGTATAACATTTGTTTGGAATAACCTGACTGTGAGGCGAAGTCGACGGAGCTCCGCGAAGCGGAGTTCCTCTTCATCGTAGTTGTGGCGCTTCAAGCTTTGACACAATTCTAAACCTTTAGATTAGTTGAAACCTAGATGTTTTATACAATATTATGGATTACTGGCCTTTTAGTAATTAAAATCTTAGACAAAACTATTTTAGACTAAAACTGCTTTAGAACAAAAAATATGTATGCAAAAAAATCTTTATGATAAAAAAGAAATATATATGCCATTCAAGATTATAGGAAAAGTTTTTGACCAAAAAATTTTAGCACATAAAATTATAGGTCAGTTGAATGGCACCCCAAACGAATATAACCAAACTTATTTTCGTTGTAAATTAATTAAGTCCGAATGGAATTTTGACCATTATAAAGTATAAATTATCACTAAAATTAAATACGCACAAGGGGAATGTATATGTATTTGACATGTAATATTTTTAATTTTTACATTTATTTGTAATGTTTTTAATTTTTGAATTTGTAATTTTTTTATTTGTGATAGTTCTAATAATTTATATTTGTTACTTTATTACCTTGTAATGTAACTTAGTTTTAAGTATTATTGTATTTTATGTTTGAAAAAATGACTTTCTGCTGGAGTTTCTTGCGGCATCCGCAATGATGGTCTTGTCCGAAGCGCTAGTAGATTCACTGTATATTACCGACGTGTAAAAGAGCCCGTATGTGGCCAATTTACTGAATAAATATTTTGATTTTGATTTTGATATAGTCTAATATGAATTAAACCATATAAATATAATATAAATTGTACTTACATATTTCAGGTAGGATGTGTTTACAATTGGATATATTTCTGAGTTACGTATATAAATACAAATAGCCATTTTTTCGTCCTATATCATATTGGACTATTTAACCATGGGACATGATTCCATTTGAGACGTAATTCATGACGGACAATTTTCCTTTTTGTTGTATTTCAAATTGTATTTTTCTGAATTGACGTATAATTTCGAGTTGTCGATTTTCCATTTGTTCGTAATCACAGTAAATCCATCAAATTATAATGATAGTTGAGTACAGTAAGGTTGATATTCGCAGATGATCGAGGAGTCAGGAGACTGGTTGGTTGGTGGAAACTTGGAGGTGTTTGAAAGGATCCGTTGGCATGACGGTCTGGACTCTTACCGTCTGACGCCCAATGAACTTAGGCAGAAATTCAAGGATCTAGGAGCCGATGCTGTGTTCGCTTTCCAGGTATATCATTGTTTTATTCTTGTTTACTCACTTTTTTCCCGCGACATCGTCCGCGTAGATTTCGATTATCGTTATTACCTCGGGAATTTTTGATTTTTCTAAGTTAGCCTATGTGATAATCCCGGGTATAAGCTATCTCCATTTCAAATTCATCCAAATCCCTTCAGCCTATGCAGCGTGAAGGAGTAACAAAATAACGCACGAACTTCCACATTTATAATATAAAAAAAAAAGAATATACTATTACACAAAGACTTAAAAATATCCAGATATTAAAAACCCTGACATACATCACATCACACATTCTTTAGTACAGCCGACGTCAAAGATATGTTTACACTTTAGTACCTTGTCACTTTATCCGCTATGACAATTTTATATGGCAGTTAAAACATGACGTTAAATAGACAAGGTACTGAACAAGGACCAGTCCGGTAACCCCTTAAAGTGGTTTAACCCTTTGTATCCCTCTCAAAACTTTATTAAAAACCCTGGCATACATCACATCACTCATTCTTTAGTATTAGTGGGATTTTAGATTTTCGCGCAATACATTACAATAAAAATGGCGGGCTTAATGCCGTGAGGTATTCTTTACCAGTTAACCATTACACCAAGCATGATGATGATGGTTTTGGTTTTATATTTATTAAATTGTTTTCTAGTGTATGTGCCGTTAAAATCAAATTTTATAAGAATGAACAATTTAATATCTCGTTTTCTTATATTTTATTGTTGAGTCACATAGGACACTTTCGAAGACAGCGTGGATCCACTGAAAAAATCAGAAAAACATGCCCCTTTTACACTTGCGCTGTAACGTGTAAATTAACACTTAAAGACATTACTTTGATTTCGCCATGATCAGGGCCCGTACTTTTAATGCCGTTGACGCAAAAATAACGTCACGCTACATAGAGTATGATTCCAAATGGTTTTATTGTAATTATTAACCATTAGTCGTCAAACATTTAATCATGTAAAAATTAGTTGAGTAATCTATTGACGCGTAGAAAAATAAATACCTACTTCATACCTAAAACGTAAATAAAACTATTTGATTGAGAAGGACAGTGGCAAAAAATCATCGAGTGACATTATCATTTAAAAAAACTGTTTTTATGGTGTAATAAAATTAATATGATAATAATAGACTGACATAGTCACGTATGTGCACTAAAGCGTCTATAAAATATTAGATAAAAAAAGGACATTCTTCAAAGAAAATTGTCTCAATTTGCCATATTTAATAAGGAATAATGAAAACAAAAATGATGCTGTCGTGATCCGTATTTTAATTGCGATTAAGCTGTATTTAAATATAATAATTTGTGCCAGTTAATACATACCTAAACACCTGGCAAATGGAAGCCGAGCACCCAGTGGCAGTTGGCATCAAAAGTACGACCCCTGGCTATGATTTTAATAACGTTGACTGTACGATAATATTTCAAAAACAAAACATTTTTACCGCGTTGAATAGAGCCCCAGGACCAATTATTATTGGCTTTATCACAGAGTTTTACAGTGGCTCAAGAGTAGAATCCCTTGACCGTATAAAAGTCTACTTCTTCTCAGCATATACTCGTTCACTTCTAAACATATGTCCAACATATGTCTTTAATCTATATGTATATAAGTCTAACGATGTTGAATACTATGTTGCCAACAGCTTCGCAACCCCATCCACAACGGACACGCTCTGTTGATGCAGGACACGCAGAGACAACTCGTGGCTCGCGGGTACAAGAAACCAGTGCTATTGCTGCATCCTTTAGGTACGTACATACATTACACATTCGCTGCCGCCCCTTAAGGTCGGATTTTTATTCCCACAGATAAAATGTTAACAAAGTTACGTCACTGTCGAAGTGACATTTCAGGGGATATCAAAGTTTGGGCCAGCAAGAAATATAATATTAAGTTATCATTTCGCTCGAACCGTGATATAAAAATAAATTTCAGAAATAATTGAAATTAAAATCGCACAAATGAGTCGCTGGAAAGCGATTACGACGGGAGCATGAATTGTGAAGCGAAGCGAGTGAAGTGACGTCTCACATCAATCAAGCGGCCCTCAACTTGTTGACACAGGTGTATCGAGTTAATGATACCAGTGCAATAAATAAATTATGTATAAAATAACAGTTTTCTCGTTTTAAATTAATACAACAACGAGTTTATATCAAAATAAAGTTTACCCGGAACAAATTAACTTCTTTAATCTCGATTACAATTTATAGATTTTTATATAGAAAGTCGATTTTTAATATGTGGAAAGTATAAATATTTTGAATACTGCAAATGTTTTTCGTTAACGGCAACACCTTTGTTTACATTAATTCTGTGGGAATAAAAAACCGATCTTAGAGAGGTGCCACACGGGCGTTGCCGGTGCGCTGCTTTGTTATTCATATAAATTAGAACGACATGCCACACGATGCGTTGAAATACGTGCGTCGACGCGACGCACCGGCAACGCTCGTATGCCATCGCTGTTTGGCCTTTGACGGTGACAATTCGTTGTGCTATGGAGGACTTCAGATGTTTAGCAGGTTGATGCTATCGTTAATTTGCCGGGTAATACATTTTTCACGTGTCATTAGTCGTATCATGTCTGGAAATGTATAACACGGCTAATTTACGGAGCTACATACATTCAAATTCCTTGGTACATTGCGTTGGTTTTATGACGCCCATATTGCAGTGATGCAGAAACATGCTGATTTGCAAATGAAACAGAATTGTCGCTTGGGAGTGTACGATTTATGAATTAGAGGGCAAGTCAGCCCCTAGGTGCCGCATCAACATTTCAGCATCTTTTTTTGTTAATATCCAATTTAACCTGTCAGGGTAAGCAGGTAAAATGCTCTTATATGACCAGTTCACGACGGTTGCAGCGTTTCCAAGATATGCACGGTCGCTTCAATGTAATATTAAGTAGAGTAATGCTGGCGAACGGCACTGCAGCGGTTTTAAAATGTATTTAGGGTAATGTCGGGTAGACGACCATAAAAGCATGCGAGAGTAAGTAGGTAAGAGTCAGTAAGAAAGAAGTACAAGCACAAAGGTATTTTTAAAAAGATTGGTGCAATCTTAATCGTCGGCTATAACGTTTTGTTTCTACAAACTTTTGGGCTGGATGTCCGATTAATCAGTCTATTGCTCTGAAAGTAATAAGTAAAAAAGTTAAAAAAATAACCTTACGTTAACTCCATCTTCTTCCTCGTGCCTACATGATTCCTCTGGAAGAAGTCTATAAGAAACTGACCAAAGGATATATATTATTATATATTCTATAAAAAGTACCAGTAAAAGCACGAGGCTATGTTTAGCCTTGAATGACGAGTAAAAGGTATTGAGGATCCGAAGTTTCTCCTTGTACTATACTTCGTAATAAATAACCATCCCGGGGTACTAATACCACAGTATAAACAGTAGTCCGTCTTCAATCAACGGTATATCGCGCGGTTTGCATGTGTGCGTGCCTTAAAAGTACGCGCCGCCAGCCACCACAAGCAAACCAGGGACCGGAACCGCTTATCGCGAACAGGGTTTGCGATATAGGTAGGTTTGATAGACTTGTTTTTACAAACCCCAAGGATGCGCTAAGCCTACCGTCGACTTAGTTCAACAAACGATACAATTAATTCGACTAAGCGTTAACCCTATCCCAATACCCCATCGTCTGTTACCGTATTCAAACTTAATCGAACGGTTTCAAGCTAGTTTAACCTCTATGCGCAAGAGTTTCGACTTATTATTGCATTACCTAACAATTGATAGAGTAGCCGCTTAAGCGAAATGGCCAGAATTCGCCCGAATGCGCAAAAAAGAGAGCGGCGATCAATGGAGTGGGTCATTATTTGGGCGTTTGTTCCGAATCACTTTCGTGGTCACATTTTTGTAGAAGTGACTGCAGATTTCGTTTTCGTTTCTGGTTAGGTATCTAAGTTTACAGGACATCTAACAAATATCCAAAAACGGCATCAAAATAAAAGGCGAATTCTTCAAAAATACTTCCACAAAAGTGAGGCGGTTGAAACGCTCGAATAATGACCCGAGTAATGGAGTAAATACCCCGTCAATGCTAAGTCGTGGCTAAGTGCTTAAATATTAAACTACCGAAACCCTAATGAATTTGTTAAGCTCTATGGATGCAGTTAACTAATTCAAAGGGGTTCGCCCTGACGTTAAGCTAACTTAATCATAAGGTAACCACATCGATTGAGTAACCAAATTATAGGGTAAGCCTATCGATAGGTTTAGGTAATCAAATAAAGGGGTTTTCCGGTCTCTGAAGAAAACACAACAGTCGTTTCGTTTAGTCGGGGTCGCGCCGTCTCATCACGTTTTGTTGCGTGCATATATCCAGCGACAATAGGTAAAGGAAACTCCTGAAGAGCCAGAGACAGCCTAGCCTACTGTTCTTTCTATACTTTGGTAATACTGAGAATTGAATAGTTAGTTCATCAATCGTGTGATTGTAAAACTGAAATTCAACTATACATTTTAGTTTTACAGAGTGTGTCCGAAAACGAAGAGTGGCAATTGAGAGTTTAGTTAAGAACAAGAATCATAGGTTGTGTCATATTATATGAGTCTCGCGCACGGTGCTGTGAGCGTCCGGTCGTAAATACACAAATGTGTGTTAGTGTATCGCAGAGCAGTACAGGTCGACACACGTAAAAAGAGCTCAGAGTGGCTAGTGGAGGGGATATGTTTGCGCAGGTTGTCTACTGATAAACCAATAGCATGGCAGCAAAGCGGAGCGGTTTACACTCCCCCCGTCGCCCCCACCAATTTGGTCCGTAATTTGCTTACTGAGCAGGTAGGTCGCTCAGGGCTCTTTTTACTTGTGTCGACTTATACATTGCAGAATATCGAAATATTGTAGGGAAATTTTGATCATTAGACATTTTTGATGTGTGTATGTATTATTGATGGGTGCGTTTCAATCAGTATACAAACTTTTTGCATAATTTAATTTAACTAACCACGAAAAGCATAATGAACGTTTAGCATAAAAACCATTTGTATAATTTTATCTGGCATACGATCAAATAACATAACACTCATTTAGCATAACTATCATTTTATAGTTATTATGCATTTTAAGTCAATGTATTCTAACTAGGTTAGGTTAGGTCAGAACTGTGACCACAATAATGGAAGCAGTTAGAAATATTTACTTTTTAAATTAATAAACATTATAGTTTTTGAAATTATGCTTTTCGTTTTATGCATCATGACTATTATATCATTGGTTTATTATGCAGATTGAAATTATGCAATTCGTTTTATGTAAAATGATCATTATACCATTTGTTTTTATGCTAAACATTACACACCCATTATTGATTCGTATTACAAACATTGTCAAACTATACAGGTATTATATTCACAGCGCAACCTGCATATAAAAATAGGTACCCAAAATACTATTATTTCGCTAAAATTAAATCGTGTCCATTGACTAAATAAAACTCTAGGTATAGCTTGTAATATGTATATTTTAATGATTTCGGACTGGTAAGTTTGCTGTGTAAAAGCAGACGCTTTTGTTAAGAAACCATCAATCCAAATACCAATTGAGTAACTCTAAGTACTTTCTGGAAATGTATCCTAAACACTGTGCAAGTTTAACTACATGCGTCTTATCATGTCTTATAATTTCTTGTCTAAATTATCTTTTTTTTGCGCTATGTAGTAATGTATGTTTTTTCTCAGCCGCTTTTACAAGTACACTGTCCATCTTCGAGTGTTTATCTGAGGAATCTCCGGTATCTGGAATTTCGTTCTTTCTGGGGGGGTTAGACAGCTTCTTCAAGGCCTTGTTTAGATCCTCTATTTTATCAGACAGTGCGTCGATACGCTGCTTCAACAGCAACTCGTGTATTTTAGGTTTTTTGATCTGCGCTTCGTAAATCTCCATCATTTTGTCCGCCGCTGTAACGAGCTTATCTGCGTTCTGATTACGGACGGCAGTCATTACGAGTTGTAATTCTAAAGGCAGTTGGTCTATCCACATAGCTTTTATTTTGGACTCTGGCATGTGGCCTTTATGAACACATTTTAATTGGTCGTATAATTTTGATGGCTTTTTTCCAACTGTATCCACCGCCGGAATAGGCTTTAGTGGCATTTTGGAGTGCTGTGGTAAGATAATATGTGTGGGATACGCGTGTGGTTGGATTGGCCTGAAAAACAATATTTGTTATATGAAAAACGATGGTTCGCTGGTAGTAGCTATCTAGAGCGCCGAAGGTCGATGATTCAAATTTCTCTACTAGATTGTGTGATGTGATGTGACACCGTTGGCGAAATGAACAGATGAGCATTTCTCAAAAAAAATGCCACTTTGAGTGACATCTCTAAATTAAAAAAAAAAAGGTAGGTAGGTAGAGAACGTCGAACTATGCAATAATTAAATAATATTCTAATGTGTCCCAAAATATTTGTATGAAAAGTTCCTTTGAATATCGGTAACACACTCAACAAATTTTTGAGAAATGCTCAGATAAGAGGTATTATGAAACCGCGATTAGTTTGTGATTGGAATAGCTGTCAATTCATTTGCACTTTGACGTAAGTATATGGTAAAACTGTCACCTCTAATCCCTTTCTGATCACGATTAGATAATAACGGTAATATTTATCACGTCACTCATATAACTGTTTTATGTGTAGTTTAGAGGCAAAATGACGGAGACAAAAACTGTAGCATTTTTTCCTTTATATCTCCAACGTTTGCATCTTTTTTAGCGTTCTGTACCTCAAAAGAAAAAAACGGAACCATTATATGCCACTCGCATGGCTGCCGTCGGTCCGTCTGTCACAGCCAATTTGCTGCGAAACTACTGAACCGATTCAGTTAAAGTTTGGTACTCCTACGTAAGTCGGTGACTCAAAGACGGACTTGTGACCTAAATAAATGTTGTTTTTAAAAATATGGGGGCCACTTTTGGGGGTAAATAAGAAATTTGATAAAAAGTTTTGCTATATAGTCTGTCACAGCCAATTTGCTGCGAAACTACTGAACCGATTCAGTTAAAGTTCGGTACTCCTACGTAAGTCGGTGACTCAAAGACGGACTTGTGACGTAAATAAATGTTGTTTTTTGAAAAATATGGGGGCCACTTTTGGGGGTAAATAAGAAATTTGATAAAAAGTTTTGCTATATATATCGTTATTGATGTAACTTTTGAAGTTATTAAAGAAAATAGGCGAAAATTGAGTTGAGTTGTGACCAATTTAAAAAAAAATGGCTTGAAGTCATCAATGTCACACATCTAGTTTTTTCGAACGTCGGCGTCTAATTAACGCCAGCGCAGCGTCGACGCTACGTTCTCGCAGCGCTGCCGCAACGATGTGGCGGTTTTCGAACGTCAGCGTCTCAATAACACCCGCGCAGCGTCGACGCCGCGTTCGCGCAGCGCCTCCGCGACGTCAGTGAAGCGTCATTCCCTCTCCCCGTCGCAGTGTCGCTGCACAAGCGATAGCTAGTTTAATTTGGATAGATTTTAGCTGGGTATCATGAAAATCGGTTGGATCGTATAAGAGAATTCAGCTCTGAAAGAAAGGGTTGTAATTATTTCGCGGGTTTTTAGCTATTTAATGGTTATATTAATATACCTATTAACAAATAATCCCATATTTCGAGCAGAGCTTCTAAAAATATATCGTGTGGTTGGCCGAGATGAAGACGGCGGACTAAATGATAAAATTCGTCAATACATTATAGTCTACGCGATCATTAAACATCAGCGGATCACAATATTAATTGAACGTTAAAACTTCGTCGACTCTTGCGTAATTATAAATAAGGTAAATAAACAAAATAACTGATACATACAAATGTTATTGGGTTGATACCGATAGACTATAGGTATTCCGGGAATTATCTCTGAAACTCGTTGCACGTGTATGCGCTCGCGTTTTTATGCTATTGCATTAATTTCTTGAGGAATCTTGAGAAAATAATGCAATGACTTAAAATTGCTTAAATTTGGCGGACGCCCTTTTGGGTGGTCCAAGACGTTTGTCAAACTTGAAAGGTCTCAAATTTACTATTTGTCTTTGGATTTTCCTAGTATGTATACGCACTTTTTTACTTTTACTGAACAAAAATTAAACTAAAGTCGGACTATTCACTGTGACTCCTCGATTTGTACAGTCGACTACAAAAGATGTATTGACTTCTGGACCTTGACCTTGAAAAAGTGGATACATTTCTTTATAGCCGAATGTCCCGTAATGCCATAATATTACCTAATAGTACTAGGCAGTTCATTGCTTTTGACACTGGCATCTGTCAGTATATTTGTTATGCCTTAGACCTGATACGCAAATGACAATACCAAGATTGCGGGAGATAGTTTATGGAGTTCTCATTATGAAAGATAGAGAAGGCGATATTTGTTTGTATTTTATTTATAAAGTGGTGCATTGTTCGGTGATGTGATCCGTGAGTCCGTGTGATCGGCTGTAAAAGCCGCAGTAAGCGAAAATCACCACGTACATAACTTTTCATACCTACCTAAGTACAGTATATAGCCTTTTCTCAAAGTGATTTTTTTATTTTAAACTCGGGAAATACAGCAACTAACTAACTACTTGTAAAATAATACAAGATCATTAAAACAACTCTAAAATTCGCTTCAAACAATTACATAGTTGCAGTATTAACCACGCAAATTACGTAAGTAGTTTTAATGTCAATAAAATGGGGTTGCCAGACAAACCATGATTTTTTACCTCATTTAACGGGAAAAAAATATTTTTATATTGATTCCGGTTTTACAAAAGATGATACTGTGCATAGTGCGTGGTTGAGATGATGAGAGATAACGTAACAAATGTATATTTAGAGATGTTCTCGTTCCCAACATGGTTCCAAGAAAAGTTCTACGGCTTCGCGACTTTTTACCTGGTGGAAATTAAAATGAATACGCAAATATAAATATCATATAAGTATCAAATGCATAATTACATTTTTATTAAGAGTAAGCATGGTCTTTAGAACAGTTTAAAAGTATCGGTTATTGATGTGGTTACATCTTAATGTTCGACATTAAAGTATCGGTGACCGATACTTTAATCTAAACATTAAGATACAGGGCAACCATAGATACAGGTTTCTCACATATTGTAGAACTTATGAATGATATGCATGTAGATAAAGTTATGTATGCGACTGTACACATAATAGGCATTAAAACATTTGATAATTAATTCTCTTTCTCATTGTGTCCCACCAGTCACATAAACTACTATTAGATTGTTAATATTGAAACATGTTACTTTTATAAAAACGTAAAATTTTCAGTCAACTATACTTTAATATTATACTTAAATGAAAAAAAGTACCTACTTCAGCAAAAAATGTTCAAGCATTTTAAACCAAAATGAATATAAACTTCATATTTTAATCGTGTAAAATGGCCCAATCGTATAAGTAGGAACCAATTTACTGAAAAAATATGTATATCTGTAAATATTGGGAATGTTCAAAGAGACACCTTTACAAAAAAGTTCAAGTTTCGAAACAATTTGAAAAGGAAAGATTTATTTTGCAGTCAAATATATTTCAATAATATAAATGATGAAAAGAAATAATAAAAAAAACCTTTTTTTTTAAACCAAATTGAATATAAACTACTTTTATAAACTACATAATAAAATTAAACAATGATGATGTGGTACATGAATGCTATCATGAATCTATCTGCATTCCTGTTTCAAACAATCTTAAGTTTTTGATTTACAAAAAATAAACACAAAGGTAATTTTGTAAAATGTATGGCTTTGTGTCCATCATACACAATCAATTTTCTTTCTTTAAGTAAACCATATGATTAAGAGTATTATTTGAGAAATACAAACCAAAAAAACATAAAAATACAATGGTTATTATTCCTTACTAAAATAAACAAGGAGAAATGCAACGGCGTGCATTATCTCCGAAGTTAAAATGATACCAGCATATATTGTTGCTACAGTTGCGAGACTGCGAGCGTTGCCCTTGCGTCTTACTGTTAGACCTGCCACGGCTCTTAGCCCTGCCACGGCTGTGAGACCTCCCTCTGTTTTGGGCACATCCACTTCGGCACTGACTTTCCAATCGGTCACACTTTAATGTAAGTCTTCGCACATCAAGAGTTAGTTGTTCAACTTTAGCGCTCAGTGTATCAACTTGTGCCTTCATTAACGCCTCGTTCTCAGAAGGTTTTGGTTTACTTGCTTTAAGGATCACCATCATAGCATCGGCAGCCTCGGCCAGCTCGTCAAGACTTTTGTCTTGCAATGCAATAAGTACAATCTGTATTTCTCGTGGTAACTTGCTTATCCACAAATTTTTCAAAAAATCAGGGTTTACCATTTTTCACCCTTTCAAACCCTTTTCAATTGGATCTGGAGTGTAGCTTTTGATGAGCTGCTGACAAACTTACCTAAAAAAAAACAGTAGTTATAGTTATAGATTCACACAATATTAATTTGAAAAATACTCTGTTTTTATTTTTATGATTTAGTTCGAGATGCTGTATTAATAAAAGTTACTTCATAAAATATTTTTCCCAAGCAATAAAAGTTGCTTGCGCGGTACGCTGTGGTATTCCAATCATGGCTATGTTATTATTACGAGAAATAATACTGCCGTTTGTTTTCGGCTTCAAGTTACACTTCCGAGAAACGTGGGCCAACATAGTAAATGAATATATTTTAAAAGGTAGACACAACTTAAAATTAGAAACCCAAATTGATGATACTCACGTTTTATTTCATAGAAAATATAATTTCAGTGCTAACTGTGCTGAGATTTATAAAATAGAATGATAATAAACTAAATCATAAACTTCAAACTTGTGAAACTTGTTACTGCCGGGGCGGGCGGGGGCGGTGCGATGTGCCGATCAAACTTTTCTGTCAGCTGTCAGGCCTGTCAGTACGTCAGTAGTAAGTAGGCTGTCACTGCTGTCACTTGTCAATGTCAAACCATGTTTGTCTATGGAAGTTCATTTAAGTGGGTTTTACATTGTGCAATTTATCGCTCCCAACATTCAAGCATGTAATGCCGGCACCACACTTCGCTATTCGCTATTCGTTATTCAGCTTATGCGCCTACATTCGACGAAGTGTGGAGGGTTTATTCGTCTATGTCTTCTTTATTTGCACGCATAACGCATAAGCGCAATAGCAAATATCTTAACAAATACGGCGCAGCCGCATAACGAATAGCGAATAGCGAAGTGTGGGCCGGCATTACCGACACATCTAAAAAATATTTTTATACAAAGTAAAAATCTATGATTAATATATTTACACAGTAACAATAACTTATAATGAATAATTATTATAGATTTATTGACGAAGAATATTGCCGATTTAAATACGTTTATTTCTAATTATTAATTATTTTAATGTTGAATTCTGTAAATATTATGTTCATTTAATGAATAAATAGATAATATTGCTGATTAGTTTATGTTCACAGTTGAAGCATATTGCTGAATAATCAGCTCTGCTGTAAGCTCTTGACGAAGCATGCTTTCATAGTTTTTTTACCTGCCTTACTTTAATAATTATTAAGGGTCAATCAACTATTCTTTGTACTCTATTTTTTCAAGTTTGTAATGCTTTTAAGTATAAAGAAAAACTAAATGGGTTTTCTTTAAAATATTGCGTGTTTTTATTACACAGACAAACAGTGAATTCTATGACCAGAGGCCCGTTTCACGAAGCTACAAGTTACTAATTACAAGCGGAAGTCTCTTTCTAACTCCTTTTACTAGATAGAGAGTTCCGCTTGTAATTTGTAACTTGTAGCTTCGTGAAACGGGACACTGGTAGATAGATATTTATTAAACAATTAAAATTTCTTCTTTCACTGGTAACTTAGTGGATCGTGTTGTCCCCAGTTTTGTATGAAAATAGTGGTTTGTGCCATAAGTTACCAGTATTTTTGGCAAAAAAAACATCTGTTATATAACGCGCTATGCATTGTACCGAGAATCTAGTTGTAACGGAATACTATTATTTCAAACAATTTCTATGAACAATAATAAACATGGCATGATTTAAAATTGTTTCAGGAGGTTGGACGAAAGACGATGACGTTCCTCTAGAGACACGCATTAACCAGCACAAGGCAGTACTCAATGAAGGGGTGCTGGACACGCAGTCCACCATTCTGGCCATCTTTCCGTCGCCCATGATGTATGCTGGCCCTACTGAGGTAACTTATTAAGCCAGCATCATACATGCCATTAAAATAGATCCAGTTCGCACTAAAGGCGTTTAAATTCTATCTAATTATGCGTTGTTTTTTTTATGTACTACGTAACGTAGGCCTTAGACAAGATGCTTAACGCTAGTGTGAACAATTTTCAAATGATGTTAAAATGTATGAAATTAACTTAGCGGTCGACGCGACCATCTAGCAGCTAACGTCAATCCTGTACATTTTCAATAACGACTCGCAGAATGCATCTTGTCTTGGCCCTCAGGGTTAACTATAATATCGTCATGTTTTCCTGGTTGTTTTCAACTATGTGTATTTTTGTGAATAAATTAAAAGCAACCGTACTTATTGCTATTTGGCAACACCGACAAAGTTATAGTTGTAAATATTTATGTACACAGTACCTAGTAAACAGAGGCCCTACTTTGAAAATCGGTGTTCGAAGTGACGTTAGCTCCATCCCTTTTTCTCGATTTAGTCTTGAGTGGCGAGTGACAGGGACTCTGCACTTTTTATTGCGCTGTGGCCAAATCTACGGCCTTCGACAAAGATCCTTGTTGTCGTTTATTACTTAACCATTAAGAAAGAAAGTTAGTTCAACACAAATATTCATCGAATCCTGCATGTGGCCGCAGCGCCTAGAATTCGCAATGGTCTGCAGATGTCATTGGCGCATGAGTGACGGCTTTAGTATTTGACATAAAAAGGTTAACAACCCTTCCAGGTACAATGGCACGCCAAGTGCCGTATGAACGCCGGGGCCAACCACTACATCGTGGGGCGCGACCCCGCCGGCCTGCCGCACCCCGACGGCAGCGGCGACCTGTACGACCCGCGCTACGGTGCCATGGTGCTCAAGATGGCGCCCGGGCTCAATGACTTGGAGGTAACGTTTAAAAATAAAGCGTGCGATAGTCAATGGTCAAAAGTGACAGATAATGTGTTGCCAGCTATGTGTAAAATAAATCAAAGTAATGTAAGAATATTTTTGATGCGTAGACATTTTTGTTGTGTTTAGTTGTCACTTGTGTTTCATAGAAAGATATACATTGCCAATAACTATAAAGTGGGAGAACATGGGTCTATTCTACTCTGTAAAACCATATTGCTTTTGACATGTTATCGTATTGTTAACGTTGCGATAGTAAGTAAAAAGAAAAGTAATGGCGGCCGAGTCAAAAACCATACAAAAGCGGTTTTCAAAAAAAGTGTACATAGTTAAGGACTAAAATTAAGAAACTGTAATTTTAGTCAGGTGAGTCACGAAAATTAATCATTCATTAATATACTGCCCTCATAAGCCAATAGGAGGTATCTCAAATTCAATTGAATTCACAAAGTCGGCTTTATTCTGTATTTGTTATAGTCGTGATAAGTATAATTAAGTATAGATAAGTTAGAGGTAGTTATGCTATTGTCTTAGGCACAGTCCTGTAAAAATAGTTGTAAGTGTGTGTGTGAAATAAATAAATAAATAAATAAATAAATAAATAAACGAAGCAGATTGAAGCTTCACCCGTTAGTAATATGGTCGCACTTGATACAGGAATTTTGCCTGAGATACCACCATTTGTTTTATAACGGTATAGATAATTTTCGTAACTAAACTGACTAAAGTTACCGTATCTTAATTTTAGCCCTTAACTATGTACAGTTTTTTTGAAAACCGCCCACAATGACATGTCAAAAGCATTAAAAAAATACCTAATATAATTGGTCCCCTGTACGGGTAGCACAACTTGGTTTTTCTCACTTGTAGCTCAGTGCATCTCTATCGTTACAGACTAGTAAGGAAGAGAGATCCGAGCGACAAACAAGTCGCGGACCTCTTGTGCTAGCACTCCTGTAAATAGGTTGATTAAAGTATTTCTTCTCAGATTATTCCGTTCCGTGTGGCGGCGTATGACACTTCGGTCGGAAAGATGGCGTTCTTTGACCCGACGCGCAAAGAAGACTTCGACTTCATTTCTGGAACTAGGATGAGAGGTAACTTATATTCTGGATTTTGATAATATTATATTTATAGAAACCGAGAACTGTTTTGAGTACAGAAAAAGGTATTGTTTTTGTCGAGAAGTTTTGAATTTGATAACTTAATAATTGCACATTTCAAAAATACCGGCGTGTAAAAATATCAGATTATAACCATTACAACTAAAAGCTACCGTTTTAAATGGGTTCACTCAAATAGGATGAGGATGAGAGAAAAGAAACGAAGACCTTAGCTTAGCTTTTGTTTGAGCTTGTTATGACATCCCACCAGTTCATTTTACGGCGAGCGTAAAAAAAAAAGATAAAAGATAAAAGATGTTTATTCAGTAAGTAGGCCGCACGGGCACTTTTACACGTCAAAAATCTACCAGCGCTTCGAAAAACGCTAAACGAAAGAGCTACAGCAGCTTCAGAGCTCTGTCCTTAATTTTCTCTCAGCGTTAACTGGACTGCATGTTATGACAGCTATGCCATGAATCATGATAACCCCATCATGATCTAATATTAGAGTCAATAAATGGCAACATTTCCGTTCTAAATTCTCTCATTTGAACAAAAATATGCTTGAAGTCGTCAGTGTCATTAGAGATGCCAAGTCATTTGCAACTAACAGGAAACGCAACCTTATTGTTGTAGAATGTTAGATTGACTTTGGACCTAAGGTGGTTACCAAATGTAAGTCTTTGACTGTACTTAAGACTGCACCAAGCGTCCAGTGGCACCCTCATTACTATTTGTGTGTTTTCTTATAAACCAAGGGATTGTCTTGAAATCGAATGATGTTTTTTTGTTGTACAAATGAATACCCAGTGATATATATGACAAAGTTTAATAACCTTTAACCTTCTTGTAGTCAACTTAACGAAAATGTAGGCCACTTTTTTCCATTAAGTTACTCTCTTATAGTTCTGGTATAGATCTGGTTCGTGTGCTCTTGATGAGATAATGTGCATTTTTTTTAAAAGCAACAATAGCTTGTAAAAAAAATAATGTCAGAAACTTTTAGTTAAATATTAAATATTGCTGATGAAAATATACTCGCATCTTTCGTCTGCAAGTGACTAATATATTTAACATGTTATAATATCTTAATCACTTCACAGGTCTGGCTAAATCGGGAAAAGAACCGCCCAAAGGATTCATGGCGCCGTCAGCATGGAAAGTCCTCGCAGAATACTACCAGTCGCTCAAAGCTAAGATGGAAACCAACTAAATAAAATAACTACAGTACTATACTAGCAGTGGCATGATGAGTTTTGCTCTCATCAGCATAGTAATAGGGGCTCTAATTTACAAAACCATAGTCCCTTTCTTTCGATCGTGCAATCAATGTTAGAGCGAAAGGAATGGAAAATACGAGATTATGAGTTGTATTTGGTGACAGATGTCACGTTTGACATTTCATGCTGTCAGTTTATGGCGTTGGCTGTGACCCACGTGTAAGCAGCTATTCAAAGAGCGATCGGCAGGGTCCCTTCCGGGCCGTTTACAATGCAATCAGGGAGAAGAATTACCGGCCTTTTAAACAGCAAAGTGTCTCGTAGCACACACACGCTGAGAAGATAATCTGGAATTAACATAATTCAAAAGACTCGCTAAATCCGTTAATGATAGTAGGATATTGAGTGGCCCAATCTGCCGGCACTTCGTCTGAAAATGGTTTTCTAATTAGTTATACTACAAAAAACGAAATAATATTTTCAGTTAATATGTGCAATACAAAATGACAACCATTTGTTAGGAGTATTGAATAATGAACCGTGCAAGAATCTAGGGCCTTAATTTAAAATTTCGAGGTTTGAAGTTACGTCAGCTCCGTCTCTTTCTTTCAATATGGTCACGAATGACGAGTGAACAGGATGTGTTACTATCCTAGAACGTGGAACTCACAGTGTCACGGTTAGAATGGCCTACTTTACATCAACCAATGCCTTATACAAAGAAAATTTTGCAATTTAATTAGAGAATAGCGTATTCTTAAAATTCCTTGACCGGCTAGCTGAAAAACTATGCATTTTTAAGCCAGAGAGTTGAGAGGATATTCCTTGGGTATCCTATCTTTGTACTAAGACAAAGGTTTTCGAAATTCAACTGACGAATTAAATTATTTCACAATGTGCTGGCAAGCAAGATTTTACCGTGGCGAGTATAGACAATATTCTCAACTGGCAACCACCACGTAATGCAGCAGTTTTTGCGCTTTAAAATAGGGTTTTGGCTAATTTCACTACAAACAGTGAGAGTAGGTTTGGGCCGTATTAATAAACTAAACTCAACTCTAATGCTCGTCTCGAGATGCGTCAAAAATGACAGTGTTATATGGTTTGACGTTTACTTTGACGTATCTTGTCACCGGCATCTTGGTTGAGATGTGAATCACAAGACACGTCAAAATTGACAGCTTTCTATGAGTTGACATTTACTTTGACGTCTCTCGAGATGGGCATCTCAGTCAATACGAGTTTATTAATACGGCCATTAGTGTCGGTCTGATCAGAGCAGTGAATGGGTGGCCTTACAATGTTATCGAAAATATATGATACTTGTATGAAATATAAATAGGTACTCATGACTTTAAAATTGCACTTATACGGACAATTATAAGCAATATTTTCCCGCCCACAGTACGGACGTCTCATTATATTACACCAAATTAGAGAAAGACAGCTATTAAATAATTACGGGCAATTATTTGTCAAAAATATCCTGAATTCCAATTTCTTCCATATAACATTTTGACTTATATCATATTGTTTTTAATACGTACTTAAGTATAGATGTTGTGTTATTTGTTGTGACTTTTTTTAATTATATTTTTTTGTAAATATCGTACATTCCTGTCAGTACGTTAAATAAAATAATTGTGTGTAATGTTACACATTCCTTTTATAATTATAATAATTATGACTTCCAGATATATTTTACATTATGTCAAATTTAGTTATAAAGTATTATATTTCTTAAATAAGATTTCAGAATATTTGCATAATTTAATTATACCAGTTGTTTTAGGTTACTGATAAATTTATTTTTATTGTTTGATGCGAAGTCTAAGGAATGTTTCCAGTTAATTCGATCGATGACGGATAAAATGCAGTATTCTGCGTTTTGGTGGAACCGCTCCTTAGTGCTGCGATTGTTTTAAATGAAATATGGTGCTTTGAAAGCTTATATAAATATATGAATTTTAGATTATCGTGACAGTTTGATTTGGTATGATCCTGGTTACTTACAACGAAAGAAGCACTAAGCCGATGCTAGAAAACGAAGTTATGTTGTTCTGGGGTCCCAGTAACGCAAACGTAAACGTTTTTCCAAAACAGACAAAATTTATGTAATTGGCATAAGGGCTCGACGCCCTCTATTCCCACTAGTTCAGTTGTCCAGTTCAGTTAACTGAACTAGTGAGATTCTTTTTCTCGTTTGTTCAGTTGTGAAATCTTAGTTACGTGGATGAAGGGGTATTCCTTATAGTGTCGACGGAGCTCCTATTTCTTGGTGTATTTGGCCCTTCGGGCCTGCTGAACATTCACCATAACCTAAACCTACCTCTCTTTTATGGTACAAATTTGGCCACGTTCAGTCAACTGAACAAACGAGAAAAAGAATCCCAAATAGTTAGAATAGTTCAGTCAGCCGAACTGACACAACTGAACTAGTGGGAATAAACCCTCGACGCGACCGTCCGGTGATCCTATACATTTTCGACAGCGACAACGTTCGCCGAATGAATTTTCTCCAGCAGCGCCTCTATTCTACGACGTTAAACTATGTCGCTTTTGACCTGTTATCGTATTGTCAACGTTTTGATAGCTCTTATTTACTTGATAGTACGGGCGGCCGAGTTAAAAACAATACCATAATACGAGACTGGACACATGTCACGGCACGGTGCCGTACGCCGTGAAACGGCGCGGTGCCGCAACCGCGTGTACGGCGCGGCGCCGTAGAAAGGCACGTTGCCGCGTCGTGCAAATACACGGTGCCGTGTGACAACGGCTTCAACTATTTTAAACTCTACGCGCAGGACATTGGGCTTAATATTGCACTTTATAATGAATGACGGCACCGTGTATCTGCACGTCGCGGCAACGTGCCTTTCTACGGCGCCGCGCCGTTTCATGTTAATGAGGTCGTGCCGTGGTGATGTGTTCAGGCCCTAACCCTCCTACCTAGTAACGTAAACGAAGTAGTCATTTTGCAAATCGGGTATTTTTTTGATGTATGAGGTAGGTTTAGAATATGTTAGATTTTCAGCCGGCCCGAAGGGCCAAAACACTCAGGAATAGGAGCTCCGCGGTAACGGAGCTCCGTAGACTCTGTTAAATTAGATTTTAAAACGTTACAACCTGAAAGCATATTATAGTGCACAGCACTACGGTGGTATAGCTTAGTCCCACCCTACCCCCAGGGGTAATAGCTAGGGGTATGGGTTTTCGTCCCTTCAGCTCATATATTATATATATATATATATTTATATTTCTCCGCCACCTTGGAAAAACTGTCAACTTTTTTCGGTTTTATGCCTTTAATGTCGTTAAAGCTCATTCTAGTGCTAATCATGGTTTTGCAATATTGTAGAATGCAAATTTGCTAAAATTTTGCATTCAAAGATTTTTTCTATACTTCTATATTCTACAACTTTTTTTCATGGCGGGAAATGTCAAACCGCTGAGAGAAATTTTAATATACCGAACTAGAATTTCGCCTGTATGAAACTTTACTTCTGTGTTATTATATGTATTATACTAACGGCATGTGAACCTGGACTTCTTAAATGAACAAGAATTACAAAGAAAACATTTATACAAGATAATAGAGTACAGTAGTCTGAACTGTAGTGGTGTTTAGGGCGTAATCTACGTATTCCACGGTGTTTTTCCGCCGTCCACTGCCATTATATCGACTGACGTACGGTATTCCGTCTACAGAAGCGCGCGCGCGCGGGACCTGGACTAGAACGTTGGACAATCGCGGTCCCCTCGTGTCCTTCGGCTTCGGCTCCTCAGCTCGCCTCACAATCGGAGCAGCTATAGTCTCTTCGGTATCAATAGTCACAATCGAAGTTAACGTCGTCTCTTCGTCATAACGACGTAGGGGGTATGGTGGTTCCTTATCGTCATCATAATCAGCAGTCCCAGCTCTCAGAACTTTTTTGTCGTCCCGAGAACACTGCGTGACAACCCCTGCCGAAGGGACAAACTTCGTCACGGAGAGAGCTTTGGCGTAGCCGATTTTAAAGAAGATCTTGTCGAGGATTCCCGTGGACCGGAATATTAAGAATACGATGACAATGGCTATCGCTGACATCAGACAGTCACAGGTGCCCCCCCTGTTCACCGGGCACGGACCCCCTCCACCGCACATGCAGCATTTACATTTCGACGTGATCAAAAACACCACGCAAATCGGGATCAGGGACAACATTTGCAAAATAAATGATAAGATGTTATATAAAGTCTGCAAAATCATCCTAACCAAGTTTTCTATCATGAGTATAATTGTCATGAAAATCCGCACTAGCATTTGCGTGCCACATATGAAGACCGAAAGGAGCGCATGGAAGGTTCTACACATCTTGCTGGTGTTTTTCTACTGCTCCAGGAATTCGAAAAATACCACCCTTATGGGCCGCGGGCACCACTCTATCTTATTATCTTATACTGCTTATACTACTAAACTTAAAAATGAGTAAAAGAAGTCAAAAATAACACATTCCTCTAAAAAACCGAATGAAAAATGACTGCTAGGCCGTGCTGCTTGGCCGCGGTTCAAATAGAGAAAACAGTTTCGACGTTCAACTCAAACGGGGACGAATAAAAGTTTTTGGAACTGGCCAGCATTTTACTCTGTTAATAGTAAAGACGGGAACTCATTAGCGAGCCGTAACCGTAAAACGCGTGGTACAGTAAAGAGGTTCTAGTGTGTACGCGTGTTAAAGTTAAGGCTCACGACGTCGCCGGAACGCTTTCACCGAGCGTACTCATTTTGCGAGCTGTAACTGTAATCTTCTTTCTTATGGCCGAACTCTATATTTAAACCGCGGATAGATAGGCTTACTTCCTTACTTCAGATTAAAAGGGCCTGGCCGGAATGTCATGAAAATCGCCCCTGGCTGAATATGAAATTTTCTTATGCACGTTTATTTGCGTTATTATTTAGAGGTACTAATATTATAAAGAGGTAAAGTTTGTGACTTTGTAGGGGCATAGTATAAATAGAAAAGAAGCTCGACTCCGGCCCTTTAGGAGATTCTGATACCTATTGCCGCTCGGGCGTCGGGGTTGTCCAAACTTGTTTTTCAATTTTAGTCACCTACTTGGCCATACTGTGATTTATAATCATGTTAATTTTCATAAATTACACAAACCTAAAGTAAGTATAAATATTGTTAGGTACCTAAGTACCAAATTTAAATTATTTTACTTACATACTTTTTATCTGTTGACACTAAATAATAATTATGTTTATAGGTATGTGACGTGATATGTAAATTCATTTTCGACCTTTTGATAATACCGCTTTCGCGCAAGGCGGCTTCCTTTGACTACTTAGGTACCTACCTATTATTGGCGGCACGCGCCGTCGCCGCGCGGCTTCCTTAGAGCATTGGCCGCTCGCTTTGGTAAGCTTGTGCTTTGGGTACGGTAGGCAACGATAAGCATACTTATGTAGTGAAAAATACATACTTAATATGACTACATAGGTACATATAAAACGCCCAAGACTCAGAAACAAAAAATACCTACTCGCACTCATCACACGAATATTTGCCCTGACCGGGAATCGAACCCAGGACCGCTAGCTTCGTAAGCAAGGTCACTACTTACTTAGTCACTACCAACTACCTAGGCCATCCACGTCGTCACATGTTACCTGTCACGTCACACTCAATAACTTAAATTACCTACTTAATACGTATTTATTTCACCTAGGTATACTATAGGCAGGCCGGTACGAAATACCTTTTATTAAATCTGGATATAGTTGTACCTACCTAAGCTAGGTTTAGACATCCGTATACAGAACAATATTTAAGCGTTTTTGGCAGCGACATTGTCGCTCGATAGCTAAGTACGCGCGCTAAAACAAAACTTAACCGAACGCAATGTCGCCGCGGCCCCGACTAAGTTCCCTCGAAACTTCTCGAGATCTCGTTTCGTATTGGTTCGCCCCGCCACAGGCCCCGCCCACAGCCGCAAGCCGCGCGATGTACCTTTGTTTGAAGACGATCTACTGTTCTCTATACTGTGGTAGGGGGTAATCACTGGATCTACTGAACCGATTTTGAAAATTCTTTTACCAATGGAAACCTACGTTATTTATGAGTGTCATGCTATATATATTAACCCAAAAAAATGTTTATTACCCAACGAAGCGGGCACGGGAACGGCTAGTAAGATATAATTTTACTGAATAAAGGTAGGGGCTATTTCGACTAGAAAAACACAAACATCAACTTCAAAGGTCAGCATCCTCGTCTGTGAATACGATAGATAAATAAGATGAATAGGTGTTCTAAATGCTTTATTTGACTTTATTTTCCACGTGTCCATAATGTACAATACCCTCATTGTATGTTGTTAAGATTAAATAGTCTCTCAAAACAGGCAGAAATAGTTGCATTTACCCCGCGGTTGGGCAATTTCAACTATGACACATATTAGTCCTACTAATGTTATGATGATACTGAAATTGGAAGCCAGACCTTTATTACGGCATACGGCATCATTCATTCAAAATAATACCTTATTGCAACCCTACAAGCCTCAGTTTCGTAAAAAAACACTTTAAACATTTAAGAGGGGGCTATTTCAAATTTTTCCAATCATGGCTGACCTTGACACCTGGGTTGGGGCTGGAAACCTATGCGGGTTGTGATCACCAAAGGTGTCCCTTTCGATGGGTAAACATTTCGTTCTGCCAGCTCATGATGTAGTTTTAAGTTAAAATAGCGGTAATAAGCGGTTAAGATAAGGTATAATGCAATAGGAGCTTAGACTAATACATACTCGTATGTAAGGTCTGTTCATCCTTACTTGTCTTATATAGTAAACAACTTTCTAACCTCAAAATGAACCTTTTTTGGCTAAAACAGCTATTTTAAACAAAATAAAGCAATCACAGACAATACATTGGCCAAGTGATGTCCAAAATGTTAATTCGGTTTACTTTATTTACGAGAAAAGAGCTGTTTTAGCCAAAAAAGGTTCATTGTCAGGTTAGAAAGTTGTTTACTATATAAGACAAGTAAGGATGAACAGACCTTACATACATGCATACATACATTGCAAGGTAAATAAAAGCTCGTAAAATTGTGAAGATTAACTATATTTATAAGACATTTTTACCTGCTTGATCTACTTTTTTACGGGTTTTAAAGTTACCCTCGGCACTTAGATATCTGATTACTCGAATAAGCAGATGTCTAAAGCGTACTACAATATGGTCGTCTGACTGATTGTTTCTTACCACGCTTTTTCTCAGCAGTGGTGTTCTTATAGGTAACGCTTTAAAACTAAATTGCACCATTTTTATATTTTTGTAACTGTAAATATTCATAACATATCTGATAGATTCATGGGCATTGACGGCGCAACTTTTTTAGATTTAGTCAGTTTCACCAAGGCGTCGTTTAGTTCCTCTACTTTCTCCGACAGCGAGTCAATACGTTGTTTCAGCAGCAACTCGTGTACATTAGGCCTTCGGGTCTGCGCCTCGTAGATCTCCATCATCGTGTCTGCTACTGCCATAAGTCTATCTTTGCCCTGATGCCGCAGTGCAGTAATAACTAACTGTAATTCCAAAGGTAGTTGGTTCACCCACATGGACATTATCCGGGATTCTGGCATATGGGCCGAACAAAGAGCCTTCAAGTGTTCATATGCTTCTGAGGGTTTTTTTCCGCCGGTGCCGATCGGTACGCTAGCCTTATACGACATTTTTAAACGCTTTGTGTTGGATTGTGGTTTGATTGAGCTGAAAAACATAACGATAGTTTAGTGGTAGTGGTATACGGTCACGAATCGCTGAGTCATTGAAGAAATCGAATGTTTATTTCGACGTAATTTACTTCTCGTGACTAGCAAGTTGCTTGGTCAAATATTAAGACCGTGATGGTCAACAGCCTACTAAGGTCGAGGATTCGTATCTCTCTTACTAAGTACCCTAAAAAGTCAAGCCCATAATCTCTCTCTCTCTAATAAGTCGTTTAACCGATGTCAAATATCTTTATGTAAAAGCGATGGCGCGGCGGTCAACCGGATGTTGTCTGTTTTTGCGCGTGTCTCCTAGCGCTGCCCTCTTTTGTGACCTCTTCCATTGCAACTTAGCCTATACATCTGCTATAATTTAATGGGGGGGGGGCAGGTGTCAATTTGACGAGGGACCAGTGAATCGCGCGCCTTACCCCAGCCTGTGCTGAAGGGCCGGGAGAGAAAATCATTCCCCCGTTTAGAAGGCCGCAGGATTCCCCATCCCCCGTCCTACCGACACCCGTTAGGTAGTCGGGTGGTGCGTGCGTCAGGAGGTTGCTTATAATATAGCTAACTCTAACCTTAAGTGTATGTTAGACACTGACGGTTAAAGCTAGCTCTGGGTTTAACATATGGAGGTCATTAGAACAAAGAAACACAGATTTTAACAGAGATTATTAGAGATGGGGTTAAGTGGGTTGGAAGATTTTATATTGCATCATCCTACAAGATTACGGGTGCGTTGGGGATTTGTTGTTTTCGGTTTGGGAAGAGGGAGAAGAAAATTGGGGAGATGGAAGGGGGGATACAGGTACGAGGGTTTGAGGATTGGAAGGAAGGGGTTGATTATAGTTGACCGGGTCAGGGGTGTTTTCGTCTTTAAAACGGCGTTCGGTCGGTCGAACGAGTGAACGCGGCGCAGCTTATATAAACCGGCGAGTTTACGTAGTCCCGTCAGAGCGTACAAAACACATTTTAGCGCGTGCATCCTCAAGTAGGCCGGGCTTCTGTCGATAAGATCCAACGTATAAGGCTGCCTAATCCAAGGTCACCGATAAGGCGTTCGTACCTCTAGGAGACCGTACCTCATGATCCTAAATCATTATGTAGAACTGAAAAACGAAGTTCGACGGCCGATTCGTAGGACAGTGATTCGGTCGCCATAGAAGGCCGCCGCGGAACAATGTATACCCCCCATACATGTACACGCCGATCGGATCAGGCCGAACTGCGTCAGTTCCGCCTGACCGGATCGAGTGGCCATACATGTAGAGGCCGATCGGTTCAGGCCGATCTGCATCAGTTCCGCCTGACAGGATCGAGTGGCCATACATGATCAGTTTTTCCAACGGCCAATCGTTCAGGCGGACGGATGCGATTTGCCTTCAGGCCTTTGCCTATTTGCCTACACATACACGATGCTATTTTGCATCCGGTCAGTTAGACCTGAAGGCAGAACGGATCATGTATGGAGGCCTTAACACTTGTTGGACCCTACCGCGAAAGCGAAACGGAATAAGACTGAACACTAGATATCTTAATCAAAATTGAACTTTATCGCAATGCATTGTTCCTGTGTCGATCTGGTTTCTTCAGTTCCTTGTCCTTTTGGCGACAATGTGCAATAGTTATTGCTAACCCTTAAAAATGAGGCACGATCTAAGTCGTGCTCGGTGCTATTATGTGTATTTACTTACGTGCTTAATGCTATTGCATATTTCTAAGGTTGGTCTGACAAAACTTGACAAATGAATGCAATGAGCGAGGTGAATGAGTTTCACCATGCAGAGGATTTTTGCTAACTAGCGTTTGTCAAAAGTGAAAGGTCCATATGCGACTTGTCTATGTATTTTATATATACGTTCTTTTCGCATCACAAAATGTGCCAAGCACAGAATAAGAACATTATAGCTTAGAAACCGGACTATAAGACGTACCTACTTTGCGTCAGCTATCTTTCTCTACTGTTTAGATTACGTACTCATTACATGAGAAAAGATGAAACAAAAAGTAGACTGTTTTTTCTTCTTTAACTGTCATTGTCACAAGGTTTTACACAGGGACTTCTTTGTCCTACCTATAGGAAGGATTTGTCTTTCCTTGTCTATAGGTCCAAATCACACCTTACTTCTGACGATGTACCAAATGACGAAAGAACAGCTATAGATTCATCTCTTTCTAACTCACTATGAAAACCATAAGTAAAAAGAAGTGAACCTTTAGTCTTTCTTCTGTGCAAGTAACAATCACAATATTAGGGGGTTCCTGTCTAGCTGTCATTTTGAAAACATCTGTCTATTTATTTCATTTTTTGTAAATTATTTTATCGTTTAACTTTGTGAAGTAACCTCCAACACTGACGAAGAATATGCATCAAATAAAATATCAGTGAAAAGTTGATTCTGAATGAGCAAGCGGTCAAGAACACTCCAAGCCATTGAAGTGGATGCCCGCCATCTTCAATGGTGTGCCGACTGGGACTGGAAGACGACGACGACAACGACGATTCACCGTACAATTGCTTATATATACTTTTGACTTTGGCAAAATTACATAACTTGTAGACGCCATTAAAATAAATAAATAAATACATAATCACAATATTAGTTTTCAATAATATTTTTTATTTTCATTGGCCACATTTTATTCGTAGGCTGGCCGCAGGCAGTTTTAAAAGAGTGAAGAAGAAGAAGAAATACATTTATACATTTGTACATTGAGTACAAAGGTTTTAATGTTTTAATAATAAATAAGTTTAGGAGATTTGATAGACATTGAGTGCTTATTACAAATAGAATGAGCCCCGCTTGCCGGGGCGACTATTTCTTTGTAGTTTACACTTCGAGCATAACAAACTACCTGACAAACCAAACTAGTACGTTAGTAATCAACTAAAACGTAAACATTCTAGGAATTAATTAATTGATTACTTCCCATCTGGTTACCTACATGCTCGTTTGCCTCCCACTCTTATATAAAAAAACAGAACTAAATAAGTAGTTTAGGTGAGTCAAGTTACCCGAAGGACCAACCATTCAGGATTAGGACGTGGCTTCGTCTAATTCGCGGTGAATAATTGATATGATAAGATAGTACCTAATGTCAATCTGATACAATATTAAGTACAAATCTTTGATTTATGTAATTTTTCTGATAACAGTGATACTCTATCAATTGAAGTGTTGAAGAAATATGAAAAATAAGGCTTTTTAATCATTATGCCAATTGAGACAAATTATATTTATAATGTATACTTAGGCCAAGTGGCAGTAGCAGATTTGCGGTGTTTCAAACATTAGGGATTGTATTTCAAGGTATTTTGCATTTTAAGTTTAGGTCGATCAAACTTTGGCGTTGGTAGCTTCGATACTTGATACATTCGAGCCTTGGTATTATGAGTCAGAGGCCCTGGCCAAGATGCATTACGCTAACTAGCGTTTCTATTCGTTTCGTTTTTAAACCTATCGCGTCACTGGTAGATCACGTGACTCTTCGTATCACGTGATCTAAAAGTGACGCGATAGGTTTAAAAACGAAACGAATAGAAACGCTAGCTAGGGAAATGCATAATGACACGTTACCGTTCCACGTGGATCCGTACCCTTACCATGAGTTACAACTAACGTACTCGCTAGCGAGTCGAATGCCCTATCCCTCACAGACCTCGCAGCATTATTATAGAGTGCGAGAGACAGAGCATTCGACTCGCCAGCGAGTACGGTAATTGTAACTCTAACTCATGGTAAGGATACCGTAGAGATTTGTGGTTGCCCAGCCGCACTCCCGTGCTTCTTCCCTAAGATTCAAGAGGAGGGAATTTTTATTAACTTGCAATGTTTGTAGGTATATACTATATGTCCGTTTAGGTGAAATCTTGCAAGTTAATTTTTAACCAGATCCAGTTAATGGAATAGACTGAAAGGACCACATTATATGTGTAAACCCGATGACAATGCAATATTATGGTATCTAAGAGGTGATCTGATGATGGAGTCGGAAGGTGGGGACAGGATCTCCGCTATACCTAGACAATTTCGGGCGTTAACGTTTCTCATCCACTAAATCAAGTCTACTTATTACCTATAAAAAAACTAGGTTTGTAGGTTTTCGTTTGTTTATTTTAATTTATTTATATCCAAGAAGTACATATTAGTCTGTAGTAAATGTTTTTTTTTCCTCGTCTACCCCATTTTTAGGGTTCCGTACCAAAATGGTAAAAAAGGAGCCCTTATGATGAGACTTCGTTGTCTGTCTGTCTGTCTGTCACAGCAGGTTTTCTCAGAAACTATAGAAACTATCAACTTGAAATTTGGCATAGTTGTTTGCCCGCATCTGTTTTTAGTAAAAAAAGTATTAATTTTTTTTTTAAATATTTGTTAAGGGGTCTAGAATGGGGGGTTGAAAAATGAAAGTGATTTGATTATAGTAAAAGGGTTATCATATGAAAGGGCTCAGTATGCACATTTCAAAACTATTTTTTATATAATTTTTCCGGACGTACTTTTTGATTTATAGGCAAAAATGTACAAAAAATGACCGTTCCCCCTCCCTTATCTCCGAAGTTTATGGACCAAAAAATCTGAAAAATTTCTGATTTAAAGCTAATTCCTTATATTTTACGGGAAAAATAAAATGAAGTTGTCAAATTTTACAGTTTTGGAAAAAATTGCCATATAATGAATTATTACGTAAATATGATTTAATCACTCTTAAGTCCAGACGTATGTATCTGGATACAATGTTGCTATATGACCTTTGTCAAAATGGATACGACTGTACTGCCCTCACTAATAAACTATGTTATAGGGTCCCACATAGGACGCACTGTCGTAAGCAATGTCGCGTTTTTGCAGTTACCACCTGTCGCACGAATGCTGGTAAACGGTCACCACTTTATCGACTTGTAGACACATACAATAAATACTTTATGCCAGTTGATATAATGTCTACACGCAAAGGAAAATTTAAAAAAGAAGTTATGAAAATACTGAAGCAATGTCACATCTAGTTTTAAGTCTATTTTGGGAACTCATCGGGTGATGTATGTAAGGTCGAGGTCATAAATATCTACGCATCTTTATGCCGCTTATAATAAGGTTCGTGAATACATACATTTGACGCGATGGATGTATGGATGTTGGTGCCTTTGACTGTACTAGTTTTAGTTTAAATTTAAGAAATTACGATATCCCACCATATCATAATTAGAAGTACGACTTCTAATAACTTTTGTTTTCTTTAGTAATCTGTGGTTAACGGTGTTGGTGGCACAATAACATAACTTGTTTGCACTGTATACGACTTAATCATAAGCCTAAATTGTGTTACTGTTTGTTAACCTAAATAAATAAATAAATAAATAAATAAATAAATATCAAAAAACTTTGAAAATCTGTATTAAAATTTAGGCTACTCAAAATGGACCTTATTGCATACGAAATAAAGTTCATAACAAAATAAGCATTTTCTTTTGCGTTTTCTAACCATATTATCTTAAACACGGAACCCTCGGTGCGCGAGTCCGACTCGCACTTGACCGGTTTTTTGATGTGTCGTTGGATAGGTCTTTTAAAACTATTGCGGGTTTGTGAACACAATTTTTCAAATAAGGGTTCCGGTTCCGTTTGCGAAATATTAAGATTTAAAGTGCTAATTTTTGTTAGAGTCTAGGTTCCCCCCCTACAGCTAAAACTACGAATACTAAAAGTCTAAAAAATATCTTAAATGAAAGCACATATGACGAATTTTAAAGAAAAACTATCACGACTATGTTGACTTGATTGGATCCTGAGATACAGGCGACTTAAGTGTTTAGGTATACCTACTAAAATCGCCTAAAATAACTTTAAATAGACAATTAATAGTCCAAACTTGTTGTTTCTTGAGATTGTTTTTGTGTAGTGACGGCTTTGGAACCCTACACTGAGCTTGGTCAGACATGCTCTTGCCCGGTTTATTTTATTACTAACTGAGATTTATATTTTTTAATGTCTGATATCAACAACAACTTTAAATAAAATTATCTAAATTGGGCGCAACGAATACTGATAATGTCATGCTTAATACGTAATAATTACCATAATAACAAAGTCAATGTTAAACGAATACCGACCTTATCTTCGCTGTTTAAAGATAAATAAGTTGGTAGAGATAGTATTCAGTTCGAACCGTGTAGCGACTGAGCGTGGACGTAAATATGTCCGTCCTTGTGTGTGTGAAACGCGTTTTAGGAAAGTGTGCAAGCAAAACTGGACTTAGATGCATGTCTTATTATCCTATAGATGAACATGTGTTTGGTTTATCAAGCGAGCAGCAACAGGTTTGTGATTAATTCAATATTATTGTGTCCATAGGATAATGTAAAACACTTTACCTAAGTAGGTACCTAATTATTTTAAGTGTTATTAAAGTTTACGTCCTTGAAACGCAGTAATGAATTAATCCTGGTTTAATTTCTACGGAGCCAAAACATACATCACAATGAGGATGTAGAAAGAGATGATTGAGGTGGGAAAGAGACAAAGAGAGAATTAATTTCTTAAGCCGCGTTCAGGATACCTACCACTTGCGCAATTTATTTGTTGAACATAGGTAAAAGTGTAAAACAAATGTTAAGTACATTTTTAATGTTATGTACAGTCAGGGTCAAAAATAAATATCCGCACAAAGTTGCAAAAATATGTCCCAAATAGCCATTTTTGGTAGCCATTACGAAAATTGTCGAAACTTATGTGTAGACACTGACTGATTCTAGTAACACGTTTGGTCGCTGTTTCGTAATTGTTACGTCGCCGCGACTAAAATTGGGGAAGAGTCGACACAGTAACTTTTGGTTTCACTGTTCCGTCGCTGTGTGGTAACAATGTTCCCAGTTCGAAACCAGTTCGTTAGAAGTCATTCGTTCATTCACTCTTTTAAATGAAATTCGTTCGAGTGTCTGATGTTGTTTTCATAGTGATTTAAAAAAATATATAAAGAGAGACGCCATCATAAAAAAGTTTGACAGCGTAAATATTTCGTTTTAGTGTTAATTCATTATGATTGTGTTCAAATTTCAATGGGAAAATAGTTTCATCGTGTAATTTGATCATATTGGTTGAAATTCATCAACGCGCCATCATAAAATCATAATTTCGCCAATTTAGCGAAACACATGACTGTACTGCGTATTAATTCATTATTGAACAAGTCTATAATTTAAAGATCTCTGAAGCTTTCATAGACAGAATAATATATTTGAGCAATAACAATAAATATAAAAGCAAGAATAAACCGTAAAACTTATTAATTATGATATAAATATGTTATTATGACGGACAAACATTGCAGTCACAAGTGGTCACACAGTTACTACTTTGTGTCGACATGTGTCGACGTGAAACTTAAAGTAGTAACAAAGTTACTGAAATCACAAAATGGTTCCATGTATTTTTTTATTTACAGAGACTCTCAAAGTTTCACGGACACCGTCATTTACCGTTATAAAGTTCCGAAACATTGACGTAACATTACTACACTTCGCGTTTATTGTTTATAACTTGGTTACAGACTTACCACACGGTTACTACACATTATTTCCTAGTTTGTACACTAGTCACAAACTAAACGCAAAGTGTATAAAAATGTGTGACACAAATGTTTCCGTTATTTTTGGACGCAGCGACTAAACATTGTTACTAGTTATTTAGTGGTAGCATTGTGTATCAACTGTTTCTACACGTAGAAACCAAACCCTTACACAGTCGCAATGTGCCGAAACAGTTACGAAACTATTGTGACTTGTTACTGCTTTGAAAAGTCTGCGACCAAAAATGGCTATATGGGGTACACATAGACCTTATTGCCATAGTAATAAGGTCTGTGTACATATTTTTGAGACTTTGTGGTGTAGGTATACATATTGGTGACCTAGACTGTGCCTCTACATGCCGCCCAAAGGTATACATATCTTACATGTTTAACAGCATCATGCATGAACATTATTCTAATTTGTCAATTTGTTTCGCGCAAATACTCTGTTCAATTTGAATGTCGTGGAACTTGTGGAAAAGACAAGTGTAAAAGTATTGTTGAATAAACGCCTACGTCAAAGATGATAGCAGTTTCTGTAAGACAAACAAAATGTGTTATCATTCAGGGAACATAAGAGACTACAATGTTATATACCTAGTACTTGAGTTATAGTGTAGTGTGGCAACTACTGCCGCTCCTGAACATCAACTCCACTCCATTGAACTTTCAACTTCCAGATTCTGAGTCCCCTCTTCCGTTTCAGCAACTCGGTGAGATGGGACATATTCCACTTCTCCCCGGGGTTTGCTTTTCAATAATTTGACCTGCATTATCCATGCTCATAATTCAACGTCAGAGGATGAACAAAAAATATTATAATTTTTTTTACCCAATTTTGTGTCGTTGGGAGAGAACAGTATTCCCAGCTTCTTAATAGCTTTCGGCTGGCTATCGCTATCACGCTTGCACTCGCAACTGACGGTAAGTATATTTGTTTCTCGTGGGTCATAGAAAAACGAAGATTGCCGATAGCTATTAAGAAAATGGAAGCACTGCACCTATTGTGAAAGGTGTTAAAGGAAGAAAGGGTGACAAGATTCACAAATGGTCAGTTAACTGTGTTGCTGATAGTATGGTATGTTGGGGTAAGATCGGATCAGGTAAAGACTGTACACGATAAAATCCGGGCATGCATGCTCTGGTGTATTTTTTTAATGAATGCAAATTTTCAAGCAGCCCTTTTTTGTAATAGTCAGTGGTTATGAAACTTCATAGTAAGAATACAATCATAATAAAATGTTAGGGCGTTTGTGACTTAGACCATTATATAATCCACAGTACCAATATTTTTTTGTACACGGTCTACTGACAGTCTTTACCAAATTCTCCTGTTATAAACATTTTATTGTTTTTAATTATACAAGCCAAATTATACCTTATTACATTATCTTTTCACAATAGTTAAAACTTTTCTAATTGTATTAAGATTGAGGTAGTTCTGAGGTTTTTTAACTTTGGTGAATTTCACTTTTTGACAAATAAATGCCTCCCATACAAAAATAACTTACAGTGCTTGGAGTAAAAAGTCTTCCTGACTACTACAAATAGAAATGAGTTTCAAAAAGCATTTTTTTGGTAAGACGACATTCTAATGTGCGTAAAACAGCTTGTAAAAATATAAATACAGTTGTGACATTGTAGCAGGAAGCGAGGGAAGATTGTCAAAAAACGCTGGACAGGAGATGAAAGGTATGATATAATATATTCCGCGAAAACTCACACATACCCATACATTATGATACGATTTTATTTTATTATATAGTATTATAATTATACAAGTTAATAAAAAAAACTGCTTGAAATTATGCATTCACTGTAAAGATACACCAGAGCATGCATGCCCGGATTTTATCGTGTACAGTCTTTACTACTAAACTAACAAACCTTTTCGATTTCTAGCGCTGCAGCCTGCGGGGCGCAATAAGATAATGTAGGTGTGTTGGCAGGAATCGAAAACCTTTGTTCAAAAAAAAATTGTCCGGTCTTGACCCGATCCGATCTTACCCCAACATACCTCACTAGCTGCGCTCGCCGCTCCGTCCAAGTAAAAGTAATTTATCTCTTTCCCTCGGGAACTGGAACTGGAACGGGTTCATACCAAATTTTATCGACATTATAGTTTAGCAGTTTAAACGTAAAAGCGCTTCGTAAAAGCGTAACAAAGTTACTTTTAGATTTATAATATCACTACCTTTAAAATTTTCAGGGATGAAAAGTAGCATAGGTAATGTATTAATCCAGGGTATAAGCTATCTCAATTCCAATTTTCATTCAAATCCGTCGAGCCGTTGCAGCGTGAAGGAGTAGCTACCAACTAAACTAACACACAAACCTTTGCATTTTATAATACTAGCTTTTGCGCGCAACTCTGTCGACGTATTTATTAGTCTTTTATCGATATTCCCTCGAGAACTGTCCAATATTCCGGGATAAAAAGTAGCCTACCTATGTGTGCTAAATTTCGTCTAGATCTGTTCAGCAGTTTTGTCGTGATTAAGTAACAAACATTCAAACTTTCGCATTTATCGTAATAGTAGATAAGAAGAAAATAAGATTAGTAGAATAGTATCTATGGATTCATGTGTGTATGTATGTTTCTGGTGTATTTGTAGCTCCGTCAAACTGTGTTCGATTTCGCACAAAAAGAACTGGCGCCGAAAGCAGGAGACATCGACAAAGAAAACAACTTCCCGGAGCTGCGCGAGTTCTGGAAGAAATTGGGAAATTTGGGAGTCTTAGGCAAGTATTCAAAAACTAGTGCAATCAAAAACTAACCCCTTATTCATAAATGCGCGATAAACCTATTTTAGTTAAAAAATGTTAATATTCAAATGTAACACATGGACTTTAAAAAAACCGGCGGATTCGGACTCGCGCACGAAGGGTTCCGAACCATTAAGTATTTATACAACATTGGCCAAAAACGGCAAAAAAAAACACGTATGTTGTGTGGGAGCCCCCCTTAAATATTTATTTTATTCTGTTTTTAGTATTTGTTGCCATAGCGGCAACAGAAATACATCATCTGTGAACATTTTAACTGTCTAGCTATCACGCTTCATGATATACAGCCTGGTGACAGACAGACGGACAGACAGATGGACAGTGGAGTCTTAGTAAAAGACCTATCAGACTATGTTCAAGCGGTCAACGGTAACGTAATATAACCAAAGACTGCAAAGAACGCAAAACTGATAGCTTGACCGCTCTCTGTCTGATAGGTCCCGTAAGTCCCGTTTATACAATTTGGGTACGCAACACGCAACCCTAAAAATACGGAGGTAACCTCGTCTAATCATGAGTGAAGCATGCAAAATGGCTATCACGCACACACGTATAAACTGTCACTCGTGCTGTGGCTTGGCGCGTTGTCTTACCTAGTGTATTTGTCAGCGTGCGGTAAGTCGTGATACCGAACGAAAGTGCCGACCTTTGCATGCTTCACACCTTTTTAGTGCAACGTTACGTCCGTAATTTTAAGGTCCGTGATGTAACATTGATACTTGACAGATAAGGACAAAGCATTATAAGCACAGTATTGCTATTTTGCGTGTATGAATGAGGGTACGTACTTATTTAAAAGATAAAAAGTCGCCGAAGTAATGGCAACCCCTTTTTTGAGAATTTATATCTAATAAACGGCTTAACCGATTTTCATAAAACCTAGCTAAGAGCCATTGCGATTAAATAGCTATCTTTTATAAAAACCGTGTCCAAATCAGTCAATCCGTTTGTCTGGGGTTAAAAAGAGAAAAAAAGCAAGTATGCTCGTTTCTGATTTGCTTCCCCCCTCCTGGGTCAAAAGCTACCTACAAATTTCCAGGCCGTAAAAGAGCGCGCCATAACATCTTATATTTTCATTATTTAGCTCATTATGTGTTCATTTTTTTCAGGAATAACGGCTAATCCGGACTATGGTGGCACAGGTGGGAAGTACACAGATCACTGCGTTATCATGGAAGAACTTTCCAGGTGAAGTCACGTGCCCGTCGTATCCTTAAATTTGGATGACAATGGAGGGTATCGTTGAGCGTCAGTTATATTTGCTTTGGCGAACATGACATAGAAGATCCTGACTCTATTCCTATAGCTTCTGAAAAGCGTTCAGTTGACTATCGCTTTCATACTGCAACTGTCGTACCTATATTCATCGCTCGTTTCATAGCAAATATTCCCGACATTTAAAAGATGTAGTGACAAGGATTACTTAATAGGAAATTTGGGGAGAATGGATGAAGTGAGATTAACAAAACAAATATATGAGGTAAGAGTAAATAGGAATGTTTTAAGGGGAAGGCCAAGGCGAACTTTCCACGATCAGATCGGGGACGTATTAAGAAAGGGCCATGTCAGGAGTATCCTAAACCGATGCACGTGTATGAAGAGACGTTTAGCCCGATTTACATTGGTCAAGGACAGTGGACAGTAGGTACAGTAGTGTAAACCGTTCGGACAGAAGCGAGCCAAGTTGCCTTGTCAGTGGATACAAATAGAATCGCTTTCTATTTGTTCACTCCACTGTCCTTTCACTGTACTTGAGCAATGTAAATCGGGCTTAATGAGTGTGGATGTGGAAGGAAGCGGTCTCTGCCTAAACCTACGGGAAAGAGGCGTGATTGTAAGTAGGTATGTATTGCCGATAACTATTAAGGGAGTGGTAGTATGGTATGTTGGGGTAAGATCGGATCGGGTCAAGACCGAATAATTCAAATTACTACCAAACTAACAAAGGTTTTCGATTCCTGGCACTGCAGGCTGCGGGTCGCAACAAGATAACGTAGGAGGTGTGTTGCCAGGAATCGAAAACCTTTGTTAGTTTATTAGTAATTTGAATTATCCAGTCTTGACCCTATCCGATCTTACCCCAACATACCTACATAATGTAAGTTAATGATGTGGTATGATATTGCAGGGCTGCAGGCGGCATCGCCTTGTCATATGGCACCCACTCCAACCTTTGTATCAACCAGATCAACAGAAATGGCACGCACGAACAAAAAAGCAAATATTTACCGAAAGTAAGTTACAATAAATGTGTAAAAATCAAGGAACAGTCACACAAATTGACCTAGACCGATCCTTAAAGCCGGAGCCCCACTGCTGCGCACGGTCAAGCTACACACGTGGGACTAAAAACGTTTTGTATGAAATGTAGGTAGTACTTCCACAGTAGTGCACGAGCACGCTGCGCACGAAATGACGTCACTACGTGTACGTGATACACGCGTGGTCTGTTCCGAAGTGTGCGTACATTGGTTGCTGTGAAAATGTTGGCACACGTATCCAGACCAATGGACCCACGTGGGCGACGTGTAGGTACAGCGTGTCCATGCGTAGCGTGCTCAGCAGTGGGGCTCCGGGTTTATTGTCTCTACATTTTTAGTTACCCCTCTCATAGTAATTTCCCTGTGCTGCCATTACTCCGAAGTGAGTTTGATGGTTATCTATTGTTTGCCAGAAAGTTACTGGTGTTTATAGGCGGTGGTGATTACTTCCCACCAGGTAACCTACATGCTCGTTTGGCTCACACTCTTATAAAAAAAGCTATAATTTAATTTGCACGAATTTCATATTTTTTCTGAAACCGTTAACTATTCAGAATTGTTATAATAGTACATTACTTCAGAGGCTTTGCTCGCTTTGCTCGGCTGTCTATATGTCTTCGGCCGGCAACCCCATATTTCCCGCCGAGGTATGTATAGTGCTTTTCTCAAACATATAACTCATTAAAAAAAATACAATGTCAAATACTAGGAGTGCATAAATATTAAAAGTAACCTACAGTGCTCAGTCATTCGCGCTGTGTCGTGTGCACCCGCCCGCCCGCCGGTGCCCCGCAGCGCACCGCCTGCGATCTAATTTGCGCTACGCACGCCCTAATTACATTTGTTCCGCTGGTACTTTAAATAAACATGCAAACGCATTGGTTGGACGCATATAAAAAAAAAACTATTTAGCCTGTTCGTAAACACAGCCGCCATGTCACAGTATAGAGAACAGTAGATCGTCTTCAAACAAAGGTACATCGCGCGGCTTGCGGCTGTGGCCGGGGCCTGTGGCGGGGCGAACCAATACGAAACGACATCTCAAGATATTACAAGGTAACTTAGTCGGGGCCGCGGCGTCATTGCGTTCGGTTACGTTTTGTTATAGTGCGCGTACTTACCTATCGAGCGACGATGTCGCTGCCGAAAACGCGTAAAAATTATTCTGTATATGGATGTCTAAATAATAGTATACAAAATCCGGAGCTATCGTTTTTCAACATACCTTTGGAGTCGGAAAGGTGAGTACCTACATACCTATTTAGAGTTTGTGTTGTGAAGAATGCGGTTTATTTTTTGATATTTATTTATATTATATTATAGCCCACTTGCAGCTTTTCTTAAATCTATTTTATTGTCAGCGTGACATTTTCATTCGTTTCAAAACGCCTAAACTGTGCCTAACCTATCTTAGGTACGTAAAACTACTTATATCCAGATTTAATAAAAGCTGCAAGTGATAATGTAAATATCTACTTAATTAATTAGGTATTTCGTACCGGTCTGCCTAAGTAGGTATACCTAGGTGAAATAAATAAGTATATAGTAAGTAGGTAATTTAAATTATTATTGTGAGTGGCGTGACAGGTAACTTGCGACATGTGACGACGTGGATGGCTACGCAGCTGGAGGTCCTGGGTACGATTCCCGGTCAGGGCAAATATTCGTGTGATGAGTGCGAGTAGGTATTTGTTTCTGAGTCTTGGGTGTTTTGTACGTACCTACCTATATAAAATTAACTATTTATTTTTCCCTACATAAGTAGGTTTATCTTTGCCTAGTACCCAAATTACAAGCCTAGAACCTAGTTTGGGACTACCTAGGTCAATTTGTGTAAGATTTTCCCGTGATATTATTGTTCAGATAATGATTGAATTTTCTGTACATTATTATTCTTATTGTTCACATCACACTGTATTCTTTCTTAATCGATGTAGACTGGGAGCTACTCCATGTTTTCGTACTTTATTTATTTAAAATTTTGCGCATGCAAATAAATACCTATACTCTATTAAAACCCCGACAAAAAAGAGGGATCTTAAAAGTTTAACGTGCATATCTGTGTGCATATGTGTGTATATGTGTCTGTCTACGGCTTCGAAGCTTCCAAACGGATAGACCGATTTTGATACGGTTTTTTTTAAAGGAAGCTAGTTTAATCGGGATTGTTCTCGGGTTGGGCCGGGCATATAAGGGGTTTTTTTATCTATTTAAAGCTATTTAAATTTAAATTAAATTTGGTACTTAGGTACCTAACAATATTTATACTTACTTTAAGTTTGTGTAATTTATGAAAATTATTATGATTATAAATCATAGATCAAAGTATGGCAAAGTAGGTGACTAAAATTGAAAAACATGTTTCGACAACCCTGACGCCCGAGCGGCAATAGGTATCAGAATCTCCCTAAAGGGCCGGAGTCGAGCTACTTTTCTATTTAAACTATGGCCATGTTTACACTAAAATTAATTAAAACTTACTTCGAACATGCAATGAAGTAAACAAAAAAAAAAGATTTATTTTTTTAATACGCATAGTGGCAGTATGGTCATGATGCCTGTGCCACAAATTTATGTGGAATGGAAATTAAAAAAGAGGACTTTGCCGGCTTAGGCCTGCACGATTTGTATGAAATTCCATTAACGACCTCTTGTACTAGCCGCACAACGTCATACTTCGCAGCCTATTTAAGGAACATAACGCCAAAATTCCATTGCATGTTTGAGAAAAAAAAGTAGTCTAACCTAACCTATTGGGCTGTATACGATGGCATGTAAAAATTGCCTGAAAGGTTTAGTTTCAGAAAAAATGCCTTTATGGCAAGTGATGCAATAATGGCAAATGAAATTCGGGCAAACGAAGTGAAACGGAGTCAAACCGTACGAATGATGTACTGGGGTTCTACCCGCAAAACTTCAATAAATTTGTATGCTTTCAGCTATGCTCAGGCGAGTTCATAGGCGCTCTAGCTATGTCGGAATCTGGAGCCGGGAGCGACGTGGTATCTATGAAGCTGAAAGCCGACAAGCAGGGAGACTACTACGTACTGAATGGCAACAAGTTCTGGATCACCAACGGTCCTGATGCTGACGTTTTGGTGGTAAGAAGACAAATACTTTTTTATTGACATACTTTTGTCGCTGACTGCTCTCGGTGAATCTATTAAAAGCCATTGAATTTCCTATGGGCACCTTCCGTCTCCATCATCATACCAGCCACCATATTATTATTATCATGGAAACCCTTCGATGTGGTCACCGTTAGTTAGCTAGTTAGTTACAAGGAAGGTAACAACAACAACAATAACAAGACAAGGTAAGTAAGTAAGGTAGGTGTCTTATAGGTAATTAGGTACTTTACATATGTTTGATCCTATCGAGTCTGAAATATGGCGGGCCGTTTCCTGACATTAATACTTAAGTAGCTACGGCCTACAGTGTTTATTTGGTTCATATATCTGACTGTTTGATTCCAGGTTTACGCTAAGACAGACGCATCTTCCGCCAAGCCTCAACACGGCATCACCGCATTTTTAGTCGAAAAAGGTTATCCTGGTTTCTCCACCGCCCAGAAACTTGACAAACTGGGCATGAGAGGGTCCAATACTGCGGAGTTGGTGTTCGAAGACTGCAAGGTAAGATAACATTACCTTTGTGAAGAATACAATAAATAGTTTTGCAAGACACTGCAGAAACATGTAACAATAGCCATATCAGTTAGATACAATAGTTATACGATATCGTCGTATTACGAATCTAAAACAGCTGTGTAAATAACACAGCAGAGCTGTGTAAGTTTCAGTAAACTGGTACCGCGGCTATATAGCTATATGCTCGTAATATAGCAACAAGGAAACCCTGGACTTGCAGGGGCGGATACAGTATTTTAAATTAGGGGGAAAGTCCAATGTAGAGGTGCTGAGGTTCTGTCGTGGAGTAGTGTAAAACACGTCATGACAAGAGTTGTTTTACTCTACTCCACGACAGTTTCTCAGCGCCTCTACAGACGGATATTTCCGTCTTGGTTGCCAGCGCCACATAGACCTGAGTTTCTATGAGGCAAGGTTTACATTCGATTTAGTTTTACACTATCATTAGCGTGCGAGTGACGTATTTTGTATTTGATATAGCGTTGAAAGTTGAAACGGTTAAACCCAGCTCTCTGCTCAGGCCATGTATGGAGACCTCCCGTTTCTTGCACCCTGCCTGCCTGAATCCGTCCTTGTAAACCGAGTCACTATCTGCCAGCAAATAACAGGTTCTTTGCAAGTAACAGCAAATACTTAATAACCAAAAAATTAAGAAATAAAATAGTATGCTTTTGATAGGCAAATCTCTATACGCATGATTTTTATCAGACCACCTTTTCAACAAAAAACCTGTTGTAAATTAGCCACATTTACTGTAAGTGAACAATAACCTCGTAAGTCCCAGCCTACTGCAAACCAGGAGTTTTTTGTCAGTGGGACTTTGAATCTACCATCAAGGCAATAAAGTTCAATTACGTTTGTTCGATAACGCCATTTTCAGTTTAAAAACATAAGAAAATAAACCTTATTCTTAAATTGCCTTGATCATGTACATCGTATGGTACACTGAGCCTTACGAGGATAACGTTGCCAGGTCCCAGCTGCGAACATTCTAGGCGAACTAAACAAAGGAGTGTACGTACTGATGTCGGGGCTGGACCTGGAGCGTCTAGTCCTGGCTGCAGGGCCAGTGGGCCTGATGCAAGCGGCCGTGGATTCAGCCTTCCAGTACGCGCACACGAGGAAACAATTCGGGAAGAACATCGGGGAGTTCCAGCTGATGCAGGTGGGTTGAAGCAGGTTGTAGTCTGATATCTGAGGCTGATGAAATTAGGATTTGTACGGTCTTAGAAGAAGCTGCTCCCCATTTTTAGGACCTTTTCGCAGCTAATAGAGCTAAATAGATACCTACTGTGACGAGGTACTAAAATGTAGAGCTACTTCTGAGTTCGACTGTAGGTATGTTTATGAGAGGTGAATGAGGAGCAGAGGTCGGAATAGGTAGTGCCTATTTACCTAAACTTCGCGGGTGGACGTAACTAAGAGTGGTTACAACCACCAAAAATAATTATTTCTTATTATTGATTGCGGGATTTCCCGGGATTGTCTGTATTACATTTAACTTTAGTCATAAATTATAAATCTTCCTATATTGCATATTATTTATTTATTTACCTGGAAATAACAATTGGTCATAAAACAATATAATATAGATCAAATTGAATCAAAGGGAGCCTGAAGTTTGATATTTTTTAGTTGATTTAAATAGAATTATAATATCGTATAGAATGCATTCAACAAAAACAGATGTAGCCTACCTGCAGTTTGCCACCCTGATTTATAAGTAAAGTTAAATTAAGCCTTTAGAGTAATACAGACAATCCCGGGAAATCCCGCATTCAGTAACAAGAAATAAATATTTTTGGTGGTTTTAACCACTCTTAGTTACGTCCTCCCGCGAAGTTTAGGTAAATAGGCACTACCTATTCGGAGCTCTGAATTGAGGAGTCACTTTACTCAAAATCTTTAGTTTGTAGTATTTTACAATTTTCAACACATATTTAAGATTCTGATGGTTTCTGATCCTCGAGCAAAAGGTGTTATATGTTTGACGCCCCTGTCTATCTAAGGGTTTATAGCTCTCAAGCGAATAAAATAGACCATAGAATATAGAAAGACAAGGATCTAAGTATGCTCAATATTGCCCGTGTACGTGATATTGGCTCTGGATCTGAAGTCAGGTCCTGGCTATATGGCCTGATGAGGCTCACAACGACTCAAATATAAAAGGCCTTGTAAGTAGCAGCACAGTTTTGTACCTTGTCGCATTAACGCCTCAAACATGAGTACAGATCTCTGCACAACAAACAAGTTAAAGTGATAAAGCACTAAAGTGTGCATCTACCTATGTATATGTATGTATATGCTCCTAGCTCTTATTTTATGTCTTTCATATATTCCAGGGAAAAATGGCGGACATGTACACAACGCTAGGCGCGTGTCGTAGTTATCTCTACAACGTGGCAAAAGCCTGCGATGAAGGGCACGTCAACAGTAAGGACTGCGCGGGTGTCATTCTGTATTGCGCCGAGAAGGCTACGCAAGTCGCGTTGGACGCCATTCAGATACTAGGTAAGTTTGGGAGGTGGAATTACATATATCAGGGGACAGTCTCACACAAATTGACCTAGTCCCAAACTAAGCTCTAGGCTTGTACTATGGGTACTAGACAACATTATAAATACTTATATAGAGATATACATACTAAAAATACTTAGAAAACATCCAAGACTCAGAAACAAATACTGGTGCTGATCACACAAATATTTGCCTATACCGGGAATCAAACCCAGGACCACTAGCTTCGTAGGCAGGGTCACTACCAACTAGGCCATCGCGTGGTCAAGATGTATATTTGGTTATGGTCTGATGTCATAATTTCCACATTGAATGCGAATATTCATAGTGTGAATGTGTGAATGTGTGAATGTGACTGTTAAGGAATTATATTATATTATAAACATTGTTTTAATTTAAAAAAGTTACTTATAGGATGATCTTAAAGAAATGATGTGCTGCTTTCGGTCCCATTTTGTTGAATTCCCACAACTCTAAATCATGGCCTTACAAGAGATACAGTCATGAACTTTAATTTGGGATCCACCCTAGGTCCAAAGTCATTCTGACATTCTACAACAATAAGGTTGAGTCTCCTGTAAGTTACAAATGATTGGCATCTCTAATGACATTGACGACTTCAAGCCTATTTTTCTTGAAATGGGTCACAAATTAACGATCGCGATAGTACAAAGTGTTAAGAGAAGTTGGAATGGTATATGAGTAGGCAGATTGTTGTGTGATTTGGGATTAAAATTGGTATTTATTTTGCAGGAGGCAATGGCTACATCAATGACTACCCAACTGGCCGGATCCTCAGAGACGCTAAGCTTTACGAAATCGGAGCTGGCACATCGGAAATCAGAAGAATGTTGATTGGCAGGGCTTTGAACAATGAATATAAATAAATACAGTTGTAATTGTAAATAAATTATATTTTTGTTGATTTTAATATGCTTTTTGAGTTATTAAGCCTTTATAACCTCAAATCATTCAGTATCTATGTCCACCAAAAGCTAACAGAAAAACTTATAGATAATGACTCGACAAAATGCCACCATTTTGGTGGAATATACAACAATTGTCCAGGTCGCAGCACACAATAATATGCCTTAGCTTGTTTATAATTAGGGTACTTCTCCAAATCAGGTTCCCTTGGGTCCACTCTTGCAGTGTTATCCATCAATTCATGTTCATGTGGGTACAAGAATTCTGAATCTTGAGGAGAATACAGAAAAATCTGTTTTTCGCCGACAACTTGAGCTAAGAGGTTTCTTTTAGGGTCGTGGTGGAGGGGGGAGACTGTGCCTTTGGGACCATACCAAGCCATGATGTCAACAGGATCATTGTTGTCTGAAAAACAGCAGTATTCTGGTTCCATTATATCATTTTTTAATTCTGGTATTTGATCAAACAACTGGTATTGAGCTAAATAGCCCTTATCCCCGCTAGATTGGTTTATATGTTTATTAATGAATTCTCCCACAGTCATAATTTTTTGCGTCCATTCAGAATCCGTGTATTGGCTGCCAAGTTCTATTGAGACAGTCCGTAAACCAGCCAACTTCATTATATAGTTTTGGTCTTTCCATTTAGTTAATGCTGGCCAGTGATTGATGCAGTTGTCTAGAACCACAGGCTTTTCTGCTAAAATGTAGTTTTTAAAAAAGTGCTCCATACTCGGCCAGTTCAAGATTTCTAAATCAGTAGCATCATATTGCTTTGGTGTACTTTCTGAGCACTTCTCATCTAAAACTTGGACATCTTGGACATTAAACAATTGCAAATATATGCTGTTTAAATAGGAAGCACACTTTTGAAGCAATTTTGGTTCTTTTTCTATAGGACACCCAAAAAGAAGGCCATAATCAATTATTTTAAAAGACTCTCGTAAAATTTCTTCCGTGAGCTCATCGGAGCATTTAAAGTGGGCAAGAAGTTTCAAATAAGAACCTATTGTCATAGTTTTTCGTAGAAATAACTTTACATCTTTCCAATTGCCTATGTTAATTTGTTCATATGTGTAGTCGAGTACTCCTTCTATATGTATCTTGTCGCACTGTTTAATAGCCTCTGTATCACTCAGGTAGTGTCTTAACGTTGACTTACAAGCCAAAATAAGTTCTTGGATCTCAGATATTGAAATATGCACTTTGAAACTATCTAGAGTTTGGAAAACTTCTTTTAGTGTTGTCATTTCGCTATCAACCTTAAACTGATAATCGCGCACTTTGAATTGCTTAATGCTTATCTTGACCTAAGTTTTGAATGAATTGTGTACGGCTCATATTGAAAAATAATAAGGAAATAAATTATAGCTAGCTACGTTTTGACTTTAGGTAAACAGAAGACAGCTGTCAAAAAATCTGTTTGAGTTAACTAAATAACTATCCAATAACAGTTAACTTTCGGAAATGGTCCTCGAATGTTGACCATATCATATTGTCTATGATTTTAATTTTAATGTTGCGGCCTACGAGCTTCGGTAAAGAGTCGTGTTGGCATTTTACCGCAGTGTTATATTTGGGCATCCCTTACTTTCACATAAACCAAGGAAGAGGCTTCAAAATGAATATGAATTAAATTCTAATCAGAACGCGACTGAAAAATGACAATTCATTTGACAGCTTTTCATTTCGACCTTGAACTTTCTAAAAAACATCCACTTTGTCTATGGTGAATCATATGACTTTTGCACGTGATCTGTCAGATTATTTTATTTACCTTGTGAAAGTGTTTTAAAAACCTAAATAAATCCACCGTATTACCTTTAGACAAGTAATTAGGCACGCCAACATGTTAGGTGAATCGAATCACGATCACATCGTGATATGTATCGGTCGCGTATGACGCAATGGCATTGTTCGAAAGACTCTTTTCTAATAAGAGAAAACTCGGCCGCCGCGAATCACGAGACCACAGGTACGTCAGAGTAAATGCTTTTCATTCATGCTAGTCTATTTCTGAGTTGTGGTGGTATGTGGCAGGCTAGTTTGACGCACGGAGGCAGAGGACGCTTCGTGGACCTACGACGAAGTGCGGGAGGCTAGTGTGACGCACGCGAGGCTGGCAGAGTGGTTCCTGTAAGCATGTGACACCGACTGAGGGGCGCGCGCGCGGGGCCGGCGGCGCAGGGGGCGGGGACGACGACACTCGATCATTGTTTACATGCCAGCCAGTTGAGCCAGTACACTAACACATTCCTCACCGCGCGGTCCTTCCCCGCCTCACGCGTACCGTACAATCCGCATTTAAAGTGAAATCCATGTAAACATTGTATTTCTCTGAGTGAATGTGGTATTGTTTATACAGTGATAACAGTTTGTACTGACGTGAGCTCATTCAAAAGCAACTATGAAATAAAATGAAAATTAGGTAATTTGATTGCTTGTTGTGTTGTTTTGATTAATTCTTAACAGGCTGCCGATCTGGTTAGGTCTGGAATATGAGGATTCGTATTTGCCTTGTCTTTTACGGTAGGTGTGGTTTGAGGCAGTGTGATCTTGGTCTCATTTTACAATCTGATGTTCTGTTCTGAAACCGTACTTTCTAATTATCACATTAGTTACGTATCCTGATTAGTAACAAACTAAAGTAGAACACAGTTTTACGAATACGAAAGAGGTTATAGTGGTGTTAGATAAGAGAATTATGTTCATAACTTAGAAATTAATAGTAATAAATGGGCAAAGTGTATCAGTTTGCCTGATAAAGTAGCAGCCTGACCTTAAACACGTATTTGTTTTTATTTTGCATAGGAGAAAGTATTTCCAGTGTGTTCTGCAGTGTTTGTTGTGAAGGTGTGACGTGATGTGATTAAAATCAGCTGATGACTGTTTTTAGTTTGACATGGTATGCATTGTAACATACCGTGTATTCAATTGTTTTAGCCTCAGGATCCTCTCAGTCATGTTGAAAAAATAAATATAATTTATAAAACATCTTTTACTTTGAATAGCATAATTAGCTTACGTAATTATGTACTGATCAGTACAGGCTTCAATGACAATTATTATGGTATATTTTGTTACAAATTATGTCAGTGGGTCTTTTGTGTATGTAATTTGATAACAGTTCATTATTTGTATGTAATATGATAACAGGTAACAGAAAAGTATATCTTACTGTTTCTTATTGGAAACCAGTTGGATTTAGTACCAATTAAAACAAATAAGTATATTTGAAAAAAAAAAACATTTTGAGAGTGTGTTTTGTTATCTTAACGTGCAACCTTGACAGTAACAAGAAAGGCTCATTTTAACTTGATATTAATAAAATTAAACTTTTATGGATAAATTTGTCTATTGTTTTACTTGTGTGTGCGTCTGCCTTTCAAATTGTCAATTGATGTTTGTTAGACAAAAGTTTAAAAAACAAGCACAAAAGAAATTTAATAATAGGTATGTTTTTAAAAATGTTATTAGGGTGACAGCACCAAAGATGGACACTTTTAGCTCACAGGCTCAGCAATGGACACTTCACTCTTTAATTAAAATTTCATACGGTCCCAAATTGATCTTCTGTAAAATAGGAATCAAGGGTCCATTGGTCCTTTTCCATTACTGGTTCAGTCACCCTAAGTACCTTAATGGTTTGGAATAACATAAGAAAATATTTTTCATTTCCATTCTGAAAATGTGAGCAGCACTTGAAGCTTAAAATACAGTATCTATTGTCATTATGTTATTTGTAGCCTCTAATATTCATTATTATGAGAAATGACATTAGTTAAACTATCATGTGATAACTATTATAATGCGTATCATGCAGTTCGGTTATAAATAATTCTATTATGTCATTTGTTGCACTAGCACAACTCCCCACAGCTTTTTTAAATAGTACCCTTATTTCTTTTGTAATCTACATAAAAAGAGTCGCAATAAGTGTCAAGTACGAAAATTCAAGTTTTGTTAGTCATTCTCATAGAAATGCAGGATTTATTTATTAACTACAGGTAGATTATTCCCCCAAATATACATCATGAATTGAAGAGAAAAAGAAAAGAAAGAAATGTAAACCTAAAGAACTATTTTTTTATGTCATCTGAAACATTAAAAAACCTTAAGTATATTAGTTTATGATAAATGATACAGTTATGTTAAAAGAAAATATACTTATTTAAAAAATACATATTTTAAAGCCTTCATTTAGTCACGTTATATTGTTCTTCAGTTAAAACAATCATTAATTTAATCGCCTTAAACAAAAGTTGCCAAAGTTGCAAATTGCGTCTAACGGTCCAGCAATATTGCGATATTGTCTTATAATTAGTTTGCACATTTTTCAAGTAAAATAATGCTCTGAGTATAATGATCCATAACGATGACGCACCGTGCCACGCCCATATCCGCCCGACAGTGTATGCAGTGTAATGGTACTTATTATTAATACCCATAGACAAACTTTTATGCTTCTATTTTGCAACCAAAATGACAGTTAAAGCTTGAATACAGGCAATTTGGCTCGTATTGTAATGAAACTTTTTTCTGTAGATATCATGGATTGTAATGCCTTTTGCTAGTGTGCCAAGGCTTACTTTTGTCTAACTTAATGAGTCACATTTTTACTGGACTGGAGTTAGCTGCTAGTCTAACGGTGTTTTATCCTCAGACTGCCTAACTGTATTGTAGGTTAGCAGTGGTTATTGACTTATATATAGTAATATATATACCTATGTTACATAGTCGACTGAGCTCCGCTGTCGCCTTCCGGGAAACAATCCATTCGCATTTTTCCCCATTCGTATTTATTCTTCTCCTTTTTTCCACTCGTATTTTTCCTGCTATTAATAATTTTAACCGCAATCATTATAATATTGTAGCTTTTTCCGAGTCGTATGTTTGCCTGGTCAATTATACAGGACGCCTAGGTAGGTTTACTTTATGTTAGTTTTGTAGCAGGCCCGAAGGGCTAAGGCGCCCGGGAGGCGACAGCGGAGCTCCGTCGACTTTGTAATATATAGGTATATTTGGTAAGGGCGAACATCATCATTCTCCTGTCCTTATTCCACACTAAAAATAAGTGAATAAATGCGTGAGGTTAGAATTGCGAATAGGGAAAAACACGATTGGAAAATACGCTTCAGGAAATAAATGATTTTTAGAAAGTGATCCAACCAGTCCGCATACATTTTGCCACAATATGGTAAATTGAAATAAACTTCTGTTGGTTATTCTGCCCTAATAGACATAATTATCATAGTGCTTACAGTATCTTTGGTTGTCCACCAGGTCTTGCCAGATAACTTCGAAGCAGGTCAGGTTGCTTCTGTTCAAAGAGTGCGACTGGCGCGGCAGGAAACTCCTGTTCGATTCCTCTACAATAGAGAAATTGCCCATTGGCAAACAAAATGGTGCAAGGCAGCCGAATGAGTTCCCTTGCGTCGTGGAGGTGGCAGAAGAGTTCGCTTATGTGGTAAGTTAAGTAAAAATAACATGTAAAAGAATATATTTGACCATTTGAATGCTATAAGGCGAAGCGCAAAGCAGATAATTTATCACTGTCAAAGCATCGTCATCTTTGGACGTGTTGAAATAAGATCGAAATTAACTAACACCATAAATTCTCCGCAAGCTTCTCCTCGTATTTGTGGTGTTCATTAAGATGATGAAATGATGATGTCGTACGCCTGTACGTGCGCTGGCCCCTAGTCGACAATACCGATAGGTAGCGGATCTTCGCACCACGACCGTCCAAATGTCAGTGAGTTTACGCTATTCATTTCAAGCCGATGATAATTGACAAACTGATATTCCAGTGTAAAAGGCACGTTTATACATACATTAAATCACGCCTGTTTCCCAGAGGGGTAGGCGGAGACCACTTCTTTCCACCTGCTACGATCCTGACAAATCTCTTTCGCTTCTTCCACATTCATACATCGAGTCATGCATGCAAGTCGGTTTCGGGTACTTTAAGATCCGGCACGTTTATTTCCACTTATTTTTATTCATGTTGTATCGTAAAAACGGTACAAGATACAAGCGTCAAGTTTGGTATGATTATTGATTACTCATCAAACCCTGAAAAAAAAACAACAAATACAAAAAAATGGTCAAGTGTGAGCTGGGCTCGCGCTGATTCGATTCCAAATCGAATTCAAATCGGAATATAATAATACTTAAGATCTGTTCATCCTTACTTGTCTTATATAGTAAACAACTTTCTAACCTCAAAATGAACCTTTTTTGGCTAAAACAGCTATTTTAAACAAAATAAAGCAATCACAGACAATACATTGGCCAAGTGATGTCCAAAATGTTAACTCTGTTTACTTCATTTACGACAAAAGAGCTGTTTTATCCGAAAAAAGGTTCATTTTGAGGTTAGAAAGTTTTTTACTATATAAGACAAGTAACGATTAACAGACCTTAGGTACTGTGGGAATGCTAAGGAACCCTCGGTGCCGGAGTCCAACTCGTACTTGCCCTGTTTTTTAATATGACCCGCCGACAAAATAAAACCTAATAGTCACGAAGTGAAGTTTCAATAAAAAATGGGCGCATCGGTTTGGACCCTAGGCGAAGACAGATCGACATACAGACAGATCCCAAAAGGAAGGATTCTATAGAAATGGGTATAAGTAATTATTTATCTTCATACCGATACTTAACAACGGTAAATAAGTGATCATTTATGTACCTTGTCGCTTTCAATCGTTTCACAATTTTTTATGACATTTCAAACACGACGTTTAAGTGACAAGGTACATAAATGATCACTTATTTATGCTGTTGACTGTACCTACCTATCTTTTTAGTATCTCGTAATGATAAGTCATCCCAAACCTACTTTAGTTTATGACTTACGGTTAATTTGTCTAAGATGGTCCCTGTCATATTTGTGTTTATTAACCAACACTTTTTACTGCTAATAACGTATACCTATTTGTTTAACGAACAAACTTTGTAAATAATCGGTTTTCGCTCATGCTGCAAATTTTCAACTTTCCCGGTGGATAATTTTTTCTTTCATATAAACCTTGTCCTGGCAATTAACGAACATAAAAAATAAGAATTTTCCAATTTCGTGAAAGTTATGCGCGTTTATACATTTCGGCGATTCATTTTTATTTATAGTGATGCGATGGATTTAATCTGACTAAGGGCCGAGTTCACCAACAATTAAACGGACGAATAAGTCTTAATCAGCCGTTAATCAATACATTTGACACCCGTTAAAACGCTAATCCTCCGTTTAATTGTTGGTGAACTCGGCTCTTAATATAGTATTTAACTTTCAGGGTAGGTATGTACTACTATTTTCTATATTTAAACCAACTGGTTACTACTTAATACCTTATTATAGTATACTTTTAAATGTAGTTAAGGTCCAAACCTGTATAAAAACAAAGTCAGATGTCATAGGTAAGCATACACACATGTCATAAGTGTCATCACATGAATATATCTGTGTTTGTGAAACATCACGTGCGAAGAATATATATTTGCACGACGAACTTCTAATTTGAGCACCTGATTAGATAACATACATGAAAAATACAAATACGACCAATTGAAAACCTCGTAATGCAAAAAACACGACAGATTATCTCTGCCCTAATAATAGTTATTTATGTAACTGGTACATAATGAAGCTTCTTAAGGTACGAGTGCTGAGGCTCGCAAGCTCGCGCTCTAATTACAGGCACGAGTACTTTCAGAGCTAATTATGTAGCGTTGCATACATAACTTTTTCTACAAGCTAAAAATTATAATGACAAAAAAACATTGACTATCGCTCACTTTTCTTGTACCTATACCTTTCCTCGATTTTTCTGCTAACAAATTACTTGTCAGTTAAGTCATTTCCATTATACCGATTGGCGTTAATATTTTTTGAATTTTATTTTTAAATGATAGCACATTACATGAAAATTTTAACAGTTACTAAAACAGTTCTGAAAATGGTTCTGAATGAATGCCAAACGAAACGCCATTTTGTTGATATCCGTATTGAACGTAACCATGGTAACCAAATAACAAATCGATTGATATTAACCAATTTAATAAAAAAAATAACCCTAAACACATAATAGTCTCGAAATGAATTCGTTTTTTATTGTACGTAATTTTAATTGATATTAAAATATTTTTAACGGTTTATTATACAAATTAGGATTTCAAGTGATCACTAAACGCCAAGACTGATATCCGGAATGACCGTAACCATGGTAATAACAATGCTTTAATAATTATTATAGAACTGTTATTACTATGGCAACGCTCATTATAGAATTGTTTTCCCGCTTCGGTTACGCTATAGGTGGTATTCTGATACCGTTAACGATATCAATGTTAGCGGTTTATAGTACGCGAGTAGAAAAACTAATAAGCAGTATCCCAAATCTAATAACCAAAGCAGTTTTAATTCTCTTCTGTTATTAATAAGGTTGATATTGCTACAGGAGTTTTATCTGAGATACTGCCTATTGGATTAGCAGGGCAGATCTGCATTCCTAAGTCTGTCAGGCCATCTGAGAATCTGAAATCTATAAAGCCCACTCACTCATTAACAACGATTCAAGCCTCCGGCAAAATTCGTGCAGCTGGCTTAAATATTGTTCCTGTCCTCACACTAACAGTTTTCCAACGACACTTTGGAATCGACTGACCGGGTAACGACGATTGTCAGGCCGCCTGCCCCAATGATATTTTATATAAAGATACGTCATCTACGCGCAAAAACGTTCCGCAAAAAGGAAGGCAAATTGCCTTACTTTTTATCTATTTATCTCTTTCTAACAATAGCGTTTTCTATGGATTGCCGTGTTTGTCTCTATCATTAAACGGTCACGGGTTTTGAATGCGTTTAGTATGAGCATAACGTATCTTAATATAAAATATTATTGGCCTGCCCCCTATGTTACCCTCCTGATAATGACTTAATGACACGTGACCGGTGGCATTTTAGTTTACATTACGCGGCTTGTATGAGTCTTTTTGATGCATGAACTTGTTAACTCTGCAATGTATACCGAATTTTCACTTGTAATTTTCAGAATGGTGAAATAGGGGTGGTTTTGCCACTTTTTAAAACATTTTTTTTATAACCTATAAAGAAAATGTCACCATATTTGTAAGCGTTTGGTAATATCGTCCTTAAAGTAGTGGAAACGCGATAATTTCTGTAACCCTTTATTTCTTTATTTATTTTTCGCTACACTAAAGAGTAGGTCCTATTTAGTACCAAATAGTGAACCTAAAGCTGTACGGCATTCTCTTTCGAAACTGAACGGAAACTGAAATAGTTACATTTTCGTAAGGTTTTTTTTAAACTACATTGATGTACTCGTAATTTGTTTATGCAGAAAGCAATGATATAATATAAAAAGAGGTAGATGTGTGACCTATACGGTATACCGCGTGTAAAAATGGCCCGGCTTACGCACAAAATCAGTAATTATTGCAATTACACAATAATTCATAAATGAAAAGTGAAAGCAGGATGGTATGCTAATTTCCGGGAGCGAAACAAAACGAGTGTATGTTGCTCTGCAGACTAGTTCACGGTTCCGTTGACGGCGCAACACTAAGTAAAGGTGTACCAATTGACTTGGTTTTAGGGTGCCACTATCGAAGTGCGTATAACATATCTACCTCTTTTTACTATATTATATCATTGGCAGAAAGCATGTAAGTTGATGCAGTGTCCGTCAGCGCATTCTAACAAAAGCTAAAAGTGCATCTCTGAGGATTACAATTCTATCATTTACTAACGCTATTGTAGTTTTTAGACTTTCGCAACAGTTTTCTCTCAAGTTAGCTAGCCGTCTATGAGTATCACGTGCTAGCTTTCTGCTTTTCTAACTAAAAGTCAGTTAAAATAACAGTATAACAGTGCAAATTTCAACTGTAAATTGACGAGCATAGTGATGGAAATCGAACTACCTTCATTGGACTTAGCTTGTTTTTTAGTCACATGGAAGAGTTGTGAAATTCTGTCTGTCGCGTCAATGACTTCTTATTACATAGCCTTTAGCTTTTATTTGATGTTCTAATGAGTAATGCGTAATAAACATTGTAGTTCTGCCATTTACTTGAGCTGCGAAACTATATTTTTTTTATGTAATATAAAATAGTTATCTTATGTCATGTGATTGATTACTTAATCATACTCGTATAGGTAGGTTAGTAGAGTTTGTGATCGAATAAAAAATATAAAAACATCCAAATACTTTAAAATATCCGTAATCAACTTTATATATCAACTTTATTTAGTTTTTTTTTTTTACAATTCCAAAGTAGCTAACGTAGCCAGTTATTATTGTAAATGAAACTATAATTGGTTACACGTATAGTCAGGGTTGATGGAGTTTACCATAAATTAAAGATTTTTAAAATCGGTTAAGTACCTAGTTCCAGAGTTTACCCCCAATATACAAGCAAACTAACACAATTTTACCTCTTTATAATATAACTAGCTGTTGGCTGCGACTCCGTCTGCGCAGAAAAATAAAACAGCCTATGTTTATCAGGGATAATGTAGGATTCTAATGCTGAAATAATTTTTCAAATCGGTCCCATAGTTTCGGAGCCTATTCAATGCAAACAAACAAACAATCAAATCTTTCCTCTTTATAATATTAGTGTAGATTGGATACTTAGATACATATAGATAAATAAATAGCGAAATAATAGAAGAACAACTCTGAAAAACATTATTCTACCATTTATTGTTGTCGCTTTTGATTTAACTATCGAAAACCAAATACGAATTGCTTTCTCATACAAACAAACAAATTCGGAATCGTTCAGTCCATACAAATGCTGTTACACAACTTAGTGTAAATGTAACGGAATTATGCTAAATACCCGTCAAGTCGTAATCCTGTCACGTGAGCTGCGCACGAGTCCACACTAGTACAATAGTGAGACATAACAGTCATAAGACTTGACGTTGACTCATGCAGTCAGTTGACTGTTAATTGGCCCTTTTGACGGAAATAGTATAATAAAAGTTGCTACATCTGTTAGTCTATTTGTGTACTTTGTTATTTTAAAGATGATGTAAACATCGGAAACTGTCGGGTCAAGTTTAACTCGTAGGTTAATAAATTGTTCGTTGAGTTGAAGAGCGAGTTGTTTTGTACAGTCACGAACTTAAATTTGGGACCCACCTTAGGTCCAAAGTCATTCTGACACTCTACAACAATAAGGATGAGTCTCCTATAAGTTACAAATGATTTGGCATCTCTAATGACATTGACAACTTCAAGCATATTTTTCTTCAAATGGGTCACAAATTAACGATCACGACAATACCTGTTTAGGGCTACAATGGAATATGAACCTATAGCGATTGCAATAAAGGCAATTTTCGAATTTAATTATCAGTCATATATACAAGGAGAATTACCCACCTGGTTGACTGGTGGTTTTTAACTCCTGTACGAAACTCTCCTTTGATGCTGATTTTAGGTGAAAACCATTGCACGTCAATATAAATTTATATGTGCGAGCATGCTTGTATTTAAATACTGATTGCATGAGAATTGCATTAGAATGGTCAGAGTCAGACACAGTGATCCCACGTGCTATACCTTCGTAAGGCCCACCATACTACAAACCGGGCGTTTGTTGTAAGTGAGACTTTGAATCTACCATCAAGGTAATAAAGTTCAATTACGTTTGTTCCAAAATGCCAATTTCAATTTATGAAGAAAGGAAAATAAACTTTATTCTAACTGCAATACAGTTCAAATTAAATTGCCTTGATAATGTATACTATTGTATACTATTGCACACTGGGCCTGACGAGGCCGGTGACGTTCAAAAGAAAAAGGCAGAATAACAGTATGAACTCCATATGCGCTTACTGCATTGTTGCTTTGGTTGGCGTACAAACAATTGCAGAACATTTAATGTAGGAAAATTTCGGAAACTGCGCTTAATTTTGTATGGGGATTGAAACTTTCCGTTTCTTAAATTTAAATTTCCTACATTTCTAGTGAAAGTTTCTGGAAATTTCTTTGAACTTTTCCATCTTTTTGGAAACTTTCCGCAATTTGCACATCAGTAGTTGGCAGTGTACTTATTAACATAACGGTATATACGACTCTTGTGATAGAACTGACGGAATAAGTCCCACAGTTATAGGTCTCTTGCAAGAGGAGGAAGTGTGCCATATCTATAAAACCCACGGCTGAGTGCAAACCAATGAGCGGAACTGATTATTGAAAAGCTAGTTGGTGTCATAGTGAGAAACTTTTAATCCTAACTATTACTGTAATCGCACTGGGAGGGAAGACACTAGCTCCTAAAATGGGTACAGGCAACTAGTTGAACGAATTAATAAATACTTCATTTGCATACTCTGTATGTTGTACTTCAGTAAATATTTACATACTATTCTATTCTTCTTTAATTTTTAAGTGCCTCTTCATCATTAAAACCGCAAACACAATGAGAGCGGATACGTGTGGCGCGTTCCCATACAGGGAAGCGTGCCCACAGCATGGAAAAGCGGTTTTAGTATGGGATTTGAGTTTCTTCTTCAATACTCATTTGTCATAGTATACTGTGCCCTTATCCTGACAAGTACAAAGACAGCAAAAATAATTCCCTTATCTGTCGAGCCGAGGTGTGGTTGATGAATTGATTTTTATTTATCTAGACTAGCTAATCCCACCGCGATTGCGCATAACTAGTCATGAATGCTTGTTAAATTCGGTGGCGCGGCAAGACCTAAATTTGATGTGGGCAAGGTACATTTCGCGAGGCTCTCTGGTGTCACTCTGGTGATTTTTCGTCTTTTAAGTAATGCATAAACCTTCGAGACGCGAGGCCCCGTAGGCGGTGGCCCACCCCATGTCGCCCACGCCTTACCGCCCCTGGTACTAACAAGCTTCAATACAGCGAGCCTAGCTTATCAACGGTTTACGATGCGCATTATAAAAATAACACCGCAATTGGCCAAACGGTGAGATCACGAGACTCCGTCAATTACTGGGGTTATTCTCACTTACTGCCGCTATTTTTAGAGCGCTTCAGTTGCCACATTCAAAGCCCAGGGTCATTATTTGTATGATTTTTTGACACACTGTGTCACATGCGTTGACTGAGTTATAGCCTTTTCGATTAGGCGCTGTTTTAAACGGGAATAATGAACTGGGACTGTAATTTTAGACTGATTGCGATTACGAAAGGCATCACATGCTTGTAGTGGACACATTAAGAGTGCTATATATGTGCTTTTGATCGCGGGTTAACCGTTATCCTTTTCTAGTTGTAGGTTTGGTTAGAAGTAGGTCAAAGTTAGTACGTTTGACTCTGTTTTAGTTAATAAATGAGAATGATCTGGGCCCAATGAATGAAACGGTTTAGAACATTTAACGGTATTTTTTTCGAGTTCTCAGTGTTATTAAGATTGGGATTGGACGATTCTTGATACCGATAGGAGCCGGGTGCGGTACGCACGCAGAGATCCGTTATAATTTAACTCATCATCATCATCATCAGCCGCAAGACGTCCACTGCTGGACAAAGGCCTTCCTCAAGGTTTTCCACAACGATCGGTCCTCTGCTGCTGTCATCCAGCGATTTCCCGCGACCTTTATCAGATCGACGGTCCACCTTGTGGAAGGCCTGCCGACACTTCGTCTCCAGGTTTGCGGTCGCCACTCTAGAACCTTCCCGCTCCAACGGCCATCGGTTCTACGAGCAATATAAATCAGTGTAACTTAACTTTGTTTTTCTTTTTAATTTCTATTAGGTCATAGATTTAACCTAGTGCGTCAGTTTTTAACCGATTTGGACGCGGTTTTTTATTATAGTAAGCTTATTTTACTTGGATGGTTCTCGGTTACTGATGGGCCAAATGAAACTTTCAAAAATTGCGGAACATTTCATGTAGTAAATTTTGGGAACTTGTCACAATTTTGTATGGGGATTGAAATTTTCCGTTTATTAAATTTAAATTGCCAATACTTCTAGTAAAGTTTCCGGAAATTTCTTAGAACTTTCCAACTTTTTGGAAACTTTCCTCAACTTACACATCAGTATTCTCGGCTAGGTCATTGAAATCTGTTAGGCCGTTTAACCTCATCAGGCCCACCATACTGCAAACATTGAGTTTTTAAGTGGGACTTTGAATCTACCATCAAGGCAATAAAGTTCGATTACATTTGTTCGATAATGCCTTTTTCAGTTTATGAACATAGGAAAATAAACCTTATTCCTATAGCAACACAGTTCAAATTAAATTGTCTTTATTGTGTAGGTTTATACTATTGCACACAGGGCCTTACGAGGTTAAGAATGATCTGATATGAAAGTGGGGATCGGAATCGGAAAGGGCCCTCCTAAACCAATAAGCAGTATCTTAAATTCAATCACCAAAGCAGATTCAATTCTATTTTGTTAGTAATAAGGTTGATATTACTACAGGAGGTTTATCGTACTTACTGCCTATTCGATTGGGACGGCAGAATTGTGCCGGGGGTTCATAAGATACCTGCGATTTCTTGCGCGTAGAATTAGTCAGAAGGGGGTTTCCAAAAATCCCTTCTTAGTGTACCTCGAATATTCAAGGAATATTTGCCTCCAAATTTCAAGTCTCTAGGTCCAGCGGTTCCGGTTGTGCGTTGATCGATCAGTCAGACAGTCAGTCATATTGATATAATACATTTATTCGTTTTTATCACGTACATTACCATTAAAAAAATATTACTCTATTCTGCGCTTGTTAAGTTAAGACACCATCTTCATGAATAACTTACACTCCGCAGCCTTAAAGGAACTGGTTTGTTTTCCTTGTTTCTGTTGACTGTCTAGCGTCACACCTTGCCGGAAGGGTATCACGTGAGCTCTTTGTTAGTATTATTTAGGCTTTTGTATGGATGTTTATATATAAATGGGTAGTTCTACTAGCGTTTCAACCGCTATCACTTTGCTGGTCGCATTATTCACCATTTCCCTGTAGGTTCGGATTACCATTTTCGGTTATTTTCTAGGAGTCCAGGCATTCTTCAAAACAACTCAAAATCGTAATCCGATCCTACAGGGAAATGGTGAATAATGCGACCAGGAAAGTGATAGCGGTTGAAACGCTAGTAGAACTACCCAAACAGGATAGTACGCGAAAACAATAGCTATTGTAATGTGATAGGTGAGAGGATGTAATACTTATTCTGTTATAATTATAACATTAAGGAGTTGAAAAAAGGCGGCTAAGTCTGATGTGGCAATAGAGCCTATTTTTACACGACTGCCCAAAGGATTGCAATGTTTTCAGGGTTCATGTATGTATGTAAGGTCTGTTCATCCTTACTTGTCTTATATAGTAAACAACTTTCTAACCTCAAAATGAACCTTTTTTGGCTAAAACAGCTATTTTAAACAAAATAAAGAAATCATAGACAATACATTGGCCAAGTGATGTCCATAATGTTTACTCAGTTTACTTTAGTTACGATAAAATAGCTGTTTTAGCCAAAAAAAGGTTCATTTTGAGGTTAGAAAGTTGTTTACTATATAAGACAAGTAAGAATGAACAGACCTTATGTATGTATGTACGATTCTTTATTCCACCATAAACGCCTGAGCCGATTTGGATGTGTGTGGTATCGTTGGAATCCTTTCACCATCCAGGGTGACAGGATACCTAAACTGTTAAAATTGAAATAACAACAATGGCAAAATGACAATTATTAACATAAGTAGGTATATCGACGACAATATAAAAAATGCAGTCTGGTTTTGAAAGCTTGCGTTTCATTTAGTTATTACGATTGGTTGTTTGCAGTATGAACCATGTGACAAATTTGTCACCTACATGTTATGCCGTTTTATAGATATATCTATTACCTAAAACGTTAAACAAAATGTAAAAGTATGTATCAGTTTTTTTTAATAATCTGTGCAAAACCTCACGATCTGTATTTTACTCTCTGATAGAGACTAATAATGGCCTGTTGTTTGATCAGTAGTTAAACTAACTAATTGTTAAAATTCGAAAAAGGAATGGAAAATCTGACACATTTCCGTGAGATTTTAACCATTACTAACGTTTTTTGACCATTCGTTAGTTTAACTACCGATCAAACAACAGGCCATTAGAGAGATGTGAAATAAAAGTAGGTACAGTAAGCCAAAAAGTTGCTACCCTAAGGTTCTGTTTCGTTTTCACGTCATAAATGAATAAGGTCGATAAGCAAATAAGGAAGTTGTGTCAAAAAACAAAATCAAACCAGCACCCGGTGTCTCTATTTCCGAACCAATGCGACTTGGGGAGTTGGGGTCCTTCAAAAAACGAGCCTTCTCTTTTCTCAAACGCCGGCAGCGCACATGCGATTCGTCCTCTATGGGTCGCGATGACCACTTACCATTAGGTGACTCGCTTGCCCGTCTGCCCCTTTTCCACATTGAAAAAACCACTTTCTTTGCCGACGGACGTATGCGGAATGGACAGAGCATGTAAGTTATTTTAAGCACGGAAACTTAGAAACAAATTGGCATGTGCTAATCTTTGTACCGTAATTTCAATAGAGTAAATGTTTGTTAAAACAGACACCCACAAAATTATCACCTAAATGGACTTGGCTCTTTATAAGATAACTTCGACTCGGCTCCACTCACTTTGCTCATCAAACATTTGCGCATTTGAAATGGTTTTCCAAACAAACTTGTAATGTGTACGTAATCGATTATCATGTGAGACGAGTGTAAAAATAGAATTTATATGCCATTGTAAAATATTTGAAGGCAGGCCGTGAAATCTGAAAAGACAGATGCCAAGGCAATTATAGAGATTTATTATGAGGAAATTTGTGCGCTGTCTGTTTGTATTTTAGAATGACTGGCTGGCTGGTTTGTAAATGATTTCGGCTTTACAAATGGATGGGATGACGTTTTGACAACATAAGCGTAAGGAACATGTTTGTAGGTGTTTTTCGACATTTTGTTGGTAAAATATATTATGAACAAAATGACAGGCGGTTTTAAAAATAAATATTATTCACTTCCTATAACGATAGATTTTTGTTGGTTTTTTGTGATTATCCTCCTTGTTTCTTCTGTTTCCAGTTTATAATTAAATCATTTGTTTATTTATTCGATTATTGATCCATCGATGATCATCAATATTTATGACATTAGAGTACATAGTAGCTTCCTATTTTGTTTTATTTTATACTCTGTACTGATAGCCTTGGTTTAGAGCAGAGGTTCCCAAACTTTTTTGGCTCGTAGACCACTTGCCATGTTTTTGGTTTTGGGTGGACCCCTGCTTACCTAATATCTACGTTGTCACGTAAAAACTAAGCAAGAAATCTTCGGGATTTTTGCACGTATAATTCGGCTTAAAATTGACAAATTGTTCAATTAAAATGTACACGCTGAAAAAATTAAAACATAATTTATATAGATAGATACGTGTATTATTTTTAAACTTATAAAAAAGTATTACGTAAGTAAGTAGGTGTCTACTATCTGTATATGAATATGGATTATTTCATTAGTGAAAAGCTAAAATTAAAGTCACGATCTGCTTAAATGGGATCCACTATCGTGGACCCCCATTTTCATCTCATGGACCCCCATTTATTTTTTCCGCTCACATGGACCCCTTGCAGGTCGTTGTCGACCCCTGGGGGTCGATATAGACCACTTTGGGGAACACTGGTTTAGAGTGAATTTTTAGAATAGCACTGGTACACTAGAATAAATGACCGCCATCCCCCTCCACTCAATTTTAGAGATATTACCTCTGAATGTCGGGGTAGTAATTTATATGTCAAGCGTTTTTGATATGATATGATAGTCTCTAATTTAGAATTGTTTGTCCAGTATAACGGGCCGGCGGCGGACGCGAGCGTACTCGGTGAGATGATCTTCGGCGCGGTTGCCATGAACTGCAAGGGCGTCTCATTGAAGATCCACATCATGGATGAACCGAAAAGGTAATGTTATTATAAGTAAGTTAACATACGCGATTTTCAATTGTGCGTCAATTTTGACTTTAATCATTAAGGAACAGTCAAGTGCAAAATATGTATCGAAAGAATCCTGTCATAAATGGGTAAAGCCAAAATTTTAATACTAGTAACATAAAAGGCTAAGGGAATAAAGGCTTGTAGTACTGTTAGGCGATGGGCTTGCAACCTGTCACTAATACGCTGGTAAACATCTTAGCCTAATTGTGCAAATTGTGGTTATAGAATTATCAACAAGTTTTTAGAGATGTTTGTAATTCTGTAGCTCCGCCTACCCCACTCTGGGAACGAAGGCGTGAGATTATGTATGTATGTATGTAACATAAAAGTAACGCTAAAGTAACGCAACATAAACTTTTAAAGGGGTAACATAAGAGTAACCTAAGAGTAACATAAGAGTAACATAAAAGTAACAGAAAAGTAACGGAGAAGTGCGCGAATTAAAGACAAAACCTAACAATCAAACCTTATAGTTTTTATAATAAAATCGACATTCCAGTAACCTCACACCATGTTATGAAACCGAAACTTTAGTTACTTTATATATTTTGGGTAGCAAAAATGGACATTTCTTTTTGTATGAACTTTCTTTTTGTTATTTTGTCTTTTAATTTCTATTATCAAAATAAATGTACATACGTTTGAAATTGATGTTTACATAGCTAGTAAATACATTCAGAAACAAAAACTCGTCATATTTACAAAGTATTTGTCTTTTTTTACAAAGCATTAGACGTAAATAAAAATATTTAAGTGTAATAAAATTTTGGCTTTACTCAAATATGTTACGAAGTTCTTATTACACTGGAATAAGATGCATTGGGACTGAGCTGTTGCATTATCCCATATTTTTACACTTGACTGTACCTATGTATTCCTCTATACAGTGTATAAATGGAATACAAGCAAACATTTTAACGACGGCTAATATGCATCCTGATTAACATAAAAACGTGTGTAAATTTATTCGCCTAGCAATGTACCAGAAATAGCCCAATTAACCTGCAATTAACTGAGACTTAAATCTTCGTTGTCACATTGCTGCTCGATGGGACATTTAATAGTAGATTGTTCAACAAGAGGTTAAAACAAGCTATAATGACACGAGATGTTTAGCCACGCGAGCGAGAGTGGCTATAGTTCGAGTGTCACTATGGTTGTTTAGTCTCGCGTTAAACACTCTACTTTTCACTTTGAATGCGAGGAAAAAAACGACGTTCTATACAAAATTACAATATTGAACAGATATGTTACAAAGTTTCTGACAAATCTGTTTCGCGATTGTTAGTTTTTTGTAAAGTGACACTTTACAAATTGACACAAATGCTTGCATATTTAGCCAACAGATACAAACTTGAAAACTATTTTGACCACGCTTAATAAAATAAAATTAACCTTAATATATTTAAATAGATTCATATTCGTAATCATTAATCGTGTTTCACGAAATTAAATCGTTTTTTTAATGTTTTTGCACAGTTGTCATTTTGAGGTTATTTCCACGGCCTAAAAATGGTCCATATACAATCACTGGAAATGGCGATAATCCTCCATTCACAAACACCGTGATTGGCTGTTTAGGGGTTTCCAAAGTAAATAAAAAAAAAAACTTTAATCCCTAGAGATTAATAAGGACCTGTAGTCCCGATGTGCAGAGGCTAAAGTAACATTTTAAGAGCGTTTGTTAGTCCTTTACCTCAAAAGCATAAATTCCTTGTAGCGATTCACCGAATCGCATTTCACCTCGAACGTATATTATCGTTTACTTTTTTAGTCGCTATAAGTTTTAGTCGCATTTCACCTCGATCGTGCATTTAACTATCGTGTTGTGTCTCAAACGTCATTTTTTTTAGTCGATATTAGTTTTTTGTCGCTTTTCACCTCGATCGTGCGATAAAATTTCGCTTTGTATCCTAATCGTCTAATTCAATATTAAACAATATCTTTAGTCGCAATGTACCTTTTTCGCTTTTTTTTGGCTTTTTTAGCCAGGTTCAGCTCCATATTTTCTCACAAATATTGCAATATATAATTATTGTATCTGAAATCAATGTCACTGTACTTCAATGTCGCAATGATCTATTATTTATTAGTGACAAAGATAATATTTTAATGAGTTTAATAGCACGTAAGACGTGAAACTACAGGTACAAAACGCGTTTAAAAAAAAAATTACAGAATTTTAGTGCGAACATCAATTAACGCGTCACATTACATAGAGTTCCAAACAAACATCGATCGCGACGAAATGCGTCTAGGGTAAAATACTACACGAGAAATGAAATGCTACAAATTAATTATACTAATGTAAAAAGCCACGCGAAAAATTGCTTCAAGTAAAAGATTCTATTGAAATTTTGTTCATTCGAGGTGAAATGCGATTCGGTGAATCGCTACAAGGAATTTATGCTTTTGAGGTAAAGGACTAACAAACGTTTAAGAGCATGACAAGTGAAAAACTTAATTGCGCTCTATGTATTACAGTTATTAATTATTAACGAAATTCCACATTTACATGACTCCTAGAGCCTTAACCTACGGCTAGTTTAAATGTTTGCTCGTATTCCATTTACACACTGTATAAGTAAGTTTAACGTCCCCCATAGTTCAACAGGACCACGCGGTGGTGTCCCCTCAGTGTTAGTTTTAAGTATTATATTGTTATGTATGTTGGTCTATAAGGTATTTGTAATTATTTAACTTGTTATTCGAAATATATATAATATAATCATCTTATTCTTATAGTACAGTCACGAACTTAAATTTGGGACCCACCTTAGGCCCAAAGTCATTCTGACATTCTACAACAATAAGGTTGAGTCTCCTATAGGTTACAAATGATTTGGCATCTCTAATGACATTGACTACTTCAAGCCATTTTCTTGAAATGGGTCACTAATTAACGTTCGCGATAGTACAGTCGAGTTCATAAATATGTATACACTTTAGTACTTTGTCTATTTAATGTCATGCTCAAACTGACATATACGAATTATCACAGCGATTAAAGTGACAAGGTACTAAAGTACAAGCCGCTTAGGTCTAGGTGAATTAGTGTCAGATTATCCTCTGACAATTATTTATGATTTATTTATTTATTTACATCTGGCCATTAGTATAGCACTCGCAGCCTATACCGTAATCGTTCATTATTCGACCTGTAAATTGAGAACACATGTGGCGTTATCTATGAAAAGGGACCTTATTGTCGATGGCGCTTACGCCGCTCTGCATCACGCGACGTTGTATTTATATCGGAGCATCTTTAATAATGGCGGAAACGCCATCGACAATAAGGTCATAGATAACGCCAAATATCTCAAATAGTAGAGTCAAGAACCGGTAGATAAACTCAATTTAATAGTAGATACTTTACTGTCTATTTTGAGGCCACTGTTAAAGACGAATCTAGTTTATAGGTTTTTTGGGTATTTACCTAAACAATGAAATGCAAACTTTACCTACTTTATCTCATATAATTCCAGCAATAAAGTTTTGTTTTGATAAAATGAATTAAACATTGTCATGGCGGCACGTGATGATACTTAAACGTGTTTGATTATCTTAATATCGTATTTGCCTACTTTACACTTACTACTTAACACTTAATCAGGTGTATAGTCACCAGGGTGAATTTCAAAAAGTTGTACGTAATTAAGGACCCGATTAAAAAGACCTTAAATTTTTACCATGTGTTACGAATATTTACCATATGACTTATTTTCGTTCCACAGGGGAGGAACGTTAACGTCTCAATTAAGGTATTAACTAAGTACAATATTTTTAAATCCCACCAACAATAAATTCTTATCCAACATGGTCACAGAAATATCTCACACGTCTCTATTACTAAAGGCATAAGAGGGTGCAGATATTTTTTATTATTGCTAGTGACTATACAAGGCATGACAATTTCACTGACATCCTTAGGCGATAAGGTGATCTGGGAGGTTATTGTATCTACAGGGTTATTGTAACTTATACATATCTTCTTTGCATAAGTCAGAGCTAGTTTCATAGACGTATGTCACTTTGTCAATAATATGTGGCGTTATCTATGAAAAGGGACCTTATTGTCGATGGCGCTTACGCCGCACTGCGTCACACGGTGTTGTATTTATATAGGAGCATCTTTAATAATGGCGGAAGCGCCATCGACATTACTATTCTTGTTTTGCTTTCCAGCTTAAAGTACGTGTGCCGGGTTAGAATAGTGCCACTCCATGTCTTCCCGTGGATGTCGTAAGAGGCGATTAAGGGAATATAGGCTTGTAGTACTGTTAGGCGATGGGCTTGCAACTTGTCACTAATGCGCTGGTAAACGTCTTAGCCTATTTGTGCAAAATGTGGTTACAGAGTTGTTGGTATTTCTGTAGCTCTACCTACCCCACTCTGGGATTACAGGCGTGAAGGTATGTATGTACGTATGTATGTAATGTAGTACATTGGAATAAGCAAACTGTAATAGAAAAATAATATAAAAGTACTCGGAACATATTTGTAATTAGAGGACGCCCGCGACTTCGTACGCGTTGAATTAGTTTCCCGCTACCCTCCCTATTTCTTCCCGTTGGGGGTCGATTTTCTTAGTGTACCCCTGGGATACCCAAGTAATACTCCCGCCAAATTTCTAGCCCCTATGTTCAGTGATTTGGGCTGTGCGTTAATATGTCAGTCAGTCAGTCAGCTTCGTCTTTTTTATATTTACTTAGATTAAATAAAAAATTAAAGCCGTGTGGTTGCCGGCTTAGAATAGTATCATTCCATGTCTTCCCGTGGAAGTCGTAAGAGGCGACTAAGGGAATAAAGGCTTGTAGTACTGTTAGGCGATGGGATTGCAACCTGTCACTAATATACACTGGTTTAATCTTAGTCTGTTTGTGCAAAATGTGGTTATAGAATTAACAAAAAGTTTTTAGAGTTGTTGGTGATTCTGTAGCTCTGCCTACCACACTCTGAAAATGAAAGCATGAAGAAGGTATGTATGTTTATTTAAATTAATAAGATTCCCTAAACATACTATTTTGTTTGTGACACTAGTTAAACCGTTAGCACAAAAATAGTGGCTGCAAAAAATGATGAAGGCGGAAATCATAAGAACTCCTCAATGACTTATGTGAGCCTGTAGAGTTTGGAGTAGTTTCATCTTTTGGAGTCGGCAATAATGAAGCAGTCATAATTTTTCTTTTGTTGGCAGGTTGATGTGTACCAAAGTGTTCTGCGTGCCGACGTCACGCCGCATCACCCGCAACAGAAAGACTGAAGACAGCGACGCAATACTAAGCGAGCGCTCCTCCCCACTCAACGTGCCGCTGGAGAAGGAGGAGGTTTCGTTGAGCTTCTCCATCGATAGAGGAGATTCTGGTTAGTGTAATTGGGTCTATTCGTTTGCCATTGTTTTTTTCATAATGTATTTCAGAATAATTGTTTTCATTTTGAAAGCAAACTTGCCTTCGGACTGTCAAAATGAAAACGATTGCGATAGCGAGTGCGTTAGGCAATAGCGACGCAGGTCATACTTATCGCAATCATAAGTTCGTAATGTATTTTTAAAAAGTGTGTGCGCTATTTTTTTGAAACTCCTCGTCTTTTTACGCGTAGATGAGCGATAAAGGTCAGCCGTCGGAAACTGTGCAATTTCTACATAAATTCCAGCTCTTGTCACTTAAGAATCCCTATGCAAAAAACTACGACGATCCGATGCTCCGTTGCTGAATATATTAAGGACAGACCAACGAATAAATTTGAGCATTTCTAATATTTGTAAGGATTGTTCCTGTTTGTTGGCCTTGAGAGGACCTTGTGCGGGTTCCTTCCTCCAGTAACTTGGCCAAGCGCCGATGTTGTCACTGTTTTGGTCCGGTTTGTAAGGTAACACAGTCTGTGTGAGGAGTAGCATATAGACCGTTAACTTTTTTTCTCTTAGTCCTAGTAACGCGCCTACAATCTTGAGCCTCAAAGTAATAATAATATCATCTTAATTTTAAAGTAGTCATAATAAGTCCTACTTTCAATGCTTTTTAAGAAAATGTAGTTCTTAATGCAAGTACTAACTGGAAACTCTTTTGCTTTAGTGTAGTGCCATCAGCAACACAAACTGAGCATTTGTGAATCTTTTCACCCTACAATAAGGTTCATTAGTGGTCAGTAAACAGTGGTCCTGCTTTTACGTCTAATCAAGTTTCATATGTGTTTGTTTATATGTACCTATTTGATGAGAAATCGGATGTTCCACTCTAGCTTCTGAATGCGACCGATATCAATAGATGGATATGATTTTGGTTAGAAGTGTAAGGGCCACACTTAATTATAGGTTAATGTAATGACGATTAAGTCGTTCCTTAGTGATGTTTTTTTTTATACAAGTTTAAAAAAACGATTTAATCGTCTCCAAAATATCTGAGTCTGAGTACGACGAAATAGTAGAGGATCCGAATAGGACACGACCTTCACCGGGCCCCTTAATCGGTAAAAAGTATTTTATATCAAATTTAATATGTTAAGTAATATATGGCAAATAGGTAGGCTGAAATATTTCAGTCCAGTTTTTTTTATTTAACTTAAAAAAATGCAATTGCTTTAATTGATAAATTACATACTAATCGAAATTGAAGCCTATAGAATATGCAAACGTTAGGTTGACTATTTTTTTCCCATAGCTATTGGGTGGGCAGGTAATCTGTACTAATTTACACCAAACCTAACGTTTGCATATTTTTATTTTTTTAATTCATTATTTAAGTACTGGACTGATATTTTTCAGCCTACCTATTCGCAGTGCATTACTTAACATATTAAATTTGATTTACTTACAATACTTTTTATAGATTAAACGGCCCGGTTAAGGTCGTTTCCTATTCCGATCTTAGACTAGTAAGTATGAGAAGTTATTAAAAAAAAAATACAACGTGCGTCATAGGCGTCAAAACAGTCGCCAGTTAGGTTATTTTTTTAACTTTGATACGCTATCTTTCCAAGTGCAAATTAATTATATTGCGCGTTTATTAAGCATGATTCTGATTACTATGTTTATCCTCAACCCATTCAGTGCCCTCTACTCCATATGGTGTCGTTACTGTATAGGTATCAGGCTTCCTGGCATTGTCTATGACTCGAAGCTAACTGCGTGGCTGGTGAACGTGACATCATCCTGGCCGTTGTTAACTGTATTAGGGCTGTAAGTTATTGTTGTGATATACGCCTTTAGTTCACTTTATTGCACACAAAGCCATATGGTTTTATCATTATTATGCAAAATGTATAAAAAGCTGTCTTTAAGTATTGGATTTTAATATAAAAAATATTATTATTTTGTAAAGTATGAAGGTTTGTCAATTAGAAATGAGATTTGAATAGCGATTCACTTTAAAGTTTTAAAAACGCATTAAATGGTACTAAACTAACTGAGGCGACCTGCTTTTGTGTCTACGGAGTTATTATTGGGGGTTAAAGTCCCAACGAACAGGTGAGAACCGAAATTTTCAAATCTGGTCCAAACCAAATCAAGCAATAGTTTTTTTGTACATTAATAGTAATTTTCTACCGACACGTGATACCACTTGCATTTTCTAGAATTTGCTACCTTATCACAAACGAGGAATGTCGAATTTGTTTATTTCTAAAATTGCATAAACGGCCTTTCATTTTAAGAAGTTAATAACCTCCCAACCTGCCCGTGAACTAAGGTCAAACGTTATGTATAGCTATAATATTATTATTGTTTCGCTATTTATAACTCCACCGAGAATTTGTGTAGGCGTAACGAGTACGTAAGCCGTAAGCATTTTGGAAGTATTGCCGGATATACTGCGTCAATCTTATTAAATGTCGCTAATACCGGAACTAAACCGGGCCGAGATTCAACACGAGGAAAGCCATATGTGAAATCATCTATTATATGTAAAGGGACCTTGTTGTCGATGGCGCTTACGCCACACTGCGTCACACGACGTTGTATTTATATCGAAGCATCTTTAATAATGGCGGAAGCGCTATCGACAATAAGGTTCCGTTTTCATAGATAACGTCACATATTGTCTTTGACGTGTTAGTGTATTGTCGATGCTTTGATAGCTCTTATTTACTTGACAGTAATGGCGGCCGAGTTAAGAACAATACCGAACGCGTCAAAGGCAATACAGTTTCTACTCAGTATTGTAGAGGCGCTGACATCTTGAATTTTACAGTTTTTGACAGTATACAATTGCCCTGTCGTAACTGACATCATAAATCCTAATATTTATAGGTTTTGACGATGTAATGGGCACCCCAAACTGACATTTAAACTGACAGACTGAGAGGGCTGGGTGTTGATTAGAATGAGAAAGATATGTCTGTTCTAATACGAATAACTGAGAGAACAAAATCGACCGTTGGATTGTTTGGGGCGCTCTTAATGTAGGTATGTCGTCGAATTCAGTTTGTTTTCATCTTCGAAGATATCTAGGCCCTCAGGGGTGTTATTTTCTCAAAAATGGCGGTCGGCCGGACGAACGAGCGAAATCGCAGCGGGGAGTTTAAGTAGTTCCGGCCGAGCGAACGAAACACATTTTAGCGCGTGCATTCTCAATTATGCAGCCTTATACATTCGATAATTAAGCCACGCTGGCAAATTGAAAATTCACGCGCTAAAATGTGTTTTTTTCGCTCGGACGGGACTACTTAAACTCGCCGCTGCGATTTTGCTCGTTCGTCCGACGGACAGCCGTTTTTGAGAGAATCACACTCCAGAGCGGGTAGCTCATCTTGTATTTTGTCGCTCACTGCGTCTCTATAATAACAGACTAGTTCGAAAGGTACAGCCCACCATGTCCGAGTGTAACGTCAGTTTTGTTCCAGGGTTCTACGGAGACCAGACCCCGCACAGCAGCATCGGTTCGACGTACGACTACTTCTCCATGTTCGACGTCTGGGACGGCAGCAGCCAGGACGACATGTTCTCTTTCCGCAGTAAGTTGACGCCATTTTGATTTATTTCGGTGATATTGCAATACCGCCTAGTGAACAAATTAAATAAGGTGCAAAATGCACCTTAGCGAGCAAGTCAGAAAAGTTAATTTTGCTACTTAATGTTTATTTTAGTTAGACGATATTGCAGTATCATTATCACCGACGATTTGTAACTTGCGGGCGCGTGTTGCGGTCGCATTTATCCCTGTAAATAACTGTCGATAAAGCATCCATCACTTTCTATAATTATATATTCTAGTAAGTGAAAAAGTGACCAATGATTTATACTGTACGGTGGCCTTATAATAAGTAGCTGCTCACTTTAGTGCTTTATTATTTTAACGTCATGCTTGAACTGCTGCAATCTATCAACAACGATAAAGCGACTACGAACAAAAGTCTGTAGCATTTTTATGGCAAATGTACAAATCCTACAACGACGTTCAGCAATTAAAATGATAAATCATCTTCTTTCACTGAAGCTGTCACAACGCTCCTCCTGCATATAATTGACCCAAATAAAGTTACAATTATTGCTTTTTAAATTGGTTTTTAATCTAACGTTTTCGCACATGCTATATTTTAGTTAATTTCTACACGAGTCTATAACTTCAGGGTATTTAGAAAACATTTATTCAATGCACACAGAAGTATAACAATAGAAAAAAAAACAGAAGACATTACGTTAAACCGGATCCCTCGGAGCATTGTGTCGCAGTGAAACCGCGGCGCTAATGTTCAGAGGGACCCTAAAAACTCTAACCTAAATAAGACAGAAACCACGTTACAGTAAATCGGTAACAAAACAAACATAACAACAAAAAATAATGCCAATATACAATACTTTTGCACTATTTTAAGGCCCGTATTTTTAAACGGATCTCGACTTTAATGCCCGTCTCAAGCTGCGTCAAAAATGACAGATCGCTACGGCTTGACGTTTACTTGACGTATCTTGTGACAAGCATCACGGTCAAGATGAGTTTATTAAATACGGCATGCTCTTCGTTAAAACGTGTGCCTTCCTTAAACCTGACATTGGCGAAATCATAGTGGCAACACAAATGACATATGCCACAAAACAAAGATCTATCTATTAAATACGGCCCTAAAATGTAAACTTTATTCCACCCAGCCCCATCCGGCCGCAAGCTAAGCACCTCCAGCAACGGCAGCTGGCAGCGGCGCACCTTCCGCAACCTCGCCACGCGGTTCGAGCTGGGAAACACCTCCAACTTGTTAAGCGTGCCCAGTGTCACCAACGGCAGCGACTCGCAGGTTAGTGGCTATCAGATATACAGCACTTATAGCACCTCCAGCAACGGCAGCTGGCAGCGGCGCACCTTCCGCAACCTCGCCACGCGGTCTGAGCTGGTCTGAACTTGTTGAGCGTGCCCAACGGCAGCGACACGCAGGTCAGTGGCTATCTGATAATACAGCCTTTATAGCTCCTTCGGCAAAGGCAGTGACTCGCAGGGATACCTATTATATCATCATTTTTTTTAGCGAACGTATCATTGCACATTATGTTCATTTCACCGAAAGGCATTTCTTGCCGCATGAGTTTTTTTTTGATAGTCACAAGTCAAACCTAACCTAACCTGCTTAATTAAGGTTTCATAATGAGAACATCATGGTTTCAGCGGTATATAGCGTTCGATAAAATCAAGTTAGGTAAGGGTACGAGAGAAATATCGAAATTAACGAACTCCACGAATGCTCTGCATGCGTCTCCTCGTACTAAATAAGGGTGCATTTCCACTTGACCAGGGGTAGACTAACGTACGGCCAATGAGATTCTAGAGCGTTAACATGATTGTCAGGTTCTTGTTTATTTGAATAATCTAAGTGGTAATTTTTTGTAAATTCTTCCTCTCCTCTTCTCTCTCATTTATTCTTCTTCCTAATGTGCCTCACTGATTATCGAAGGTTGTCATTTGGTCTTCATATATAACGGTAAGTACTACTTCTCCTTTCACTGAGCAATGTAACTTCATTCCTGTATTCCTCATTTAAAATAGGGACATCCAAAACATCCGGGACCGTAAACCTCAATATTCTATCAATTAAGGCTACAGCGTAATATTAACTAGGAATACCCATCCAAGGTAGTTTCAAAATACTGCAATTGCACCGAACGGGTCAATCGACCTTGGTCCATGTTTGCATTGCTTTTGATTCCATTCAAAGGTCAAGTACGGTGCGTTTGGCCTAACGTCTTCATGACCTTTGGCAAGTGCATCACGTGGCAACACAATGCATGTTTACTAGCCATTGTTAGCCCACCTTCGTTAGATCGTGTGATTGGAACAGGATAAAAGATCAGCTTGGATTACGGCTTGCGTTTTTCTATTCTTTTTTTATGTTGTTAGGACTAAATTGTTTTAAAATGTAGGATGTGATTAGGTAATTAAATTGTAAAGTACTTTATGTTTGTTGTACACCAACGTGTACAGCACGTGTGTAGCAGGTACACAGCGCAAGCTTAAGGGTTATTTGTTGACACTCCAAAAGTCCTAACCCTCATCCAGCACTTACCTACACTCATCATTACTTCAAACTGCTGCTATTAAATTGACCTTTTAATTCATTTTCAGTTTTATCAAGGCTGTATATCGGTATTTATGTATGCGTTTTATTTTGAATTATTATATTCCCATTGATTTCTCTGCTATAGCTAAGTATTATGTAAGTAGTTTACACGTATAGTATAGTATGTTTGTACAGCGTTCCGTGAGTCACTGCCGGTACTGGCTGAAAATCAGCGCTGTAGGTGTCTGACACCTCAGCATATTGCTGAGCCAGTGTCCGTTTCACTGCCGCGAGGACACACATTTGCGTGCCGTGCCTGTTACCTTCATTGTTTTCTTGAATCATTTGTATATTTGTGTGTCTTATGGTTGTTGAATAAATGTATTTCTTCTTCTTCTTCTTGTGTTTTGTTGTGGGAGTAAGAAAACCAGTAAAATTGCGAGCATAAAAGCATTTAGCCTTGGTCCTTAAAAAACTACACTATTTCTGAGTGACATTTCTCTGGTGTGATAAAATGTAGTTTACTACATTTTATCGCGGAAAGTAAAAAATGCCTAAATTTACTTATAAGTAAACTAAATTATTTCACAATTTATATTAACAATTACTTTCAAACGCTTTCACTCTCCAAAAGTAAGTAAACATAGATTGTCAACATGTCACCGTGCTCTTTATCTCTCGGATAATCATTACTACGCACGCGTTAAATACACTTACAAGTACTAGTTAAGTTATATTTATTTATGTGAGAGTGTGTAATGTCCCACTGCTAGGCCAAAGCCTCCATTCAACCCATGTAACCCTACCTTGGGCAGTCGCCCACCAGTAAAATAAATAAATTAACTTCGTCCCAAACTACGAGGGGTGTTCAATATATTCGTGGTACAGGTAAGAAAAAAAAAAGTTTTCGATGTAATAATATTTTTATTTTTCAATATATTCGCCTCTTATTTCGATGCATTTGGTAGATCGGTCAATTATTTTTCTTAACCCGTCATAAAAATAATTTTCATTCTGGCTGTCAAAATGTTCATTCACCGCTACCTTCAACGCTTCATCGTCACTATACCGCTTTCCGCGCAGATCTTTTTTAAGATTGGGAAATAAGAAGTAGTCGCTTGGAGCCAGATCTGGGCTATATGGTGGGTGACTGATAGTTTTAAACCCACAGTCACTAGCAGTAGCTGTGGCAATTTGAGCACTGTGGACGGGGGCATTGTCGTGGAGAAGCAGAACACCTTTGGCCAGCTTTCCTCTCCTTTTTTCTTTTATTGCTTCCCGCAGCTGTTGTAAAATATTAGAATAGTACGCTCCAGTTATATTAACACCCTTATTTTTGTAGTCAATGAGCAATATGCCTTTATAATCCCAAAATATTGTAGCCATGACCTTGCCAGCTGAAGGGACGACCTTGAACTTTTTGGGATGGGCTGTACCTCTAACATGCCACTGCATTGATTCTTGCTTACTCTCTGGGTCATAGTGATTAACCCAGGTTTCATCTCCGGTAACAATCCTTTTAATAATCTCATCTGGATTTTCCCCACACAGCTTTATAAACTCTGAACAGCATGCAACTCGCGTTTGTTTCTGATGTGTGTCTCATTTCATCGCAACATGGTTCCGTGACCGTGTCAGTAACGCGTGTCAGTATTGTACTACGTGACGTACTTTGACGATGAAATGTGATCCATCCCGAGCGCATGATTTAAACTGTCCACATTTAGGGTGAAGCCAAACTAGCGGAGCTGCGCCAATATTAACCAATATTAACTAATACCCGCCTTGCGCACGTCAGTTAAGATTCTATTGGTTAATATTGGCACAGCTCCGCTCCACTCCGCTCATCTCCGCGTCAGTGGGCCGCAGCCTTAGGTGCCAAAAGTCACGAGCGTTTGTCAGCTAATGTTTACGTTAAGTTTATCGCGACCGGGTGAACCTCAGTGCATCACATGAGTGACCGCTATCGCGTCACATGACTCGTTATCAGCACAAACAGCCGGCTATTAACATAAATTTGCCACCACCTGATAAGTCGAGTGATCGGTTACGGTGTGTGTCAGGGAATTGGTTAACCGATTTACATAATGGCACTGATACAACACGACGAGGTGTCTTCACGTTACTGTTCTCGAGTTATGGGGTTGTCTGCCGTCCTAAGGAGAAAAGGCATAAGTGCAATTAATTCATAGAAGCATATTAAACTCTCAAAGGTTATAATAAGGTTAGAAGTGCAATACAATTCATACAGTAGATGTGCCGTTTTTCCGTAAGAAGGCTGTTGTGGAAGGTTTATGGTGTGTAGAAAGCGAATGAGCCACCTGATGGTATGTGGGCCCTGAAGCCCATAGATATTGCAAATTTCAACACTATTAATGCAAATTAGACTAAAGTTGTCACCTGATAAACCCCGCTATGGCCACCAGAGCAGAGGCAGACCAAAGAGATGGTGGGATGACTTGGACGCGTTTCGAAGCGAGTGGCGGGCGGGAATACTCCCGCCCGCCACTCGCTTTGAAACGCGCACTTATAAATAAATAAATAAATATCAAGGGACAATCTCTCACAAATTGACCTAGTCCCAAACTAAGCTCTAAATACTTATAAAGAAATAAATACATAGAAAACGTCCAAGACAAAATAAATACTCGTGCTCATCACACAAATATTTGCCCATACCGAGAATCGAACCCAGGACCGCTAGCTTCATAGGCAGGATCACTACCATCTTCGCTATCGCCTCTTCAAAGTTAATAGGGACGGATGGCGGCAAAGAGGCCTTTGCCCAGCAGTGAGACACTAATAAGGGCTAAAAAATGCACACATTCGAACACTGCTGCTTGGAATTGGGTGAAAGAGCTAGATAGTAGGTAGTGGATTATTCATACGTCATATTTTTTAACCTTGTCATGTTTTTGTCAGAGATACAATTAGCTGTCTTGGTTTTTTGTAGCTACCAAAAATAATTAGTTCTTTCGCTGTATATGGGTAACAATGACAGCCGAAATATCACTGGACAAAGGCATAGCTTTAACCCAACTTACCCAACATACATACGGGCTGAAATGTTATTAGAAATATTCGGCTTTACCAAACAGGATCAAAAATTTTACTAAAAAAAATCTATTTTAGGCGTCACGTGCGTGAAAGTTATATATTATACATAAATAATCAATAATAATGATAATTTATCGATTCTATGCAATGCGTCAGTTATTGTCGAGTTCATTTGTGACATATCTTATCACGTCACGCTTCAGAAGGAACTTTGATTTAATATTTCTATTGTAATAAAATACGGGGATGTTGCCTCGAAGATGTTTTTTTCGCTAATATGTCTACCGTATTCCAATATAAGTAGTCGCCGGCGCAATGTTTTATTATTTACTAGCTTCTGCCCACGACTTCGTCCACGTAGATTTCGATTGTTGATTATACCCTCGGGATTTTTTCAATCTTCTGGCATCCACTCCGCTTTCCATAAAGCTATCTCCATTTTAAATTTCATCCCAATCCGCCCAGCCGTGAAGGAGTAACAAACCAACACACAAACTTTCGCGTTAATATTAGTAGGATTTCACGCGTTCTGTTTTTAAAATTAACGTATCCAGCGCCTCTATTCTAGGCGGTAAAAACGATTTCGTAGTTTGGCTGTTATGGTATTGTTATGACGTCAGCCGCCATTACTGTCAAGAAAATAAGAGCTATCATAACGTTGACAATACTATAACAGATCAAATGCGATATTGTTTTTACTGTGTTATATAGAGGCGCTGTATATGGTATCAAGAACACAACATTGTTACAGATTTACAGCAACAGTTCTACTAGCGGAACCAGTGACAGCCTGGCTAGCGGGAGTTCGGTGGCGTTGAGGAAGAACAAGCTGGGACTCGCTTTGCTGATCAGCGTGCCTGATGGCGCCGACAAGTGAGTAGATACCTCCATCTTATCTTACCAACTAAGAACATAATTAACTAGAAACACTTGACTTGGTTGAACGCAGAGCTAAGAGTTTCATCGGCGACGATTACCTCCAAAAGGGTACACAGCGTTACAACTTTTCTACGAAGGGCTCTTCGTAGAAAAGTTGCCTGCTTGTCGGTATTCCACAGACTGTACTTCGGGGAGTATGCACAGGAGCTCCACGAGCTAATACCGCCGTCTCCTTTCCACCATCGGACTTCCTGACGCCCCTCAGGATATCATCCGTACCTGTTTGAATTTACCGCCTTTTCGAACGAAGCGCTTGGCAACATCCTTCATAATGCGTACTGCAAAAGTGTGGAATGCGCTGTAGAGGCATTCCACCTTAGTTCACCTTGGGTTGGCGGCGCGCGGAAATAAACCGTTAAGGTCTTAGAAAAAGGTGCATTTTGCTCCTCATTAAAAATGTTACTTACGCGGTTTTGCAGTTTCACCGAGGAAATGTCCCACTCACCACCAGGTGGCCTGATGCTTGTTTGCCTTCTCTTTGCCATAAACTACTGACAATGATATAACCTGACTTTTAATACCTAGAACAGGATCTCCACAGGATTTGGCAGAAACCGGGTTTTCAACTAATTTGGTGTCGTATTTTTAATTAGCTAGACGAAATACTTGTCTGATGCGAAATTTTATTACTTTTCTATTGGCTTTTAAATATCGACCGGATTTTAGCAATTACACTTATCGATATTAATTTTTGCCATTTTGGTTTTAATGGAAAATTATGAAAACAGCCGTACCCAGAGACGTTTTTGAGACAATAAACTCTCGCTCCATTTTCAAACTTGTGTATGAAAAATCGTCACCAAGGAACTACTTAGGCAACGTCAATATCGTCAATAAGTTCGGCCGTAAGAGTAAGATTTTCTATACGAAACGACCCTGATATTGAACAGGTGTTAAATAAATGGTATTAGTTGCGACTTATGACTTTTTTCTTTTTTTATCATCTTCAACGCTCATCATCAATTCAACCCAGTTTGTATCCTCAGAGACTTCGTCCGCCGATGCGTGGAGATGTCCCCTCAGCTGCAGAGCCTGGTGTGCCGGCTGAGACTGGCCACCATGGCAGCCGGTACTGGCGGCAAGTTCGTCGCCACGCTACATCAAGCTGCTGTTGACGCCGCGGGGTGGTGAGTTTTAGCTTTGGTTGTAAAAAAAAACTTGTTCTACTCGCGTACTATAAACCGCTAATATTGATATCGTTAATGGTATCAGAATACCACCTATAGCGTAACCGAAACGTAAAAACCATCCTATAATGAGCGTTGCCATGGTAATAACAGTTCTATAATAATTATTTTATACTTTCTTGATTTTCACTAATATTTTAACCCCTGACCAAAAGGGGTGTTATAAGTTTAACGTGTGTGTTTGTGTCTGGCATTGTAGCTCCCAAACGGGTAGATCGAATCAGGCGCGGTTTTTTTTGAATCGGAATGGATCCAATGGTGTTGATAGACTTGAGCACATTCGCTAGAATGCCCGCCGAAATGAGCGTTTCGATGGGTTTCATTTTGATCATCCAGTCGGAATGCTCAAAGTACGGTTTACTATTACATGTATTATTATGTTAAGACCTGTTTTAAGTTTGGTCAGTTGACGAGCAATCTAATTCCCGTGCCTCTTAAGAATTGATAAAAAAAAAATTATACCGCCTCTTCTAAGTGGGTCATTATTTGGGCGTTTGTTCCGAATCACTTTCGTGGTCACATTTTTGTGGAAGTGGCTGCAGATTTCGATTTCGTTTCTGGTTAGGTATTTAAGTTTACCGGACATCTAACAAATATCCAAAAACGGCATCAAAATATACGCCCAATTCTTCAAAAATATGTCCACAAAAGTGAGGCGGTTGAAACGCTCGAATAATGACCCAAGTGCAAGGGGCTTGAAAAATAGCCTGCTGTTTCCCATCTTCAAACCAAAAAGACGTCCACCACTCTATGGCCTTTCCCTTAGGCTTTCAGACCTGATCGAGGGTCCGCGGCTGCAGCCGGTGTGGCTCCACCTGGTGACGAGCCCGCCGCCGCTCGCGCACAAGATCGCGGACACGCTGCTGCACGATCTCTGCTCCGTACTGTCCGTGGGGGACACGAAGAGCACCAACTTGTGAGTACCATAGTGTTTTTAACCTTTTCCACTGGTTCAATGCCAACAACGGATATATCCGTCATGATTGACAGCGTAATATAGAACTAAGTGCCTATGAGGTAGGGTTGACATTACCTCTGGTGTTTAGCTGCCATTAGCGTGTGAGTGTAGACGTGTAGACTTTCATTTGACATAGTGTTGAAAAAGGTTTTGACGAAGGTGTTTGGTTTTTAAATTGTTGTTTTATTATTTTAACGTATATTTAGTTATTTAATCTTAAACTTAACATTGAAGTAATGAAATTTGGTTTATTTAGTGTTGTTATTGTTTTTCCCATTTGAATTGACAGTAGTATTGATGCCACAGATATAAATACACGTAAACAACTCGACCTGCATGAAAACCAAACGTTTCACTTTTTGCTACCAACTGGGACACACCAAGAGAAGATTTTTTTCATTTTCCGCACAAAAAAGTCGTTAAATGTCGTCGCTTTTTTTGACTATTGCAGTGTATAGTTCACGCAACAACGAATTTTCTTAATTTTCACTGCCGACCGGCTGCAACAACAGGCGCGCGGAACATCAGTAGCGAAGGCCAACCCCGACACTTGGTCGGGGTTTAAGTCCGGATTCGGACACGCGAAGCAGATAGATTTGCGTTATTTATGTGTAGTGATTGACGCCGACATTCAAGTAAATATTATGATTCTTTCATTTAGTTAAATAAACATTTAGACATTTTTTTAACAACATTCGAAGATGAAGATTTATCTAAACACCAAAATTATGTTTCAGCTATAAAATCTTTCATTGACCTAAGAACAATTATTAAATAGCCTTGTAATTTTATTTCTGTAGTCTTAACTGTAGCCTCTGACGTGCTAATGTGTTATCCCAGTTAAAATTAAATTTATAGCTGCACGTTCAAAAAATCTGCTTAACAAACAACAGTAATTTCCACCCTAACACTATTACATAAGACTCGAATCTGCTCGCGAAACATCTATTGTATAATTTGCCAGAGATTAAAATCACATGACTCGGGAAGTTTTAACGGATTTGGATGACTTTCAGACGGATATTAATCTTATCTAAAGAGTGTAAAAATGTTTTTGCTACGGTTATAAATGTTAGCTACAAATGAACTGTTGCCTGGATGGTTTCCAAGTCGATGATTGGGGAGTAAAGTACGCGCTTTGGCTCGTTTTTGTTTGACCGATAATGACTGAGGACGCGTGACTGAGAAGCTGTCTCCTCATAACGTGGGTGTTTTACCTGGGATTTAATTTTAGATGATTTTGTAGTATGCGCTTGTTGTATGGCGTTTGCTGGAATGTTCAGGTTTTATTTTACAAGTAGGGAAATAATTAACAACAAAACAATCAAATAGATCTTATGTTAATCTATTTAGTTGTTCAAGTGTTACGTCAGGGCCTTTATTCTACGGGGAAAATCCATGTTGCTTTAGGATGTTATCGTATATAAATAAATAAATATCAGGGGACAATATCACACAAATTGACCTAGTCCCAAACTAAGCTCTAGGCTTGTATTATGGGTATCACACAAATATCTACCGGGATTTGAACCCAGGACCGCTAGCTTCGAAGGCAGGGTCACTACCAACTAGGCTAACGCGTCTATATTGTCAAAGTAACGATAGCTCTTACTTTGAGGGATGCCACACTAGGGTTGCCGCTGCGTTACATATAAATTAGAACAACATGCCACACGATGCGTTGAAACACGTTGTACAGAGCGACGCAAGTGTTCGCAGACGCTCGTGTGACTTGACCGTAATGCCGGCAGCCGAGTATAAAACAATACGATAACACGTCAATGGCAATCTGGTTTTATCCTGTAGAAAAGACGCCCAGGTGAGATTGGGAACTGAGCTGGGGCCGATTTTTGACTTTCGAGCGCTCGAAAGTGAGCAAAATCGGTGAAACAAAAAACCGCCTTCAAAAACGCAAAAAATAACTTCTTTAAAATTGTAGGCACCTAATAGGTTAGTCCAACTGATGTCGGCTTTTTGTTGAAAATGTTGTGGTCGCCGACTTCAGTTGGACTAACCTATTAGGTGCCTACAATTTTAAAGAAGTTATTTTTTGCGTTTTTGAAGGCGGTTTTTTGTTTTTTAAAACATTTATTTTATTTTATACTTTTTAGTGATCATAATACGCTGTTACGTAGTCCCACTTCTTAGTTGAAATGAAAGTTTAAGTTATTTCAAGCGCGCCGCAAGCAACGCCGCGGGAAAGTCATAGTCATCGCTCAACTATCTTAATCGAGATATCTTATCGCCACCCTTGAAATCGGTACCGTTAAGGAGTTCCGGTGGCCATCTGTGGTCTTCATCATCAGTTCCACTTCACCAAATGATACTTTTTGAATGCAAATGCTGAATTTGTTACTAAAAATACTAAAATCGCTATATGTTTGCCTACAATATTTGAGGAGTTCCCTCAATTCCTCACGGATCCTCTCATCAGATTCAGATTTGGTGACAATGGGACCACCTCGAAAGTATACTCTATCAAACCAAAAAAAAAATTTTGAAATCGGTCGACAATTGACTGAGTAATCGGTGAACATACATAAAAAAAAAAAAAACATACAGTGGAACGTATAACCTCCTCCTTTTTTGAAGTCGGTTAAAAATCGGTGAAACCTTATTTTTGAAATTACGAGCGATAGAAAATTTAAAGACGAGTGGTCCACACCATTCGTTTTCAATTCTGCCTCTCGTATTTCAAAAAACCGTTTCACTGATTTTACTTACTTTCGAGTGAAAATTTCGAGCGCTCGAAAGTTAAAAATCGGCCCCAAGATCTTAATTGAGTCACGAACCTAAACACAACCACTTTTTTCCAAAATTCGAAAAGTAATTTGCTTATTAAGGAGATCACACCGGGTTACTCACGTAAAAATTGTCGAAAAACGCTCGACATGTTTCGGGCTCGTCCGGAGTCCCTATTCATGAACACCGAGCCACAGACTGACAGCGCAATGTTCGGCCGCGTCTGCTCATGAATAGGGACTCCGGACGAGCCCGAAACATGTCGAACGTTTTTCGACAATTTTTACGAGAGTAACCCGGTGTGATCTCCTTAATACGAGGGGCGGCTGATAAGTAATCTCCTTGATCAGAAATATATACAAAAATAATGCTGGCTGGTATGGATTTATATTCGTTTGTTATTCTATTTTCAAAATGTATTACATTCATTTGTTTATTGCATCACGTTTATTTGTCTCCTACAATTGTTTCAAACATGTCGGTAGAAAAAGTGAAAATGGATAAAATCGAGCAGCGTGCGGTGATTAAGTTTTTGACTAAAGAAGGGAATACGCCTTCGGAGATCAGACAGCGTATGTTACGTGTGTTTGGCAGTTTGTGTTCTTCCGAATTTGTTATAAAGTTTTGGTCAAAGCAGTTTAAGTTAGGTCGTGAGAGTCTGGAAGATGATCCTCGTAGCGGAAGACCAGTTTCGGCCGTCACCGATGAAAATGTAGCCAGGGTGAAAAAAATTATATTAGAGGACCGACGAGTGAAGCAGTGGGAGATAGCTAGAGATGTGGGCGTCAGTAAAGAGCGAGTCAATGAAATAATTCATGAGCATTTGAACATGTCCAAGGTTAGTGCACGTTGGGTCCCCAGAATGTTGACTGCATTTGACATGGAGAGGCGTGTCAAATGTTGCGAAGAGTTTTTGGAGATGAGTCGAGGGAAAGAGGAAGAAATAATTTCTAGAATTGTAACATGTGATGAGACTTGGATTCGACAATGGGACCCGGAAAGTAAGCAAGAGTCGTTACAGTGGAAATTTAAGGATGAGAAGCCGCCTCGGAAATTCAAGGTCTGTCCATCGGCAGGTAAACTTATGGCTACAATCTTTTGGGACACAGAAGGGATTTTGCTCATAGATTATTTACCGAAGAAAACTACAATGAATGCTGATTATTACTCAAACTTACTATACCAACTAAGAGAGACAATAAAAGAAAAACGGCGAGGTAAACTAAACAAAGGTATTCTGATTTTGCACGATAACGCACCAGTGCATACCGCCCGCACAACGAAGCTAGCAATTAAAGACAATGGCTTCGAAACCATTGACCACCCCCCTTATAGTCCAGATTTAGCCCCCTGTGACTATTTTCTGTTTAGACTTCTCAAGAAAGACCTCAGGGGACGAAGGTTTATGACCGATGACGAAATGAAGGCTGCGGTTACTGACTTTTTTGACGACAAACCGAAAGATTTTTTTTTTAATGGTTTAAATTCAATATTTGAAAAATTTAATAAGTGCATTTTACTAGCAGGGGACTATATAGAAAAATAAAAAAAAATTAGCCACGACAGTCTTTTGTTTCATTGTTAGGTAGATTACTTTTCAGCCGCCCCTCGTATGTCTAAGTGTCACGGAAGTTTTATGTTTAAAGTAATTTGCTGTCAAAATCAATCTTTTCTCGCATTATATCGTCAACAACTAATGCAAATTTAAGCGCTCTTTTAAAACGCTTTTAATCTCATTTGAGTAGGCGAGTGCTTTGACGAAGGCGCGTGTAGGCAGGTGGAGTATTTACAAAAAAACAAATTACACATATTGCTATAAGTACCTAATGTTAGTCACCTCGTTTTTTCGAGCAACGGCCTTTGTAGGCGTATGAACGACATCATTAATATAAATGTAGGGGTGAGCGGATTAGTTCTAGAGTGACGGCCGCGGACCGGAAAGCGAAGTGTTAGCAGGCCTTCCACAAAGTGGACCGACGATCTGGTGAAGATCGCGCGAAGCTGATGGATGCGAGTAGCAAAAAAGCGGCCGTCGTAGAGATCCTTGGGGAAGGCCCATGTCCAGTAGTGGCTGATATGATTAGACGAATGACCGATGATCGAAATGATTGAATGAAAGGGTTGGAAAGGCGGAGAACGATGGGTGAATGAGAAAGATAGATGACGGAGCTTTTAATATGATATCATCATCCCACACTAAGTGGGATCAGCACAACATGTCTTCTTCTTCCACTCTCCTCTATCTGCTGTTAACTCAGTACTCACACCTTTCATAGACATATCATTCTTCACACAGTGCATCCACACCTTTTTTGATCTGAATATACAGGGCGTCCCAAGACTATGGGACATGAAGGGAAAGTACCTTAAATACCGTAGATAGGATATTTTACTGAAAGAAGACTTTATGTTATTTTTAAAAGTGAGTAATACTGTATTCAAAGATATTCTAAAAATTATTTGCTTCGTCTGGGAATCGAACCGAGTTAAATGTAAAAAAAATTAACCGTGTTTTTATGATGCCAATCGAAAGAATGAACAAAAAATAATAATTCTTCTTAAGTAACATAGTATCCTAAAAGAAAGGAACTACCGAAGTCAGTTGAGTATTTTTTGTAAATTAAATATTTTTTGCAAATTAATTAATTAAATACTCAAAATGTGATCCCTCTTGTTTTATGCAAATCAGCATTCAGCATTTTTCGAGCATTTAATTAATTAATTTACAAAAAAATATTTAATTTACAAAAAATACTCAACTGACTTCGGCAGTTTCATGTATGTTTTTAATTTGATTAAAATGATTAATTTCACGTTGTTTCTTTCTTTTAAGATACTATGTTACTTAAGAAGAATTATTATTTTTTGTTCATTCTTTCGATTGGCATCATAAAAACACGGGTGATTTTTTTTCACATTTAAGTCGGTTCGATTCCCAGACGAAGCAAATAATTTTTAGAATATCTTTGAATGCAGTATTACTCACTTTTAAAAATAACATAAAGTCTTCTTTCAGTAAAATATCCTATCTACGATATTTAAGGTACTTTCCCTTCATGTCCCATAGTCTTGGGACGCCCTGTATAGTATATAATCTGAATATTCAGCTTTTAATATAATATAATCTAATATATGTTTAGGCTATAAAATCTAGAAACTCTAAAAAAATATTCACTGAACGATTATATGGCTCCTTCCTAAACCCCAGAAGCTACATAAAGTGTTTTCATTCCGCGACACCCCGCCCCTCTACTATATTTTCCGTACATTGACGCAACCGTATAGGGGCGCGCCGACGTGGGTTATTAACACGTTGTATATATTCGTAAACATTGCCTACGTATTTTCTTTTTCACGTGATTTTTCTAAATTTGAATGGATTGTGTTTACGAGACGCGAGGTGGTTGTGCAACTAATTTGCGTGTTTAGCGTGTACGTTTTCGGAAGTCTCTTGGTGTGTTTAAATATTGTACGTGCAAATCACCTTTTAAAATTAGAACTTGTACCGAAATAGGTCGGTAAATGCACCGCATTGGACAAAACGAAAATTTCTTATAGAAACTTAACACTTTATTTTAACATGTTTTCTGAAAGTTATGTCCATAATAGTATGCCTATGTTAAGAAGTAAGAAGTAAAACGTATTCATGTAATGATTTGATATTTTAAAGTTAGGTTAGGTGTTTTAAGATGTGTATAAAAAAAGTTACATAATTTATTGTTACTTTTAGACTGCGTTTCCATTAGAGCTATGCTAGGCAACTAAGTGGTGCGTAAGGAAAAAAATATAAATAACTGGATTCTGCTTGCGACTCTTCATCGGCGTAGATACCTATTGATTATGGTTAAATCCTTGGGAACTTTTAAATTTTCCGGGTAAAAAGAAGCCTATGTGTTAATCCAGCTATCTACATTCCAAATTTCATACAAATCCGTCTAGCAATACATGCACGCACATACGCACGCGCGTACGCCCGCACGCACGCACACACAAACACACAAACTTTCGCATTTATATTATTAGTAGGATAAGTAGGATAAATTTCCATTTTCTGGCTTTCCGCAGCGTAGTTATCCTAATGGTTGATTTTTCTTTCACGCATCACGCATACCTTGTACTTGCTATGTTTTTTCTGTATTGTTTTGGTAAAGTCCAGCTGATACGAGTGTCTAAAGCTTGTAGCTCGCTATCGCGAAAGTGCAACGGAATCGGAACGAAACCGAAACATTGCGATAAAACTAATAAGTGCGGTCAGGTTTCGTAGCGTGGTTATTACAAATTCCGCCGATTTAATATGTCATCTCATCGGACAGTTTCAACTGAATTTTTATAAATTAAAATTAATGGTTTACTTTTCAGCTTCATCAGCACTCTTCTGACGCACGTGCTGACGTACCACCTGGGCTGGGTGACGACCGTGAGCCCGTACGACGCGGCCGAGCCGCCGGCGCGCGCCGGCAGCCCCGCGGAGCCGCGGCGGCCGCACAACGCGCTGTGGGCGCAGCTCGCCGACCTGTGCGGCGCCATCGGCGTCCCGCCGCGCGCCGCGCGCACCGTCGTCAGCGGCACCTCCGACGTGCCCTTCGTCAACCGCCTGCTTCTAGTGCTCACCTACTTCGTCCGCTGCGGCGACGTCACCCGCAGCGACTTCCAATTCGACGACAGCGTTCTCAAAGAGAGCGAAACGGTGACCCTCAAAAGGCCCGCGACGCGTTCGCGAGAGCGTTCCGCGGCCGTCGGGAAGGACGACAGCGGGGCGACGCTCGCCCCGCCGGAGGCGTTCCGGCGGTCGGCGACGCTCGCGGACCTCTCCTTGCGGCTCGCCGGTAGCGTAGATCGCGTCGAACAGTGCAACTCGAGCGACCGCCCGGGGATGCGGCGGAACCCGACGGTGATGCTCAAGTCCTCGTCGGACTCGAGTCTCGACTCGTCCGCGTCCGAGGAGGAGGTCGAGAGCAAAGTCCTTTTTGTTCTCGGCGACGACGAGAAGCTGGTCGGCCTGAAGAACAAGTCGAACGGGGGGAAGAGCGTCAAGAGATCCTCGAAGGTCCAGCTGGAACCGGTCAATTTAGAAGCCGTGATGAGAGCCGAGGAGAAACCGTCGTGCGCGCAGGAGAGCAGTTGCGAGGAGAAATGCTCGAGAAGCCCCGAGAGCCCCTCGAAGTGCTGCGCGCAGACCCTTCAACATTCCAAACCTATCAAACATTCCGGTTTTAAGTTCGAGTTCGATAAGTACCCCCAGATAGTCACTAATTACATGAAGAGCAAGAACTTAGAGATACTAGATAGACACTATATCGGGAAACCGGGCAATTTGAAGTTGGATAACTTCCAGTTCGATCCGACGATAGTTCCGCCGATACAGGAGGAGCGATGCGAGGCGTGCTACAAATGTCAGATGATGGAGTCGATGCTGCAGACTCCTACGAACGCTTCAGAATTGGAATACATGAACGACGTGCCGCGGCAATCTGATCCTCAGTACGCTAAAGAGTCTATAGTGGATGAATCGGAGAGCGTGTCCCAAGTCTCACCGAAGACGTTCGTGAGGAGGAAGCAGGAGGCGACGTTAGTTGTGAACGTGCAGGAGCCTAGTGTGTGCGTGGAAGGGAGAAGGGTGGAGTGTGCGAAAGAGTCGGCGCGTGTGCGGCAGGTGATCGAGTTTTCGGTCCCGCTCGTAGCGCGGAGGCCGCGCGCGCTCGCCGGGCTGGACGCGGCGCTGCTGGGCGCCGTCTCTGACCATTATGTACCTGATTTAATTTTACAAGGTCAGTCGCTTCACTTGTATGAGAGTAAGTTACAAGACAAAAAAATATGTTTAAAAAACTTGAAAATTTGCTCATAGTTAATAGAGACGCACTGAGCGACAAGCGAGAAAATACAACTTGTGTTACCCGTGCTGTTAAGGCTACAGCGTAGCATTTTTCCGCTTTGTAGCCAAAATCTGCTACAAACGGTGGACCTGATTATCAAGTCGTTGGCACTGAATTGGCATCTTCATTTTGATGGCAGAACCTTGTGTCGGGTCCATCCGAATTATTATCACTGTCTTATCCTTTAACCTAATGCATAACGGTAATGTTAGCATTGATTTATTAGGGTGTGGGGATAAGATAACTAGTAAAATCACTTACAAAGAGTCACAACTACAGTCTTGAGATAGTAGTTGAAAATTTTTGTGGCTCTCAGATCCCACTTACTATATGGCCTGTGAAAAATACCTATGAACGCTTTTGCCTGTAAAAGCCGACGTCGGTCTTATTGACGTTTAAATGTTTCAGGAACGCTAGAAACGCCTAAGTTATGGGAGCCGGAACTCCGGCGCGACTTGGAGCTAGCGGCGTGCGTGCGCGACGCGCCCGCCGCGCCCGCGCCCGTCGCCATCGTCGGGGACACCGACAACTGGTCAGTAGTTGTCTGTATCTAAATATCAGGGGACAATCTCACATCAATTGACGGGATAGAAACTTTCCGATATGACTAGGTAGCTAATACGACCAGATCGCTTTGTGACTATATCTCGATCTGACTATATCGCTTTGTGCTTAGATCTCAAAAAGTCTCGAGTCGCTAGACGATATTGTTTTTTCATCTTATGTCTGTCTTAGCAATGTCGACGGAGCCCCACATGGCGGGGTTCCTATTTCTGGGCAATTTGCCCTTCGGGCATTTGAAGTTACCTAGCGAACCTAACCTGTAACGCAAACGAAGTGGACATTTTGCAACTCGGACTTCTTGAGATGCATTCGCAAGGCGATCTGGTCGTATTTGCTACTTAGTACTAACGAGATGTGGACCTAAAGCTTCTATACCCAATTGACCTAGTCCGACACTAATCTCTAGGTTTGTACAGTCAAGGACTTTAATTGTTATGCCACTATGGAACCTTGTCATAATGACAGCGTCAAACCACATGACAGAAATTACGCTTAAATGCATGATTAACGTTTTGCAACAGGGTTCCATAGTGGCATAACAATTAAAGTCCTCGACTGTATAGTCACCGGCAATAATATATTATCCAATATTGGGCGCAAAAATATCTGACACGCTCTTATATCTCTAGTAATAAAGACGTGTCAGATATTTTTGCGCCTAATGTTGGATAATATGTTATTGCTGGTGACTGTACTATGGGTTACACTACCCAATGATATAGAGAAATAAATACTTAAATACAGAGAAAATATCCAAGACTCTACAAATACTCGCGCTCACAACATAAATATTTTCTGATACCGGGAAACTGTCTGAAATCTGCATCCGCCATATTACCATTTTGCAAAATAACCGAAACAACTATTTTTATTGATCTATTCTTAGTTATTATTTCTTTTGAAGCTCCTGTTATGGTAATTAGTTAAATATTCTTGGTATTTTTAAACATTTAAATTGTTGTAAAAAGTTGTTGATAACATAAGATGAGATGTCAGTTGATCACCAAACACCATCACTGACATTGCTCATGCGCGTAACCATGGTAATAACAATGCTATAATAATTATTATAGAACTGTTATTACCATGGAAATGCCCATTATAGAATTGTTTTCACGCTTCGTTTACGCTTTAAGCGGTATTCTGATACCGTTAACGATATAATAATAATGTGTATGTGTGTGTACAGGGAGGTGCGCGTCGTGGGGCGCGAGGGCGGCGCGGGCGGCATGTCGGCGCTCGTGGCCGCCATGCTGGACGCGCTGCCCGCCATGTGGCGCGCCAACGTGCCGCAGTACCAGGTCCGTGCCACACCATACCATACCATGAGGGAGGCTCCCACTGATGCGAACCCACCCAAACTTAACTACTATTGACAGTTCTATGCTGTTGCCCGGGACTCCGTCCGCGTACAAATGAGATAATTAAAAGAAAACTAAGTCAAGCACTTAAAAAATTATAGACACTCAAACAAAAATCAAAAAAAAATACACCATGTCACTCACCCCACACTCTTCACTTATCTTTTTATTACTAAATAACTCTTGTAAATTACAGTTGAAAATTAAAATATAACTACCTCAATTTTTAATTAAATATTATTTTTTATCCCAACCGATGTACTCAAAATTAATTAATTGCCCAACTTTAAGAGACTACTAAAAAAAAAGTATGTTAAATTGGCAAGTAGATTCAAAAGAAGGTGGATTTCAAAATGGTATGGCACTTGCCAGATTTTGCAATGACTAAAAAAATCCTCGCACAGTACGAGCGTTCCTCGATCGAGAATACCCCGACAGGTGGATAGGGCAGGCTGGGCACTATTGCGTGGCCAGCCATTCACCCGACTTATATACACTCGATTTTATTTTGATTGGGCAGCACCAAAAGAAAAAGTGTTCTTCAAACCAATACAAAAACCAATAAATGGAGAAACTAAATTTTCTATTGGTTTGAAGTACACTATACAAATAATTTATCTCGTAATTTATCGTCACTGTTGTATTTAACGTGCGAATATTCTTTTTCCAGTGCCTATCCTACCTAGAAGGCAAGCTCCGTGAATTCTGCATCCTGTCCAAAACCCTAGCGGACATGCTGATGACGACGGACTTCTGCGACATCGCCACGCTCACCAAGTCGTTGAACATCGACGTGAACGACGTGCCGCTATTGCTCGCCATCGCCACCACTCATACGCCTCAGGTCGCCAGCAGATACGGCATCAGCTACAGGTAGCCTGGAAACTAGACGCAATACCGCATAGGACCGTTTGAAAATCGAAGTTCGATGTTACGTTTGCTCCATCACTTTCTTTCGATTTAGTCTCGAATCACGAGTGACAGGGATGGAGTTAAGGTAACTCCGAAGTTCGATTTTCAAGGAACTCTGTATGATAGGTAAAGGAAGTAGATCGGGAGTAACGTTTAGCGCTATGTTTAGTTAGACAGAGTCTGTCAAGAGTGGAGATCACGACTGTTAAGCTGATTTTTTAAAATAGCAACTCTATTATATGTCCAACCGTTAATAAATTGTTTGTCGTTGTTTTACATACAAGCTTCATAAAACACATTATTTCAAACAAGTTATAAATTACAAATACAAAAAATATCTACGAAAATTCGAGTATCAAACATAAGTTTATCAGTGTAAGATATTTTAATTTGCGTCTTTTTCATGGGACACGACTCGCTTGATAGAATCTATTTAGATCTGCGCTCAAAAAGTCAGATTTATACTCAGAGGTCCCTGTTGAGTGTTCACTTTCTTTTCTAAAATCATCGATGGAAACAATTGGAATCGACGAAACAATATGCTAAGTATATTTCAAAATTTGGTTTTAAGATTTTTTTTTTTTTATTAGTTGTCAATGTATTCTGCCGCCCGCCCCCTTTGATTTATCTCAATTCTTTTGATTCCGCTGCCCTTTGGCTTTGGGGGACGCTTTTTAGTATGGTATGGGAACACGTTGGAAAATATCGCCTCCGCTTTCGGAGCGTTTTGGGCAAATATGTTAAAGACTGAATGTTCGCATTGCTGTGTTCCGGTGTGGGGATAAAACAACCGGTGAAATAACTAGCATAGAGGCATTCCATATTAGCCCTCAGGGTTGGCAACACGTTTGAAGCTTAGGATTGCAGTTTTGAGATTGTAGTCTCAAGATTTCAAATGTCTATGGGTCTCAGATCTCACTTACCATCAGGTGGCCTGAGTGCTCTCGTGCCTTCTCTTGCCATAAAAAAATAAAAAAAACACTAAAATCCGTATAACCTGTCAAATAATATTATTTTATAAGTCTGATCATATCCTTAAAATAGTTTTTGAATACATAAACTTTTTTTATCCCAATAAAATATGGTTTTAGAAGAGCGGATGGTATAGGAAATATTTATGTGTAACATACCTGATTTTTTTTAAATACTCCCATCGATGCGACTTCCTTTATCTATGCAATTCAATAATTAAAATTTAAAGCTAGTTTCATATATTCCAACGTTCGAATTAGTATTTTATATAGAGTCACATATAGTAATTGCTGTGAGCTTGACTTTTGTAATGAAATGCTACAAGGCTGCCTTTAATTATTTTCCTTCATCACAATGTAGTCTTACTTCTTTGGGCTTGAAAAGACTGAAACTGGAAAATTCTAGGTAGAGTTTTGAGAGAGCTGTATCTTTGAATGGGTGTCCCTCGGAGTCCCTAATAACCAGTGATCGGAATAGGTAGAGTATATTTACCTAAAGTTTGCAAAAGGACATAATATAGAGTGGTTACAACCGGGTGAAATATCAATTTATTTTTATTGAAATCCGGATTTCCACTATATTTAATGCTAAATATACATAATATGTGACGTTCCGAGGGTAAAGGTACCTTATGGCGGGTTTTAGTTTCGGAGATACGAAGTGTTTTATAAAATGGTACGAAAATAACTTGGTCTGTTTTGCTTATTCTCGAAGTATAGAAGGCTTAAAGTTTGATTATATATATTTTTCAATGTTTGATTTATGTTATTCAGCTAAAAATATGGCCAAAGGCTTAAAGTTTGATTATATATATTTTTCAATGTTTGATTTATGTTATTCAGCTAAAAATATGGCCAATAAGTTATTTTAAAATGTCCTTTTTTTTCAGAATGTATTTTGAAGAATATTTTCAAAAAAAAAATATCTCCGTAACTGCACAACTTAGGGAGTTGGTTGTTTTTGTTATTGATTGCTTATGAATTGTAGATTACAGAGATATTCATAACTCCATACCGACCATAAGGTACCTTTACCAGTGGAACGTCACATATTTACTTACGGTATGGGATATTTTATATTAGTTTGTGATAAAAGGGGCCTGTGACTAATTTATTTTAAGTATCTAATTGATAGGTGGAGCATATTTGCCTAAACTTCGTAGAACAGAGACATAAACTGGAGACTTCCTCGCGACTACATTTACTAGCACCAGAAAAATACCAGAAATCCGGAATTCAATAAAAATAAACTAATATTTCACCCGGTTGTAACCACTCTATAGAATGTGCTTTTGCGAACTTTAGGTAAATATACCTATTCCGATCACTTCGCACCTTTGTCCTAACACATCGCCGTCCGAATTATCGTTTTTCTTAACCTCGTCAGGCCCACTGTATTATAAACACCCAGTTTTTTGTCAGTGGGACTTTGAATCTACCGTCAAGACAATAAAGTTCAATTTCGTTACCGAAAATGCCATTTTCAATTTATAATGAAAGGAAAATAAACTTTATTCCCAGTGCAATACAGTTCAAATTAAATTGCCTTGATAATGCACATCTTATTGCACACTGAGCCTTACGAGGTCAAACTGGCTTTTAACTGAGTAAGACAACTTTTTAATTTTTTCCAAAAATATCTGTAGTTAGGTTAGATTTATCACTCAGGCGAAAATAGGGGTCTATATTGACGACATAATTTATTTTTAGTCATAATGTGCTTTAGGTTATAATCATCGCAAGTCATAACGTGTTTTTTTAAAGAAACTGTTACTTTTTCAGCATTTTTATAAATCAAACCTAACCTAACCTAGCCTTGTCTACACGTTAGATATTTTAGAACTTCTGAAAAGTTTACAGTTTCAGCGGTATAAAAAATTATGACTATCAAAAATTATGTCAACAATGACATATGACCAATAAAATTATGGGAAACAAAGGGCTCCCCGAAATTAGTAGCGATTTCACAAAACGATGTTAACCACTTAAAAGCCGATTAGAGCGTTAACAACAGTCGATTAACATTGATTAACATTTAACATCGTATGGTGAAATTGGTACTTAGGATGAATGAAAATTCGGACAAACGATGGATTAGGCCAAATGATAATTAGTAGTTCCAATATAGACCAGCGGCGAAATAAGAAGTCAGACCTGAATACTGTCATACTAGTAAATAGCAGTAATAACCTCAAAAGCTGGAATCTATATCAACAATGAAAATTAACACTTTATTGTCTAAAATTATGTCAAAAACAATACAATAGGGAATATATATTCTTAAAAAAATATGAAAATACCATGAAAGAGATCACCAAAAGTGAAATTAAAATTAAAATCGGCCAAGAAATACGAACGATACAAGCATTTTAAACTGCTAATTAGACAGCGATTAGACAGAGACATCCGTTACGCCGCGTGACGTCATGTAACACGTCGGCCATAATACAAACGCCATGTTAAATTCCGTTTTGCTAGAAAAATATAAGAACAAATCGTTGGCTTATATCTTGGTTATTTTTATAGCTATTAAAATAATTATTTTTCTCACCTATTTCTTACATGAATCAGCTTATTAAATCTGTGTTTTTTTATGAATTTCCCTATTAAGATAAAAGAACGGTGCACAAAGGCAAGGTATCAATGCCGGTGAATAATTCGTCCGTCGATTTAAAAAGTCAGTTCCTTGAGAGTAATATGGCAGGTGTCAGGACTTCTTTCCTCGCCCACTAGTATAGCAAAATTAAATGTATAGTGTATGGTTATCTATCTTACGTTTGAAAAACTTTTGTGCGCCGTTTCGTTTGTCCGAAAATCCTTTTTCCCTAGAACTTTCCTGCACGGCCAGCACATGTTGTCCGCGACTTGTTTGTCGCTCGGATCTCCCTTTCTTTCTAGTCTGTAACGATAGAGACGCACTGAGCGGCATGCTAGAAAATACAACTTGTGCTACCCGTGCTGGATTGTTATAAAACTAACCTAACCTACAGGTTCTGTATATCTTTAAAGATTTTGAAAAGTGAATGGGTTCAGAGAATTTTTTTGCGGACAAATGGAAATTCAGACGAACGAAACAACGGGCAAAAGTTTTTACGAAACATCGATAGGTTACCATAGTGTATGTATAGGCTGTTGTTAAAATAATATCTTATTGTGAAATTTGCCCAAGGTGAATGAAATGGTGGATGGGATCTGTGATTAAAATATATAAAGATTTTTTAAATGTATGTATATTAAACAAGCATTAAATGTTGTGATAATTTCGAGGATATATTTAGGGTGCGAACGAATTGTTTTATATCTGGTACACATCACATTTGATATTGTAGTTCGTGAGGCCCGTTTCACGAAGCTACAAATTACAAGCGGAAGTCTCTTTCTAACTCCTTTTGCTCGAAAGAGAGTTCCGCTTGTAATTTGTAACTTGTAGCTTCGTGAAACCCACTGGTGGCGATTTTCGTAAAAGGGCGGTTTTGAAAAAAAGTGTGTGTGTGCTATTAAATAAACTTCTTTTTTTATAGTCCACAATAGTTAAGAAACTGTACTGTTGCGTCACGAAAATTAGCTATACTGCTATAAGACAAATATGGTGGTACCTATCTAGGACAGAACTCCTGTAGCAAGGTGTATTACTAAACAGTGAAGATTGAATCTGATTCGTTTATTAAATTTAAGATACCGCCTTTTGACGAGGGCAATATAAATTATGACTTATTTTCGTGACGCAACGGGCTAATGTTACTGTTTCTTAATTTTAGTCCTTACGTACACTTTTTTTGAAAACCGCCCAAAAGTAATTTTGAATTTTGAAAGTTTTATTTCAATTTGGGAGCGAAACATTTCTAAGTGTGCTGGTACTAAAGGCACCGACAAATCCTCATTTGTTATACGTATACATATTTGCCGTATAAAAAAACGGCTATTGATATCACAATACTCTGAAAACTTTATTTAAGAGGAATTTTAACTGAAATGTTGGTACATAATAATATGACATAATAATAGTGTAAAAATAATCAGTCGGTGTGCTAATGCATAGTAAAGGAACTTTATAATTATTATAATAAAGCTACATCGTTACGTAATGAAATTATTGTATTTATTATTCACGTCCGTTGAGATGTTTATGAGCCAAGCTTATTACTTTTAAAAGCGCTTATGCCTTTTGAATAATCCTAGTCCTTGAACAAAAATATGAGATAAAATGGCTTTTTATATCATTTTAAACATTAAGTTCAATAATTATGTAACAATATAGGTACCTTATGTAACTATTTAGAGAATTATTTTATGCCCGATTAAAACAGATTATTTTGTATCGATTATTGTAAAACAAAATGGTGATATGTATAAAGTTACAATGTTAAGTTAAAATCATTTCTTATTCAAAATGTAATTATATTTTTTATACGTTAATAAATTATTTTCGCAGTCATTGATTTTTTCATTTAAATACTGTTTATTGGGGGTTTGGGCGCATAACGTCCCACAAGCAGAATGTCCCGTTGTCCCTTTCGCGAAATGTCCCTTTCCTAAATGTCCCTTACGCAAAAAGACCCTTCTGCGAAAGGTCCCGTTCGCAAAACGTCCCTTTACATAAATAAAGTCCCGTTCGCAAAACGTCCCTTTCGCAAAATGACCCGTTCGCAAATCGTCCCTTTCGCAAAATGACCCGTTCGCAAAACGTCCCTTTCGCAAAATGACTTGTTCGTAAAACGTTCCTTCGTTACATGCATTACGTGGAGGTAGTCCCGTGTGATGAACAAATTAATGCTACAACTTTGCATGTTATTACTGCTACGATTGTTGAGCATGGTAAATAAAAGACATATTAGTCATATCGTTACTAGTTGGTCCGCCAGGGTAAATCAAAGGTGAGTGGATATGTGAAGTCCCCATTCCAAACTAGGGATTATCACTGGCCATCCCTTATCACATGAGAAGACTCCTAGTCTCTAATGAAACAAGCTTTTCCCAGACGGGTCATTTCGCAGACGGGACGTTTTGCGAAAGAGGCGTTATGCAGTAGGGACTTTCAGCGAAAGGGGCGTTATGCAGTAGGGACTTTCAGCGAAAGGGGTGGAGGGGTGGTTTGAGAAAGGGACGTTTTGCGAATGGGGTATTTTACATAAGGGACCATTTGCAGAGAAGATGTTTTGCGAATGGGCCGTAATTGATGGAGGGACGTTTTGCGAGTGGGACGTTATGCGCCCAAACCATATTGGGTTGGTCTTAGGCTCCCCACAGACCTACAAAATGTTTGCGCAATCGTATTTTTGTACAATCATATTGAAACAGGTTTTGCCCCCATACGTGTCAATTGATTGAGTCAATCATCAATCATTATGATCTATGATTTATGGTTATCTATTAAAAATTAAAACTAGAGTTATCAGCATGTTATCGGGCTAAACGTCACGTGAAAAACAATTCCCGTCGCAATTTTCCGCCATTATTTATTTTAAATAGTAGCGCACTAGTTGTTTTGAGAGGATCATTGAACCACAGTTTAAAAAAGATTGAACAATCATTACTACAGACTATACAATCACACGTGATGGCACAAACAAAATTCAACTCTGTCAAACTTTTCTAAAATTATTGCGCAAACTTCAATCATAGCCATAGACTATCAAAAAGTTTGGGCAATCAGTGTGATTCCACAAATAAATTGATCATCTGTGGGGTGGCATATATCCACACTATAATAAAGTTAGTGACACTTTCGCGTCTGACCCGCTGAACCCATTTTGATGAAATTTGGTATGAAGATAGCTTTAACCCCAAGGAAGGACGTGTGTAAGTACTTTTAATCCCGAAAAAAATGGACAGTTCTTGAGGGAAGAGCGATACATGACTTGGACGGCGTCGCGGGCCACAGCTAGATATAGGTGAAAAACTTAAGTAAAACTTGCATGTAGTAGTAAGACATCTGTATAGACCGTTCGACATTCTATATTTGAAATTTGACATAAATTCCATGTAAGTTTTGTACACAACTACATGCAAGAGGTCATTTACTTAAGTTTTTCACCTATACATTATAATATGATCCACCTCACTAAACCTTTCGCCGGCAAGTCACTATACCATGGACACAACTGTCTTGATCCCTAATGTTATCGTACCATCAGGAAGACAGTTAACTGACCATTTTTGAATCTTGTTACCTTACAATAAGGCTCACTCGCCCATCGTATGCTTAGGCCGGGATTACACCTGTAAGTTATTACGTAAGTTTTGAAACAAAGCTATATGCAAGAGAGAGATGCAGATATTTGCCACTCACTCTTACCCATAGTTGCGTCTCAAAACTTACGTAATAACCAGTGATCGGAATAGGTAGAGCTAATTTGCCTAAACTTGACGCATATTCATTCATGCGTGAGAGAGATGGGAATACATTATTGAATGAACATGCATCAAGTTTAGGCAAATTAGCTCACCTATTTCCGATCACTGGTAATAACTTACAGGTGTAATCCCGGCCTTAGACGCGGATCCGTGACCTTGATCTGCTAAAGGACTGTCCTCAATTTTTATTTGTTTTTAATTCTATTCCTTGTTTTTGTCAAATAAATGTTATGAGTTTGAGTTTGAAAATCAAACACAGGTTAAGTACAGTCAGGGACATTGGCGGTCGTCCACTTAAGAAAATTTTAGCTTGTTCGTTGCAGCTAGCTAATCCTACAACGCTCAGGTCGTTACGCGTCGAACGCGCAAACGAATATCACCCTAGAGGTGGTCGACTGGGAATGCCCCTGACTGTACATAGCGTAAAGCGAGGTTTAGACTGGCAATAAAAATGGCTGAAGTTGCCTGCTGTCTTACTCTTACTTTAACTTTTAAGTCAGAATAACAACAAAAAGCAAGCTTTAAAAACCCGACTGTTGTTGCTTACCAACTTCAAGTCGTTATAAATCCTAAATTATCATTCAAAATGAAAAATGATTAAAGAAACCTAATTTTTTAAATACCTATTCAATTATACCCCATTTGTCATAATTCGTCGACTTTATTTTTTTTATTTTTACAATATGGCGTCTAGTTACTGCCATATTGAATTTAAATTACTGTCATATCTTTAGTGACACTCACGAGATTAAGACAAATCGATTGACATAAGAATCATCAAAATCGGTCCACGCGTTTAATTTCTAGAACGCCACAAAGGAACAAACATACATCTAATATATAAAATTCTCGTGTCACAGTTTTCGTTGCCATACTCCTCCGAAACGGCTTGACCGATTTTGATGAAATTTTTTGTGCTTATCCGGTATCTATGAGAATCGGCCAACATCTATTTTTCATCCCCCTAAATGTTAGGGGTAGTCCACCCCTAAATTATTTATATGGCAAAACAACGTTTGCCGGGTCAGCTAGTAATTATATAGGCTGTGAAACACAATTAATACCCTCCGACAGTCGTGTAATAAATTGTGCGTTTTGCTCTAGAAAAGAAGTTAAAGTAAGACAGCAATCAACTTCAACATTTTTTAGGTATTAAGTAATAGTTCAGGAAATATGAATTGGCCGTTTGTAATCTTCACTAAGATGGAAGACAAACTAGGAACCCTTATAGTTTCGCCATGTCAGCCCGTCCGTCCGTCCGTCCGCAACCTATCTCAGAGACTCTTTGTACTAGAAAGCTGTAATTTGGCAAGAATATACATATTAGTATCGCCATCAAAGTGGTAAAATAAAATCTTGAAAAAAAGTTTTTTTGTGTACCTCCCCTACACGTAACGTGGGGATGTTTTTTTTTGTCGTCTACCCCATAACGTGGGGTGTCGTTGGATAGGTCTTCAAAAAATATTGCGGGTATTTCAAAACAATTTTTCGATTGAGGTATCCGTTTATGAAATATTAAGCTTTAAAGCGTTAATTTTTGTTAGAGCCAAAACTACAGCCAAACTACAAATACTAAAAATCTGAAAAATATCTTAAATGAAAGCACATATAATGAATTTAATAGGTAAAAATAATCACGACTAAGGAGTCTTCATTGGTTCTTGAGATACTAACGGTTTAAATGTTTATTCCTACCTACCGAAAACGTATTTGCGGTGTTGGTAAACCTACCGCGACCTATATCGATGTATCGGGATAACAGTTTCATACGGCAAAGCTGCGCATGGTCCGACATGTGTCCGACATGCTCATGCCCGAATTTTAATATCAAACAAAAGGTAATCGTAAAACTAAACTCGTTCTTCAAACTGCATAGTGGGTTGAAAGGTTTTGATACAAGAGTCACATAAAAAGTACCTATATTAAAGAAGATCAAAAGAACAGCCTCCGGGCCCCGCTCAGCATTGTGCTGCGACAGGCTCCGACGGTAATTTTAATAGGGGCCCTGATCAAAAACTAACATCTAAACGAATTACATTCAAACCACATGGACATAAATAAGATGTGAAGTAATTATGATTACGATTTTTTTCCTTCATTAAATATACATCAATTGGTACACTTAAAGTTTCACGAGGTTTCAAGCTAGATTGTTAACTGCTGCCTCTATTTACAGGACTAATGCTACATTATGTACAGTACCTATACACAGACGTCGTCAAACTACTCACACATTATATGTGTACAGCTACACAGTCTTACTCAGTAATTAGGGTTGCCATACGTCTTGATTTGTCTTGATATGACAGGATTTTAGGACTTTTGTCACGATTGTGGCCGGACTTGGCAAATGTCAGGCATTTTCAAACTATTGTACAAAAAAAAGTAATTCTCATTTTAACGATTCATTATATCAAATAAATAGATAAATACAGCCAGTAATCAACAAAATGTACATAAACACAACAATAAAAGATCAACAAGTAAGAATTGATCAAAAAAATAGTCTAAAAGTATTGTATGAATGTTCTCTTCTTCTCAATGAATCTCATTGCTAGAAATGTCACGACTTTTCGATTAATGTACGACATTTTTTAGAGGCCGTACTTTGCAAATCGAAATTCGAAGTTACGTTTAACTCCATCCCTTTCTATCGATTTATTCACAGGGACTCGGCATTCGAAATTTCGGATTGAGTGGTTCTTGGTAACAATCCAGGGCTCAGTTTTATAAAGCTACAAATTAAAATTTACAGGTTACAAGTTTCCATTTGACACAACCTCTACCAATGACGACCAGCAATTTGAGCAGTGTTGCCAGTGTAGACCTGTTAAATTGTTACTTGTAGCCTGGGATCGTATACCGGTATTATTTTCATAAAAAATACCGGTATTCAATTTCGGTATCTCCCCTATTATTTAATATTTTTGCTGTTCAATGAATTTATATAATAAAATAGTGTTATTACCTAAATTACAGTCGAAAATATCAAGGAAATATTGCAATTTAAGGAAGATATTTCAATATTAATTAATACCATGTATTGATCCCTGCTTGTAGCTTTATAAAACGTGCCCCTGGACTTTTCATTTCTACATATGGCAACCCTAGCAGTAATTACCTGTCCGGACCGGTCCATTAGCGGGATTACTCCTCACGCCGAGGTCCCTGCAAATAACTAATGGACGAAGGCACAGAAAATATATCTCTAGCTCTAGCGCACGAAATTCAACACGTTCTTGTTGAAGTACATAATAGTCGTTAATTATTAAGAGGGCATAATTATAATATGCTAAAATCGATAGGTTTATGAGACGGAGCCCTAGCCAAGATGCAATCGCTATTAAAAAAATGTTTTTTTTTATTGCTTTCCACATTTTATATATAATTTTTTTCCGTCGTTTAAAATGTATGGGATGACAATTGACCACGTGGTTTATCGTAACGCACGAGAATGTCATCCCACATATTTTGAGTGATAGAAAAGAAAAACGTTAGGTAGCATTTGCATCGCTAGAGCTCGGATCTCAATAACCATAACTCCTATGCGTCTGTTCTTTGAATATATTAAACTTGTTTTTTTTCTTGAAGCTGTTAAACGTGAAAAGTGATTAAAAACACCTCTGTAAGTAGGTAGTTATATTATTCAAACATGACACCTTTTTCGCATGTTTAGGTATGGTTAAACCTTTAAAACGTCTTAAAATCTTTAACGATAATTTTTGAACTAATAGCTTACTACTTATAACTTCTAAATTGTATTTTTAATCATTATTGTGGTTTTATAGTAAACTAGAGGACGGCCGCGACTTCGTACGCGTAGAATTAGTTTCCCGCTCCTCCCCCTAATTCTTCCCGTTGGGAGTCGATTTTCGGGAAATCCTTTCTTAGTGCTCACTTACATCATGAAAGGAACCCCTGTACCAAATTTCAAGTTTCTAGGTACTGTAGTTTCGGCTGTGCGTTGAATGTCAGCTAGTTAGGTTTGCCTTTTATGTATATACTCGTAGATAGATTGATTCTTGTATAGGTGTGGCAGCATATGTGGCCCCTTTAACGCGTTGTTTTTGCGCAGTAAAAAATCACTCAAGAGTTGCGTTCTATTACTGAAAGAAATTATACGTAAAATCGGATCAGTAAGGCAGTTGTCCCATTGCCGGCGGGAAGCGATTAGGTATCGAATATTCTCTCGCTCAAGAAACGAATTAAAGGTATAGATCCCGTGTCAAGGGACACATAGATTAATAGTTGATCGCTGGCTGTTCACACTGTCAGCGAGAACTCTCTCCACTAGTTTGTCCAAACAAAAGATATACAAATAGATCCTGTGACAATAAAAGAGGCATATAGTGTAAGTATTAGTAGTTGATCGCTGATTCTACTCGCTTTTCGGTCATCGTCGGCGTTGGGGCAAAGAACTGCCTAATCCTACAACCAATTTGACAAACAACGCATACGTTATGTTACGCTACTTTCGATGTCCCGACTACGAAAGAACAAGACGTCGTTAGACTCGTTAAATCGTCGTTTTGTCGCAAACGTGGCTTACTTTTTATTTTATTTTTATCTACATAATTATGTATAAAAAAAATGTTACGTCTGTTATCGGCCGACTGTACTTTAACGTTCTATTCTTTACTTTACCATAAGGCTACGGTTTTATAGCTCGTTCTAAGCTAGCCATTAGGGCGTAAAAGCCCCGATGAGATAGTTTTATTTGTCTTTTACGACTCCACTGCTCGAGTGAAGCTGTTGTGAACTAGACGCGAGCGGAACTTACTGCAGTCGGCAATCGCAATCTAACTTGTAATGAGTAATCTCCTAATCTACAGCTTAAAGCACTATTTCCACCAAACGGAGCACAACGGATCTGAACGGATATTTTTTATGGTCTTTAAACGATACTAAATCTTATATGTACAGCTCTTCCGCGACATTGTGATCGTAACCGAAAGTATGCTGCGACACGCGATCGGCTCCGGCCCCTTTCGCTTGTCGTCGTGTGCGATCGGAACCTTTCGGCCGTGGCCGGGCGAGACCCTCATTCTCGAAAGTGCACTCAAACACGTGGTAGGAACGAAACTATTTGACTGGGTGCGGATACGTTCGCAAGCAACCGTAATCGGCAGATCGTGTACGTCGACATCCTGTCGACCGCGAACGGCTGTTACCGCCCGATCGTATGCGTCGACATGCTGCCGGACACGATCGGTTCTTGTCGCCGCATCCGTTCGTTCTTTCCGATCCGATGCGATGCGGGCCGTTTGATGTTAATCATCCTTAAAACATAGGTACATATTAATGGCGGCGGTTAGCAAACACTTGAGTGCGAGTCGGACTCGCGCACCGAGGGTTCCGTACCGCCGCTGAGTAGGTATTATTATATTTTGATTTGAATTCGATTTTGAAACGAATCAGCACAAGCCCAACTCACACCAGGGCCTGTATTATGGTCGCCTATATCGCGGTGGATAAAGCTTCCGTCACTCTCGCACTTACATACTGGTCAGAAAGTGACAGATGTTTTATACACGCTTATCTACGTCGATAAACACGACCATAATCGGCCCGCAGAGGGCCCTGCCAAGATGCATTGCGCTAACTAGCGTTTCCATTCGTTTCGTTTTTAAACCAATCGCGTCACTGGTAGATCACGTGACTTTTCGTATCACGTCATCTACCAGTGACGCGATTGGTTTAAAAACGAATCGAATAGAAACGCTAGTTAGCGTAATGCATCTTGGCAGGGCCCTCTGACCATTTTTTTGTAATTGTTGTTTTTCTTCTGGGTTTGTACTATAATCATACCAAATTTGACGCTTGTATGTTTTGCCATTTTTATGATACAACAAAAATAAACATACTTTAAAAGAACCTTTTTTGTGTGAGGACCTCCTTTATTATTTTAATTTGGTATTATTGTTCAAAAGATACAGCTGTTTAAAGTTAGGACGGACGGACAGACGGACGGAGAGCGTAGGCATATTAATGGGCTCCCGTTAGGATACTTTTCGGGTACGGAACTCTAAAAAACACACTGTATTGTGTGTACGGTCGAACTAGAAGTAGTTAGCTCAACATTTTAAACTCCCATCGCTCTAAAAACCTTGATGTGATAGCTGTCAACGAAGTACAAAATATAACCTCAAACACATATGTTGGTATGCGTTGACAGCTGTCAAATTGGGTCATTTAGAACAACCGGAGTATAGTACGTTGTCGCAGCTGTTAATAGACTAAGGTTAAACCACTCTCACTTTAATACGAGTACGTTACTACGACCAGCTACTAAATATAACAGCTCCTTCGGACTTGGACTGTACCTATATTTTGTTAAACATTTTATTTGTCACATTTTGTAATGAATTCTCTGCGTGACCCCATCACAAGGTCACGGTTCCAAAATTAACCCTTCCACGGAACTGCGCCCGGTAACAAAGTTCCTACGCGTTAATAAACGTGACACGTAAGTCACGTATCTGCGTTTACGGTGCATCAGCGTATTTTGAGCACCGTCGTGGTTGATCCTTTTTATTAACCCGGGCGACGTTGCGGACAAAAGCTAGTGTATATAAAACACGCCACAAAAATTAACCCATCCCAACTGGTCCAGGATTAATTACTTTGCCAACCTTCACTTAAAAGGGTATTTGAATTTTTTATCACGTCCGGAATTAACTCGAGATAGCGCGTTTTAGAAAACACCAAAGCGAGGTACAGCCAGAGACACAACACAACTAAAATATAATTAGTTATTTTAATATTAGAATAGGATAGGATAGAACGGTCAAAGTCGTATAAGTTTACTTGAATAATGAGGATATATTATTATATATTAATAGGTAATTGAATTCTTGTTAATAATTAGTTATAGAAGACTAGCTTCTGTCCGAGTAGAATAAGTTATTCGGCCATCTCGTGTTGCGGGGGATTTCAATTAGATATCGTTATTTCCTCGGGAAATTTTAAATAGTTCTTGAAAGTGTGGCCTATGTGTTAGTTCATAGTAAAAGCTATCTCCATTCCAAATTTCATCCAAATCCGCAGCAAACTTTCGCATTTATGATATTAGTAAGATATAGTTGCGTTCAAAATTAATACAATTAAAAATTAAAACTAAACGTATTTAAATTAAAATTAAACTAAGCTTCTCAATTTGCGTTCAATTTCTAATTTTGTTTAAGGCGAAAATGTGTGCATAGGAATGGTAATTTATTATAATCTGATAAAACAATTTTTATTTAACTAACTTTTCAGTTAAATAAATTTTACAGTAGTGTGAATACTCAAAATAATATAAACTATTAATAAACATTCACAATTAAACGAAGAAGGAAATAAAAAACTTTAAATGCAATTTTCTCAAAATCCCTTTTTTTATTACAACTCTTTTTTAGAGGACGTGCGAAATATGTGTAGAATTTAGTACTTTGTCACTTTAATCGCTGTGACAATTCATCAGTTCAAGCATGACATTAAATAGACAAGGAACTAAATTGTACACATATTTATGAACTCGACTGTACCCCTTAAATTGCATCTTCTGTCCTTGCTTGGTCTTCGAAAGGTCCGATAATTCTACACCGGTGGTTTCAGTTTGTATTTCGAACGTTGGGTAGCAGACCCCTTTTATAGCCGACTGTACGTGCAGGTCTGAATTTATTATCAACATGTTTTAATCCTAGGGCCTCATAATATTCTACGGGCGCGCGGCTGTCCGTCCGTTTATATTGAAATTTTAACGAGCCACGCGGTGCTATTCTTTATACCAACTATGAGTTCGATTTCAATTTCACACTTAGTTCCTTATTCAACGCACAATAATAATAATTATAGAACTGTTATTACCATGGCAACGCTCATTATAGAATTGTTTTCCCGCTTCGGTTACACTATAGGGTATTTTGATACCGTTAACGATATCAATATAAGCGGTTTATAGTACGCGAGTAGAAAAATATATTTTAGTTATTCCTGTCACTTTCTGGCAAATGCCACAAAGAAAGATAAGAACAAAGTATATTTTAAGCAAACTTTAGCGACTGTGCGTTTTTGAATAAAATACTTAAACAAACGAAATAAATTTAACTAGAACGCTTTGAAGATTTTTACTTTTCTTGAGGTTCGATCGATTTAATCCTGCAGGATTAAATGATAAATGATAAATAATAAATTATACTTTATTGGTAACATAATATTCCAAGTCAAATGGTACAGACTGGGTTACACGTAAATTCATGGAAATTATATAGGTAATGTTACTTACTGGTAGGTACTACATAACATAAAAGCTAGATACAATAATTATTGTTACTAAATGATTACTTACAATTTTTAAAAATAATTATATGTAACTTGATTAATTCGTTAAAGTCATAAAAAATATGTTTTAGGAGCCAGGCCTCTAGCCGATTTTAAAGGACTGCACGGATGGTGCGCTTCGAATAGCGTCAGGAAGGCGGTTGTATACCTCAGAGGGCCCTGCCAAGATGCACTACGCTAACTAACTTTTCTATTCGATTCATTTTTAAACCAATCGCGTCACTGGTAGATGACGTGATACAAAAAGTCACGTGGTCTACCAGTGACGCGATTGGTTTAAAAACGAATCGAATAGAAACGCTAGTTAGCGTAGTGCATCTTGGCAGGGCCCTCTGAGGGCTCAGACAAGATGCACTACGCTAACTAACGTTTCTATTCGATTCGTTTTTAAACCAATCGCGTCACTGGAAGATGACGTGATACGAAAAGTCACGTGGTCTACCAGTGACGCGATTGGTTTAAAAACGAATCGAATAGAAACGTTAGTTAGCGTAGTGCATCTTGTCTGAGCTCTCTGGGCCCGTGACGTAGACGGACTGCTCTGACCTAGCGAGTTTATAAAATGGTGCGCGTTGCTGCGTAAGTTGTGGGATACTACTGTACTGCGGCGTTTATACTTGCTAAGGTGTGTATGGGCGAATAAAGCCATTTGGAGTAAAACGACGCTTGGCAGTGTTAGGATACGCGGCTTAGAAATAGAATTGGAAAAATTGATAATTTTAACTTATATTGTAATTATAGGAGTAGCTAAAGATGAATTCCTAATTGTAGTGATCTAGAATACTAAGGTATATTTAATCTCCGACATATTTGTACGACTGTTGACTATTGAAGATCGTAAAAAGCTATCCACAGAAAGGTTGTCCTTTATATCAAACTAGCTGTTGCCCCCGACTCCGTCCCCGTAGAAAAATAAAACATAACGTATGTTACACAGTGATAATATAGCATTCAACTGGTGAAAGAATTTTTAAAATCGGTCCAGTAGTTTTTATTTTGTTAACAAACAAAAATACAACAATAGAAATACACTGGCCCGCAAAACTAAGTATCACACTTTTAATACTAGCTAGTAAGTGTGATACTTAATTTTGCAGGCCAGTGTATTTTCTCTTTATTATATTAGGTAGCGTAGATTAGAGTTTTGTTAGTCTATGGAACAAAATAGAATTCGACATCAAAGTCGACTCTAAATCGTTAAAGAATAACTCCAGCGTATACCCTAAGAAAAATGGCCGACGCACTGGTTTAAGAGAATGAAAATTAATATTGCAAGCGAAGGTGAAGGCTCTGTGTTTTATTCTGAGCACTCCGTCCCTTTACTGAGTTCTGTTGATCTGAGATATGGAAATTGTATTAATATGGATTCATTAAAACTGGGCCGAGATTCTAGGCGGTAAATACCATATCGCCTTTGACGTTATCGTATTGTCAACGTTTTGATAGCTCTTATTTACTTGACAGTAATGGCGGCCGATTAAAAACAATACCATAACAGAGGGGCTATTGCCTAACGCACTCGCAATCGGTTTCATTTTGAAAATCGAAGGCTTGCCGGCGTCGATTGCGATTGCGAGTGCGTTAGGCAATAGATCAGCTGGTCAAAGACAAGACGGTATGGTTTTTATCGTTTAGGCAGAGGCTAGGGGTTGTAGTCAAGATGCCTAATGCTAAGATAGCGATTTTCGAAAATCGATAAAATGTATATGATTCACGTAAGCTAATGAGTAAATGAGCGTCAATCGCTTATGTTTACTCCATACATTTCGTTTCGATAGAAAACCGAAACCCTATTAGTGTTTGCATCTTGGCTAAGCCGAATGAGTTCTCTTTGATTATGCTTTTTACAGATTGTCGAAGAAGGGGGGGGGGGAGGGGGGTAATGTTTTAAGTGGTTCTTTGTTTCCGTAGAGGTTGAACGAATGGTCCGATTTCCACAAACAAGCCTGGCGTCGTGAGTGTCACTGCGTATAATAAAAAAAACATGGCGGATTTAGTAATGGCAACATGGTTAATGAAAGACGTGCAGTCGGGTTTATAAGTTAGGTTTTTAGTATAGGTTTAAGTTAGGCTAGTCTCCTTTAATTTATTTAATATAGTTTCACTATGGCGTACTTCGTCAACCAACGTGGTCATGGAATAATAGAGATTTAACACCGAGCGTGATCACGGCTCAGTAGACAAAGCTCGATTTAGTGAACCGAGGGGGTATGGCTTAGGTAAATGTGGGAAATTTAGCACAATTTACCCTGTAATTTTGAGTGTTTTGACCAGAGTCTGCCTGCGACTTCGTTCGCGTTATTTCAAGTTTATCTATTTACTAAAGTGTATTTTTATGTGTGATATTGTTTTAACGAGTAGACTAGAGACCCAGGTGTGGGTAGTTGTGTTTACCAAACCTCCGTTAATTCCAAACTTATAAAATCGCGAATATACAGGGTGCCTCTGACCTTGGGGCTTTAAATTCAACGATCGATTCTGGTCGCTAAACTGAACTACTTTTGATCTGCAACATTAAAAAATAACTTAAGTTTAGATAACTAATTGATGTTAAAGTCTGTGTATTAAATCATAGCCATATAGACTTTCTCATGGTACGGGGGCGACATTACCATGGTACGAGGGCTAAAGGAAAAAGGGGAATTGGATCGCGTTATCGCGTACTTACATTGAAAATTAGATTTAACTAATAAGTATGAAAAGAATAAAATTTATGAACAACTTACAGAACAAAAGAAGTTTATTTTCAGGAGTAGAAACGATCCATGTATTTAAAGTCAAAAGGTCAGAGGCACCCTGCATACAATATACAGACCGAAAATGAGTGGAAGGGTTGGAAGGGGCCGCCGTAGGCGTACTTTTTCGAATCGAATCGGAGAAATACTGGAACAGGGCCAAATATTACACGTATCCGAAACCGACGTGCATGCATGACTCGATGTATGAATGTGGAAGAAGCGAAAGACATTTGTATTGATGTGCCAAAGAAAACTTTCTAAAATTGCGGAACATTTCATGTAGGAAAATTTCAGAAACTTCTCACAATTTTGTATGGGGATTGAAACTTTCCGTTTCTTAAATTTAATTTTCCTATATTTCTAGTGAAAGTTTCCGGAAATTTCTTAGAACTTTTCCAACTTTTTGGAAACTTTCCGCAACTTGCACATCAGTAGATATTTGCCAGGATCCTAACAGGTAGAAAGAAGTGGTCTCTGCCTCTGGGAAACAGGCGTGATTTCAATTTAAAAACAAAACGCACCTCATTTCCCTGTACTGTCACAGAATAGGCACATTACCCTTGAAATAACTAACGGATAACAAAGAGGTCAGTGGCGAAATTAGTCAAACTAGGGAGGTGGGAGCGATTCCCGACCTTAAGGACATTGCGATTACCCTTCCCAGCAGAAATCTCGAGCTGAATTACGGTCGGGCAATATGCTAATTCGCAGACTGTGACACAAGACCATGAATACATTACGAGTTGGAAAAAGAGGTCTATTTAAATACGTCATTTTTCAAGCCGTGAGACATTTTTAACCCCCGACAAAGAAAATAGGGGTGTTATAAACTTTTAAGTTAAGTGTGCATGTATCTGTGCGTCTGATGGACCGATTTAGGTGCGTTTTTTTTAAATATTAAGAAGGAGGCAGACGAGCAAGCGCACAGAGCAAGCGAGTCACCAGCGCCTCTATTCTAGGCGGTAAAATACAATCGTATTTGACTCGGCCGCCATTACTGTCAAGTAAATAAGAGCTATAATAGTACATTGTGTATTAAGGGCGGTATATAAGGAATTACGATCGAGGCTTTAGTAGAAGCCCGAAGTCGAAGACTGAGAGCTTTCTGAGTCAAGGTTCGTAATTCCCGTACCGCCCGTGAAACATACAATGTTTTTCATCACAATTGCGAGGAAATGTTATCAGACAAAAGATCATATTTTTAACTTAAGATTCTCACTAATAATTTTAGCCGCGTTGGCGATGTCCGGCGGAGTCGCATTATCCATTTCTTCTGACGACGACACGTTTTTTATTGATATATAAATTTTAATATGTTCGCAAAGACACCCTTTAATTATTATTTTGGAATCACACAGTTTATAATCAGTATTTATAAATTACCGGCAGACTACATCATTGTCAAAGAGTTCAATGACTTACCACAGATAATGTCAAACGTGTTCAGGAGTCCGATTGTAGTGACAGTCGAGAGTAGTTTATATGCGACATTTTTAGAAAATTGTATGCAACTGACATTTCATCTCGAATAAAACTTCATATCCTAAGTTAACCTGTATGTTTAGATACTGTTTACGTGCAAGTGTGATGAAAAAATGTTGACAATACGATAACGGTCAAAGACGATATGGTTATTACCGTGTTGAATAGAGGCTCTGATGGTAAGTGATCTTCCGGACCCATAAACATCCGCAACACCAAAGGAATGAGATAAGAGTAGGCTCGTACGTTTTCAAAACGAATCCTGGTTAATCACTGTCGTTCTTAGGCCGGGATTACACCTGTAAGTTATTACGTAAGTTTTGAAACAAAGCTATATGCAAGAGAGAGATGCAGATATTTGCCACTCACTCTTACCCATAGTTGCGTCTCAAAACTTACGTAATAACTTACAGGTGTAATCCCGGCCTTAGCTAAGTTTTATGAAACAGAACAACAGACATTTTTCAAGTCTGAAAAAAAGGAGTGTTAAAGTGTGACGTAGGTCTGAGGGTCTCTCTGTTGCATCAAAGCTCCTAAACAGATCGACCGATTTGAATGGATTTTAAAAGAAAGCCTGCTTAATTGGGATAGTTCTTATCTTGGTGTTATGAAAATCGATTGGGCCGCTTACGAGATATCACCTCTCAAAGAAGGGGTTGCCGTTTTATTGCAGATTTTTATTTACCCAAGTATATTAACTACTTATTCATTTAAATGAACCCGCCCTCGCTTCGCTTCGATTCATGAACCAGAATTTATTACTCATAAAAACCTTCCTCTTCAATCACTCTACCGATGAAAATTATCCAAAAATTATACTAAACTAAAAGGGAATTGCTGAAACAATGTCATACAGCAAAAACAAAGTTATTTTTTATTGTTAAATATTACTTATCTACGAAGGCAAAACAAACATTTTAATAAAAAAACAATGCTTAATCATTTATTCATATACAATTAACTAGCGAACTTGTAAAAAATATTAAATGATGATTTTAACTTTAATCCGGAGCTGGGCTTTAGCTTGGCAGATTCGTTCGTGACACTCCCATGGTCCGCGGGCGACGGGGGACGAAAGACAGCGGGGGCGGTATGAAGTGTGCGCGCGGCGGGGGCCATCTGACAGGAGCATCAGTCGGCCGCCGTAGCTGTTGGCGGGAACTTGTGTTCGCACATAACAAAACGTATACGAGATTGCTACGCTATTTCTGTAATTTTGGTGGATTACTTACCATTAATAATGTTATTAATCGATACTACGTCTACACAATATTTGTTTATACTTTAATATAACAAAGTATTATTATTATCGCCGCCGTACGGACTATGGGAGTATCACGAACGAATTTGCTAAGCTATGTATATACGCACAAAGACCGTGTAAGTAATTAAAAATTGGTCCAAATTCACTTCCTTGTTGACTTTATTTTTGTCAATTGCCTATAGTGTTAAATTCATGAAGGCACATCCCGTCAATAAAATTGACGTCGAATATTGCGCCACGTATAGTCACGGTATGAAAAGGCTCGTCACTTTTGGACCTTAACAGCATTGAAATAGAGTCAAAAACTGACGAACCTTTTCATTCCGCGACTGTACGTCAAATCAAGTAGTGGGGCGGGACTTCGTGGATTAAAATCACCTCATTCACTTTTTAACTTAGCCCCAGGCGTTCATACCAGCCACCCAACGTAATCGGTCATGCTTTTTATTTTTCACAGGTATCAAAACTCGAGAGTTCGAAATATGTTTCACTTTAAGCATTTTTCCTTTGATTCGTATCCTGTCCTCCATTACAAATGGCATTGGTATCCTCCAAGGGTAATCTTGACCGGGGTGATGTTGGATTTGTTGTGATGGTCGGAAGTCATTGTTCTGGATGTTCTTAGGGAAGAGTTGTTGAGCAGCTATGGCTAGGTCGAGCTCTGGTGCTGCCAGGGCAATCATGGTGGTTGCAGCAGCCAGTAAGCTCTGCAGCTGCAATGTCCGAAACATCTCGTTCCGAGAAGCGACTCGCAAGGTGTCGTCTTCGTTGCCTGATTAGTTAGCGTTAATCCAGGCACTTAGAAAACTTATCGTCAATTGTTTGTCTTACAATCACCACATAATCAGGCGGTAAATTGCTTTTTAATAACCACGGTTACCATTAACACTTCGAAAACATTTTTTTTGTTCATATTTGTCTTTTTCTTTTAATTTATTACCCGTAAGAAAAAGACTAATTGACACTTCTTAAATACAGGGTGTATTTAAGAAGTGCGGGCTGCGGGGTCGTGATACTAACTTAATTTTCCCAACTCAGTACATGATTGAGATTCTATTAACTAGAATAGTGGTTTGAGAAACAATTAAAGTTTACCATTTTACTAAAATAATTATGTTTCCCTGATTAACACTAAAATTATGGTCACCTAACAACCTATTTGAAAATCGTCCAAGCTGACAAGTAAGAAATTGAGTAAATATGTAGGGTGGCCGTGATCCTCAATAAAAAGATTTTATTTAATGTTTGTTTTATCTTAATAAAGGCGTTAATCTATTACGTTATGTTCCTAATGCTACACGAACTCGCTGTCGCCCTGTATAATATGTAACTACTTACTTGAATTTGGTACAGAGATAGCGTAACATGACACGGAGAATGGACATAGATAGAGTACATTTATACTAAAAAATCGGACAATTCCCGGAGCGATAAACGACTTCAATTGTTTTCATTTAGACTCACCTTCGGACAGTTAAAATGAAAACTATTGCGACTGCGAGCGCGTTAGTCCTTAACCAATTATATTTTATATTTAGATACGTTTTGCTCATACTAAACGCATTCGAAAACCGTCGCCAATTACTGACAGTTGCTACGTTGCCATATTTTTACAGACAAAGACGGCAATTCGTAGCGAACGCTATTGTTAGAGAGAGATAAATAGTTGTTTCAAATTGCGTACCCGAATGACGCGGCGTGCCCGCTCATGGCTGCCATATAGCTACCCGTCTTTATCGCACTCATGCGATATCGAATTGTGTATCTCATGTTTCACAGGTGACAGTGACTCCACCGGTGCAAATTAAATAAAGTATGGCGATGCAAAACAAAATGTAAAAAATATTTACGGTACTTACGAATGAAATGAGACATCCTTTCTTCCTTTTATAGTTACAGTATAATTTCGGCAGCCTCGAAAAACATAAGACGGCATTTTTTATGACATATTTGTTGCATTTCGGTAAGAAAACTTTACTGTTTTTGACGCGTGCGACCTTCCTTTTCGAGGAACGCCTTTGCACGCAGATGACGTATCTTAATATAAAATATCATTGTCCTTAACACATAAAATGCGGTTAATTACGATAGTTGTTTATGCTGATAGTTGTAATGCTGCGTTAGTGTGACGTCTTTGTTAGGAGCTACATAGAAACTTAGCAGCAAGCGGCAACATGAGCATTTAATGCGATTATGTACGATCAACAACTTTAATTGTTTCAACACTGTCGCAGAAAGTCTTTAATTAATGTTGACGTAATTTCTTTCTTGTGGCTTGACGCTATTATGACTAATTTGTAAAGTGGCTCTATTATGAAAGTTATGCACATAAATGGCATGCAACGGCAATGGTAGGTGAGTATAAATATTTTTTCACTTCTCATGCTCAGTGTGTCATATAAGTAAGACTTATCAAGCGAGACCAAAGTAGTACATGTAAACTAGAGAATACATAAATATTCATATTTATTTTCCCTAGGGAAAATATGAAATGGAAAATAGAATGATTTACATTTACAAAAAAAAAAATTGACCTATCAAAATACTTCACCAAATTAAATCCACCAATCACAATACACATCGACTGTCAATCGGAATGTTACGTTCAGGGGTCGGACAAAAAGTGCGGATGACGTAAAAATGACGTACCTAATCTTGCACACAGGATGATGTTTGTATTTAAACTTCCGTGTGACATGTAATAACGAAGTAGTATTAATGAAGTAACAAAATAATCGTAAATAAATCCATGGAATTAATAATACAGGTGGTAGGGTGATGTAGTGAATAAAATAAATTTCACGAAACTTGTCACCATAAGGTACGATTATTTAAAATTAATTAGGACAAATCTGTGGGAACATCAGATAAATAGGTTTAATACTCAAAGGTGGGAACAGTAGGTAGGATTAGTAAAAATAAAAAAGATAATTTGATGTTATTATACTTATTATTTAATGAAATTATGCATAATTAATGACTTTTTTTCAAACAAGTCTATTATTGTTGTCACAGACTTAAAATATGCTTGAATTAATTTTTATTCCTCAATTGATTGACAGGGGAAAAAAAAAATCCAAAATTTCGCGTTATCCATAACATTAATAAGTTTGTTTAGCTTTTATTATTCCCTTACTCGTCTCTTACGATATCCACGAGAAGACATGGAGTGGCACAATTCTAACCCGGTGACCACACAGGTAATAATAATTGATTATGAAAATCAAAAATAATATTTCAAATCATCCTATAAGTGGTTTGACGTCATCCGCACTTTTTGTCCGACCCCTGGTTACGTTCTTTTCGGAACATATACCCTTTAACTAATTTAACTGTTTAAAAAAACCGCTGTATTTGGTATCAACCAACCAGAATACAGCTTTAAAAAAATCGACCAATCAGGTAACAGAATTAATTTCTCAAAACATTAGGTGTTTTTTAGTCCCTATTTTACAATCGTTAAAATATGATTAAATCGATTGTGCAACAATTTGAAGCGCTAAATACTCACACGGTCAGTGGCGTTTATTCGCGGTGTCTATATTTTGTATCTGTGTCAAAATAGTTTTAAAAAAAACATGCCGCCAAATTAAAAAAATATTTTCGCCGTGGAATTTGTGGTGGATAATCTTTGCTAATTTTTTACCTTTGTGTTTTTATTTTCTCACAATCGAAGTGAAAAGTAGAGTGTACTCGGGTCTAAAAGCCATATTAGGTGCCCCTCGAACAATTTTCCAAACCATCTCATGGTACTAGGTATGGCTTATTTTAGACCTTAGTTATACAATCTACTATTATTTTGCTCTTGTTATTCTGAGTTTTGACACGTTTTCCTGCTCAGTTAGATACGCATGATATTTTTGTTTTTTATAATGCTAGGTTAAGTATTGTCATATATTGCCATAAGCTTAATATTTTAAATAAATGCTGTTGAGTTTCTTGCGACGACGTTTCTTCTCAGCAGTGGTCTTGGGAAGCGTTGGTAGATTTTTGACGTGTTAAAGTGCCCGTGCGGCCTACCTACCGAATAATCATTTTTTATCTTTTATATGTATATATATTTTATAGGGAACACCTTAAAAATTCCGAATAAAATTTTTCCGAATATTCATTTGTCCGAATTTTCGTTTTTCGAAAGCTATGTTATGCTGGTGCTATTTCAGGTTAAATTTATAATATAATTAACATACATTGTTTAGGTTAGGTTTGATTTATAAGCGATATGTAAAAATAAAGTCTTCTATCAAAACATTTCATTTGGAATTATGAAAATTTATGATTTTGATCAATTCGGAATTATGAGTCTTCGGAATTATGTATTTTTTATTACGCCTCATCAACGTTAAGTTTGCGTTAAAAACAACCTGCCCACAACCATAATACTAGTGAAAAAGGGTACAAGTCGACTTAACTCGTAATAAAAAAGGGTATGATGAACGTAGTATGCTAGACTTAAACCCTTTTTCACTTGATCTTCAGAAGACTTATACCCTTTTTCACTAGGACCCTACCCTGAGCATGGCAAATTCTTGTCGGTGGCAAATATTACGGCAACTGCCACGGTCACGGTTAGGCGTCGAGTGATTAATCCAAATGGGTAATTAAGTCCGAAACAATAGAGCGGCTTACGAAAACAATAGAGAGTATGCATTGATTTTTTTATATTGCCTTTCTTACCAAAATATATAAATACCGTAAAAGAGATCATCAAAAGTAAAATTTAAATTTAAATCGGCCAAAATATACAGATGATACAAGCATTTTAAACTGCTAATTAGAAGCGATTACACATTCACAGAATGTATTTAAGTACTATGTAGGTAGGTATTTCTCTACAGGGCCTGTTATATACTTAACAGTTGTAACAAAGTGGCTCTATAATGAAAGTTGTTCACATAAATGGCATGCAACGGCAATGGTAGATGAGTATAAATATTTTTTCACTTCACATGCTCAAAAAGTGTGTCATGTAAGTAAGACTTATCAAGCGAGACCAAAGTAGTACATGTAAACTAGAGAATACATAAATATTCATATTTATTTTCCCTAGGGAAAATATGAAAATAATAAATGGAAAATAGAATGATTTACATTTACAAAAAAAAAATTGACCAATCAAAATACTTCACCAAATTAAATCCACCAATCACAATACACATCGACTGTCAATCGGAATGTTAGGTTCTTTTTGGTACATATACTCTTTAACTAATTTAACTGTTTAAAAAAAACCGTATTTGGTATCAACCAACCAGAATACAGCTATATAAAAGTCGACCAATCAGGTAAAACTTAAGTAAATGACCTCTTGCATGTAGTTGTAACTCATCTGTATAGACCGTTCGACATTCTATATTTGTAATTTGACGTAAATTCCATATTAGTTTTGTACACAACTACATGAAAGAGGTCATTTACTTAAGTTTTTCCCCTATACAACATATTCAAAAATCATAAAAATCTTGGTTTAAGGGGAGAAAAACCTTACGGCATTTCTATGGATTTTTTTAGCTTCACAATTCTTTTAATTTTTTTCACAAGCATAAAATAATCAAAACAAATCAGTCGGTGACTATTCGGCCGCGTAAAAGGCTCAGTAGCTTCGTAAAAAACTTCCAAAGACTTGAATGTGAAGAAAAAGACTTAAAAGTGCGAAGGGGTTGGAACGTAAACTTTCTTCCAAGAACAATCAAACGAAATGAAACTCGCAGCACCAGCCGACCGAAAAAACGAAACGACCCTCCAGTTTCACCCGTGTTATTCACTTTGGGAACTCGTTGTTCAACTCGACGGACGAATTCTATTAAGGCACTAGCCAAAATGCATTACGCTAACCTAGTGTTTCTATCCGTTTCATTTTTAAACCAATCGCGTCACTGGTAGATAACGTGATACGAAGAGTCACGTGATATACCAGTGACGCGATTGGTTTAAAATTAGAGATGGGCCGACTAGTCTAAGATTAGTCGGGTAAGCCGACTATTCGGCATCATTTCTAGTCGGTGATTAGTCGGCGACTAGTCGGCAAAAAATGCCGAATATTCGGCACTTTATTGCCTATAGGAAATATCGTCAAAAATTTCCACACATGCGATTTTCTTTTCGACATAGTTATAAAAAACACTAGGTACCTAGTTCGTTTTAATACTATAATTAGGGTTCTAATTGTTTATTTTGTCATGCAGAAAAAACGTAAACAAAACTGGTCAAAGGTAGGTAACAAAGCGCGACGGACGAAGCGAAACGAATGTTTCCGAGTTCACCCCAACTTAGCAAAATCCTACGATCGGCATTGCCGACTAGTCGGCCGATTAATCGGCAAATTGAAAACCGATTAGTCGGCCGACTGGCCAGTCGGCAAAATCCGTAGTCGGCCCATCTCTATTTAAAATCAAAACGAATAGAAATGCTAGTAAGCGTTTTGCATCTTGGCTATACGGCCTAAGAGTTTATTGTGAGTTTTTTTTTATGGCTTGTGGAAGGCAAGCGAGCACACAAGGTCACCTGATGGTACAGGTCGACACACGTAAAAAGAGCTCCGAGCGGCTAGTAGAGGGGATATGTTTGCGCATGTTGTCTACTAACAAACCAATCATAGATAAGAGTGTATTACTGGGACCCAATAGCGTGGCAGCAAAGCGGAGCGGTTTACGCTCCCCCCGCCGCGCCCACCAATTTTGTCCGTAATTTGCTCACTGCGCAGGTAGCCTACCTGAGGTAGGTCGCTCACGGCTCTTTTTACGGGTGTCGACTTGTAAGTGGGATGTGACCATAGACACATGCATTCTTGACTACATTTTTTTCTTAAAAACTGCAATTTCAAGATCGTAAATTCGTTGCCAATCCTGAGGACTAAGATGGAATACCTCTATACTAAAGGAGTCTAAAGGTATTTTTTAGAAATAATTGTATAGCCTACAATTTACTAAGTTGGGTACCTACGAGTTAGGGTTGCCTACTTTTTTTTTAGGAAAATAACGTACGATACCTGTCTGGCAAGTATAAAATAAAAGTATTTCCAAATAAAAAAGTATTCTTAAAATTTATTTATTTATTTGTTTGAAAACAAACTTTTTTGTGCTCTAAGCGCACTGTACCTACTGTAATGAAACTTCACGCACGTTCAGAAACAGAAAGCTTGATTCTAAAATTCTTTCTTCTTATTGAAAGTGTATTCGATACTTTTTTTATTCAAAAGTATAAAGTATAATGAAGCAAAATGACGTAGGATACGTTATTATAAAGTATAGTTGGCAACCCTACTACGAGCATAAATAAGATATATGCAAATACAACACTTAGCCTTAGAGTAATTGCCTGTATAATTTAACAGCCCTATAAAACGAGCAAGTCGTTTCGAACATAGTTGCAACTGCATGATAAGCAGAGGTCGGAATAGGTAGTGCTTATTAACCTAAACTTGTTGCATCTTCATTCAATAACGTATCCCCATCTCACTCACGCATGAATGAACGTGAGTCAAGTTTAGGTTAATAAGCACTACCTATTCCGACCTCTGATGATAAGTAATACTACCCTTGTAAATAAAAATGACGCATGCGTAATTTGATAGTCAAAGCAAATTTAACCCCCAACCTTAAGAAATAAGGTCACTTTACATAGGCTATGAGACATGCGCCCTTTTTTCCAAGGAGGGGAAAATAGATCTCAGTCTAAAATATACGCGACTGCCTTCGTTAGTAATAACAACAAAAAGCAAGCTTTATAAAACGCGACTGTTGTTGCTAACCAACTTTAAATCTTTATAAATCCTAAACGATCGTTCAAAATGAAAAATTATTAAACAAACCTAAAGATGATTTTTAAATACCTATTCAATGATATCCCATTTGTCATATTATGTCGACTTTACTTGTTTTATTTTTTACAATATGGCGTCTAGCTGGCGCCATATTGAATTTTAATTACCGTCATATCTTTAGTGACACTCACAAGATTAAGACAAATCGATTGCCATAAGAATCATCAAAATTGGTCCATGGGTTTGTTTCTAGAGCGCCACAAAGGAACAAACATACATATATAGGGTGATAAACACATTACCCTCCTCCTCGTTGGGTAAAAAGGGTGCTTCTGACAAAAGTCATAATTGGAACAAAAAATCTACCTACATCCTTTTTTCTTCGATGTGTTGGTTTTCTTTTCATATCATATCATAGGACGCATTTAACCAACCACACCACCACGTTTAACTACATGGTTCGATAATCATGCAGCGTCCCGGCAACGCACCTAACACTCGCGCGCAGATGCTCCTCAACGAGTTTGTTTCGCAGATCCAAGATGTCGATGTGTTTGCAGACAACTGGCAACAATTGCTATGTAAAATTCACTGCTTCTGTTCTGCTTTATAAACCTAATTTTGTAATGTCTCTATATGTGTAAATCTATAATATTGTAGGCGTCTTGGTTCTTACTGTAAGCCTATAATTGTAATTGTAATAATAAATAAATAAATAATGCGTGTATTTGATTTATATATTTTAAAAAGTTGTTAACTCAAGTCCTTTTCACTTACTAGGTACGGTAACTTTGATTCTAATTTATTTACCAAATACTCGTATCAGAGGTTCTGCAAATCCTGGCAATATACTTATCTCAATTTTGTCAAGTATGTCAGATGCGCCCTCTTTACTAAAGGAAACGGTAAGTCGAGTTACCTCATTAGGATTCAAGTTAGCAAGCGTAGGGACGTAACGTTAACCTACTCGTACCCAAACTTTTGAATTTCCTGGTTAAAAAAACCTAGTAACTCGTTTTAGGTCTCGTACAGTGTAGTGTGTGGGAGAACGCAATCAAAAATACCACCTTATTCTAGTGCAATAAAAGCTTCTTTACATATTTATGCGAGGATTCTTTCGATAAATATTAATGCACTTGACTGTAGGTTTTATTTCTTTTATAAGAGTCTTTTATTGAGCTTAAAATTTGTTAGCTGCAAAAAAAAAACATTATCTCAAAGGCCGTAGTCAAGTACCTATTGTGAAAATGTATTTCACTTCTTTGTCTTAAGAGTACATTTATTTAATAAGCAAGGCTCCAAAAAGCTGTTTTTGAAATATTTTACATCATTGTGTACTACGTTGGTGGGGTGTTTCCATATTAAACTTTATAATATTACATTTTTTTAGAATTTAATTGTGGTTGCTCGTTTATAAACTAGCTGTTGCCCGCGACTCCGTCCGCGCAGAAAAATAAAACATAGTCTATGTTACTCAAGGATAATGTTGCATGGTGGAAGAATTTTTACAATCAGTCCCGTATTTTTTGACTTTATTCATTACAAATATACAAAAATACAAATCTTTCCTCTTGATATTATTAGTGTAGATTATTTATAGGTAAAAAACTTAAGTCAAGCTCCTCTTGGATGTAGTAGTAATAGATCTGTACAGACCGTAAGACATTCTATATTTGAAATTTGACGTAAATTCCATATAACTTTTGTACACAACTACATGCAAGAGGAGCTTTAAGTTTGACATGCATGACACATGAGAGCTATCAGTTATTTTAAGGCAATTTTCAGGAGTGTTCCTATTTAAATATCGAGCCATAGAGGCGACGAGGATGTCTTCAATCTTTATAGTATCTACGATTTTGGAAGATTTGCGTGAAAGTAAGCGAAGAATGATCAAGGTAATAGATTTGATCAACATGTAGTTTATACCAACGGTCGGGTCCGGTAACCCCTTCAAGGGCTTTTGAAAAGGTTTTGAAAGGGTTACAAAGAGTAAAACCCTCGAAGGGTTTACCGGATCGTTCCCTGGTTTATACGCACTGATGAATCATGTTAATCACGTCGGTAAGCTCGCTGACGAAGCATTTTTTCTAGAATAACCCCAACTTCACATAAGTCGTAATTTTTCTCTTTTTATAAGGAAAACTTCGGTTGAAATACATTTTAACTCGTTAAAAGTTACGCTTTGTTTGGTTTTTGTAAAGTTTCCCGCGGTTGGGCTTCTTTCGAATAGGCATCGGAAAAGTTTAAATTTTGGTATGTTTTTAGAAATGTTGCAAATAATATGAGCGATTTAATTTCGCTGCTTAATATCAGGGACTCTATTCAAGACGGTAAAAATAATATCGTATTTGATCTGTTATCGAATTGTCAACGTTTTGATAGCTCTTATTTTCTTGACAGTAATGGCGGCTGACGTCATAACAATACCATAACAGGGAAACTACGATATCGTTTTTAGCGCCTAGAATAGAGGCGCAGGGCTTCAGGACGTGTTATGGTATTATTTCTAATTCGGCCGCCATTACTGTCAAAAATAATAAGAGCCACCTGCCGTCCAAAGGCAGAACGCTACAACTCAAGTTACAGCGTTTTGTGTTGACTTGCATCAAACGATTCCTCATGAGTGCTTCTATCATCCCTACAAAAGAACCAAAATATGTTCTAGTTTAGGCGGTAGAAAACTGTCAAAACGCGGTAACTCTGCATAAGACTAGCCAAAACATCATGACTGCAATTGCGTTGTTTTATACCAAGACCGTTAATGCGGTCTGATCACCACAGAACGCTATAAGAACTAAATGGCCAGAGCCACAGGAACGGACCACTTGCAGCGTTTTGCATTCTCTGCACATCCATCAATTCAACACGTGGCAACAAAGTGAAAAATAATACACTGAAAAAAAAAATTGGTTGCTTGTAACAAGATTGTGATTGTTGTGCATAAGCATCTTGATCCCATACGAGCCTAACAAGACGATAGATACATCAACTAAGACGTTAAATACATCAACGAAGATGGTAGTTGAATCACTAAAGAAATTGCTGTTGTGACTATCAGCTATGGTTGATATAACTAATATCTTAACTTTTGTTTTGTTAAAAACTTTTGTCAACTGACTGAAAATCTCTCTTTGTTGGCTTTAATTTTTTTGAGTGTAGGTGATTTCTAGCGTGAAACTTAAAAACCTTTAAACGCGTTTTCCCGAAACTAGGGTTTTTGACTTGAAGCGTTTTGTCGTTAGATGGCAGCATAGTAACGTTGACAATACGATAACATGTCAAAAGCGATATTGTTTTACCCAGTAGAATACAGCCCCAGCCATATTGATTGGCTATATTGGGTCATTCTCGGATGAACTCTGACTTTTTATAAAAAGTACATCAGGATATATGATTTGGCCGTCTGTTATCTACTTTGCGATCTTTTTTTCTGCGTTAAGGCTTACCAGACCTAACCTTAATCTTAACCTTAACCTTAACCTTTCAACCTACTGTGCTGTTTGAAGAACGAGGGCAGTTTTACGATTACCGTTTGTTTGATGTTAACAAAATGATCTTAGTGAAGATTACAGATGCCAATTCATATATCCTGAACTATACTAACCTTGCAATGCCCTGAAATAATTCAAGTTGAAAGTTACAATCTATATATACGAGGACTATAAAACAAAGCCGCATCCCGCCATCTGTCCCTTTACTCTTAGATATTTCAAACTGCGCAGCAGATTTTAATGCGGTTTTTCACTATCATTTTATGTACTTAAAATAAGGGAGCCCTTTGTTTCCCATAATTTTATTGGTCATAATGTAATTGTTGACATAATTTCTTATAGTCATAATTTTTTATATCGCTGAAACTGAAAGCTTTTTCAGAAGTTCTGAAATATCTAACGTGTAGACAAGCCATTAGGCTAGGTTAGGTTAGGTTTGATTTATAAAAATCCTGAAAAAGTAACAGTTTCTTTAAAAAAACACGTTATGACTTGCGATGATTATGACCAAAGCACATTATGACTAAAAATAATTATGTCAGTCAATTTAGACCCTTATAATAAATTATGGTTTATGTATGTGTGGGACAGAAAACTCAGATAAACCGAAGCGAAGCGAGGGCAGGTCGCTAGTTGGGTGAGGACCAAAAAGTTGGACCATAGTTAAGCGTAGTTAACCATACAAACAAAGGTGGAGAAAAAAGTTCCGTCGTGCGACGAAAACTATCCTTACAATTGTTTGGCTAATTTCCGTGACACAACGGAAAAAAAACATAGAAAATTTAATTGCGTGATTGAGTTAACGTGTCCAATTTTTTGGACCTTAACCAGTTTACTATGTTTAAGTTTTAAGTTTATAATATGTGTTTTTCGAGTTTTATTTTTTGTTTTATTTTTTTGACTGATGATCGTCCTAGGTATATTGACCGAATTACATCTATATATATATAAAAGGCAAACCTGACTGACTGACTTAGATATCAACGCACAGCTGAAACTACTGTACCTAGAAACTTGAAATTTGGTATGTACAGGGGTTCCTTTCATGATGTAAGTGAGCACTAAGAAAGGATTTTCCGAAAATCGCCCCCCAACGGGAAGAAATGGGGGGAGTAGCGGGAAACTAATTTTACGCGCACGAAGTCGCGGGTGTCCTCTAGTTTAACATAAAAAAGCTCTTGAAATATGAACATAAACTTAAATAAAATTACTAATTATTTTTTAAGCTTAAATCATTAACTTTGTGGTATTTTGAACATTGCGTAGGCCTTCATTATTTTTAATGTAAGGGATAATTCAGTGTAATTTTTATATTTAATTTTATGTTTATTGTTTGTTTGTAAGATATGAATATTAAAAACACCTCCTTTAATCCTTTAGTATTTATTCAATAACCTTTATAATTACGACGTTCGAACCTTCCCGACATTATTACTGACCATTGCAGCTTATTGGACAGGTCTTAACAGACGTGCACTGGAGTGCACCGGAAGGATCGCATTCTAGCTCGCTTCACGTTCCCAATAGCGCACGTATCGGTGCAGTGCTGTGCAGTGCAAATCCGATATTGCTCTAACACTTGCACAAAGGGTTCCAGCCTTCCAGTGAACGAGAAACTAGACTTTGTGGAACACGACGGTATCACGTTAGTGTAAACGACACGTGCCACGAACAAGGCGTCCAATAAACCTTATAATACAAGATGGTTTGGGTTAATGTTTAACCACCTTACTTTATTTACCGGAAGTGTCCATGTTGATGGGGGTGAGAGAGTAACCACTTTGTCAGTCAGTTTCAATCTTATTTAATTACAACTACACATGCGTATATATACAATTTTAACTTACTACAGTACTAACTAATGCGCGCTACATACACGTACAGATAATGTCTAATCTAAATGCATCATCTTAGGGCTTGCATTATCCGCCCTATTTTACTATCCGGATAATTCGGATAACGGATAATGCAATATCCGGATATCCGGATAAAACGGATATTTTTAGGTAATATGTATTAAAATACAAAAAAATGGTAAAAAATCAATACATTTTTATAGAATACAAAACAACGTTAGATTTCACAAAACATGTCTATTTCAAGGCTTTAAATTAAAATAAATGTAATCACGACTATGTCTGTGGTAGAAGTTGAAGGTTGTGTTGCTGTCGCTGTTAAACTTCTGGATATGGCTGAGGTGCTCAATTTGTCTTTTATCTGTTATTTGATATCTATTGAGTGAATTAGCTTCAGATGATTGTGCAAAGATGAGGTAGATCCTTATAATTTTAATATGATTTTACATATTTTGCACTGAGCTTCTTTGCCACAGCAAAAAGTGGTGCCAGGCGCAGTTCTTGTCAAGGTTAGATTTTTTGTATTCTTTGAATATAGTGACCATTTCCCTCTGTTTTAGGATTCACTAAATTCAAACCTGAAAAATAACAAATGCCTCTATAAAGTATTTTCATCATTAATTTAAAAAAAACATGCAATATACTAAACAACTTGTTTTCAACACGGTTTGGTATAAGTACACGTAAGGAAAAGTAAGAACCCAGTAGGTACTATCCGTTTATTATTATTATCACCATACACTATGCATTAGTAAAAGGTATAAGAAAAAGGTATAAAGTATAAATTGCCAACCAAGTAAGTAATTCAAACGAACAAAATAGGTTCCATTTTAAGTAACAAACTGTAAGTAAATCAAACAAATTACATGAAATATCAAATTTAAATAATGGGTGAAGTGAATTGAAGGGAAGGGCCACTGCCACTCAGCAATTAATCTTAACCTCATCTTTACTAAATTTTATTTAAAAATACTAATCAATAAGAACAATTCAAAAGTACTCACGCACGTCACGTGAACTCATGGTAATTTCCACTACCATGCTGTACTTCCTCGCTCGCCACGTGGTGTTTCTGCACTTAGAGCTCGAATACACGATAACACGTACATAGGTACGAATGACACGAACACGATGAGCACTGATGTCTGACTGACGCGCCACCACCACCAGAAACAATACTATTGAGGGGAGCGGCGATCGGCGTTGTTGTGTTCTAGAATCTGAGACGAGGATATCGTGCGTCTCGCTCGCGCATTTTATAAATGAGAAATGTTTTCGCGATCTGTCTGGCGTCAAATTCAATACTAAAATTATTTTTTAGTCCTATTTGTTGAATATCCGAAATATCCGAATTATCCGGATACAAAGTAAGCGCAAATCCGGATTTGAAATTAAGCGGATATCCGGATAATTCGAATATCCGGATATTCGGATTGCAAGCCCTAATCATCATTAATACCTGAATTGATAACAATTACGAAACGTGCCTACCGGCACACTTTACACAAGTTGACCTAGTCCCAAACTAAGATCTAGGCTTGTACTATGGGTAGGTACCAGACAAAGATAAACTTATACAGAGAAATACATGGAAAATATCCAAGACTCAGGAACAAATACTTGCGCTCATCACCCAAATATCTGCCCTTACCGGGATTTAAACCCAAGACCGCTAGCTTCGTAGGCAGGGTCACTACCAACTAGGCCAACGTGTCGTCAAAGTGTGAGTTGGGCTCCTGGAATATAATAATACTTATTGTGCGGCGCTACAGAACCCTCGGTGCGCGAGGCAGACTTGCACTTGACCTTTTTTTTTCTACATTTTTCGGTCTTGCGGCCTGATGCTCGTCTATCACGTACTAAACAAAAGCTACGTTTATGTAGCGTACGTTTGGAAGAAGAGAACTTTTAATTTAATTTAAAAGTTAAACCGCATTAAGTGGCGCCCAAACGTGGGGCCGTCCAGAAGAACTTTTTTTTATTAGAATATACAATAGGGCCGGATCTTAAGTACCCGAAACCGACGTGCATGCATTACTCGTATGAATGTGGAAGAAGCGAAAGAGATTTGTCAGGATCGTAGCAGGTGGAAAGAAGTAGTCTCTGCCTACACCTCTGGGAAACAGGCGTGATTTAATGTATGTATATGCAACAAAATAATGTGTATAATCTATTAAAGTAAAGTTTACAGTAAAGTTCTCAAGTTGTTGGCTGTCAGCCACGCTTCCAGATTACCAGGATGGTAATTTCCTCCTCGACGCCATAATATCCGTGATCGGGTTAAATACCGGACTATGATTTAGTCCTCTCACTGTCACATCGCTTTTGCTAATGTAATATCTCTTTTTTATTTAAGGCTATAAGGTTTTGCCACCGGAGAAAACAGTAATTGATTTATAGTTTTGCCAAGCTCTTAGGTAGATTATGTCGGATGCAGTATACATGTTTATACTTTCTATTTAAAGAGTAAAAACCACTTATTTATCCTTTAAGGACGTATATATTTTTCCGATCTTTAGTTTAAACTAGTCCGGCCATAAGTTCTGTTATTAAGGTTGAATCAAATAAAACTAGGTAACTAATGTTTATTTTTTATTTTATTACGTATAAAAATTAAAAGCTCAATAAATGCACATTTTGAAGAACAAATAATCGTCGCCGCAATTTCCGAGACGATTTTTTAACATTCACAGCCGGCATCGATGAAATTACGCATGACTTTTCTGTAAATTTTACTTTTTGAAAACGCTAAAGAATACCTATCTTTGTTTATGTTCAGAGACCAAAATTATATTTCTCAACAAGACTCAATTCCAACTTAAGAAACAAGAGATTTAGTTTGTTTTCGTATTGCTGCAAAATTCATGTGAAATCGTAAAGTCGATTTAATGAGACATCAAGATTGACCGGTGTCCAAGCGGATCTTTAGTTGCTTGAAATACATTTGTATCAGAATTTAAAGCTAAAAGTCTGATCAATATGTCACGCAAATTTGGACACTCTACAAGAACTCTTACAAAAGTTGTGGCCGTTATCAGTATCATCGTTGTGCGTAAATTGAACTGTGATTTTCTAGTCCGAAATGGGAATACTTCAAGCTCGTACATCAAATAATTGCAATAGTTTAGAATATTTTTTATTTATTTATATTTTATATAAATCAAAGTTTCGAGTACGAGTATTATACAGATTTATGAAAAAATCCTTTAATATTTAAATTGTAATAAATCTTACTAACAGAAGTTATGACCCGACTAGGTAGATAATTTAAAACACTGACGAGTTAAAATTCACTATCTTTTTATGAGCAACTAGGTTAAGCGATGAAACTATGGTATAAACTTTATTTAAGTAAGTTTTCGGTTGCCATTACGACAGTGGGGTTACATTAAATCCCTAAAAACCGTTTATGCCTGTCAGGGGAATGAGCTCAAAGGAGTTTTAATTAATTTACCTAGTTAATGGGACACGCGTGCGTGGCCGAGATAAGCCGAGGGATGAGACAGTAGCATAAAATGCTTAAAGGCAAAATTTCGGCGGCCATTTTGTGTTCGAGGTTACGCGTGGCTTATCCCTGATTTTAGGCGTGTATTTATTTTTATATTTTTTATTATTAACCTATAATTTTAAACCAAATAATAGTTATTAAAGAAAAAATAGAACCGTGGTTTATTGAATAGTTACTATTAGATACAAAAACCCCCGATATAATGGTGACCCTTTCTTTCAGAGTTGATATCCGATGACAGTCCAACCGTTTTTCATGAAAACTAGCGCCTAGAGCTTTTAATTTACATTTAAAGGGTAGAAGTACCCTTTGTGGCCACTGAACCCTTTTTGGCCACTTTAGGTCGAAATGAGTATCAAAAATACTGTAAAATTCAAAATAATATACATAAATAGTCAAGTTGAATATTAATATAAAGATAAAAATAAAAATATTTGCGTATTATCATAATTAGGGTTAGGAATTTTGGTGGCATCTCGTGGTTCCAGAATCCACGGAGTCGCGATTTCCTAATTATTACAATACATGACACTTTGATTTTGACCTTCAGTATGGTCATATTCCAAAATGGACTAAATACATTTTTAGTTCGGTTATTCTATAACTACTAATATTTTCATGTTTGTAATGCTTTCGCAGCAGAGATACCCTCCTAACAAAACTCAATTAAATTGTTTAAGCGGTTTAATGAATAAATGAATTTTGAAATATTAAAATACTGGAGGTCAAAATCAAAGTGATATGTATTATAATAAATAGGAAATAGCGACTCCGTGGATTCTAGAACCACGATATGCTACTAAAAGTCCTAAACCTAATCATAATTCTTTAGATATTAGTTAAAATTTAGACTGGCTAAAAGCGATGTAAAGATGTCCAAAACTGGTAGTTTAACCCTAATATAACACAACCCTAAAACCAATCTGCAGATGTTGAATTTTCGGGAACCATCCCTTTGACAATGACACAATGAAAACCAATCTGTATTTGTCCGGAAATATATTTATCTTCGCTATGAAACTGCATTGTATAAAAAAATGCAATCTCAAGATTCTCAAGGCTCATTTAAGAGAGCTCTTTCTTTAAAAGCAGTAGGTACTTGTCTTTTGTGGTAGCAGGAAGAAATTTAATCTCTCGTTTTTAATTAAAGGAGTGTAAACCGTTGTCGATGGAAGAATGAAACGATGAGGATGCACTACATAAAGCTCCGGGTTCCGGTGCCTTTATGAAGAAACAAAGCAAGCTAGAAATAAAGATATGAAGTTAGAAATAAAGATAATTATTACCTTTACTTGAGATTATTTATATGTATGTCGTTTTTCTTCTTCTTTATGGGAAAGTAATATTGGAGACCGGCTTTAATTATTATATTAGTGAAGACTTTTATCTTTCTCGGTTTGTTTTCCATAATCAAAATAAAGATACCTCGTGTGGTTGCCGAGTTAGAATAGTGCCACTCCATGTCTTCCTGTGGATGTCGTAAGAGACGACTAAGGGAATAAACGCGTGTAGTACTGTTAGGCGATGGGCATGCAACCTGTCACTAATACGCTGGTAAACATCTTAGCCTAATTGTGCAAATTGTGGTTATAGAATTATCAACAAGTTTTTAGAGATGTTTGTAATTCTGTAGCTCTGCCTATCCCACTCTGGGAACGAAGGCGTGAGATTATGTATGTATGTATGTAGTTTTTCTAATGATTTCAGTGCTTTTTTTATTGATTATTCTTCTTTTTTATGGGAAAGTAATATTGAAGACCGGGTTTCATTATTATATTAAGTTACTTTCTCCGTACTAATTGTACCCCATGTTTGTTTTTCACCTAGTATGGACAAACAAACTTTGTGTGATAACACAAAAAGTTGTCATGAAAAAAACTGGCATGTAGTTTTAAAAACATCTTAAGTTCATAATTATTCTATCAATGTAAGAAACCACTGAAAAAATACTAAAATAATTCATGAACTTAAGGGTTTTTCATAACATGGACATAAGGAAAAATTACAAAAATTCCGATTGAAATTATCAATATCTCCGAAAATACTAAAAATCGCGGAACATACTCGTACAAGGGGGTGATTCGGATACCCCACGACACGAGGGACCAAATTTCTTTTTTGGACATCTATGTTCCAGCCACTCAGTATATATAGATAGATAGATAGAATATTTTTGGTATACTTTATGATAATATTATGTTTGTTTATTCGTGCCCTTGAACGCAGCGAACAATGTACCAAAATCCAACAGGAAAAATGTACAAAATCGCCAAACCGCGGGCGAGCTTGAAATGTAACTTCTTGCGAACAAATTATCTCTGCTGCAAAAGTTTTCTTGTTTACGAGTGAAGTGCCGGTGAAACTCTAGTGTTCCACGATAAAGAGCTCAGTACAAAGCAGGAACAGGTTACAGGAGATTGCTTCCTCTTGAACAAATCTCAGGGAAATGGAAACGGGGAGGATGCTAAATAAATAGGACCGCGATCTTGAGAGTATTGTACTCGTACTCGATTAACGATGCAGTTTTGTTGGAAAATATATCTTTTTTAGGTTATTGGTTTTGATGTTTCCAGATACGTACCGAATGAAGTTTTATTCTGACTATGCCGAGATTTAAACAATCATCATGGATTTATTAGAGAAACAAATCTATGGATATCACACGCGAGAACAATAAAATTGTTCGGTTAAAGAGTATTTACTCTTCTGGACTTAACAGAAGCACATGGGGTTAAACATATAAGATAAAAGATAAAAGAAATTTATTCAGTAAGTAGGCCGCACGGGCACTTTTACACGTCAAGAATCTACCAGCGCTTCCCAAGAGGAGACCGCTGCTGAGAAGAAACGCCGCAAGAAACTCCACGTTAGCTCCACGCACTTCTATGAAGTCCCAAGAATAGGTTATATTATATAAACTGGACTGTAATGACATTTTACTGTTTATTTTCCTCAAACTGTAACTACCTATCGTCGGTCTAGATGTGACACCACGTAACTATTCTTTTTTGGTAAAATGAGATTTTGATGCAGAAAGTTTCAAATAGTATTTCCGGTGTTAACTCGTAAATGTCTCCTGCGTTATAATTGATTTTGACGGAAAAAAACGACTAGAAGTGACACCTCGTAACAAGCATTCAACTGGTGTAACCTCGTAAGATCTACGTGAAACCTTGGTAATATTATCACGGAACAACTTTGTTAAGGTGGGACCTCGTAACTAAAAAGCAGTTTTTGGTCTCTCCTGAAAAGTTTCTCACTTTGCATATACGAGTTGTCACATCTAGACCGACGCTATGATACCTATGTTTCGTTGTAAACGGTTTTATTTTTACATATCGCTTTAGCTAAAATTCAAATGCTACAACTTAAAAGTTGAAAAAATTACTTAATTTATTCAGTAAGTAGACCACATGGGAACTTTTACTCGTCAAAAATCTACCAGCCCTTTCCGGAGACACAGAAAAACGCAGCAAGAAACTCAACAGTCAGTCATATTATAACATATTACTGATGACTTACGACAGTGATAAAAAAAAAAAAAAAAATTATTTCAGCCCGGGTATGATCCATAGAGTGTTAGTACAATGAAGCTGTAACCTATGTTAACACATGATAAGAGTAAAAGTAAATAAAAAATAACGAATTACTAGTACGAGTTGACATCGCGGGAGCAAGCACAACAGCTGGTGAAGGTATTTTAAAATTTTAATTGCTCCGCCCGATGGCTACTCGGACCCAGTAATTGTTAAGCGGGCAGTCCAGTCGCTCGGCCCAGACCCTCAGGAGGCTGTTGCTGCTGCCGCGCACCCGACGCATCAGTGACACTATCCTTTTTCTCCTGATGGCAAAAAAGTCATCAGTGTGCGCCTCCGCGAACATTCCTGATGCACTACAGTGCTTCGGCAGCCGCAACAGCAGCCTGAGTATGTTGTATACTTAACCTAACATTATACAGGGTGTCCCAAAAATAGCAAACACAGTGACACCGTAGATTCCCCAGCCCTAACCTAACCTAACCTAACCTAACCTAACCTAACCTAACCTAACCCAACCAGCTTCACGTGACCTCAGTAAAAGTTGCACCGTTTTCAAGTTATGCCAATATAAAGTTTTTTCTTATTTTTCATCTCTTCTGACATTATAAATGCCCGCATTGTTCAAAGTCGAAATGACTGTTCTGCCCTACTAAGCATAATGGCGATATCTCAGACAAAAATAATCTGTAGAAATTGAAACCTAGTTACAAACAGAAGAGAGTTGAATCTGCTTTGGCTTTTGTATTTAGTTATTGCATTTTTGCTTAGCAGGGCAGTGTTTTGCTGATAATTTAAGTCAAGTTCACTCCAGTACTTTTCCAACTTTTACATTAGTTATTGACATAATAATGCTTCTTTCATCTTAATTAACTATTCATGACAGCGTACACATAAAAAAAACTAAATTCTAAACCTATACAAGTAAATGCGGGTACTTACAATGTCGAAACGAGTAAAAATAAGAATAAAAACTTTAAATTGGCACAACTCGAACTCGGTGCAACTTTAACTGAGGTCATGTTAGGCTGGTTTGGTTGGTCTTAGGTTGAAAAATCACAATCACAATGCTTAGCTATTTTTGATGCTGCCTGTAAACACACTAAAATTATTAATGCGAAAGTTTGTGTGCGTGATGCACTTTAGAGCATTATATTAAATAACAAAATATATTTATTTTTAATAATTCTATCATAATTTACCACTTTTACGAATGGCCGCTCACCTTGAAAATGTATGAATTTCACAAATAACAGGGTCAATCAACTTTTTTACCCACACTTTTATTTTACCGGATTTTAACAAACATGTTTGTTTTAAAATATAATATCACTGCTTATTTTCGTTTTTAATGATGTAGTCAATTTACTAGTTTATCAATCTATCTTTGTCAAGTACCTACCCATATCATAATTTCTAAAATGTGTGAAAATTGGGTAATTACATGTCTACTGAGTTACTGTCCGTAACCAGTGTACCACATTTTTATTACATATATTTTTAAACAATATATTATAATGTGATTTATAAAAGCAGTTAATGATATAACTACAATTCTAAAATAATTTAGCTTACAATAAGTCCCCAGGTTTTATTTTATTTATTAAAGTCTGAACGGTGGGCAACAGACAGAAATGTGTGGGTAAAAAAGTTGATTGTCCCAACAATACTTTTACCCAAAGCCCTTTAAACATTTTCAGCACAATGAAACCCTGGCCCACCATTTTCCTCAACTGTTTGTTACATGAATCAGCTTCTATTGATGCTGTGAACAAAAACCATGAATATCCCTATTAGCCGCCCTTTTTAGTACTAATTAGGGCAGTATTGGGATTTACAGCTCAAGATGACCGACCTACCTCTCAATGGTTGATCCATATTCAAAAGAAACCTTTTCAGTTTTCATAAAAGCCAATTTTCAAAAGCCTCTTGAAGCCCTCGGCTAACGACGATCCTTCTGAAACAAACGCCTCTCCACCGAGTCTGTGTGTTCAGCGGTGCACTTTCTAAGTACCTTGAGACTACCATGTAATGAGGGAGGTGTTTAGTAGTACAGTCGAGTTCATAAATATGTGTAGTTTAGTGGTTTACCCTTGTTTGATAGACAAATATTTCATAGACACTATTGCTTCACAGAATTTTCATTTCATAGAAAACTATTTTCTGCTGAACCCGTGTTGATTTCAGTTTATCTTGTGATGGGTACAACTTTGCTGAACCCGTGTTGATTTCAGTTTATCTTGTGATGGTTACAACTTAGCTGAGCCCGTGTTGATTTCAGTTTATCTTGTAATGGTTACAACTTTGCTGAGCCCGTGTTGATTTCAGTTTATCTTGTGATGGTTACAACTTTGCTGAACCCGGGTTGATTTCAGTTTATCTTGTGATGGTTACAGCTTTGCTGAACCCGTGTTGATTTCAGTTTATCTTGGTTACAAGTGTAACCTAACCTAACCTACGTGAATCATATTTAAGATAACCTGAAATCAACACAGGTTCAGCAGAAAACAGTTTTCTATGAAATGAAAATTCTGTGAAGTGATTAGTGTCTATGAAATGTTTGTCTATAAAAGAAGGTGATCTCGTACTTAGTACCTTGTCTATTTAATGTCATGTTTAAACTGCCATACATGAATGGTAACAGCGATTAAAGTGACAAGGTACTAAAGTGTGCACATGTTTATGAACTCGACTGTACTAGTAGCTGTTGCCCGCGACTCCGTCCGTGTAGGTGTTTATCGCTTTTCCCTCGGGAACTATATTTATTCCGGTATATAAAGTATTTTACGTCAATCCAAGTTATGTTTGTGCCAAATTTCATGTAAAAACGTTTTGCTATTAGCGCCGAGCCTCGGGGCCTAATATGGCTGCGTTCATTGCGTGTCAAAATGTGGTTAAAACATCCGTCACTTTCTGACACTTACATAAGCACGAGAGTGACGGATGCTTTATCCACATTTTGTCACGCGATAAACGTCCATACTAGGCTCGCAATGTAGCCCTCATTACTATTATTGTGTTTTCTAAGAACCTCACTTAAAGAATGAAATCGCTTGTAATTGAAGGATGGTTTTTTTATTGTACACAAATTATTACATTTCATCACTACTGTATCGCAATAATGTGGGAGGTTTATTGAAGTAACATATTTGTGCTGTGTTCTTTGCGGGAGTGAATAATCGCCCTTCTGGCGCCCGCTACCTACGTTACTTAACGTTGCAAGGCGACAACACCGCATGACGCAGAGTTACGGTGTTATTATATTTTATGCTAGCGTCCCGCCCTCGATTCACTCCGGTTAAAACTAAAAAGAAAAATGCCTTTATTAGTCAGGATAAGGTAAAGAGATAATCTCCTATAAGTGAGAGAGTAAAAAAAAATGGTTTAGTACTTCTAGTATCCCTAACACAAACAAATAACCAGAGGTCGGAATAGGTAGTGCTTATTAACCTAAACTTGACTCATGTTCATTCATGCGTGAGTGAGATGGAAATACGTTATTGAATGAAGATGCATCAAGTTTAGGTTAATAAGCACTACCTATTCCGACCTCTGCAAATAACACATACAATTATGCCGGCAATTCTGTCGGCCTGTGCCTACTTCGCCCGGTTTGGATAATTATCATAATTATATAGTTTTTATCTATATATTTAAGCGAGGAATAGACTAGCAAAAAAAATTGCAGCATTAATTAATATTTTCTCTTCATTATTATTACTGAAGATACATATAATATACACATACATTAAATCACGCCTGTTTCCCAGAGGGGTAGGCCACCACTTCTTTCCACCTGCTACTATCCTGACAAATCTCTTTCGCTTCTTCCACATTCATACATCGAGTCATGCATGCATGTCTGCTTCGGGTACTTAAGATTCGGCCCTTTTCCAGTATTTCTTCGATTTGATTCGGAAAAGAACGCCTTTAGTCCACATTTCTCTCTGCTCTTTTCGTTCCTTAGGTACTCTATCAATCAGTTTAACACCACATACTACGCAAAGAGCGTATTTCAACATATTTATAATATTTTTATACTCGTATTATAGATAGTATTAGTTCAGGTTAATGTGAAACTAATTGAAGCGCATTCTCGCGTAATCCATACTTCAGATAACCTACGCTACGCCTACGATAGTGTGCTACCCCCTTAATTATTGTTTAACAGTCTGCGGTCTCTCTAGGTACTAACTTCAAAGGAGGTAGATGTGGTAAATCACTTTGTAATAAAGGGTAGATGTATAACGGAGTAATAATGGGTTCGATTATGGAATTTCCTGTAGTTTACTGCTACTCTTTGTTGTGTAATAGTACATTATTGCCTAGGCATGGAAGTAGGCAATTGCGGGCCGAGTATTGGTTTAAATGGACGAGCTTGCGAGTCCGTTTAAAAATACGAAGCCCGCAATTGCTGTTCCTGCCGAGGCAAATATAGTGCTTTTCTCAAAAATCGTTAGAAAAAAATTGTATTGGAGTAAAATCTTCATCGCGTGAACTCATTTTTTAAATTGCATACAAACAGAAACTTCATGTGAAAAAACCATCTTATCTTATCTTATCTTAATTAATGGCTTTCACTCCTTGTGTTTAATAAGGTGTATTTCACCAGTATCGAGTTTTAGACAATCGCCATGGACTTATTAGAGAAACAAGTCCATGGATATCACACGCGAGGACAATTGTTCGGTTAAAGAGATTTACTCCGGTGGACTAAACAGAAGCACATGGGGTTAGCTCCACGCGCTTCTGTCAAGTCCGAAAAAACCATCACTCTTTACCGCCTTTTTGTTTATGACAAGGAGAAACGCAAGTTTTGTTTTTAAAAAAACATAAGCTATTCCAGACACACATAAAAAAGTTATGTTTCGAATAAAATTTGGATGTATAAGACTTGTGCCATCATTTTATTATGGGCTTTTTCACTTTTTAAAAGTTACAAGCTAGATAGTAATGGAATTTGTATGCAACATTGCGGGCTTGTGTAGCGAGCACGCAATGTTTTTTTTTTAATTTGAGCACTTTCAGTAAACTATGTACTTCGCGTCTCATTATGTAGATAGTAATGTCAACATTTCCGTTCATTTTTGAGAAAAATAAATAATGCGATAAATCGTTCGTAACAACCTTTGTTCAAATGGAGAATTCCTCAACCAGCGAGTGTTTGTTGGTAAGGTGTGGTGAGAAAATGGTAAATTAATATGAACAGATGTTCTCTTTCGGGTAACTTCGACCCTTAGGATATTTTGTGCAATTACCCTCTTACACGGTGTACTCTTCACGATGTTTTTCCATCACCGGGATAGAAAAATCTATAGGTTATATATATCGCGGCCACCTGGGTTCGAACTCGGTACGGTCACGGACGTTAATTTGCTAACCATTTCAAAGAAAATCTGCTTGAAGATGTCATTGTCAATAGATATACCAAGTCATTTGTAATTGATAGGAAACTCAACCTTACTGCTGTAGAATGTCAGATTGACTTTGGAACTAAGGTGGGTCACAATTTAAATTCCTGGACTGTACATTACGATCACGACAACCTGAGATAGGTACTAGGCCTTTTACGGTCTTATAATACTTAAGATGCTCGAATAGGAACTGGATTAATCTAAGCATGCGTATGCCCATTCATTGTCCTTTTAAGAAGACACAAAAGATTATAAAACAGCCAGAGCAGCGGGGCCTTTTTGAGAAAAAATTCACATTTTGCCGATGCAAGACCAGCAAGACAAGTATCGACAGAAATTTTCTCTCAAAACAATTCAGCACCTTTCTATCAAACTTTTGGAAACGTTGACACTTGCCAAGGTAAGCATGTTCATTCCATTAACCAACTCCAAAATGACAATAACATTGTTACTTTGTTCCGTATTTCGGGGCGCGCGTCACGAATTGTACAGGGTGTTCCGCCAGTTTTGTTATCCGGAATGACAGTCGCGTCCGCTCTTATCTGTGCGGCATACGTGCTCAATGGCTTCCAGACGTTTGACAGTGAATGGGATTCCTTTAGTTCTGACACTTCTGACAGCTCGCGCTGATTGGGTGGCTGTTGAGTTTATTGAATTGTATTCTGTTTTGTAGGCTGATCATCGAATCGCATCAAATCAGATAAGGGTCGCGGGAAACAGGTGTATGCGATGCGAGTAACACAACGATCAATCGAGATCTCTATGGAAGGCCATGTCCAGCAGTAGACATGTTATGCCTAATGTTAATGATGATTTAGGCATTTAGGCAGTTCATATTATCATATCGTCCCTTCACTTTCTCAACCTCGTATCTGATCGAATAGTTAGATTGGAAAGTAGTGTTTATTCTTTAGGGAACATGAGTGCTTTTCCTATCTAACTATTCGATAAAATACGAGGTTGAGAAAGTAAAGGGACGATATCGACGGTTCTGTTACTCAACCTCGTATATTGAATATTGTCCAGTATAAACTGACACGCACTAAGTATGCACTCTCGTACTTAGTGAGTGTCAATTTATACTGGACAATATTCTAAGTATATACGAGGTTGAGTCACAGAACCGTCGATATGTAAATATAACTTCTCTGCCAATGAGTAAGTGATAGTAAACGAATCTCAGATGTGCTGCAGGCTCTTAACAAGTGAATAGGAAAATAAGGATGCAGGGATGAAAAAGGGTGCATGGCATTTGAGACTGCATGAGCCTCATAACTGTACTATAAATAAAGTGTGCGTGCAAGTTAAATTATCAGGTTTGTCTGGGCTCTTAACAAGTGAATAGGAAAATAAGGATGCAGGGATGAAAAAGGGTGCATGGCATTTGAGACTGCATGAGCCTCATAACTGTACTACAAATAAAGTGTGCGTGCAAGTTAAATTATCAGGTTTGTCTGGGCTCTTAACAAGTGAATAGGAAAATAAGGATGCAGGGATGAAAAAGGGTGCATGGCATTTGAGACTGCATGAGCCTCATAACTGTACTACAAATAAAGTGTGCGTGCAAGTTAAATTATCAGGTTTGTCTGGGCTCTTAACAAGTGAATAGGAAAATAAGGATGCAGGGATGAAAAAGGGTGCATGGCATTTGAGACTGCATGAGCCTCATAACTGTACTACAAATAAAGTGTGCGTGCAAGTTAAATTATCAGGTTTGTCTGTGACGTCCAATTTTATTTGATCGTCGCACGTAGGTTCTCGTGACGTTTGAAAGTAAATGGAAGTTGGTTCTGACGGAAGTTAATTAAATTGTATTAAATACTATATAATATCATGTTTAAACGGCCATATATGATTGACACTGCGATTAAAGTGACAAGGTACTAAAGTGTATACATATTTATAAACTCGACTGTACATAGGAAAGGAGTCGCAAAATAGCTTAAATATTGATGAACTCCTCTAAGATTCTCTTGAGTTTGCCAGGGTTCATGGGTGGTGGTGATCACAGATATAGTTACACATAGATAACGTAAATACCTCAATCTGTATTAAAACCAACCGTGTCACTTTTTGTTGCCAACTGGGACACACCAAGAGAAGAGAATTTTCCGTTTTCCGCGCAAAATTGATTCAAAGTCGTCGCTTTTTTGGGCTAGTGAAGTTTATTATCACGCATCGCGACATTTTCTTAATTTTCACGGCCGACCGGCTGCAATAACAGGCGCGCGGAACGTCAGTAGCGACGGCTAAACCCGACACTTGGTCGGGGTTTAAGTCCTGATTCGGACACGCGAACTAGATGCATTTGCGTCATCTATGTGTATTTATATCTGTGGTGCTGATTACTTCCCGTCAGGTCAGCGCCTCTATTTTACGCGGTAAAATCCAAATAGTATTTGACCTGTTATCGTATTGTCAACGTTTTGATAGCTCTTATTTACTTCACAGTAATGGCGGCCGAGTTAAAAACAATACCATAACAGGTCAAACACGATTTAGATTTTACCGTCTATAATAGAGGAGCTGGTAAGCCGCAACCTCAGTGGCCTCCATTTAAAAAAAAATAGTATTAAAAAAATAGTATAGTCGACCAAAAACTCCTTTACCACTTTTCCACTCTATTTTGTTGGTTAGGTTCAAAACTGGTAAAGGGATTTCTTGGTCGAATATACACATAGATAACAATGTTACCTCACTAAAATTTAATATCACACGACCACCATCTAGTTTTCATAAATACGTCTATTTGTGAATCTACATTAGCCTAAATTTAATATTTTATACTAAGTACCTCCTTATAATCGACTCTTCAAAGAATAAAATCGAGAGCGAGCAAAATCCATCCGTGAAATTAAAATGCCTTCCATGTCACAAGCCGATTATATACGTAAAATATTAAATTCGTCTCATTCAGCTTTCCAATTTTCGTTAACTCTGTCTCTCTTTATGAAATTTTCTTCAACTCAAGAGTAAAAAGGAAAGGCGTACTGAATTGTAACTTTCAAAAAAGGAAATAAGCCAAACGACAAAACCGCTTTGTATCTGTAAGCATGTTTATATTTATTTAGGACAATAGGAAACGCCTCTCACAAAAAACCACGTTCCTCCTTGAGGCTGTAAAAACGCCTTTGAAGATGGATACTCGGCTACTGTATTTTTTATCAGCCTCAAATTTTGAAGCACCCTTGTTGAACAAAGGCTTCCTTGAATTGGGTTTCAAAAACAATTTGTGAAATTATAATAATGGTTTGACTTCCGTTCGTTGGTTTGGAGTATCATTGTCATTATAAAAATAAGAAGTTTTTATTCTCTGTGTGAGAACAAGCAAAGGACAAGAAATAAAATATACAAACATACCCAATGATATAATATAGTAAAAAGAGGTAGATATGTTACACGCACTTCGATAGTGGCACCCTAAAACCAAGCCAATTGGTATACCTTTACTTAGTCTTGCGCCGTCAACGGAACCGTGAACTAGTCTGCAGAGCAACATACACTCTTCTCTGTTTCGCTCCCGGAAATTACCATACCATCCTGCTTTCATTTGTCGTTTATGAATTAGTGTGTATTTGCAATATTTATTGATTATGTGTGCGTAAGCCGGGCCATTTTTACGCGCGGAATACCATATAGGTAACTTATCTACCTTTTTTATATTATATCATTGAACATACCTATAATAGAATCGTGCAATCTCAAAACTTCAAGCGCTGCCATGAAGAATCTGATGGAATGCCTCTATGCGAGTATTTTTATTATTGGTTGTTTTACCCTAAAACCGGAAGATTGCGAACGCTTACGTGGTAGAAATGGCCCCGTTGGATTTCTATTCTTTCTATTTTAGTATCGCACGAGGTCGTAGCATCACCAAAATCGGTTCAAATTAATATAATTTAATTCTAACACAACTTGTTTTCGAAACCATAGTAGAAACTTCTTCATGAGCACTTCTTGTCGCAGTCATAATTTGTATTGTCTCGGTTAATTTCTCTAACTACTTCTAAAAGAAGAATTTCTGTCAATGTCATTTTATTATATATATTTTGATATGTATATATTTATTTTTGTTATTTATGTTTAATTATCTGTTTATTTATGTAAGTCATAAATATGTATCTTGTATTTATTTGTATTTGTGTATTTTTGCTTAATTATTTATTTGTTTTTTTTTTGGTAAGCGTTTATTTGTTACTTTTTTCTTAGTTTTTTGTATTCATGTTTAATTGCTAAAAGAGTTTCTTGTTATTGCTCGCGTGAAGTCTGCACCACCTACTGTGTAAAATGTTTTAATTTGACACCATGTCCCTACTAAGGTTGTCTGGAAGAGATCGCTAATTAGCGATAAGACCGCCTGTTGTTTACCTGTATTTTTTTTTAATGTGCTGTTTCTCTGTTTTGTTTTTATTTCGTGTACAATAAAGTGTTTTATATTGTATTGTATTGTATTGTTGTTTTATATAATACCACCTTTACTGGCAAGTAATTGTAAGTACATTATGGAAAAGATCGGAAAACAACTGCCCTTCCCGGCCGAGGCTTAATCTCATCTTAATCTACTTAGTCATTTTTCATTCTTTCCCGGTCTAGGCCAGGACTGAGCTGTAAGCTAGAGTTGAGCTAACCATCAATGCTGAACTATATGTTTTCTGTTTTGTTAAGTAGTACAAATATTTTTAAGCATGTTTGAAAGATATTTTATAGCAAATAGACTTGAATTTGTGTGATATAATCCTCGACCATTCATTTATTTATGGTAATAATGGCTTATACCTACTACGGGTATGGGTACGGTACTAGAAAACGATACACATAATTAATAATAGCAAAAATAAATAAATAATTGTACTGATATACTCGTATCTATATAGAAAACATCAATGACTCAGGGGCCCTAGCCAAGATGGAATACGCTCACTAGCGTTTCTATTCGTTTTGTTTTTAAACCAATCGCGTCACTGGTAGATCACGTGACTCTTCGTATCACGTCATCTGCCAGTGACGCGATTGGTTTAAAAACGAAACGAATAGAAACGTTAGTTAGCTAGAGCCTCAGAAACATTCGCGCTTATCACATAATCGCATAAATATTTCTGCTTGGAGTCAAACCCGAGACCATTAGCTTCGCAGGTAGGGTCACTACCAATTAGGCAAACCGTGTCATCAATGGTCATCAAATTAAAGTGATTAATTAAGTGATGCTAATGAGATGACCCTAAGCGACATCTGAACTAGGGTCGCAGAGGGCACCTTTAACACCTCTCTCGCATTTAGTGACAACTAATTTAAATGTTAATTAAACTAAAATAGAGATGGACATTGTTCGAATAATTTGTTATTAACATTATTATTCGAAATGAACTTATTTATCGGCCAATTAATTGAACGTGCTAATAACATAATATTCTGTTGAGGTAATTTATTCTTAGGGTAAAATTATTCTTTGAATAAAATCACAAGGCAAATATCGACTTAGCAAATCCTCAAATGCTTCGATAAATAAACATAATTTAGTGAACAGTTATAGGTAAAAAAACATTATTTTTGAATTCATTCTCATGAATTTTACGGATAATTCATTTGTTAATCATATTTAAAATAGTTTAATATTTTAATTATTATTCGTGAATAAAATGGTTTCTTATTCGTTATTCGAATATTTGCCCATCTCTGTTCCAGCCATGCAATATTGCCCGGTTAGCGTTATTAACACAGTAATACCACCTTTTAACCCAAACAGGCGTATGCGCAACAAAATAACCAACGCAACCCACGCCTTCTCCCGTTATAAACAAAGTCCCATTTGAAATAGAAGTTCTACAAAAGATGTGTCCTTTTACAAGGGTGAGTAGAAAGGCCGTTACCTGCCTAATTGCGCCTCCCGCAGCCTTAACAGCTAGTTTAGTGACACTAAATCACTTGCCGCTGGATAATCACCTCTAATGGCGCTCGTATGTAGCTTTACGCTAGCTCCTTTTGTTGGGTAAGGTGTTTCGATTATTCGATCCATAAATCACTAGGTAAGTATGTGATATACGTGGTAACCCAACGATCGTACATTAAAATGTAAGTGTTATTATAGTAAATGTTATTCCTCTTTGATCACAACCAGATAATAAGTGTATTGAAAAATATGTTAGGGGACAATTTTACACAAATAACTGAGTCCCACACTGAAAAAAATAATTGGTCGCTTGTAACAACATTGTGATTGTTGTGCATAAGCGTCTTGATCCCGTACGAGCCTTACAAGACGACAGATACATCAACTAGGACGTTAAATACATCAACTAAGATGTTAGTTGAATCACTAAAGAAATTGCTGCTTGTTACTATCATTTTTGGTTAATATAATTAATATCTTAACTATTGTATTCATTTTATGTCAACTAACTGAAAATCTCTCTTTGTTGGCTCTCATTTTTTTGAGTGCAAAGTTGCACATGAGAATAATACTCGATAAACATACATCATTATATATAAAATTCAAAATTTAAAATGGGGGAATTTAAATTGGGAAAGGATCGATGAAAGAAGATTGGAATGAGATATACAGAGCGAAGGTGAGTGGAAGGGTCGGAAGGTGCTGCGCTAGGCGTACGTTAACTAATCAAATCGGAGAAATACTGGAAAAGTTCCGAATCTTAAGTAGCCGAAACCAACGTGCGTGCATGACTCGATGTATGAATGTGGAAGAAGCGAAAGAGATTTGTCTGGATCGTAGCAGGTGGAAAGAAGTGGTCTCTGCCTACCCGGAGACAGGCGTGATTCAATGTATGTATGTATATGTCAAAATTTAAAATACCAACGTGCGTGCAGACTCGATACGGGAACCGGGTGCAGATAAGGTAACAGGGCGGGGCGATGGTTATCCATTGTTCGGCAACTACCTGGCTTACGGTAGGTACTTGTTTTTACTATCATAGTTGAATGTCAAGTTTCGGACTTTTGGCCGGCTACAAATGCAAATTACCCCACCGTGCGATGTATGAATGTGGAAGAAGCGAAAGAGATTTGTCAGGATCGTAGCAGGTGGAAAGAAGTGGTCTCTGCCTACCCGGAGACAGGCGTGATTCAATGTATGTATGTATATGTCAAAATTTAAAATATTTATTTAGTAAATTGGCCACATGAGGGCTCTTTTACATGTCGTCGGTAGTATCTTTAAAGTGAATCAAGAAGTCATTTGGCCAAGACCATCATTGCGGAGAAGAAGCGCTGCAAGAAACTCCAGCAGAAGTTTCTTTCTTCAATCATAAAACACAAACTTAAAACTAAGTTACATTACAAGGTAAGAAAGTAATAAATAATAATAATTAAAACTAGCACAAACAAAATTATTACAAATGTAAGTAAAGTCAGTAACATTAAACTTAATGACTAAGAGAAAAACACCGTGAGGTTGCTACGTAAAAGAACTACAGAAAACATCCAATCATAACGAGCGAAATACTCACGCTCAACACACAAATTATTTTCTCTTACCGAGAATCGAACCCGTGACTAGCTTCGATGGCAGAATCACTACTACTACGCTAACGTCGTCAAAATATACCGGAAAGGCTCCGCAATGACCCCAATATGCTCCTAACTGCTGTACAGTCTAGATCATAAATATGTGTACACTTTATTACTTTGTCTATTTAATGTCATATTTAGACTGCCATATATGAATTGTCACAGCGATTAAAATGACAAGGTACTAAAGAGTACAAAATATTTCTGAACTTGACTGTCCCAACATAGGCGGCTAATTGAAATATAGCAGTCAAAGCATTCTATACTCTATTAGTAATGACCAGAGATCGGAAATTCGGATCGATATTTACCTAAAGTTGGCAAAGTCCCGGAATAAGGTAGGCGAACATGGCGTCAGCTTCTTAAAAATATTATTTTAATAATATAAGTTCCGGGGTTCTGGGATTCCACAAAACGTTAATAATAATTATTTTACATGTTGGATAAAACGTTCCGTTTTGCTCCTATAAATCCGTTAGGTCAATGAGTTACAGGTGAATTAAATAACATTTGGTAAACCTATACATGGAAAATAGCTTCAAATAGTTAATATAAATACTTAATTATGAATTTAAGTAATTTATTTATTTAGAAATCCCGGGAATTTTATTAATCACTACATATTATAAAACAAAGTCGCTTGCCGCTGTCTGTCTGTACTTATGTATGCTTGGATCTTTTAAAGTACGCAACGGATTTTGATGCGGGTTTTTTTAATAGATAGAGTGATTCAAGAGAAAGGTTTACATGTATAATACATGCAAAATATAATAGAGAACATTGATAATTTTAGAAGTTTCTAATGTGATGTCGTAAATAAACACATTTTTTTGCGCTTTCATTGCAAACGCTGGCTAAACCTCAAGAGATATATCAAAATAATGTACTGAAGAATTGTAGTTCTTTAAAAAACCTAAAGAAAAGTCCGCGATGGCATATGTCTATTTCCTAAGGTTGACTCACAGTAACCATTTTTATCTATAAAAATTTATTAAAAAATATTAGGTTATTTGCGAAGCTATTTTCTCCTATTCAGTATTTATTCTTATCCAGATAAATACGTTAGTTACCTTGGGCATTTAATGTAGATTAAAATTGCCCTTTGCACTATATTATTTAAATAAATACTTTAGAAAATATGGCAGATTTAAAATTACGCGCAACCTCAACCGGTATTATCGAAACGCTTGGCCGGGAAGCCGCGTTTCGCCCTTTAGTAGGTACCTACATACAGCCTACAGCATCGTATAGTAACAAAAAATGGAATTATAACCGGAGCTCTCCTGTTACTATACTTACTTATATTTATAATTATATTAATAAAAAAATACAAGCTTTTCAAATTATTAAATTAGGGAAGTTATTTTTTGCGTTTTTGAAGGCGGTTTTTTGTTTTTTAAAACATTTATTATATTTTATACTTTTTTAGTGATCATAATACGCTGTTACGTAGTCCCACTTCTTAGTTGAAATGAAACTTTAAGTTATTTCAAGCGCGCCGCAAGCAACGCCGCGGGAAAGTCATAGTCATATTTCAATAACCTCCTTTTTTGAAGTCGGTTAACAAGTAAATATTCTTCGTTGTAGTCGCTCAACTATCTTAATCGAGATATCTTATCGCCACCCTTGAAATCGGTACCGTTAAGGAGTTCCGGTGGCCATCTGTGGTCTTCATCATCAGTTCCACTTCACCAAATGATACTTTCTGAATGCAAATGCTGGACTTGTTACTAAAAATACTAAAATCGCTATATGTTTGCCTACAATATTTGAGGAGTTCCCTCAATTCCTCACGGATCCTCTCATCAGATTCAGATTTGGTGACAATGGGACCACCTCGAAAGTATACTCTATCAAACCAAAAAAAAAAATTGTAATCGGTCGACAATTGACGGAGTAATCGGTGAACATACATAAAAAAAAAACATACAGTGGAACGTATAACCTCCTCCTTTTTTGAAGTCGGTTAATTATAAAGAGGAAAGATTTGATTTTTCGTTTGTTTGTTTGAATTGAATAGGCTCCGAAACTACTGGACCGATTGGGGAAATTCTTTCACTATTAGAATCCTACATTATCCCTGATGAATAAAAGCTATATAATATTTTCATAAAAGTTAGGGATCCGTATGAAAACTTTGATAATGTGACCCAAGGTGTGAAAAAAATACCAAAAAAAGCGTACGCTGCGGAAACTATTGACAATAGAGCAAAGTGATGTACTACAGTTTTATAGAAGACATCAATGTGTACAAAAAAGTCCGCGATACCATATGTCTAACTATTAAAGTAATGTCACAATAACTACTTTTTCATGTTAAAATATGCAATAGTAACGCCGGTACTAACTAGGACCCATTATTCGTACCTTGGTATTAATCCTTATCCAAATAAATCACTTCGTTTTCAAGGCTATATCAGTACCTGTAAATTACTTTTTGAATTATTCAAATCGGACATCCCATTCAAAAGTTATCATGAGTGTAAGTAATAATTATCAAAATTGAAATTAAAAAAACAGCCCTCTAAGTTACTTAATTGGTTTTATTTACAAAAGAGAATAGGTAGATAGACACGTAAAATTTGGCTAATGGTTCTGTATATTGTGTAAATGAGTGTAACATGAAGCCTATAGCCCTCAGCAGAGCATCAAAGAGTGTATGTACATACATACATAGGTACCTACATTAAATCACGCCTGTTTCGCAGATGGGTAGGCAGAGGCCACTTCTTTCTTTTTCCTTCCAAGAGTGTATGTGATCACCAGTGATCGGAATTAGGTGAGCCAAAATACGTACTCAGCGCTAGAAGACACAATATAGAGTGGTTACAACCGGGTAGAAAAACATTTTTTTTCTTGTCAACCGGGTATTCGGTATTTATCCAATGATATTTTATATTTAGATACGTTATGCTCACACTAAACGCATTCAAAACCCGTGACCAATTACTGACAGTTACCTCAACACTAATTCCGATCACTGGTGATCACGGAATATAAAAAACAGTGGAAGTGGCATGAGCTTCGCATAGTATCAGACCTGTTGTCGTCAATACTCAAACTATCATAAAAACAACACGTTTTTTTTTTTGGCGCGGCTTTCGTTTTTACATTCAAAAATAGCAACATAAGGCATGCTTCTGGATTTATTTCCTTTTTGGAAATATCGAAATATTGAAATAAGTGATCGCGGCAAAAGTATGGTAGGTTGCGCGGAACTGCGCATAACCATGCCACACGTTACACGCCCACTTGACACTTCTACTGTTTTTTCTGTTCTGTGTATGTGATGGTGAGAAATCTATTACTTAAGTATTGTGCTGACCCCAAGGGGCAGGCCTTATAAAATATAAAAGAAAGATTAATTTATTTAATCTGTTTGGCGGACCGGTAGACAAAAGATATTTGCCAATCGAAATAGTGGTAGTAACGTTGTGTGGTTTTTTTAAATGTTTTAGTAACCCATGGTTCCTAAGGCGAGAATGAGGGATAACAGATTCTTCTGATTAAAGAGATATTCAAGAATAAGGGAATTCAAATAATTGTATTAGTTGAAGAAAAGAAACGTCTAGAGAACTTCAGTTTATGGAAATTCGACAAGTTTTGTGGTCTGGTAAAAGCAGAGCCCCTCCCCGCCCTTGCTCGTGTGCTCGACTCCAGGCTGGACACACTCCGCCAGCCTGTCCCGAACTTGTCTGGGGAGAGTTTCCATTACGTCGCCAAGTCAGTCTGAGTAAGTCCTCGTAACCAAGAGAGCAGAGGGCCCGACAAATTATAGTCACTCCAAGAGACAGGATTTAATTCTTTTCCTAATAATTTAGGTGGAGAGACTATTGACCTAAACTACCCCTCTTGTGTCCTCGGATATTTAGGACGACGGAATGTGTGTGTTTTCTGCAGTCCAGTGTGACAGGTATCAAAGTAAACCCAGAATGTTGGAGGTCTCCTCCCCTTCGAATCCGTCAAGGCACCCGATATCACACGCTCAGCTTTCGCTTCGCTTAGTCGAGTCCCCACGAACCGACATGAGAGCCGGGAGTAGAAAGCAGTTGCCGAGCTAAACTCGCAGGCATCCTTGCCGACATGAGATCATAAAAACCAAGCCAGCAAGTCACCTCAACTAACTAACGTCTTTCGACCAGAGGTGAGATCGACTCTTGACGCAACTCAAATCCGACCCCCGGTTCCCCAAGATAAATTTTGAAGCTATTAACCTTGAACCTTTAACACACTGAAGCAGTCTGTGCAGTCTGTATGGAAACTGAGCGTACAGTGTGAAGTGTCTCTGCTTGCTATTTTAATCCAAGATGTTTAGTGGCGGTAAGATGTCATCGACGTCTGTGACCCGCTGATAACTTTCACCAAGACACTAAACCCTCTTCGACTCGAATAGAAACATGTATAATATCCGATGCATTAAACGAGAAAGGTAAAGATAAATTGTAATTTAAATTGCCAGGACACAAGCAAAACTGTAAACCCCAATATAAGGGCCGAAAGAGAGCTAAATAATCTTAGCCAAACAGCATGGGAAAATTTAGAAAAGTTCTTCCAATAAACTGAAGATTAGACATGGAGTCCTAAAAGGTACACAAGATCCAAAAGAATTAGATCAGTCTTGAATTATTAATAAACCTTTGAATTCCCTTGATTAAAAACATTTATAAAAGAATATCAAATGAACAATAAAATTATTTACCTTTAAATAATTATTAGTTTCGCAATAGAATTAAAAACCCGTGAAATAATTCAAAGAAATTTATCACTAGTTTGGTTTTCCGACGACCAGCGTATATCACTTTTAAATTCAATATGATTTGCTTCTAAGAATTTAGTTTTTAAAAATTGTTCTGTTTTTTAAATAAATTGTTCCTTCCAAAAAATATAAAATTTCGAAACTCAAAACATTTTGAAAATATTCGTAAATAAAAAAAAATCAAAATCAAAGAAAAATATTCAAATAAACATGTTCTAACAAGGACAGCTTTGCTACGAATGATCTAATAGCCTTGTTGTCAAAATTGCAATGACATCTTCCATAATTCAAAATATTTTGAAAATGACGACATCAAATGTCATTCGTAACCAGCTGCATTACTACCCTAAGTGCAACGATGCACCCATCGAGTAACCACTAAAAGACAACACTTAGCTTCGGGTCCCGACGAGATGTCAAGGCCGCGCAGCCGCAAACCGAACTCTCACGACAGCGACACCAAACCGCTTAGAAGCCCTCGTAGTAAGCGACGGAGCTCTCAGGATCATGCTCCCGCGTGAAATGTATTAAAGTGAAAGGTTAAATATGCAACTAAAGTTTCCCTGTACTACGAAAGTTTTCCTTACTCTATTACTATACCTTGAAACACAACAAACATTCACAATAAATTAAACACCATACGGAACCCCTTCTAAACAACGACCATCCCCTTCCATTCGTCTTTCAGATCCTCAACTAGAACACTCATTCCCAAGCTTCCCTATTCTAAATAATAGGACATTTACGAAAGATTAAAATACCTATGAGAAATCACTAATTCGATTTTCTTGTTCTCAAACCATAACCCAAACTATTTGTGAACATGATTTCTTATAGATAAGTATTTCCAACAACGGTAGGACTACAATATTTACCTTTTTAAGTAGACTTAGTCTACATGAAAACTTACGAAAATCTCCTAACGTCTCCTTGCAAAATTCCTATAGATCACCTCCTATATGTTAGTCACAATTATGCACACCGCACATTATTAATTATAAAAGGAAAATTTTGTGGATACACCACTATTATTATAAAGAAAAGCAAATAAAAAATCTTAAGAAATACATTTTTTCCAAGCCCGTCGGTCACTCCCGTCAACCACCAAACTGTTTCCTAGCAACCCCCACACTCTCCGTTTTCTAACCAGTCAAATACCAAAGACAATTTAATTCTTGCTTGAAGGTTTGACTCGAGATGAGGTCAGTACAATCCCCCCCTAAATCTTGACGATATTCAACGGAGCCAAGATTTAACCTTCTTATTCCAACTCCTTGTCTCCAATCAATCCCAAACAAGAGTTAAATTTCATAACCAATTCACCAACTGAACCCCAAAACTATTTAAGGAGTCCCCTAACTTATTTTATCTTTCTTCCCCCCCCCAATCCTTTTTCCCCTATGCTACATCTTTCCCCCCCCCCTCTCCTAAATTAAACCTCCATTACCAAATATGAATTCAAAACCACTAGCCAGTAAGCAAATACTTTATTAATATTTCTAAAACCTTATAATATTGAACTAAACACCAAATACCATATAATCTAATACTCAAATATATTCCAAAGCAAAATTACTCCGAATTAATCCTACCCCACATAACACTCACTAATGCTTCTGCATGGAAATTCATAACCGACATCAACGTCCCTATAAAATTTCTAATTCCCCAACTTCTAACTTCATTTTCCTGATTAAACATAATATCGTGCTAAATGTATTGCATTGAACATCCCCTTCTCTTGCAAAGTTTCGGGGTGTACCAAAACATAAACATTATCAAACTGTCTTGCTGCTACCCTGTATGGACCTTCATAAGTTAAATCAAACTTCCGAGTAACTCCACTCATAGAGTCAGACTTATTCAATCTTCGCAACTTAACCAAATCTCCAACCTGATACTGAATTAATTTATGAGTTAAATCAAACCTAGTCTTTCTCTGTTGACTAGCCAATTGTAAATTAACCCTAGCTTGCTCCCGAATCTCTCCTATATCCCTACTACGTACAAGATAAGGCAAATGGGTATCTATTGATAAATGAGTCACTCTACCAAAAAGAACTTCATTAGGTGTAAACCCCGTACTTAAATGAAATGTATTGTTATACAACTCCTCAATCTTCTCTAACCATAAACCCCAATTTCTATGCCTTTCATGACAATAAATCCTAAAGAATTTTCCCAACTCTTTATTAACACGTTCCGTCGTATTTGGCCTAGGGTTCCTAATAGTTGTATATATAGCCCTAACTCCCATATTCCGTAATCCTAATTTCCATGTATTCCCTATAAATTGTTTTCCATTATCAGTCATTACAGTTTTCGGCTTTATTGTTAATGCAAAATTTTGCATCCTAACCATAACCGCTTTCGCTGTTGCCACCCTCAACCCATATAATTTAATGTATTTAGTAAAAGAATCTTGTATTACGAATATGTATGTTATTCCCCCCCTAGACGCTGGTAAGGGTCCATAAAGGTCTGCCATAACTAAATCCCCTGGATTCTCCGTTACAATAGAATTACACGCCCCCACATACTTAACATTATCCACTTTGGATAATTGGCAAATATGACAACACCTAACAAACTTCTCTACCATTCTCTTCATTCCAAGCCAATAAAATCTTTGCTTTAGATATTTCATCATTTTATAAATCCCCAAATGCCCTAACTCCAAATGAACTTGTCTACACACCTCAGCTTGCAAAGCTTCTGGTAAATATAAAACTTCAACATCGTTGACATGTTTTCTAAAATAAAGCACACCATCGACAACTGAACAACGCATCGCTATCCTAGACAATCGACTTCCTCCTTCCACTTGCCCTAGCACGCGTTCTTTAATGCCTTTAGCTACATTATCCATATCCTGAAACTGAACCATCTGTTCTAATTTAGATTCTAATTCAGTATTATTCTGCACCCCCATATACATTATCGATGGACACCAAGTTTTCCCTTCTTGAATGTCCCCATCCCTTGAAAATCTAGACAAAACGTCCACTCCCCCATTTTCGACCCCCCTAACATGCTCTATTGTGTAATTAAACTGTTCTAAATACAATATCCATCTTGTAATCCGACTATTAAATAATTTAATGTTCTTTACAAACACTAAAGCTTTATGATCAGTCCTAATAATTAATTCCGCCCCCCTTAAATAAGTCTCAAACTTCTTAACCCCATAAATTACTGCCCAAAATTCTTGTTCTGTAACTGTCCACCTCAATTCTGATCCTCTCAACGACCTTCCACAAAAACTCAAAATCCGTTTATTACCCTCATCGTCATATTGATATAACTCTCCCGCAATTCCTACCCCTGAACTATCCGTCTGCAAATAATAAACTTTATTTACATCTGGATGTGACAACATAATAGTTGTAGAAAACTCCTGTTTCAAATTCTTAAATGCCGTATCTAACTCCTCATCCCAATACCAAACTTGTTCCTTTTTTAACAATCTTGTCAAAGGTATAATCAAAGTACTATAATTTGGAATAAATCTCCGGTAGTAATTACATAACCCTAAAAATGCTCGCACATGCTTCACCTTTTTCAGAGTTGGAAACTCTTGAATCGACTTGACTTTATTTGGATCAGTCCGAATCCCTTCAGTAGAAACTATATGTCCTAACATTTTCACTTCCCGACAAGCAAACTTACACTTCTCTAAATTACAAGTCAAACCCGCATTCTCTAATCGTTCTAGGACCTTGTCTAATTGCTCCAAATGTTCTTCCCAACTCCCTTTCGTTAATATTGCCAAATCATCTAAATAATTTACACAAAAACTTCTAACTCCTGGCCCCAACACTACATCCATCGCTCGACTAAAACTTCCCACAGACGTCTTCAGACCTTGTGGCAAAACATTATACATATAGGACCTCCCATTCACAGTAAACCCGGTATACTGCCTACTCTCTTTTGATATAGGAATTTGAAAATACGCATTGTTTAAATCTACGATAGTTATAAATTTTACACCATGAAATGCATTTAAAACATCTATCTGCATTGGTGGGGCCTCTGACTCTGCCACCATGTACTTGTTAATTTCTCTAGCATCAAGTAAAATACGAATAGACCCATCAGGTTTGCTTGTATATGTTAAAGGACTACTATAAGGAGTCGCCCCTCTAGAAATAATCCCCAACTCTACCATCTCATTTAATTTTTCATCAATCTTATTACGATAAGCATACGGAATCGGATAGGATCTATTTATTCGCGGAGTGTGTTCAGACATTTCTATATGATGAACATAACAATTTGCCCTACCAATTTGCTTCGTGAATACTATCTTATGACTCTCTAAAACTTGCTTTAAATCCATCCTCATACTATCATTCAATTTTACTCCCACATTAAGCCTATCCAGAAAATCCTCACTCTTCACAGTGGAATCCCTTTTATCATCCTGACCGACTCGTAGAGTTCTAACATCTACACTCTCTTGACTTTCATCAATAAACGGTACATTAACTTCTTCCCCATTACCTGACAGAATTAAAGACTTAGGATCTCGCAAATTAATAACAGCATCATGAGAAAGTAACCAGTCAAAGCCTAATATCACCGGCACTGTCAATTTTGGAACTACCAATAATCCAGTATCGAAACTTATCCCCTGAATTTTTAACTCAACAGATGTTAGCTGCTGTATTTTCAAACTTTTCTGCCCTACTGCTCCTCTAATCTGTATAGGTTTCACTGGTAATGATGGAAATCTTGTACCTTTAGTAATTTGTAAAGATTCATAAAGCTCTTCTGAAATACAACTCACTTCACTCCCAGTATCTATCAACCCATTTATTGTATTCCCTAATATCTCAATAACAATCTCCGCTCTAACCTTGCGAGAACCCTCATCAAAACATACCTCTTCATCAAACAAGGATGCCGCAACAAAAGTTTGTAAAAATTCAGAAACACGTGGCCGATCTAATAAACTTGGGGAAAGATTTGGAAAAGCATCTAAATTCAACTTAACTTCCTTATTCTGAACTCTATTCTCATCCCCAAAACCACATCTACCAAAATCTGACCAAGTCTTATTAGCCGATATGGGATATAAATTTCCATGCCCATCTTTCCCTAACCCTATTCCCTCAATCGCAATAGTAAAAGCTACCTCAACCTTTCAAATTGCACTATTCATAATTCTCGAGAAACGAAAGTAATGCCTCTCCCTTAATTCACAATATCTCTTCCCCTCAATCTGCTTAATACCCTAGTATCCTGGTCACGCGGCACCAATTGTGCTGACCCCAAGGGGCAGGCCTTATAAAATATAAAAGAAAGATTAATTTATTTAATCTGTTTGGCGGACCGGTAGACAAAAGATATTTGCCAATCGAAATAGTGGTAGTAACGTTGTGTGGTTTTTTTAAATGTTTTAGTAACCCATGGTTCCTAAGGCGAGAATGAGGGATAACAGATTCTTCTGATTAAAGAGATATTCAAGAATAAGGGAATTCAAATAATTGTATTAGTTGAAGAAAAGAAACGTCTAGAGAACTTCAGTTTATGGAAATTCGACAAGTTTTGTGGTCTGGTAAAAGCAGAGCCCCTCCCCGCCCTTGCTCGTGTGCTCGACTCCAGGCTGGACACACTCCGCCAGCCTGTCCCGAACTTGTCTGGGGAGAGTTTCCATTACGTCGCCAAGTCAGTCTGAGTAAGTCCTCGTAACCAAGAGAGCAGAGGGCCCGACAAATTATAGTCACTCCAAGAGACAGGATTTAATTCTTTTCCTAATAATTTAGGTGGAGAGACTATTGACCTAAACTACCCCTCTTGTGTCCTCGGATATTTAGGACGACGGAATGTGTGTGTTTTCTGCAGTCCAGTGTGACAGGTATCAAAGTAAACCCAGAATGTTGGAGGTCTCCTCCCCTTCGAATCCGTCAAGGCACCCGATATCACACGCTCAGCTTTCGCTTCGCTTAGTCGAGTCCCCACGAACCGACATGAGAGCCGGGAGTAGAAAGCAGTTGCCGAGCTAAACTCGCAGGCATCCTTGCCGACATGAGATCATAAAAACCAAGCCAGCAAGTCACCTCAACTAACTAACGTCTTTCGACCAGAGGTGAGATCGACTCTTGACGCAACTCAAATCCGACCCCCGGTTCCCCAAGATAAATTTTGAAGCTATTAACCTTGAACCTTTAACACACTGAAGCAGTCTGTGCAGTCTGTATGGAAACTGAGCGTACAGTGTGAAGTGTCTCTGCTTGCTATTTTAATCCAAGATGTTTAGTGGCGGTAAGATGTCATCGACGTCTGTGACCCGCTGATAACTTTCACCAAGACACTAAACCCTCTTCGACTCGAATAGAAACATGTATAATATCCGATGCATTAAACGAGAAAGGTAAAGATAAATTGTAATTTAAATTGCCAGGACACAAGCAAAACTGTAAACCCCAATATAAGGGCCGAAAGAGAGCTAAATAATCTTAGCCAAACAGCATGGGAAAATTTAGAAAAGTTCTTCCAATAAACTGAAGATTAGACATGGAGTCCTAAAAGGTACACAAGATCCAAAAGAATTAGATCAGTCTTGAATTATTAATAAACCTTTGAATTCCCTTGATTAAAAACATTTATAAAAGAATATCAAATGAACAATAAAATTATTTACCTTTAAATAATTATTAGTTTCGCAATAGAATTAAAAACCCGTGAAATAATTCAAAGAAATTTATCACTAGTTTGGTTTTCCGACGACCAGCGTATATCACTTTTAAATTCAATATGATTTGCTTCTAAGAATTTAGTTTTTAAAAATTGTTCTGTTTTTTAAATAAATTGTTCCTTCCAAAAAATATAAAATTTCGAAACTCAAAACATTTTGAAAATATTCGTAAATAAAAAAAAATCAAAATCAAAGAAAAATATTCAAATAAACATGTTCTAACAAGGACAGCTTTGCTACGAATGATCTAATAGCCTTGTTGTCAAAATTGCAATGACATCTTCCATAATTCAAAATATTTTGAAAATGACGACATCAAATGTCATTCGTAACCAGCTGCATTACTACCCTAAGTGCAACGATGCACCCATCGAGTAACCACTAAAAGACAACACTTAGCTTCGGGTCCCGACGAGATGTCAAGGCCGCGCAGCCGCAAACCGAACTCTCACGACAGCGACACCAAACCGCTTAGAAGCCCTCGTAGTAAGCGACGGAGCTCTCAGGATCATGCTCCCGCGTGAAATGTATTAAAGTGAAAGGTTAAATATGCAACTAAAGTTTCCCTGTACTACGAAAGTTTTCCTTACTCTATTACTATACCTTGAAACACAACAAACATTCACAATAAATTAAACACCATACGGAACCCCTTCTAAACAACGACCATCCCCTTCCATTCGTCTTTCAGATCCTCAACTAGAACACTCATTCCCAAGCTTCCCTATTCTAAATAATAGGACATTTACGAAAGATTAAAATACCTATGAGAAATCACTAATTCGATTTTCTTGTTCTCAAACCATAACCCAAACTATTTGTGAACATGATTTCTTATAGATAAGTATTTCCAACAACGGTAGGACTACAATAATACAATAATAATACTTTTTAAGTAGACTTAGTCTACATGAAAACTTACGAAAATCTCCTAACGTCTCCTTGCAAAATTCCTATAGATCACCTCCTATATGTTAGTCACAATTATGCACACCGCACATTATTAATTATAAAAGGAAAATTTTGTGGATACACCACTATTATTATAAAGAAAAGCAAATAAAAAATCTTAAGAAATACATTTTTTCCAAGCCCGTCGGTCACTCCCGTCAACCACCAAACTGTTTCCTAGCAACCCCCACACTCTCCGTTTTCTAACCAGTCAAATACCAAAGACAATTTAATTCTTGCTTGAAGGTTTGACTCGAGATGAGGTCAGTACAGTATCTAAACATTTAATTAAACTTAACCGAAACCATGCATCTCCTCTCTAAATAGTATAAATTAGCGCCTGTCTGCCTGTTTCTCAGCTAACTCCTTCTAAAACACGCAACGGATTATGATACGGTTTTCACTGTCATTTAGAGAATTTATTCTAAATGGTTTATATGTACATTTCATTCTAATTAAGTTTTAATATAGTTGAGAAAACTCAATGTTTCCGAGTCCGAGTCGTCAAAAATCGTTTTTCGGGCCCTTACATAGCTAACGCTCGCCTTAACCTAAAACCTTAAGAGAAATGTCAAAATAATGTACTGAAGAATTGTAGTTCTTTAAAAAACCTAGAGAAAAGTCCGCGATGGCATAATGTCTATCTCCTAAGATTGACTCACAGTAACCATTTTTATGTTTATGATTTTATTTTAAAATTAGGGTATTAGCGAATCTATTCTGTCCGATTCAGTATTTAATAACCTTATCCAGATAAATACTTGGTTACCTTGGGCATTTAATGTAGATTAATATTGTCCCATACAATATATTATTTAAATTAATATTTTAGAAGATATGGTAGATTCGAAATTACGCGCAACATAGATTAGAAATCAAAACAAATATTATGACAGTTTCGTTGTCTACACGTATGAAAACCGGCTCTTTGCAGAGTTGTTGCTCAATATAGGAAATGGACAGATGCCCTAACATAATAGGAGCATTAATCTTCAAAATGAAAACCTTTGCGTTTTAGTAAAAGAATTAGTCGACAATGTTTATTCCGAAATTAATAATTTAAATTTTAAGACTAAGAGAGAGCTATTTTATCACCAACGAATGGTCAAGTAGGTATAGAAAATGGCTTAATTCTATCGAAGATCAATGCACCGACACACACATACTAATCTGTAGACACTCTGCTCGACCTGGAAGAGGCTGTCCATTTCCCAACGGAATTTCTCAATTCCTTGCAACCTTCTGGATCGCCCCACATAAATTGATTTTGAAAGAAGCGTGTCCACATAAATTGGTTTTGAAACATCTTTATAAAAAGGTTCATAATAGAGTGCACAATACTGACGTCCGGATGAGCGGCTGGAAAAGTCGTTTTAATTCCCTGGATTTCATAAATACCAGCGGATTTACCTTTCCAGTTAAACGACTGAAATGTCCCGTACAATTATCGTTTTCAATGACCAATTACAAGTCACAACATACATTCAAAGTTGCGGGCTTAGAGTTGATCGTTGAGAGTTATCCCATTGACTTATATAGCCCTTTCGCGCGTCACTTCCACGCAAAGTTTGTTTGTATTGTGCAATGAAAAGTCCGCTGTATACATTGATATAGAGAGATTCTATGATAACTGGCAGTCACGATTTCTAAAAACGTCATTAAATAAAACCTCTATACATATGCACCTATCTATAATTTGAAAAGTATATTATATATATTATTCCAGATGAACTGGGATTATTTTAACTTATATTAACCGAAGCGAAGCGAGGGCGGGTCGCTAGTGAATTATATGATTGAGTCCGCCTCCACTCCATACAACTGAATAACTACGCCGCCGCGAAAGTTTAGGTAAAAAATCGATCCGAATTTCCGATCCCTGGTAATCATATTAAATTGCCGTCGTCTCGTTCGATCCGTCACAACCATAACTTTTATGCACAACCTTTTATCTTCTGGCCCCTTTTTAACGTCCATTAGAATATACCGCTAACTATACAATGTTTTGTCCTTATCTATCAAATTCAAATGTCACAATGACAGATAAGGACAAAACATTGTATAGCTATACCACTGTTACTCAATGTTTATTAGTAAGGGGGTTATAATGAAACTACCCAAATCACTAATAGAAGCGAATAATAACACATTCATAAATAAACTGAAACAACTACTGATTAGTAAATTTTATTACTCATCATCACATCATCATGTCAGCCGAAAGACGTCCACTGCTGGACATAGGCCTCCCCCAAGGCTCTCCACTCAAACCGGTCTTGTGCTTTTCGCATCCACCGCGTTCCCGCGATCTTTACAAGGTCGTCACTCCATCTTGTTGGAGGCCTACCTACAGCTCGTCTCCCGGTCCGCGGACGCCACTCAAGAACCTTCTGACTCCATCGGCCATCAGTCCTGCGAGCAATGTGCCCCGCCCACTGCCACTTAAGTTTGGCTATTCTTCGGGCTATGTCGCTAACCTTAGTTCTACTGCGGATATCATCATTTCTGATTCTATCACGCAGAGAAACCCCGAGCATAGCCCTCTCCATTTTTCTCTATTTCTCTATTTTACTACTCGCTCAATGAATATCTTAATGACTAATTTTAAATGTAGGTACAGTGAGTCCTCCTCTACATAATACTGCTGTGAATTGCCAATTGGTTCATAATGAACTGTTGAAATAGTATAGCTATTAATTAACCATGGCCTTTATAACATTATGATATCACAATAAAAACAAATTACTAAAGGAGAATGGGCAAATTGGCCTATCGGCGGCCACTGATGAAATTAGTGTTATATGAGAGCTCTGATATTAAGGAATACTTTTTGTAAAGAACTTTTATTTGTATCTGTTGTAAAAAAGGAATTATTTAAACATAAGTCCGAATTCGATCACTTAAGACATTCAAGAAGATATTTTGTTACCAGCATCAGATTTATTATACACTGTGACTTATGATTTATATACTTATTATATCTGTAAGTTGTACTTTATTGCCTAATAGTAAATAAATAACATATTGATAGTTGTTAAATACTTCACTTTGAGGTGTTAGATCATCAATATATATGTTGAGATTTCCCTTCTTTCCTAAACATTTGATATATTGATGATCTAACATCTAATCGGGAAAACTACACAAAGTATTGTAGAAGAAAATCATCTTTTATTCTGATAACAATTAAGTCACGGTAATGAAACTTTTACCAAGGAACAGTAGGACTATACCACATCGTCAGATAAAAAAAATACCCTTGGCCTCTCATAGACCAAGTTCCATACAGATTTGCCCATTCTCCTTTAAAATGCTCATACTATGCAGTTAGCCTTTTTGTTACGGCTGTTAAGCTCCTTGTCAATTTCTTCAGACTTATTGCACCCACAAGATAGAGCCGTGATACGTCTTAGAAACTACCCGAATAATATAACCGTAGATTGTTGCCTGGGCCTGTATTAGAATAGAATAGAATATAATAGAAATGCTTTATTCGCTGCTAAAATAAAATAAAAATGTTCATAAACAACAGCAAAACATAAAAAAGTAGAGTAGGTAACACAAACTTAGAGTACTTAATCTAAAATTAACACCGAAAAGGTTGCCACTCAACATGGTGTCAGGCTTACTAGCCTTGACGCTGGTTTTCAGGGCCGCCGGGTTGAAGAGAGAGAAGAGAGCACTCACAATCCATCTCATTAAGTACTATTAATTAAAAGTCAGTAAAGTATTAATATTACAGTCGCTTTTATCCCGGTGGATAAAGCATCCGTAACTCTAGCACTTGCATACGGGTCGGAAAGTGACAGTTGTTTTATCCAAGTTTATCCACATCGATAAACACTAACATAACAGGCCCGTTGGTAGCAATTTTACCATCCAATGTCGGGTTAGTTGGGCGACGCGTTCGTTAGGTGAATTCATTTTCCAAAAACATGCAACTAAACGCTACTCTAACTCACCTTTTCTGCATAAGGCTGAATAAGTATATTTCAAATTTCATATACTTTCCCTGTAGCTCGCTTTATTAGATATACATTTGGAATCTGAAACCAGCGGGCCTGGGAAAGATGCATTTTGCAAACATGACCACCGAAATCAATAAAAATGTATAAAATTGATGTAAGCTGTTGCGTCGGGCGTTTATGTTAATTTCGTACATTTCGACTGCTTTTAGGGTTCCGTACCAAAATGGTAAAAAAGGAACCTTTATGGTGAGACTTCGTTGTCTGTCTGTCTGTCTGTATGTCACATCAGTTTTTCTCAGAAACTATTGAAGCTATCAATTTTAAATTTGGCATAGCTGTATAACTTGCTTGCCCGCATCTGTTTTTAGTAAAAAAAGTATGAAATTATTTTTCTAAGTATTTGTTAAGGGGTCTAGAATGGGGGGTTGAAAAATGAAAGTTATTTGATTATAGCAAACGGGGTGTCATATGAAAGGGCTCAGTCCGCACATTTTGAAACTATTTTTTTTATAATTTTTCGGGACGTACGTTTGATTTATATGCAAAAATGTACAAAAATTACCGTTCCCCCCCCCCCCTTATCTCCGAAGTTTATGGACCAAAACATCTGAAAAAAACCTGATTTAAAGATAATTACTTATATTTTACAGGAAAAATAAAATGAAGTTGTCAAACTTTACAGTTTTGGAAAAATTATCAAAAAACTTTAAAAATCTGTATTAAAATTTAGGCTTGTAAAAAAGGGCCTTAATGCATAGATAATAAAGTTCATAACAAAGGAAGTACTTTCTTTTGCTTTTTCCAACCCTATTATCTTAAATACGGAACCCTCGGTGCGCGAGTCCGACTCGCACTTGACAGGTTTTTTAATGTCGTTTGCTATCGTAATATGCAATAGCGCTTCTTAGCAATCCCACAAACTGCTGAGTGAATGTCGTTTTAAAATCTCTCTTGAATCTGGCATTCAGCTCATCTAAACGCTCCGCTACATAATTAACAATATTACAACAAAGTTAAACATTTACGTTTGAACAAAATAGTCTTATTAAAAGCATTTAACAGCTACATTCAAAATTGTTACACAACGTCCATTTTGCTAACAAACGCGACGGGTAATGGACGGACGGCACGGGAAATGGGGTCTTAATCACAAGAATCGTCGGAGTAGACGCTGATTGCAAATTAACGGAATTTATTGTACTAATTACGGATCCAATCAGACAGATCGTGTCTCCTGCAGGTGGACGGTTAAGTTACAGGGATTGGCGTTTAATTAGATCGTCTCTAGTCATGGCTGCTTGAAATTAATGGTTATGTAAAATACTCACCCGAGGGCCTTGCCAAGATGCATTGCGCTAACTAGCGTTTCTATACCAATCGCGTCATTGGTAGATCACGTGACTTTTCGTATCACGTCATCTACAAGTGACGCGATTGGTTTAAAAACGAATCGAATAGAAACGCTAGTTATAGTGTATCTTGGCAGAGCCCTCAGTTGAGAAAATGCTGTAGATATCTTACAAAAAAAAAACCGGGCAAGAGCATGTCGGACCATGCTCAGTGTAGGGTTCCGAAGCCGTTCCTACAAACAAATTAGAGCTCGCGACAAACTGCCGTTGGAAAACTGTTCTCCCCATACATCGACATAGGTCGCGGTCCGTTTACCAACACCGCAATGAGTTTTCGGTAGGTATAAACATTTTCTCCCACATGCTCGGTAATGTTAACCTTACTGTTGTCAAATCAGCCCGCGAAGTTCTAAGTTCCAGGCCCAGGCAAAATTTAAAAAAAACAAAATTATTATTTACCAACGGCAGCGGCCGCGAAAAATGTATGAAATTTCATTACGTACCTGGTGTTTTACTTTTTAAAACCATGTTTGGACAAGGGTAACTATCTCCAAACAGCCAAACATTCGTGCATTCAAAATTCTTCCTTGTATAATTTACTTTTTAAATGTCATAGACTTAAAAGTTCAGCCTTTTCAAACAACGTTTACAACGTATTTAAAAGTGTGTCAAATAGTTTGACTTTTTTTAAAATAGAAATTGCGTTCATAAACAAAATAAATTGCCGAAATAACATAATCGCGTAATAAATGTTATAGTTTAAACTATCTTTTATTCAAATTGAATTTATTACGTTTAAATTTGTGATTTTATTTAATGCTTTATTTCAGTGTCACACTAAATCGTACGTTCCTGTTCTTTATTTTTTCAAGGAAATGTTGGGACTGTGTTTAATATTACTAACAATTGTGTTAAATTTCCTCACATTGTTGGAGAAAAACACTATACAAGCCTCGACCGGGAAGGGCGGTTGCTGGACTCGTATATAGCGCGGCCTCGACTGCGTCTCGGCCACGCTAACTCTATTCGTTCCGCAACGGCCTATTTCCCGGTCTGTGCAGTAATGTACTATTAAACCGTTAACTCAAGAACCAATGAAGTCTACTTAGTCGTGATAGTTTTCCTATTAAACTCATTATAGGTGCTTTCATTTAAGATATTTTTCAGATTTTTAGTATTTGTAGTTTCGGCTATAGGGTGGGGGGAGGGGCGGACACTCGACTCTAACAAAAATTAGCGCTTTATAGCTTAATATTTCATAAACGGATACCTTAATCGAAAAATTGTTTGCACAAACCCGCAATATTTTTGAAAGACCTATCCAACGACACCCCAAAATACATCCATCCATCCATCCAAACATCCCCACGTTACGTGTAGGGCAGGTACACAAAAAAAATTTTTTTTTCAACATTTTATTTTACCACTTTGTTGCCGTGACTACTATGTATATTCATGCCAAATTACAGCTTTCTAGTACTAAGAGTCTCTGAGCTAGGCTGCGGACGGGCGGACGGACGGACGGACGGACGGACATGGCGAAACTATAAGGGTTCGTAGGTTGACTACGGAACCCTAAAAACTGATAAATCCTACCTGGAGCTTGATTCTACTCGGTACAGTCAGTATATCAGAGCTATCGTAACGTTGACAATAAGATAATATATCAAAAGCAACATAGTTTTACTGAGCAGAATAGAGACCCAAGGAAGGGAAGATGAGAGGAATGGAGGGGAGGGTCAAGAGGAAACTAAAACTGCAAGATTTTCTCACCTTTAATAGTAAACGAGTGAATTAAAACAACAATAACAAACAGACGAAAAAAAGGATAGGAGAAGAGACGACATGTAGTGCTAATGTGAAACGTTCCCAACTCAGTATGACCTAGCTGGGAAGCCAACGCTGGTCTTCCGTTGGGACCGCTCAGTAAAAACACGGGAAGCAATACAGACATGACGCTACATTTATAAACAATGAAATACAATTACAAACATGTAGGAACAGTCAAGGAAATGTATTCGCGTACCTTTTTGACTGTTATTGTCATTGTGACATGAGTGAAAAAGGTAGGTAAAGTCTGGTCCTATTCAGACTGCCAATAACAATAACAATTATACCTGACTGTAATTGTCTTTAGATAGAGGATGAAATAGTAATGAGAATAATGTTACCTCTAATTAGTGTATTAAAAAGGTTGAATATATATTCATCGTCATCATCATATTATTATGAAGGGTGCGACAGAGACGAAACCTAACTCTTGTCAATCAAATCTATCAAACCTCACTACATTTTTAATGTCAGAAATAATTCGAAAAAAAATATCTTTATGACAAGACTCTGTCAGTGTAATGGTGTTTTCAGCGAATGTAGTATCAAAAAGTACAATATTAAATAGAGATTACTACCTTAAAATGGACATGAAGACAATGATAAAGTGTATAAATAAATAATATGACTAAACTCAACCTTCAAAAGTACGCGAATATGGAGTTATAATGGTAAATTGATTTCTTTATAAGAGTGATGTGTGACGGAACGAATAGGAACAGACTTTACGCGAATACATTTCTTTGACCGCACATCATAGGAATAATATTATAAACACCAACACTTTATCTGTCGTACTAGTTTCTGAAATTACGGATTCTGGTTCACTAATGACCTCAAACAAAGAACCCCGAACCCTCTATTCAAATGATTTAACTCCGTGTTCCTAGCTATTTACAGTTATGGGCAAAGTTCGGAACTTGCAGATCGGGAGGAAAGATTGAGGATTGTTCTGCCCAGAGTTTGGCTCGGAATCCAATTTGAAACTATGCCTGTGATTTAAAGGAGGCCAATGTCGGAAATATAATATTAGATGAGTACTTGCGCCTAGCATATAAGACTCTTCGCTGTTTATTAATGTTTTGCAATGAATAATTGAATAACTAAAATAAACATATAGGTACCTACTTACTAACGCATGCTTTACCAATCCTACATCGATTACGTTCTAGCAATATTTTTTGTGAAGGGCCACTGAACGACATCGCAAATAAGGTTTAAATTTTTAATAATAAAAAATAGAAACCACAATATCATTTTGAAGACCTATCCATAGATATCCCACACGTAAGGGATTGATGAAAAAAAAAATTTTGAGTTTCTGTTCTAAGTATGGGGAACCACGGAAAGGGGTTTGGGTAAAAGTGTTGTCATTTGTAAAATTCATACATTTTCAAGGAGAGCGGCCATTCATAAAAGTGGTAAATTATGATAGAGTTATTAAAAATAAACATATTTTGTTATGTAATGTAATACTCTAAAGCGCATCGGAGCCGAGATATTTAAATATTCATACTTGGGTGTACTTTTGTACTAAAAACGGAATACTTAAATCTTTAAAATCTCCGCTCCGATATTATTTACCGCCATAAATTATATATATCTATGTGTATTTATAGGTCCTCTAAATAACTATGTAAAAATAATCCGTGGCCGCTGAAAAAAAATGACAATATTCTTCAAACAAATTTACCCAATGCCCTTTATTGTTTTGTTTCTATTTTTGTGTGAAAATCTTAATGCGGTTCACAGAATATACCTACTTACCCAGTTTCAACAGCATAGTTCTTATAGTTTCGGAATAAAGTTGCTGTGACATATGGACGCACAGACAGACAGACATGACGAATCCATAAGGGTTCCGTTTTTTGCCATTTGGCTACGGAACCCTAAAAAGGATAAAGTAACTATTTATAATACTTGTTTTTATAAGCTGTCACAGGGTGATCTCATAGATTGCCCTTACTTCTTTACATAGTACTAGCTGTAGCCCGCGACTCCGACCGCGCAGAAAATTAAAACATAGCCTATGTTACTCAGGGATAATGTAGCATTTTAATGGTGATAGAATTTTGGAAATCGGTCCATTGCTTTTTGAGATTATTCGTCACAAACATACAAAAATTCAAACCTTTCCTCTTTATAATATTAGTGTAAATAAAAACATGTCGCTCCGCGCCCTCTGTTCCTCTGTATGTACGGTCAAGGAAGTTAATTTGCTACCCATTTCGAAGAAAATCTGCTTGAAGATGTCATTGTCAATAGAGATGCCAAGTCATTTGTAATTGATAGGAAACTCAACCTTATTGCTGTAGAATGTCAGATTGACTTTGAACCTAAGGTGGGTCACAAATTAAATTTCTTGGCTGTACGCTTAGATTTTTCAAACTACTCAACGGTTTTCATCCACAGATAGAGTGATTTTAGAGGAAGGTATAATAAATACTGGTTTATGTACAGTCACGAACTTAAATTTGGGACCCGCCTTAGGTCCAAAGTCATTCTGACATTCTACAACAATAAGGTTGAGTCTCCTATTAGCAGTGATCGGAATAGGTAGAGTATATTTACCTAAAGTTTGCAAAGGGACATAATATAGAGTGGTAACAATCGGGTGAAATATTAATTGTTTTTTATTGAATTCTGGATTTCTGGTATTTTTCTGGTACTATTAAATGTAGCCGCAAGGAAGTCTCTAGTTTATGTCTCTGTTCTATGAAGTTTAGGTTAATATGCTCCACCTATTAATTAGATACTTAAAAGAAATGAGTTACAGGCCCCTTTTATCACTAACTAACATAAAATATAACATACCGTAAGTAAATATTATGTATATTTAGCATTAAAAATATCGGAAATCCGGATTTCAATAAAAATAAATTAATATTACATCTGGTTGTAACCACTCTATATTATATCCTTTTGCGAACTTTGGTTAAATATACTCTACCTATTCCGATTACTGCCTATTAGTTACAAATGATTTGGCATCTCTAATGACATTGACGACTTCAAGCCTATTTTTCTTGAAATGGGTCACAAATTAACGATCGCGATAGTACGGGTGTAACTGAAAACTCACGTAAACCGAAGCGAAGCCACGGCGGGTCACTATTATAGTGTTAAAATTTATTTATTTCAATACTTTATTGCACAAATTATTATTAAAGTAGTGTACAAAAAGGCGAATTTAATGCTACAAGCATTCTCTACCATTCAACATTAATAGTAGAGGATCCGAATAGGACACGACATTGACATGTTTATTCGATAAAAAATATCTTATATCAAATTTAACGTTTTATGTAGTATATAGCGAATAGGTAGGCTGAAAAATTTCAGTCCAGTATATAATTACTTAATTAAAAATTAAAAGAGGAACTTTAAAAAAAAAACTGCTTGTTTAATAGACAAATTACATACCAATCGAAAGTATAATGCGTATAATAGAATATGCAAACGTTAGGTTGTCTATTTGACGACGTGCTAGCCTAGTTGGTAGTGACCCTGCCTACGAAGCTAGCAGTCCTGGGTTCAAATCCCGGTAAGGGCAGATATTTGTGTGATGAGCACGAGTATTTGTTCCCGAGTCGTGGATGTTTTCTATGTATTTAAGTATATATTTCTCTATATAAGTATTTATATCGTTGTCTAGTACCCATAGTACAAGCCTAGAGCTTAGTTTGGGACTAGGTCAATTTGTGTGAGATCGTCCCTTGATATTTATTTATTTATTTATTTATTTATTTTTGTTCCTATCATATAACTATTGGGTAGGCAGGTATACCTCTCAAGCGGGGATATCGGTACTAATCATTTGCACCAAACGTAAGCTTCATACGATTGGTATGTAATTTGACTAAACAAAAAATGGCAATTTAAAAAAATAGTTCATTCTTTATTTTTTAAATTAAGTAATTATACAGGCTGGAAAGTTGAGATTATTTTGTCCTGACCATTTGTCCCCATAAAAATAATGATCTTTAAGCTTAAGAAAATTCGTCTTTGCCTTAACCCTACTAAAATGTATGGAAAAAGTTTTCTTTGATTTATGGGTGTTCTAGTACTCTAACCTCAGTTGGTCTCAAAGAGTGTTTAAATCCTTTATGGGAATGGGACCGATTGGCATTAAATGACTGACTGGCACTGAATGGGACTGACTGTACATTTTATCGAAAATCTGTGAATGTCGATTGTCATCACTCAAAAAGTTGGGAAAAGTCTCCTAAGATCATTTTCGCGTGGCAGCAAGGGATGGGAGGTAGCTGCCCTTAATGCCCCATCTCAACTTTCCACCCTGTATACTAGACTGATTCTTTTCAGCCTCCCTATTCGCCATATATTAATTAACAGGCCGGGAATATTAATTTGATATAAAATACTTTTTATCGAATAAAGAGCTGGGTGAAACAGAAATCAAAAACGTTATTTATTGTGAGTTCATCGTAAACGTCAACGTTTTATAAGATAACCGCCGCTTTAGTACCTACACAACGATAAAAGCTTTTAAGATTCTACGGTATAGTACAGTGAACAGCGGGTAGATTTAAAATGGTAGATAAATGTTTCACGTACAAAGATTTACTAGGAGGAGAATAAAGTCTTTGTTATACGAAACGGATGAACTTCTTTTTTCTTGTTGTGGAAATAAAACACCAATCGGAATTTAGATTAAAAGATAAAAAATATAAAAAGATAAAAGAAATTTATTCAGTAAGTAGGCCGCACGGGCACTTTTACACGTCAAGAATCTACCAGCGCTTCCCAAGAGAAGACCACTGCTGAGAAGAAACGCCGCAAGAAACTCAGCAGTCAGTCATTTTTTAAACATATTTCTTATTACAATGGTACTACTTAGTCTAGCATTATATAAAGCTATAAATATTAAATTAAATATAGTATTAAATAACATGCGTAGGTCAGCAGGAAAACATGCCAATTAATTAATTAATTAATTTATCTTACGGGAGAGATAGAGAGAAAAAAAAAGCACATACTTATGTGTATATAAGATGGTGCGAGACGACCACATAAAAGTTTCGATATGTTTTCCTACATCAACGGTGTCCCCTAGATTAGATATTATGTACTACTAAGTACCTATTTTTTATGCGACGAGGCACTTTATCATAGTAAGTACAGTCAACAGCATAAATAAGTGATCATTTACGTACCTTGTCGCTTTCAATCGTTTCACAATTTTGGATGACATTTCAAACACGACGTTAAAGTGACAAAGTACATAAATGATCACTTATTTATGCTGTTGACTGTAACTAGATCGTTAGAATTAATACCAAGACTTTTTCTAGAATTTGTGTATCGCTACTTTTGCTATATCCTAGGGAAAAGTTAGATAAGTTAGATTATTCCGAAATAAGTAGTAAGTCCGCCTCTAGGTTGGCACTGTGAAACTTTCTGATCAGTAATTCTCGGTATCTTCTAAGAATAATCTTAATTTTTGTATGGATAGACAACATCCTCAATTCTCTAAAAATATTTTCGAGAACGTTCTCATTTTTTTAAAATAAAATTTCCAAACTTTCGGGAATGTTCTGCATGTTGCGTATGCTTTAAAATAACTTTGTACCAAATTCTTCATCCATTGATGTAAAGTACTGCCAGGCGTAGCTGTTCTGTCGGACGCATAAATTAGAATAGATTACGAGATTAATATATTATTACATTCATTTACGTGGAATTGTATCTTGGCACTGTATTCGCATCATAAAATATTATAGTGTATATCTATTGTAGCTGTTTAAAATGTATTTATATGCTAAAGTATTAGCAGTCATGTTTGAAATAGCATAATATCATGTTTTTGTGAGTAAAATGTTATTTGGACCATATTTTTTACCTATAAGGTGAGATGGGGGAAAGTGTGTCAACGGGGCATGTGCGACAAACCATATTTTTAAGAGATATTGTTGGTTTGACGCACTTTCCCTGTAGACGCACCTGCCCCACCTGACCTTCGTTTAGTTATTCAAGTTTTTTTTTTTTTTATATTAGGAAGTCTTTCTTTACGGATCCCTTTGAAATATCGACAAACATTTCATCGAATGTGTCTTTTCACCGAATTTCATTTCATCCAAAGCTGATTTCTCCTGAAACCTTATAGTTTTCAGGTTATCTTAAGCATTTCGTTACATAGTTAGGTTCGGTTAGACTTGTGGCCACAAAAAATATAAAGCTCCTGCATGTGGAAATGCCAGCCGATGAAATGAAAGTTCGGTGAAGTGAAACGTTCTATGAAAAGAGTTTCGATATTTTAAGGGAAAACCCTCTTTTTATTCTACCTATAGTTTAATTCGGTGTTAATTTATTTCATTTAAATGTTTACTATACATAAAATAAATAAATAAATAAATATCAGGGGACAATGTCACACCAATTGAACTAGTCCCAAACTAAGCTCTAGGCTTGTACTATGGGTACTAGACAACGATATAAATACTTATATAGAGAAATAAATACTTAAATACATAGAAAACATCCATGACTCAGGAACAAATATTCGCACTCATCACACAAATATCTGCCCTTACCGGGATTTGAACCCAGGACCGCTAGCTTCGTAGGCAGGGTCACTACCAACTAGGCCAGCGCGTCGTCACATTATAAACATTATAAACATTATTAAAAGGAATGTATAAATATTGATTGTGAAGTAAGATGTTAACTGATGTTAGAATATCTACTGTAGCGAAGTAAAGGGGTTCTGTGTCGGACTGATCAGTTTACTTCAAGCGGAGCACTTAAAGCATTCAACTAAGCAAACTGTCTGTTCCTGACGTAGTAAATACTGCAATATAAATAAACGAGGAAACGCAAAGGCTAAGACGTAATTCTAATGAAAGTGACGTGACGTGATGTTTTTTGGGTCCCTGCTCCCCCCATCTCCCTGCTACTTTTGGGAATATGATGATAATGTTGAGAACCTACTGTCATTTTTGGAATAAATAAAACTGGTGATATGCGTAATCCATACCTACTTTGAACACTTGCAACGATCCAACAGGAAACGGTTGTGTTTTTCTGGTGGTGGTTTTTGGGTTTCCACACAATTCCTCATTTGTCCATTGTTAAACACACACACACACGCACATACGCACACGCACGCACGCACGCACACGCACGCACGCACGCACAAATACATACACACACACCGATACACAGATACGCACGTTAAACTTGTAATACAAAATTACATAAAACGCATCACTGTACGTATAAAAAATGTTAAACTTAAGCGAAATAAATGTTTTCTATTCTATTCTATTCTATAAGTTTGAACGTAAAGTAACCTGATATTTTTGCTCATGTATTTATTTAGGAATACGTGATTTATTTTGAGGAATTCCTACGGATTCTTTCTCGAACCGCACCAGCCCCGGAATGTACGTTGGGTTAGCGGTGTGTGTGTGGAAAATAAAACCTGTTTTGGAAGTCAAACATAAGGCAAGCATTGAAAATCTGGATGCTTTTGTAAATCAAATATGGTTGGTTTCTGGTAGCACTGAGGAGGTGAAACATGAAATTTAATGAAAAAGTCTTTGCTTGATGTCTCCGACCACAACAAAAAAAAGAATTTGAGGATCATCCTGGCAAATTTACGCGGATGAAATCGCGGGCAGAAGCTAGTTTATAATAAAATTTCAACTGAGATATTGATGTTTAGATCGAAGAATGGCAGTCAGGTTGCTTTTATTGTGGCTGTTTGAGAGAAAATGTTCTTGCTAGACATCGATAATCGATCGTTGTTTCTGAATATGTTAATGATTTTAGAAAACTACTTTTTTTGCGGATAAAGCACAGTACTACTGTGTAAAGGAGTAGGTATTTGCGCGAAACTAACTATCAAGTTATAAAAAAACAAAAACCCGCCTTCAAAAATGCAAAAAATAACTTCTTTTAAAATGGTAGGTCAGTCCAACTGCATTCGGCTTTTGGTTTAAAATATTGTGGGACGCCGACTTCAGTTGAAAGACAAATAATTAAATTTGCGATCATGAAAGAACGCTATGTGAAAATTCGCTACTATGAAAGAACGCGAAGTGAAAATTCGCTACTATGAAAGAACGCGATGTGAAAATTCGCTACTATGTAAGAACGCTATGTGAAAATTTGCTACTATGAAAAAATGCTTTTGTGAAAATGATGTAACAAATCCTACAGAGGAACAAATAGATAAAAACATATATACCCACAAATACCTATACATCCCTCGTGTGGTTGCCGAGTTAGAATAGTGCCACTCCATGTCTTCCCGTGGATGTCGTAAGAGACGACTAAGGGAATAAAGGCTTGTAGTGCTGTTAGGCGATGGGCTTGCAACCTGTCACTAATACGCTGGTAAACATCTTAGCCTAATTGTGCAAATTGTGGTTGTAGAATTGTCAACAAGTTTTTAGAGATGTTTGTAATTCTGTAGCTCTGCCTACCCCACTCTGGGAACGAAGGCGTGAGATTATGTATGTATGTATGTACCTATACATACTTACATACATACACTCGCAATCGCAGTCGTTTTCAATTAGTCCGAAGGCGAGTCTGTATACAAAATGAAAACAATTGTTCCACTTTGAAGTCGATAGCGATTGCGAGAGCGTTAGGCAACAGGCGAGCTGCAGGGGGGCGATTTTTGACTGTCATCAAAGTTTCATTCGGAAGTAAGCAAAATCCGTGAAACCGTATTTTTGAAATTACGGGCGATACAAAATTTAAAGACGAGTGGTCCACACCATTCATTTTCAATTCTACCGCTCTTATTTCACTAAAAAAAACCGCCTTCAAAAAGCAAAAAATAACTTCTTTAAAATGGTAGGTAAATAGGTCAGTCCAACTGAAGTCGGCGTCCCACAATATTTTAAACCAAAAGCCGAATGCAGTTGGACTGACCTACCATTTTAAAAGAAGTTATTTTTTGCATTTTTGAAGGCGGGTTTTTGTTTTTTTAAACATTTATTTTATTTTATACTTTTTAGTGATCCTATTTATGCTGTTACGTAGCTCCACTTCTAAATATTAATGAGAAACTATAGAACATTTAAAGCTCGCCGCAGACAACGCCGCGGGAATGTCATAGTCATATTTAAACCTAAATGTGCTTCGTCATAGTCGCTCAACTACCTTTATCGAAATATCTTATCGCCACCCTTGAAATAGGTACCGTTAAGGAGTTCCGGTGTCATCTGTGGTCTTCATCATCAGTTCCACTTCACCATATAGTACTTTTCAAAAGCAAATGCATGAGTTACAGTGCAAAATACCAAAATCGCTATAGGTGTGCCTATAATATTTGAGGAGTTCTCTTGATTTCTCCATGATCCCATCATCAAATCCTGACGTGGTGACAATGGGACCAACTAGAAAGTATACCCATTCGAACAACGAAAAAATTTTTCAAATCGGTCCAGTGGTCTTCGAGTAATCGGGGAACAAACATAAAAAAAAAAACCCGACGAATTGAGAACCTCCTCCTTTTTTTGAAGTCCGTTAAAAATAATGTTCATGTATAATACATGTTATCAAGTATGATATTTGTATGTCTTTGGGCGGGATGTTGTGGTTAACATTACATTAAAATGTAACACCTGTTTTACCTGTTCAGCAAAAAATATTTAAATTTGAACTAATCTTTTAATATTATTTTGTAACAAACATAAAGGGATTACGAAAAGACAGGCATGACGAATTTATGAGGGTTTCGTTTTTTGGGTATGGAATGCTACGCTGTTAGCGCTTGTTTACGGAGACGAGGAGCGTCGCGCGTGGCGTGCGGCTTGGCATCGCGCGGCGCGTCGGGCGTTTGTTCCGTTTACAGAGAGGCGGCGCCTGCAGCGGACTGCGTCGTCACACGCGCAAACACAAACATATGGCAATGTACGGTGTCGTTTATGAAGATGCGGGGCGTGACGTGATGCGGCGCGTGGTGCGGGGCGTAGAGAGTAGCGGTGCCCGCCGCTGCATTCGCGGCGGTCTCTCGAGCGTGTAGCGGAGCGAACACGACTGTCAGAAGGTACGCCACGGGCCCCGCTGCGCGCGCAGTGGCGGGAACCGCCGTTATTGACGCGTGCGACGCAGCGTGCAACGCGGCGATGCCATCCGCGGGCTCCGCCGCAAGTAACGTTGTTTTTGAAGCAAACGCGTATAAAACCGCTTCTCCGTAAACGCTTTTATACAACGCCATTATGTTTGAATTTAGACCGCGCCTCCCAACGCTGCGCGCGACGCCCCGCGTCTCCGTAAACAAGCCCTTATGTTGCAAATAGGGACCTGTTAGGGAAGGCATGACAGCCAAATGCGGGATTGCCTGGGGATAATTCGGGAGATAGAGCGCTTTTAGGGTTCCGTACTCAAAGGGTTCCAGACTAATTACTAAGCAGTTTATTGATTTGTCCCACCTTTGAAAAGTGTATCATTTAAATTCTAATTTTAAATTCCGTTTACAGGATATCCCAGAGCTTGACGTAAATATTATATAAGTTTTTATGAAAAATTATTCTACCGGGTAAAAACCATATTGCTTTTGGCGTGTTATGCTCTTATTTAACTAACAGTAATGGAGGCCGAGGTTAAAAAAAATAACATAACGTCGGTGAAACTGCAAAGCCGCGTAAGTAACATTTTTAATGAGGAGAAAAATGCACCTTTTTTCTAAGATGTTAAGGTTTATTTTGCTCTATAATAAATTTGTTGGTTACGTGGTTTTGCAGTATCACCGACGACAACACGTCAAAAGCAATATACATAGTTGTATTATGTTGAATGGAGGCCATCGTGTTTTTTTAATAAGGGGGCTCCTTTTCAAGGGTTTTTTCTTTATGATTTATCGTAAAAACATACAAAAGTCAAATTTGGTCTGGGAAAATAAACCGGCCAAGTGCGAGTCGGGCGATACAGAACGGAACTGTGCACGAGTCCTGCACTGCACCGGGACGGCCCCGGCCCCAAGCCGGCTCCAGGGAAAGAAAGATGTACGTCGATATTTATATTGGCTATTCCGAGAACAAACACAAACGAATTCCTTAAAAGCAGACATCGGAAACTATTTATGTATACTTCCTACACGATTTCGCTTGCTTAGGAATTAATCGCTTTTCGCTTTTCGCTTTAAAGTATTCTATCTGCTAATCGAAGATATTGAATCCATCAAACCCCATAGAACAATTAATTCGTTTTTGAACGGCAAATATCCTACACTCTTAAATACTTTCACATTTTCAGTAGCATCCTATTACCTATTACGTCCGTTGCGAACGTTTCTGATGACATATATCATGTTCGTATCCCAATTTCCAGGGTCCAGCTGAATAGACTGACTTGCATTATCCAACAAAGGCTTCTCTCATAAAGGGAAGCGGTTCGATCCCCTTATAGGGTAGAATAGGGTATAGAAAGGAAATAAATTACTTTCATGTACCCACATTGATGCCAGGAATCTACGGAAGGCTGTAGATATCCGAGAGACCGGTATATTTATAAGTTACTTTTCAATTTCCGTAGTTTAGTGATTTCAATCTCCCGCGCCCCGTCACTCAAATTACAAAATTTTATCAAATAGACGGGTGACGTCACATAATTGAGCTAGTCTCAAACTAAGGTCTAGGCTTGCTAGAGTCATCTATCAATTAAAATTCACTAAAAGGACGATGGGCAAAAATGTCCCCACCCACCAACATAAATGAATCACTTATTAAGTATGTCTCAGTTTATTTATTTTGACAACATGATGACGACGTGCTAGCCTAGTTGGTAGTGACCCTGCCTACGAAGCTAGCGGTCCTGGGTTCAAATCCCGGTAAGGGCAGATATTTGAGTGATGAGCACGAGTATTTGTTCCCGAGTCGTGGATGTTTTCTATGTATTTAAGTATATATTTCTCTATATAAGTATTTATATCGTTGTCTAGTACCCATAGTACAAGCCTAGAGCTTAGTTTGGGATTAGGTCAATTTGTGTGAGATCGTCCCTTGATATTTATTTATTTATTTTATTTATTTATTTTTACTATGACGGCGATCACCCTATATATCAAATTTTCTTGGAAAATCATACTTAATCGTATAATATGGATTTTTTTAATAACAATAAGCAAAATCTTGCCTTGCTTGCTCTGGAAAGGTTTGTTTTTCATTAAAAAATCCTCATCGATTTTGCAATTAAAATAGGTGTTTTGTGTTTTTTTGGATCCTAATATATTAACATATCATTGACATGCATCCCGTGATTGTTGGAGGGTGGGGACGGGGTCCATACAAAATCGCCCCTCAGCCCATCACTCTTAATTGACAAACTTGTGGGTACTTGTTAGTGACTCTTTTTACATACCTGTGTTTCAGCAGACCTTTATATCTAATGTCGTCAACATTTCAGAGCTTTACCATAGTTGGATGTGAGTCATAATAGACTTGCCGGAATGGAATGACAGACACACAAAGCAAGCTAAATAGAAACTTGTTAAGAAGAAAACATAGGGACATTTACTGTTCTCGGACACTATACAGACAAGCGCGTTTGTACAGAAAAGAAACCAATTGCATTTTCTCTAAGAAATAATATATTTTTCACAACACTGCTCGGAAATATGGCCATAGATGGTCTTGTTTGGGGTTACAAAACGTCACTTATAAGGACAGACCAAGAATTTTTTTGTCAGCGTGTTTGCTGATTGGTCGAGAACATTGTTGTCCAACTTTAAGAACCAATGAAAATCGATCAACCAATTTTGTGTCATAGTTCCTTATAATGAAAAATTGAAATCGACCAATCAGAACACACCATTTTGTGTCATAAAATATTAGGTGTATTTTTGCTAAAAGATACACAGACTAATAACTATCTCACTGCTTTTTTTAAAAATGTAATTCAAACTTGGATCTCGAACCACTAGAGATGAAAAAAAAATTAAATGGGAGATATGGCGAAACAAATACAATTTTATATGGAGTTGACATCTTCATCTCGCATGTTAGTTTATTAATTTCGAGTGCCACGAGAATAGGGGTCCAGATTAAAAAAAAAGTTATCTATGGTAAAATTGGCGATGATGTGTGTGTGATTAACATGAATTATTATTTGAGTTTTGAACATGAATTTTTATTTTATTTCCTCTCAGTAGTTGTGAAAAGCACTATGTCTGCCTCGGTAGAAAGTGCAATTTATGGACTCGTACACTAGAAGACCTCAACTACGTTTCGGCCCTCTATATGACTCGTCCAAAAATCGCGTACTTTCTATCCTCTGCAACAATGTACTATTTCTCAAAATAATAACACACCAAGTTCAACATTTATAGTTACTACCATTTACTAAAACTTCAGCCTCCACCCGCACTACCTTTATCACATATTTTTCCGTCCTGGGGGGTCCTTTTAAGACTGATTTGAACGTATCAGTCTGAAATGTGCGTGCATGTGCACTAACTTAATAGGTACTCCGCCAGCAATCGCTTGTGTCCCCACCTTCTCAAAAATGCACTATTACCAGCCATTAGGGTCGTAAATATGCCCAGATTATCACTGTGACACAGGATGCTGTTGACACAACTAACTTCTTCAACTTGTAGTTTCCAAGTCTTAGAAAGTTCTGTAACTAGGGCTCATTAGAGGGTACGTAAGTTTTTCCTCCCTACACCAGTCATTTCCTCGTTACAGTCGCGATCTATTAAAACTTCTGTACGATCCTTAGATACTTACACGGTAATTGTAAACTTTTCTCATCCGCCGTACCGCATCTAGATTATCGTTTTAGATGAGTCCAACAAATTAATTAACTTTGTAAAGAATACTTAAGTAAAAAATAGACGTCGTTTAACTCCCTTTAATGTTTTTATCACTTGCTGGAAGATAATAATCTATTACGCTTACTTTTAAACTAGTCTAAGTAGAAGTCGGATGAGTGACGAATATAAATTAAACGAATATTCAATTACAGTTTTGTTTGTGTTTTACCTTTTGCTTGAGGACAGGAAAAGTGTACCACCCACCGCAGTTAAGTCCCCGTGCATAGAGAGTTTGAAATTACATTTATCCAGGAATACTCCTACAAAATAAGTTTGACGTAGCGGTTAGCCTATTCGTTTGGTAGCTTGCACTCCTAGGTTTAATTCTCGGAAACGGCAATCATGATGTGCTGAACGCGAATATTTTTGTATCTGAGTAGATATCGAGTTATTTCTATGCCTACCTATTAGAATTACGTTTATTCTTGCATACCCATAGTTTGATAAAGGGCGCTGGGAATCGTGCTCAGAGGGCCCTGCCAAGATGCATTACGCTAACTAGCGTTTCTATTCGATTCGTTTTTAAACCAATCGCGTCACTGGTAGATGACGTGATACGAAAAGTCACGTGATCTACCAGTGACTCGATTGGTTTAAAAACGAAACGTTTAGAAACGCTAGTTAGCGTAATGCATCTTGGCAGGGCCCTCTGCGGGTGCATATGGAGGGCCTGTGTTCAGCTGTGGATTAAGTACTATAAGAGGCTAATCGATGATGATTGATGATGTTGAGTACCCATAAAAAACATCTTTATTTTTAATGTGTTAAAGCTTATTTAATTGTAACGGAACGTAACAGTTACGTCTAATTTATTACTTGCTTTATTATTATTAAATTATTGGGACTAATTATTGTTTTTATATTATAAGCACAATATTTTCTATGTCGATTCTGAAGTCGACTGAATACTCTGTTTTTCATCTTAAGACCATGTTGTAACGTATTCTAGCAAATTGGGATTTCTATTCTATTAGATGCTATTCTATTAGGTAATATTCTATTCAAAGTAGTGAAGCTTAGTTTGGTACTATTCAGGTCAATTTGTGTTAGATTTTCCACTTGACATTGTGCCCGTGGAAAAATAGGACGCATTTACCGAGAGCAAACAAAAGCGTGCCTTTTGTCGGCCATTTTACGGCGATGCAATCTGCACAAAATGGCGGCTGTCGGGGAAACGCGCCGTCAGCCGTCACGGAGAATCTAACCGAAACAGGTCAGCGGTAGTTTCATTTAAAGCATTTTTTATGTCATGTTTTTTATGCGATTAATTTGAAAATAATGACTAGATTTTGTACGCATGTTTGTACATTTATACTAGTAGTCGTTTATCGCAGTCCTCGGGAACTATGTTTTATTCTGGGATAAAAGTTTTTTATATCCTTTTCTGGGATTCAATCCAATTCTATAACAAATTTCACAATAAAAAACAAAGAAATTAACACAGATCTTCGATGCATACTGATTTGATAATAAATATAAAAGCTTCATTACCTCTTCAATTTATGAAAGAGGTAAAAACGGAGCGGAATGAAATACGTACCAGCGGTAAATATTTTCAGTTTTAAAGGAAATTGGAAATTTGATAACTTCCCGTTAAAAATCAGGTTTTCGTTAAGCGACCCTGCTTAGGCTGCGGGCGTACGAGGGGCGAGGGAGATTAAACAAAGTCATTAATTTATTTAATAAATTTTAGGAAACAACGACGCTTAATAATTCTTTGCATAATGGACTTTCTAGATTATGTTTTAATGACTTATTATTAAGATTTATACGAAAAAATAAATTGCATCACAATACACACACTCATCAAATTAGTGTATCTCCGAATTGGCTGTAGCTAAAACTACTTAAAATCGGTTTAGAGATCTTTTTTTCTCATTAAAAAGATTTACATTACAAAGATTTACTATACTTAATTATTGAAATAGTATCATGCAATTTTGAGTAGGAGTACAATACGAGTACAACGTTAGTAAGTACCTAAATATTTTTGTCACTTGGAAGAACATATAATCACGTCTAAATACAAGCTTATTTTTGAGCTGCGCAACATGAACCTGCGCGAAAGTCGAGTGTAAGGTGTCACAGGCTCACAGGTAGGCGGTAAGCGGCGCGGTGTAAGGGGAGCACGGTAACCTATCGCAACCTCGAATTTTTTTTGACCGAATTTCATTTGACCGAAAACGTTTCGTTTTTTAACGTTTCTCCGATGGCACGATTCGTAATTTTTTTATTTCACTATTTGACATTAAGTAAACATATCTTTAGTCCGAGCAACTTTTGTCCTTGTAGTCACTTGCCCTATGTATTGTTACGTATTTTATTTCAAAGCCCATTTTTCATTACACCAGTGCTACAATTAGCCTAGGGATCGTTTCGTATTTTGTTTCTTAACCCATTTTTCACTTAATCAATGCTACATATAGTGTTCGCTACGTTACGTCAAATATTCATTTCAGGTAAGCAAATCTTGCTTGTAATTTATCCAGAAAATGCAACGATCAAGACGAATCAGGGTAGAACTAAATCGGACAGGTTAGCTTAGTCGATTTAAAAATAGGTAAACTATTAATACACCGAGCCGTTACATTGGGCAAATGATACTAAGGTAAAATCAGAAATGGGAAATAGATAAATTGACAAACCATTACATTGGACAACTGTTTGTGCGCCGCAACCAGTATTACGGAATAGATAATTTGTCAAATCGGTAGAAAACCTAAACAAGTAATGACCAGAGCTCGGAATAGGTAGTGCCTATTTACCTAAACTTCGCGGGAGGACGTAACTAAGAGTGCTTAAAACCACCAAAAATATTTATTTCTTGTTACTGAATGCGGGATTTCCCGGGATTGTCTGTATTACTCTAAAGGCTTAATACATTTAACTTTACTTATAAATCAGGGTGGCAAACTGCAGGTAGGCTACATCTGTTTTTGTTGAATGCATTCTATACGATATTATAATTCTATTTAAATCAACTAAAAAATATCAAACTTCAGGCTCCCTTTGATTCAATTTGATCTATATTATATTGTTTTATGACCAATTGTTATTTCCAGGTAAATAAATAAATAATATGCAATATAGGAAGATTTATAACTTATGACTTAAGTTAAATGTAATACAGACAATCCCGGGAAATCCCGCAATCAATAATAAGAATTAATTATTTTTGGTGGTTGTAACCACTCTTAGTTACGTCCTCCCGCGAAGTTTAGGTAAATAGGCACTACCTATTCCGACCTCTGGTAATGACTAAATGAAAATATTCGAAGTGATCTTTCGGGCAAACGTAAAAAAACCCAAACCATTGTTGTCGAATAATATTTATCGAACCAAAATTCGGTCAAACATTTTTCGGAGTTCAGATAGGTAACCGGGGAGCACGTGTTACCATAGCGACCGCATTTTCACCTGCGCGGTAACCGTCATATTTGATGTTCATGTTACGTGGTGCGGATTATAGAAATCGAATGATGTTAAAAGCGCTCGACGCGAGCGCACTATTTAGAGCACGGATTTAGAGATAAAGAAGAAATATAGGTAAAACTTTTATGGAAGTGCCTTATTGCAAGTACGCCCATGACGCTCGTAACTACCTAATGTTGCATTAACCTCGTAAGGCCCATCGTACTACAAACACCCAGTTTTTTGTAAGTGGAATTTTGAATCTACTATCAAGGCAATAAAGTTCAATTACGTTTGTTCGAAAATGCCATTTTTAATTTATGAAGAAAGGAATATAAACTTTATTCTCATTGCATTACAGTTCAAATTAAATTGCCTTGATAATGTACATCCTATTGCACACAAAATTATACTTTCATATGGAGAGTGGGTCACAGTGGATCATTTTTTTTTCTAAGTCCTGCAATTCCAGATTTATTCATTGAAATTCAATTACAATATGGGTATATAATCTTCAAGAATAATGCATTTATTGGCGAATGTTACATAAACATTCAAGCTATAGCCACTTTAAAAAAAAAGGGAAATTGTCCACTGTAACCCAAGACTGGGGCACATTGAATCTATAGAAAAAAATACAGTAAAGGGCAACAATTTTCATAGTATTAATTATTTATTTGTACTATTAGAGTCTTTTATTATATAATCGAAACAGTCTAAACAATATTCAGGAAATATCACTGTTAACGCAAGTTAAAAAAATCTTTAAAAAAGACAAACAATTCTCCAGTGTGAAGTCCAACGTTGGTTTTCCTACTTCGATTGCGAGGCATTTTTAGCTGCAAAAAGTAAGAATGAATTTTAGTTTCACGGATCACACTAAATCATCAGTCCACTGTGACCCAAAACGAAATTATCCACTGTGACCCATAGACCGTTATGGAACAAAAAATATAACTAAAAATAAACTACCTATCCCAAAGAAAAATCAACATAGTTAACAAAAGATTTAAGAAATAACTAGGGTAAAACAAAAATCTAGTATTTACATTTCTTATTCACTTAGAAATAAAACAAATGTTTAAATCATGTAAAGGGCAATTCCATGGCAGAGAGTAACGCAAGTTACCAATTTCTAGTATTCTATTTGTTTTTTTAGTTATATCTCAAAATGGAATAATTCATTTACTTGATTAAATTTATATTTACAAAAATATTAGCATTAAAAGTTAAAAAAAAACAAGCATTGAAATGGTAACTTTGGTTACATTATCGTGGAATTACTCCAAAAATATACTTTCGTTCTTAGCAAGTGACCGGAGTATGACAGCACGTCAACCCGCTTTGATACAGGTGCGGCGGGTAGCGCGGAGGAAAGGCGTATGGACGCGCAGTAACAACGCGTTTGTTTGTGTGCGTAAAGCGCAACACATGCTAAGTTATAGCAAATAATCCACATCATCATCATCATCATTATCAGCCGCAAGACGTCCACTACTGGACAAAGGCCTTCCCCAAGGTTTTCCACATCGATCGGTCCTCTGCTGCTGTCATCCAGCGGTTTCCCGCGACCTTTATCAGATCGTCAGTCCACCTTGTGGAAGGTCTGCCAACACTTCGTCTCCCGGTTCGCGGTCGCCACTCTAGAACCTTTCTGCTCCAACGGCCATCAGTTCTACGAGCACTAATAATAATAATCCACTGTACCCCCTGATCCACTGTTACCCATTCTCCTTCGTAATTTATTTTAAAGTTATGACGCTTTTTATTTTATTCATCACTAGTTCTGCCCGCGATTTCATCCGCGTAGATTTCGACTATCGTTCCCCTCGGGAACTTTAAAATTTTCCATGAAAAGAAGCCTGTGTTTTAATCCAGTGTATAAGCTATCCAGCCATTCCAAATTTCATCCAATTCCGTCCAGCAGCAGCAGAGTAACAAACATCCATATATACATCATACAAAGTTTTGATGATAATTTTATTATTTTATGTATTATTTAGATGCCCAACCCAATTGATCTGGGTTTATATGGTTCGAAATGCTTCTGTGGGATTCTTTTGCAACTGTGAAATATTTTAGAAACCGATGACGTTCTGACATGAAAGATGAGCTGGTGTGTTATTCTCTCAAAAAACGGCGGCCGGTCGGACGGACGAGCGAATGAAAGCGGCGAGTTTAAGTAGTCGCGTGCATTGTCAATTAGGGAGTCTTATACGTTGAAGTCAAGAAGTCATGCTGCCAAATTCAATACACGCGCTAAAATGTGTTTTGTTCGCTCTGTCGGGACTACTTAAACTCGCCGCTTGGACCTTCACGAGCGAACGATCACCTTTGCTTGTTGAGAGAATCACAACCCTGAACTAAAATAAAATGAATTCTAAACTCATCGGATGAGAACAGCTGTATTGTTCTCAGTGGGTAGTTGTAACTATGCATTGCACTCACATGTCTATTTCCGCTGCGATATCCGAAGCGGCTGCTATTCTGAATGGAGCCTGCATCGTAAATGGCTGAATGCTATTGAGCACGGGTACTGAAATAGCCTGTAGTAATGTAGGTCGGGTTTATTTTAAAATAACTAAAGAGGGCCTTTGTGCACAATAATGGATTTTGGATGGAACCTTTTAACAAATAAGTTTTGGACAATATTTCATTTTTGAATTAAGCTTTTGTCGATGTAATTCTTTTTAACAGTCATTATCCCCTATTGGTATCAAAAATAATAATAATAAATAATTAATAAATAATAATAAAATGATTCTTTATTTAGGTATCAACCCATCAAATAATTAAGTAATCTTATTTAAAATCTAACATGCAGACATTTAATTTATAATTTATAATAATAATTTGTATGCACTTCGCTCCCAAGATAATAATAATTAAAGTTCGTGCACGCCTTAACAATACTGTTGGCCGACTTGCACAGCCTCGTACCAAATGACCATCGTCGTTTCCGCAACACGGCGAAGAAGTCATCCACTCTGTTCACGGCAAACATGCCGGACGCGCTACACCGCCACGGTAGCCGCAGCATCGCTCGGAACGCGTTGTTGTACTGTACTCGGAGTCTGTCAAAAGATCGCTTAGTGTACTGATACCACAGCTAGCTAGTGTAGAACGCCTGACAAAAATAATCCCCTAATAATAATCGCCTAATAATCGACTTTGTCATACTCGTAAGATTAGGTTTAAGATAAATATCGAAATATTATGACGAAGACCGAGGCGGGGGGTTCGTCATAAACAGCCAGCTACATGTTGCTCATGCGGTGGGGGTAGGAAAGGGCGTGGGAGGGGCAGGTTGACTCGAGACACGTAACCAGAGATGGGCAAAATTTATTCGAATGACGAATAACGAATAAGAATAACCAAATTATTCGCGAATAACGAATGAAATTCTCGAATGATTATTCTTATTTGAATAAATTATTCGTCGAATAATTTATTCGCGAACAATTTATTCGTTGAATGAATTACCACGAATAATTATTATGTACCTGCTCCATTGTTCTCTAATAAATTAATAAATTATTCGTTATTCGAAAAGTAGTCGAATGATTCATTCGTGGATTAATTATTCGCGAATAGATCATTCGCAAATAAATTATTAGACGAATAAATTATTCGCGAATAAAAATATTACGAATTATTTTTTATTCAAATAAATAATTATTCGAATGATGCCCATCTCTGCGCGTAACAATACCAACCTACTGCATTAGGATTGAAAACCCCAGATGAGTTTGCTTCAGAGCTGATAATGGTATAAATGAATCCCTGTTCCCCTTGGTATCATTAAAAACATTAAAATCGCTTTAGGTACATCTTTCCTGTACCTAAGTAGGCAATGAGGAGAGGACGTAGATGCAAACACAACACAAACTCAAGATGCAAATACATATCATTCCTCTTTCATGAATCAGAAGTTTCTAAGCTATTGTTATAAAATTATAGTGGAACTACAATATTTTCAAGCGGCAACCACCATATTGCATAAAGTTGCCGAATACACTCCGCTCGAGCGTCGTTTATTTTTTTCCATCTTTTTTAACGATATATTTTAACGACTCTTCTAAATTTTTCCATTTTCAATATCACGTCCTTCAGTAAAAAGCCTCTGATAAAAATCATATGTAGGTACCTAATAGTTGACTAAAAAACATTTACCGCTTTTGGATCATAACCTCTTGCAAATAGAGCTGAAAACTGGGAGAGGACTGGTTTCTATTGCTCAAATGTCACTGAACTTTGCGATCAAAGTTTATTCAGTTTACTTTCCCTGTTAGCAACATAAAGATTTCGTCAAGGACAGATTTATTTTGAATGATATTTGTTTTAGAACGAGAATAGCAAGAGAAAAATAAAGTCTTTGCATAAATCTAATTTTACAAGAGCGAAGTTTAGTACCAAATGTTCAAAAATTAATGATTTCCCAACAAATATAATCATAATTTTAATAAAAAGGGTATAGAATGTACGACTAAAGCATAGGATTGTTAGGATGTCAAAAAACATCGAGTTTATAAGGTTTCTAACCACTGAATTTTTCATTTTCACAGCTAAACTTCTATCGGTTACCCAAAAAAATTAATATGAAAACTCTCTATTGTTAAAACATAAATAATACTCGTATATACCCCAAACACATTTGTTTACCGCGTTTTCGTTTAGGCATTGCTACAGCCATCGTGTCAAGGTACAAAATAAAATATCGTCCATATTTTTGTTTAGGGATTTGAGGGGCTGCCCAATTAGCATAATTTATGCAGGGTCTCCGGTCGCAGGTGCACTGGTTACTAGGTGTTTACTGAGTTTTGGAGTTTGGACGATAGCGGTGAATGCCTCATGATGCTGTTCTCCTAGTCATTATTTTAAATTTAAATTTATTGACAAACCTGTTGATACGTTAATATACTTATTTATTTATTTATTATTAAATGTTAGTTATTTCAGTACTTATTATTGTATTTTGTGATTGAAAAAAAACCTGCGTAAGCTTCTTGTGGTAGTTTTTCACGTGAGTGTATGTTAGGCGTTCGTGCTACGGACACGATTTCGAATAATAAATGCGATTCGAAAACTTAACGTTTGATTGTAATGTTCGTGCCCTAGCGACTGATGTGGCCAATTTACTGAGTAAATTGCTGAATTTGAATTTGTGTACAGGTCGACTCACAAAAGTTGGCACGAATGTATTGAATGAGTGAACGAAAGTATAAAGTGTGTAAAGTAATAACAGATGGCCCTGCCAATATGCATTACGCTAACTAGCGTTTCGGTTCGATTCGTTTTTAAACCAATCGCGTCACTGGTAGATGACGTGATACGAAAAGTCACATCATCTACCAGTGACGCGATTGGTTTAAAAACAAAACGAATAGAAACGCTAGTTAGCGCAATGCATCTTGGTAGGGTCCTCTGGTTTTCGGTTTGAAATTCGAACATCGGTTCAAAGGACGGCACTCACACAGTGATAGTTGACATTACTTTTGTTCATTCCATTCGTGCCAGCTCTAGTTAATCTACCTGTAACTTCTTTAATATATAAAGCAAATCAATAAAAAGTGGCACCACTATATGCTACAATCAATAAAACAATGAAAAAGGTGAACAGTGTATGCTTAGTATATTTCATTGCAAACAATGGCTCCAAAAGTCGGAACTATAGCATGCTACGCGTACTAGCTCAATTTGTACCCATCGGTTCACTAATGTTTGACCAATGTTTGATGGGTACAAATTGAGCTAGTACGCGTAGCATGCTACAGTTCCGACTTTTGGAGCCATTGTTTGCAATGAAATATACTAAGCATACACTGTTTACCTTTTTCATTGTTTTATTGATTGTAGCATATAGTGGTGCCACTTTTTATTGATTTGCTTTATATTAGAGTTACAGGTATATACGATTCACTAATAATATCTGTATATACGATTCATCAAAATATCAGCTACGGCGTCCCTCAGGGAAGCATCTTGGGTCCCACACTCTTTCAGCTTTACATTAACGATCTGTGCAAACTAAATATACCAAATTGTGAAATTTTCGTCTACGCCGACGATACTGCCTTAGTTATCCATGGTGATGACTGGGAAAGTGCAAGACGGTCAGCCCAACTAGCACTTGAAACTGTGATGGATTGGCTCTCGGCCAATTTGCTCACCCTGAACGTCCGCAAGACTCAGATTATTCCCTTCCACTTAACGTCTGCTTCTGCTCCCTTACCTGAAGACTGTAGGATCGCTCTTCACAAATGTAGCTCTCCTTCTTCTACCTGTGGCTGTCTGTCCCCCAGCATCGTAATATCCACTAAATACCTCGGTATCCATATTGACTCCAACCTAAAATGGTACTCACAGATTGAGGCCTTAAAAACACGGGTACGAAAATTAACTTATATATTCAAAACACTAAGACACGTAGCAGAGCCCCAGTTAGTTAACACCGTGTACCAGGCCCTCTGTAAATCTATTTTAACTTACTGCATTCCTATCTGGGGTGGCGCTAGTAAGTACACCATGTTGGGTCTAGAGAGAGCTCAGCGATCCATCCTCAAAGTGATGACTATGAAACATATTCGCTTTTCAACCAATTTGCTATACAAAGAATGTCAGGTACTAACGGTACGACAACTTTTTATTCTACACACCATTCTCCGGAAGCACGCTTCCCTACCGTTAGATGTGGGTGTCCTTTCACGACGCACCTCTGTTCGAGTCTGTCCTTACAGATCTTGTAAAACATATTTGGCCTCCCGTCACTATGAAATGCTCTCGTCTCGGCTATACAGCAAAATACATGAATCCGTTTCAATATACACCCTATGTAAGTACGAGGTGAAACAGAAAACGACCGCCTATTTATTAGAGCTATCGTATGCTAAAACTGAAAGTTTACTTAATACGTAATCATATGATCCTCTAACACATTTAAGAAGATGTTGTGACATACGCACGCACACACACACACGCTCACACACACGCTCACACACACACACACACACACACACACACACACACACACACACACACACTCACACACACACACACACACACACACACACACACACACACACACACACACACACACACACACACACACGCATGCCTATTACTATTACTTGATTTACTTTAGTCTCTTTATATCTTCAGTAACACCAGTTATGTTCTTAGTATTGTTATACATTAATAGCCTTTAAACCATATTTGATTGAGGAATCACTGACACGGAAAATACAGTTTTCACTAGTTTCCGAGTCAGGGGTACACATTTTATGCTCGTATATTAATGCATAAGCTAGATCTAAGCAACTCAACATGTAAAAATTTCTGGAAAATAAATATTATTATTATTATTATTATTAATATTATTATTATTATTACTAATGTTTGACCAAAAAACATTTCACCAAATGATTCATTTCACAAACATATAATTTGACAAACCGCTTTTTTTTCCGAAACTGTCAATATTTCAGGATTTTTTTAAAACAAACCTAACCTAACCTATAGGGTTCTACACGATGGTCCTGAAATAAATCCTGAAATATTTACAGATTCGGAACAAATAGCGGTTTGTCAAATGATTTATTTATGAAATGAATCATTTGGTGAAACGTTTTTTGGTCAAACGACAGGACCCCGTACCAATTTAATGCTTTTGTACGGTCAGCCGTCATTATGACAGGGTTCTAGAGGTAACTCAACAATTACAGTTGTTATATTTAAGTAGCAACTCTAGTGCTTTGTCACATTATCGTCATGTTTGAGCTTCTGCACTAACCTGTCAAAGGCGTTAAAACGAGATACAAAAGTGTACAGTTACTTAAAAGGCTGACTGTACAACATTCCGCTTTGAAATGCTACCTAATAGCATTTGCAGGAGACTCGTTCGTGTAGAAGTTGTTTATGGCTTTCCATCGAGTCATAGTTATTTTTCGGAATTTATAGAAAGTAGATACGTTATTTGTTTTGTCTACGGGCTATTAACAGTCTGTGCACCAAATTTTAATCGAATAAGAGAACAAACAGTCAAACAATACGCTCTTTTGCATTTTTAAGGAGCGCCCACGGCGACGCGTAAAATATGATGACGTTGCGTAAACAAAAGAATGGGTCATAGTAATAATACATGGCCCCAATTTTGACGGAAATTTACGCACCGTTAAACTCCGGTATGGTCGCTCCCTTATTCGTGTTAAATCATGTACGCGTCATTGCAGTATGTTCATTTCAGTTTTTACACGACTGCCTCAAAAAAGGAGTGTAATGTTTTCAGGGTTCATGTTTGTATGTATGTATGTATGTGAGTTTCTTTATTCCATTATAACTTCTAAATCCCTTGACCGATTTAGATGTGTGAGGTATCATTAGAATCCTTGCGTCATCCCATCACATAGGATACCTAAACTGTTAAAATTGAAATAACAACAATTGCAAAATGACAATTATTAACATATGTAGGTATGTCGATGACAGTATAAAAAATGCGGTCGGGTTTTTAAAGCTTGCTTTTCATATAGTTATAGTCGCCATTTCCAAACCGTCACTGGAAGACCTGTGATAAAATAATCGTTGTTTAATAATTTTAAATTCACCAGCTTACAGAATAACCACCTCGGTTCAGAGTACTATGAACTGTCAAAAACTGTCAATTTTCAGGCGGTGAAAGAAACAGACATATACGACTCCTATAGCTCTATCCCCTTTATACTGACTGAAACTTGGAATGTTTTATTAGCGAAACGGCTGTTCGTATATCGCCAAAGAAAATTAAATTACCTGTTTATAGCCCGACCTGAGTAAAGGTAATATTTTCTCAGTAATTGAAAGTTATGTGCATACACTACGTTGCCTTTGAGGCTGTTTCATTAGTCGGTAAATATCCCGAATGCTTTTAGCAGTACATTGCATCGTTGCAATAGCTCCCGGCGAAATAATGATAAAACAACTTGTCAATGGAACGCTACAAGCATGCGAGAATACGCGTTAAGTACATTTGAGTTCATTTACCTGTAGCTACACAGTCTACGTTTTACAGTGTTAGGTTTATTCAACTTGGATAGAAATAGGGATTAAAATCCGTCGTTTCGAAAATGGAATGGAAAGAGGCTAGAGGGGTATAATCGTAGTTAGTTTGGGCCAACGAAACGCACTCGACTATGCAGCAGACAACTTTTAATTACGATTTCACATGCAAAAATTTTAAGGGATAAATTCACCTTTGTACTTGTCTGTTTTCATAAATGTGTGTATGTTTTTGTTTATTGACGACGCTTTTAGCCTACTAAGCTAGCGGACCCAAATTAGGTTACCGGTATGTATCTATTTAAATACGTATTTTTCTATACAAGTATGTATATCGTTGTCTACTATACATTCCTATGGTATAAGCCTTAAGGTCAGTTTGGGACTACGACAACTTGTCTAAGATTATGCCATGATATTAATTTTATAAATTTTTATAATAAAGGCTTTAATACTTACACACATATCTACATCAATCGCTAGGTACATAACGTAAGCGATTGTTTGTGTCTCGATAGTTAAGAAATTAACTCGATCAATATTGCGGCTGTGACACAAACTACTCTTAGTAGTCAGCTATCACAGAAATTAAATTGAGTAACGTAACTTTTTATCGAAACGTAATTATCTTTATGAGATTATGGATTTTATAGCTGCCATATTAAATTATTGACGCAAAAATAAGTAATTAAATCTTGAACGCGTGTACGCGCGTTTAAAAATACTTTAGATAAGTGAATGATTACATTACTGAGCAGAGTTCCCAGAGTTTCCAAAAAACACTTTTCTTTCATTATTTTTTTAAAAGTAATTATTGTTCCTTTATAAATATAAATAATCTTTATTTTGTTTAATAACTAATATTGTTATGAATTTCACTGTCTAAAAATGTCTTTCGTAATGATCTTTTTAACCTATCTTTTACTTAAATGTTGAACTTAAAATATTCTTATTTCCGTACAATGCGATGCATTTAATGCGTATAAAATGGACTTATAGACGCTAATCTTAACCTCGTAAGGCCCAGTGTGCAGTAGGATGTACATTACCAAGGCAATTTAATTTGAACTGTATTGCAATAGGAATAAAGTTCATTTTTCTTTATTTATAAATCGAATATGGCATTATCGAACAAACGTAATTGAACTTTATTGCCTTGTTGGTAGATTCAAAGTCCCGCTGACAAAAAACTGGCGGTTTGTAGTATGGTGGGCCTTACGAGGTTATGAGGGAGGCAACACGCGCAGTATTTTATCACTTCAATCCATCATTTTATGCCAGAATGCCGGAAAATGAACAAATGAAAATTTTATGTATTAAATAAATTTCCTTTAATCTACTAATGGTGTAACCTACTCTTATCATTCTCGCATCAGTCTGTGGATTGAATAGATCTGATGATCATCCTCGTCATTCTGACCAAACTGATGGACTGAACTGATGAAATACTGAGGGTGTATGGCGACTGAAGAACATTTTATCAGTCTGATGTCAGTCTTGCATTGATCGCGTAACTGTTAAAATCATTCGTCATAGTCATATACTTTATTCCCTAATGTTGTACAAAATACCTTAAAAACTATCAAACTAGCAAAAGGTGGGTTTCTTCGTAATTAAACACTTTTAAAAAGATATTACAGTTTAATTCTTGGGTTTTATTTCTAGTTTAAAGATACAATATGTGTGCTTAGACCATGGCTTAGGGGTGTCTCTCTACTTTCTTAAAAAACAAAGCACCGCTGTTCTATCGAACCCATTTGATTTTGAATGTGTAAGTAAATTTAAAATCTAATTGGACATTTTGTACAAAGAGTTTAATGCGATAAGGTTTACTTTTAGTAATAGAACCTTATCTCATTACAGTACATACGTCAACACTAACCCTGCAAGGTCATTGCAATACTGGCGTCTGTCAAAGTTTGACCAGACTGACAGACTGAACTGATGAAATACTGACCGTGTAACCTAAAGCTTTGCTTCGCTTCACTAATCGTACCAGAAGCAGACGGGGTTAGGTAAACAGAGCCGCGAGTTCGTTCGGGATTTCTTTGATGGGACTTGTTTATTTCAAGAGCTGTTTACACTCCACGCGAAATGGGGCGCCGACGTACATCTATCCTTATATTACAGGACAGTATCTCTAGCACGAATATTCGAATTGATTTTACATTTGAAAACGTCTATAGCAGGCCGAGATTTTGGGCGGCAAAAACCATATTGTCTTTGACCTGTTATCGTATTGTCAACGTCTTGATAGCTCTTATTTACTTGACAGTAATGGCGGCCGAGTTAAAATCAATACTATATCAGGTCAAATACGATATGTTTTTTACCGCCTAGAATAGAGGCACCCTTTATTTTCTCGGAACAACTTTCGCCGAACGTATCATTAGGTACGTATTTTTTTTATTTTATCGAACGGCATTTCTCGCCTTTTTTTTTGGCAGTTACTAACCTAACCTACGTAATTAATGTTTAGGATATCCTGAAAGCGTTCGATGTCATGAAATTAGATGAAGTGAAATTCGATAAAATGATGGTTACCTTGTGGAATCTATGTGTAGCACGAACCCCTAAAACAAACTCACGTTTCCATGCATTATTTTACATATGCATTACCCTTTATGACGGTACAAAAGTCAACATACTAAATACGGTCACGGGGCGCTGTTCCAATCGCCATATACATTTTCTCTATGGCGTTATGTTAACGATATTCTTTTAGTCGTAAGTACACTTTTGTGCTTTGTCGCTTTAAGGCCTTTGACAGTTTAGTGCTGCGGTTCAAACAAGACGTTAAAGTGACAACGCACTAGAGTGTGCTACTTATAAGGTCGATTGTGGCGATTGTACAGTCAACAACTGTAATTGTTGAATTACTTCTAGAACCCTGTCATAATGACAGCTGAGCATTAAGTCACGCGAGAGATAAATGATGTCAACATTAATCATAGGCTTTCTGCGACAGGGTTCTAAAATGGCTCAAAAATAAACGCTGTCTCCATATTTACGCCTCTGCCCGGTGTATCCATTTATCTCTACTTTTATTTATTCAGCTTTAAATTAAATAACTAATTAATGAACGGGCATGCTAATTAGCGACCAGCCTTTATTTGGACTGGGGTTTACCTATTCAATTCAATTCCCATTCATCATACGCCTGTGACCTATTCAATCACACAAACAACATAGCGGTGGACGAAATAGAACACGCCATTTAATTTATACCCGGGGCGTTATTCTACATTGACTTTACGCCTATTATTAATATATCGTCAACGTAATGACAGCTCTTATTTACTTGACAGTAATGGCGGCTGAGTTAATAATAGTAGTTTATGTGACTACTGGTGCATAAGAGGCATTAATACAAGAGTGAGGTATTATGAAACGAGTCGTTAGGCGAGTTTCATAATAAGATCAAACGAGTGTTATAATGCCTAATTATGTGTATAGTCGCATACATTACTTTATCAACATGCATATCATAAGTTTACTACAATATGTGAGAAAACCGTATCTGTGGTTGCCCTGTATCTTAATGTTCACATTAAAATATCGGTCACCGACTTAACGTACACTTTAATACTAAATTAAAATGAATTGCTAACGATGAGGTGCAGCTATTCAAACCCTGCAACAGTCTACTTTTCCACTAAAAATACCAATTTAACCTACACTTAATTCCGGTTTTAAAGCCCCGTTAGTAATTATATGTCAATTTAAATGTGAGTACTTAAATTTAGAAATTCCTGATCGAAATTTAAATAAATAAAATTAAAAAGTCGTATAACCACTCCTGGATACACCAATATCTATGGATAGAGTACCGTAAAACGGGGTTAGTAGGGACACAGCCTAAAATGAAGCATATGTTACTAATTATAAGACTGAAATTATTTCCAATAGACGTAACGTTATTGTCTATTTAATACTTGTTCTTATTTGTAACAAGTTATGACTTATTTTAGGTTGTGTCCCTACTCACCCCTTAATCCCTACTCACCCCGTTTTACGGTACCTGCGCAAACTTAATTCCTCGTCTCATAAACGACCTTGACGTTAAATTTAGAGACTAGCATTACTCCTAATACCATAAAGTATAAACTAATATCGTAGTTTGTATTTAGGAAAAAAAGAAAAAGAAATATACTTTTATTCACCACACACATATAAGACACAAAACAAAAACCCGCCTTCAAAAATGAAAAAAATAACTTTTTTTAAAATGGTAGGTTAGTCCAACTGAAGTCGGCGTCCCATAATATTTTAAACCAAAAAAAAGTTTTAAAAAACAAAACCCGCCTTCAAAAAGCAAAAAAGAACTTCTTTAAAATGGTAGGTAAATAGGTCAGTCCAACTGAAGTCTGCTTTTGGTTAAAATATTGTTGGACGCCGACTTCAGTTGGACTGACCTATTTACCTACCATTTTAAAGAAGTTATTTTTTGCTTTTCGAAGGCGGGTTTTTGTTTTTTTAAACTTTTATTTTATTTTATACTTTTTAGTGATCATAATTATGCTGTTATTCTCCCACTTCTCAAGAAACAATAGAACATTTCAATCTCGCCGCAAGCAACGCCGTGGGAAAGTCATAGTCATATATTTAAACCTAAATATGCTTAGTCATAGTCGCTCAACTATCTTAATCGAAATATCTTGTCGCCACCCTCGAAATGTATACCGTTTAGGAGTTCCGGTGGCCTTCTGTGGTCTTCATCATCAGTTCCACTTCACCAAATAGTGCTTTCCCATACCAAATACACGAGTTACAATAAAAATACCAAAATCGCTATAGGTGTGCCTATAAATTTTGAAGAGTTCCGTCGATTCCTCATGGATTCCACCATCAGATCTTCATTTTGAAAAAAATGGGACCAATCGGGAAGCACCAGCTTTCAAATAAAAAAAGAATCTTCAAAATCGGTTCACCCAGTCGAAAGTTCTGAGGTAACAAATATTAAAAAAAAAAACAGACGAATTGAGAACCTCCTCCTTTTTTTGAAGTCGGTTAAAAAAAAATACAGACGAATTGAGAACCTCCTCCTTTTTTTGAAGTCGGTTAAAAACAGAAAACAGCAATAATAAAAAGAGTAGTGAGTGTGTCTTCGCGGCAATGAATCGGACACTGGCTCAGCATAATGCTGAGGTGTTAAACTCCTGCAGCGCTGATTTTCAGCCAGCTCCGTTTGTGACAGACGGACGGTACGCTAAACGAATAAATATATACTACCAAACAAATACTTATAGATAGTGACAGAATAAATACAAAAACTACATGCAAATACCTTACAGAAACATAATATTTAAAATAAATATACCTACTTAGCCAGTATACAGCATCGACCAATTGGCACAATTCAATATACAAAAAACAAAAACAAAAAACAAAGAAAACTAAACTATAATTTAAGGACAAAGTGCTGATTGGGAAATTATGATTTTTGGAGCGTCAACAAATAGCCTTTAAGTTTACGCCTAAAGGTGTACTTGCTAGGCGCTCCTTGGATGGGAGGGGAGATCATTTTATTTAGGCTGTAATGTTTCTGGGTAGAAGTGAACTTGTAGGTACTTGTTTTGTTATTGTTAGAAATATAATTGTTTTTTAGAGCGTACTATCCTCGCACATATCCGAGTGCTTCATGAGGTGTTTATTTGAATGTAAATAATAAAAAAAATGCACAATTGGTATAAAAAATAAAAATAAACTCGTAGTACCTACAAAGTAAATTACTCTAAAGTTACAATTTCATGACTTTTATTCAACAATACAGAGATGCTTTGTTCCGGAATTAATAAAACGATTTGTATAATAATAGTTATTTTACCAGTATTAATTTCCAATTCCGCGAAATGCTTTATCGGACTTTTCCCATGAACAAAAGAGATGAAAGAGAGCCTTTGATAATATTTTTACAAAGCGGTATATTCTGACTGGATGTTTGTTTGAGCATATTTTGTTAACGTCTGACACTATACATGTATATATATGTGTGTGTCTGTGTGTCTGTCTGTAGCATCGTAGCTACTAAACGATAAGACCGATTTGGTCACGTTTTTTTTTCTTAAGGAAGCTAAAACATGTCAGCGGTCATTAAACAAACAGGATTTCATAAATAGGATAGGTTTTTTTTTAGGCTATTTAAGAGATATCCGCTGTGGAAGAATGGGACGCTAACTAAGGTCTGTTCATCCTTACTTGTCTTATATAGGGTGATTCCACAGGCGTTTCAACCGCCGTCAGTCCGCTGTCATAAATATTGAAAGAATGAGCTACCCCACGCAGCTAACATTCACACAGAGCTATACTGGTTATCGCAATTCTTGCCACAATTGATCGAATTTTAAGTATATTATCGTCTATTTCTTAAATACTTAGGACAGCGGACTGACGGCGGTTGAAACGCCCGTGGAATCACCCTATAGTAAACAACTTTCTAACCTCAAAATGAAACTTTTTTGGCTAAAACAGCTATTTTAAACAAAATAAAGCAATCACAGACAATACATTGGCCAAGTGATGTCCAAAATGTTAACTCGGTTTACTTCATTTACGATAAAAGAGCTGTTTTAGCCAAAAAAGGTTCATTTTGAGGTTAGAAAGTTGTTTACTATATAAGACAAGTAAGGATGAACAGACCTTACATTTAGCTTAAGTTTTTTAAAACTATTATACTGCCGTCCTTAGAAAAAAGGGCGTATGTCTCATAGAACCGCGTATGTATAAGTGACCTTATTTCTTAAGATGGAGGGTTTAATTTACTTTGACCATCAAATTGCGCATGCGTCCTTTTTATTTATGAGGGCAGTATATATGTGGCAATTGACTTAAAAGTACCTATGTGCAATCTCATTCATTACTAACGGGTAACATGTCAAGCTATTAAACCGAAATAAAAGTTTTCTATTTTTTATTGATACAAAATCCACAACACAATAATCTCGTAAGGCCCAGTGTGCAATAGGATATACATAATAAAGGCAATTTAATTTGAACTGTGTTGCAATAAGAATAAGGTTTATCTTCCCATCTTCATAATCTGAAAATAGCATTATCGGACAAACGTAATTGAACTTTATTGTGCTGATGGTAGACTCAAAGTCCCACTCACAAAAAACTCCCTGTTTGTAGTATGATGGGTATTACGAGGATAAATAACAATTTTAAAAAGATTATTATTAACACATGCCTGGCCAGTTACGGATTCACATTTTAAAATTGTAACTGTTAAATAAACAACAAAAATTACATTCACGCAGTATAGTAGGAGATCCGAATAGGAGACGATTTGTACCGGGCTGTTTATTCGATAAAAAGTATTTTATACCAAATTTAATATGCCAAAAAATTACATCTATTACAACTTTGAAAATAAAACAAATAATAAACGGACATTTTGGAATAAATTAAAACACGTAATTTAAAGACATGAATAAGAAACGTAACATACAACACGACATAAAGTAGATAAGTAGATAAGTAGATATATAAAAGAAGAAACTGACAGAGTGACTGACTGACATATCAACGCACAGCCCAAACCGGCTGGGTCTAGAGATTCCAAATCCAATCCAAATTTTCCTAAGAAAGACTTCCCCCAACGGGAAGAAATAGGAGAAGTAGAGGGAAACTCATTTTATTCAATGTATTTAAGTATATATTTCTCTATATAAGTATTTATATCGTTGTCTAGTACCCATAGTACAAGCCTAGAGCTTAGTTTGGGACTAGGTCAATTAGTGTGACATATATAGACATTATTTTTCGCGTACACATTCGCAGGTGACATCTAGTGCCCATATAAAGCAAGCCTAAGTGAGTACGCTGGCCTGTAAAAGTATTACTTAGAATTACCGGTAAAGTAATTACCTATATTATTTATTTATTTATTAGGGCCTTCAACAATAAGTACACTGTTACATAAATATTGTACATGCACACTTACAAGTTTAGCGCCTTATTAATTACAGAAGGTCACAGCAGGCATAGAAATAAAAGTAAAATGCACTTATTTAAATTAATCTTAGTTTGCTAATTAAATGCTATGGCGTAGAAATACTTAATATTAAGCAGTTCTTTTTATTTTTGGAAAGGAAATTGCACTGAGATCAACCTCTTTTTGGTGTTGCTTGTAAATGTTATACATGCGTGTCAGTGGGCAATGTTTCTTGAGATTGGTGCGACAATTTGGCAGACAAAATAACCTAATATTACATGGCCTTGGTATCTTTGATGGAATGTAGAAATTGATTTTTTGTAGCAACTCCGGACAGTTGAAACTACCTGTCACTATCCTTTTGAGAAACACCAGGTCAAACATGCGCCTTCTATCAGATAATGCACCTATTTTAAAGTACTTCAGGTATTAATTAAATTAAGGTTGCAGCACGGTTGTGTATGCACGCTTGCAAGTTAGACACTAATTACAGCTCGCTGTACAGGCAAAGCTATTAAGAAGTTTGCGAACACTGGAACTATGCTTGGAATAATCGCAGTTGCTAGTTTTGCGGGCATGTTGGAAGTACAGGAGTAGAATAAATAAACGGTTGCAGTGTTTGCAGTGTCTGCCGCAAGATGCGGCAGAAATTGCAATCTTCTACAAATTGACGTTTACTTTGAAGCATCTTGAGATGGACTTCTCAGGCAAGATTAGTATTAAGGCCCTTTGCGTGACAAAAACCAAATCAATAACGACAGGCTTAAAAAACCCGCCCGGACTCGCCCACCGAGGGTTCCGCACATGACACGGTTAACTCAATTCAAAATTTGCACCGCCGCCGTTCCTTGCATAAAGACCCTGTTCTTTTTGTGAATTAATTAAAAATGTTGGGTTTTCAGATTTTTCCCTTTATTTGTAGTATAAGACGGTGCTACTTGCCTAATTTCATAGTTCTAGGTCAACGGAAAATACCCTATAAATTTTGATTCCCTTGAGAGTGTCGAAATATACGTTTTATGCGGCATAAACGGCCGTAACTTTATTTTACGTTAACTTAGAAATTTGTTTTTTCACAGCTTCAAGGGACTGTAGACTTGAGTATATGGTTTAAATGTCAACTCGATACCTCCACGCGTTCCCGAGATAAAGGGTCTTGACAGACAGACAGACAGATGGACAGATTGACAGACAGAAGTGATCTTATAAGGGTTCCGTTTTTTCCTTTTGAGGTACGCAACTCTAAAAACGTGCCAATATTTAAGGTATTATCGGTAGTCGTGTATTGTTGTGTTCCGCTGCGGGATAAGACTACCGCTGAAATTACATTTTAGAGCTCTTTAAGTATATAAAGCGCGCTCGCTCCGGTTAAAATAATATAAGACGGTCAGGGAGAATAATTATCATGATAATGTCATTGACAGAATCTTTAAAATCGGCAAATATGCCAAAAAAAAACCCACTAAACTTGATGATTTAGTTATTTACGACGCGTTAACCTCGTTGGTAGTGACCCTGCCTACGAAGCTATACTCGAAAATCTAATTTAAGACCAAAATTCTAACCTCAACCGGCGCACATTTGCTGTGATTACTGCATTTTGGTTTAAGTGTAGGTATTTTTATCACTAAAACTTACCCTAATATTACTGGTTACACGAGTTCTCATTCATATTTTTATGAAATAATGCTAAAATAACGAAATAATCAAGATGGGAACTTTCAGATTTTGGTCTTTAATTAGATTTTCGAGTATAGCGGTTCCGATTCCCGGGTTTAAATCCCGGTGTAGCGGCGTACTCGTAGGTCCAGGTACTGCGATTGTATGGTTGAGAGCCAGAGATTTAGGGGTTGATTGGTATAAATCAAACACGAGGTGTTAGCCAGAGATAGTAGCGAAAGTGAATGTAATGACAAAAAATTTATACAAAAAAAAAGGAAAAAGGGTGAGGGAACAATGAGCCAATTAGCGAACAGTACGACACTCAGTACTCGATATCACGTCATTTGTACGCATTTTTATTGGATGACAATTCCGGGTACGGAGGTGGTTAGTTCAGGATCTACCCGTAGAGGGCGCCTCCTTCGGTGATGGTTTAATAGGCTATGATCCCAAACACCCGGTAAGGGCAGATATTAGTGTGATGAGCGGGAGTAGTTGTCCCTGAGTTTTGGGTGTTTTCTATGTACATAAGCATTTATTTCTCTATAAAAGGATGTATATACAGCTAAGTTTGGGACTAGATCAGTTTGTGTGAGATTGTACCCTGATATTTATTATTAAAGTTTCCCCTAAAACTGAACAAGTTAAGCCATTATGGCTTCTCCATACTACATATTTCTGCTCCAAAACGTCTATTTTTATTTTACCTATTCATTGAACCGAGTACACTTGTAATCCGGCCATCCACTCAACGTCGACGCGAGCGTCGAGATCGCACACTGAGAGTAATTGAAAAGTCTCCATCAGGACCCAGCTTTGGACGGCTTTAAAATATAATTAAGGCCTTTCAGTACTTGAAGGTAGGTATTTTTTATTTATTTCTTAGTTTCAAGAATAAGTTTTTTTTGGGAAACAATGCCCAATATTACGAATACTTTAGGTAATTCCACGGGCGTTTCAACCACCATCAGTCCGCTGTCCTAAGTATTGGATATTGCTAATTGTATTTTCTTCTTGCTTCTCAAATAAATATTTTCATTTTTCATTTAAGAAATAGGCAATAATATACTTAAAATTCGGTCAATTGTGGCAAGAATTACGGTAACAGTATAGGCTGGAGTCCATACATTTCTGAGTCATCTTCCTTTGTGAATTTACCGTGTTTGTATGTAATAAGTATTTATTTTCTTGAAATCTCTACATGCGTTAAAATACAATTAAATACTTGCCAAAAATATAATCCAGTTTGTTGGCGCGTAAAGCGCTCAATCATAAACATAAATCAATCTAATCAATAAGTACTCGTAAATAATCAATAATCATGCACCTGGCCACAGTAGGTACAACTCTTATCAACTCATACATAGTTACCTATAAGTTACAACTTTGTCGCAATAATATTATAAAACATAGTTGTATTTCATCTACCATATGAGTAATTTTGGTTGTTGGTAGTTTTATTGATAAATGATAAAAATCTTTTATTATTTTCTTGTTTTAGAATCCGCGCGCGTCCGTCCGCGCGAGTGTGCGTGCGCGCGCGCGCGCGCGCGCGCGTGTGAGTGTGTGTGTGTGTGTGTGTGTGTGTGTGTGTGTGTGTGTGTGTGTGTGTGTGTGTGTGTGTGTGTGTGTGTGTGTGTGTGTGTGTGTGTGTGTGTGTGTGTGTGTGTGTGTGTGTGTGTGTGTTAGTAGTTTAGACCGGATCATTTATGAAATAAATGTCATTAGCTCTTCTGTGTCATCATAATGTAGTAATAATGGAAAGAATATCTAAGATTAAATGAAATATATAGTATACTTACATGTGCCAGAGTTGTTTTGTGTATTGCTGTCTAGCAGAGCATTAATTACGAGTATGTTAAGGGGAGCAACAAATAAATTTCGTCTTTTATGTATGGGTAAGTAGCCTTTTGTTTTGTTCTCTTTGTGAGTTTTAATCATGTCTAAGAAGCATTTTACCTATAGTGTTTTTTAATTTATGACAGGCGTGCCCCAGTAAATATGACCCTTGGTACATACCTACCTAATTTTAGGTACATTGACGGAACTGTGCAACGTCAATTTGAGTGTAAGGGTGCGCCATTGTTGATTGTAACCACTATAAGGTCACAGCTCATTAGAACCACCCGGCACCCGACCCGCATCGCCTCGCCTCGAGCGGTTAGTATTCTTTATATGGATTTGTATGGGCAAGCGCTCACTACATCAACTACGCTACGTCGGGTGGTTCTACGATACGTAGTTGATGTAGTGAGCGCATGCCCATACAAATCCATATAAAGAATACTAACAGCTCGAGGTGTAGTGGTGCGGGTCGGGTGCCGGGTGGTTTTAATGAGCTGTGACGTTAAGTACCAATTTCACCATACGATGTTAAACACTTAACAGACGATTGGAGCGTTAACAGCTGTCAAAATGAATGAACTAACAGTCGATTAACATTGATTAAATTTAACATCGTTTGGTGAAATTGGTACTAAGGCTGCCTGGCCACAGGAGCAGATAGAAGAGCTGCGCTGAGCGAGGCTAGGAAGATAAAGTATTCCGCTATTTCCGCTCCACCACCTCGCTCCGCTCCAGTGGACAGCCAGCCTGATGTTTTCATACATGACAAATACGTACAGTGACTTCGTGCGTAGAATTGTTAAACGGTAACAAACTGACGTATTAACGTGAACATTGCAGAGTAATAAAAAGCTACTTTTTATTTCGAAGTAGTGAGTCGCCCTCGCTTCGCTTCGGTTTATGCCAGTTTTCTGTAATAGCCGTACATAATCCAATTTACAACATAAAAACCTTCCTCTTGAATCACTCTATCTATTAAAAAAACTGCATCGAAATCCGTTGCGTAGTTTTCAAGATCTAAGCATACATAGGGACAGACAGACAGCGGGAAGCGACTTTGTTTTATACTATGTACCTAGTGATTATGGTAGAAACTAGTGAGGCATAAGTGGTAAAAAAATTGCTACATTAATGTTTTAAAATGTTCGTCAACTTGAAACGAGTATTTGGGATTTGAGGCTCGTTTTAACTAAGTAACTAACTATAGGTACTAATCTCATTTTACCCTGTTTCAAATAAAACCTTATACTTTTATCTATCAGCCATTTTCCCCGCCTTTTGTCCATTTCCACGCCATAAAAATCATGAGGAAGAAATCTGTAAGTCGTTTTTATTAAGCGCCTTCGGATTTTATGCCCCATCATTTTTACGAACCATGATCCCGCCTCGATGTTTCATTAAGAGAACTTCAACCATAACCTATAAAAATATTCCTAAGGTTCATCTGACCCTTTTGAAACTTATTTTATTATTATAAAGCTAAGGTTCTTTTTCTTATAGCGGTAGAATTATTTTGAACGAGAAAAGAATTCTTGGAATGGAAACTAAAAATGTGTGTTTCTAAGTTGAGGTACTATTTGTAGTACCTAAGAGGAAAAGTTTTAAGGACGTATTTAAGTTAAATATAATTTATTCACATTCGTATATAGGTACTTATCTATTTAAAGTAATATTATGATAAGCTGGAATGATTATTGTGTAGGTATAACTATTTCCCCGCATTTTTTTCCTCCTTTTGCGACTGTCCAATAACAAAAAGTAATTTTTCGAGCCTTTAATTAACTCCTTAAAAAGTTAAAGCTTTTGGACATGACAAAGGATATTAAGTATATCCATCCGTTGTTCTTTTGCATACCTATATAAATTAGTCACCTAGATGAAAAGATGTACAGTATTCCCAGCATCTTAATATCTTTCGGCTGGCTATCGCTATCACGCTTGCACTCGCAACTGACAGTATATTTGTCACTCGTGTGTCACAGAAAAACGAAGATTGCCGATCGCTATTAGGAAAATGGTTGCACCTATGTAGTTTACATCTATTATATTTCAGTCGGTAAAATGTGATAGGATAATGTCCTTATCGACACACGAAATATTATGTTCTTTGTCTAAATATAAGAAGGTATGCGAAAAGTTTTTCAATGGTTGTCTCTTTTTTTTTTTATTGGCAGTTCTTATAGCAGGGAATAGTTATGGATTATTCTTACTTACTTCGTTGGTCTACGTCTTCGTTGTCTAGAAGACAGGGGTGCTTGATCCTTGATTTTTTCTTCTCTTTTTTATGGCAAGGAGAAGGCACGCGAGCACTCAGGCCACCTGATGGTAAGTGGGATCTGAGACCCATACACATTTGAAATCTCAAAACTGCAATCCTAAGACTTCAAATGCTTAGATGGAATGCCTCTATGCTAGTAATTTCACCGGTTGTCTTATCCTCACACCGGAACACAGCAATGCGAACACTACTGCGTGACGGTGGGTAAGATGGGGGATAAGGGAGATAAGATGGTGGTAGCGATCCGGACGGACCCTGCACAAGGTCCTACCACCACTCTTCTTTTTTGAAAGTAATAAACACCTGCGTTCAAATATTTCCGAGCATGTTTGAGACAAAAAATACAATAACAACACGTCCTATAAGAAGGACTACTGCAAAGAATATTTACCTTTTTGTAAAGGAAAAGTGAAAAATAAATGTTTGAAGTATCAAAACGGATCGTTTAACGGTCCTTTGAGCAATCAGAATTCAGACGTGACAAGGCTTTTAAGCCTTCAGAATGTCGGACACGTTCATAAAAGGTCTAAAGACTGATTTTAGAATTTTATTTCATTTTAAAACTGATTCTGTAAAGCAACTATGATGTTATTCTCTGATTCATCAAAACCAAATTCATTCCAACTAGCTAATTTTATCCCGAACGATAATGCTCGAGCTATTCTGTTACTTTGGCACAGTCTAGCCTCGATTCAACCAAGGTTTAATCCAAGTAAGGTTGACCTTTCAGTGCGTAAACATTACCTGTTTGAAAGTGTCTCGAACATTGGTTGAACTTCAATGCAGCGTCAGTAAAATATTTCAGAGAATAACCATAATTATACTTAAGCTTGGTATCAACTTGATCGGATAACAGTAATGCCTTTCGAAATACTTAGTTCGCAATTATCAGGATGATATTTATGGTTGATTCACATAATCAATAATATTATCTTGGTGAGTCAGTATTATGTACAGTCGAGTTCATTAATGTGTTTACTTCTGTACCTTTTAACCTTAATCACCGTGACAATACATATATGGCAGTTTAAACATGACATTAAATTTAAACAAGGTACTAAATTGTACACATAGGTATTTATGTACTCTACTATACAAAGATCAGTTTTCGGAACTGGATGAATTCTTATGCGTATAATTCGTCTTTAGCTACTCCTTCATTTAGTTAGGCGGTGGAAAGGGTCATTTCAACTTTTACTCATTCCCAACATTCGAACCGTGGATGGATTGGTTAACTTCGAGTTAAAATTTGTGTCAGAAGAATCCAAATCCATTTGCAGTTTGTATATTGGGAAGGGGCAAAATACGAGCTCTACCGTTCTTGACCTTAGTTCCGGAGTTTTGGGACGTAAGGTACGTTTGTGGTGGGCTTTACATAGGTTGTAATAAAACATAAAAATACTTACCAGTTAAATATTTAATAAATGTTGAGATTAACCATAATACCTACAATCTAATTTTCAAAATCACTCCAATAGAAATTCATAACTTTGTGGACGTTATTTCTTGATGCATTTTTAATTGACTTATTTGACTTATAACTCTTTGATTTTTAGGAATAAACCTCCATAGTTGTCTAGTGTTTGCGTTCCCAAACACCCAAAAGACCGTTGAGAAAGCGCACTGGTACAATGCAAATATGTTAAAGAATACATAAACGCCATCAACTATATTAGATATCTCATCATTTTTCAGCAAAAGCGTCAAATAGAAAATATTGTAAATATCAATCACAAATTGCTGAACACAAAACGAAAAGATCAACGCAATCATTACAAACGCTATTCTACGATTGTTCTCGGTCCTTGTGTTCATTTTCAGAATTGAGTGTAAACTTAAACACAGGAAAAAGGCGTTAGCTACTAATATAGGCCACTTAAGAACACCAACATACACATAATAAATCACGTTAGTAAGATCTTCAAAGAAATAAATGGATAAAGTAATTCCTAATGCTATGCCTGTCGGTAGACCCCATGCTAGGCTTGAATCTCTAATGAGATAACCTTTGCGGGCCTTGAACACTTTTACCATACTATGATAGAATTGTCTACTGAAAATAAACATCCAAAAGACAAGAACTATCTCTGTGTACAACAGTATATATAATCTAAAATGAACACTAGCCCGGTTCTTCTGGTGCAATCCAAAGACATCACCCACATTGTTGAAGTATCTCAAAAGAACGTATATGAACCGAGCCGACATGAACTGGACCAGTAGTTGGTTCTTATAAATCTGTCTCCACTCTGCAAAGAAGATGGCCGTCAGGAGAAGGAATGCCAATGCGACAGCGGAAAATCCGATTCCAATGCTGCTGGTTGTCAAAGACAATATTTTGAGAAGGGTGGTTCCATTTTGAATAACTTGTCCCTGATCTATTGGGAGCACCAGGCTCCCAGCATCATCGATTAGGGTATCCACTTTGATTCCGTTTGAGTCGCAATCGCCAAGGTCTGTGATCGCTTCTTCTTGAGCATCACAGAATGCTGCATCCCCACTTGCTGTCTTTAAATTCACTAGTTTAGATCCATTTAGCAACGACCAATTTTGTGTACTGATATGTTTTTGAATTTTATCGAAAGCAATTTGATATGAAACGCAGCAGTTTGATTACACGTGGATTATCATTGAGCGATTAGATAAGGTATTCAATTATGAAGATTTACGATTACTTGGCATGATGCGATCAAAACACATTGTGTATCTGGAAATAGCAGGGGGAAGTAGGTAAGCAATAAAACACAATTAAGAAACACAGATAATATATTTTCAGATATAACACCACGACAGGTCAAAAATAAAATTTATATAGGAGGAATTCGAATCAATAGATATATAAAATTTTATACAAATAGTCAACAAGGTGACAGTGTCCAACGAGTACTAAAATTATTATATTATTGTGTAGGGCACAATCAAAAAGTAATTACGTAATTTATTGTTAAAATGTTTTTTTCTTTGTATTTCATTATGCATGGTTGACTAGACAAGTATACCCTGAGGAATAAAATTAATTTCACGCTGATGTGATGACATTTTAAATTTGTTGTAAGTATGTATTTATTTTCTATGCAAAAAGGGGATTGCCACGAAATAATCAATATTTGCACATTACAGAAGAATCCATTTCTTAAAATATTCTAATAATAAGTTTGTTCTACAAAAAGTGCATCTACTTATGAGATAATATTGCATTTTCTAATTAACATTAGAAATACTATATAAACCACTACACATTTCATTTTAATGCCACTAATTCTACTTGTTTATAGTAAGTAGCCTAATGCAAAAGATTTGGTATAAACCCAAGAGTTTTAAAAGATGGGGAAAGTCCACAAGTATACGAGATATCCTATTCGAAATCTTAAACATAAAAATATCATGATCAGTATAGCTAACAAAATGCATTTCTTTAAAATAGAATCAACTCTAAAATGAACCTCGCAATACCTTATAATTTTCAGACCATTTGCCAGGACTGTTAAGTTTCAGTCGTCCTAGCTCGGGGCTATCGTAGGCATGGGAAGTGACCTGAAAATTATGGCGACCCGTCGCAAAGAATCGACACTTTACATAATCTTTATAGTGTCTTAACCTGGGAGTTTATCGAGTGTACGTAATATAAAAGAAGTTGGAAGAATACAGTGTAATTTCCGTAATCAAAATATTCTGTGCGTACCAGATACTCGAAGGCTGTTCTAAGACCTAGGCCCTGAGGTAAGAATCAAGATCTCAAGTTCTATTCCTGTCAATTTTCAATCGAGACATTGGAGAGTAGTTTTCAGTTCGGATTTTAGTTTAGAATTCCTGAGGTAAGTAAATTCATCTAAGTAAAATAGACTTCTAAATCATAGGTACTCATGACTTCACATAGCAATAGCAATTCATTAATTTGGCTGTTATGGTAAAATATCTTACGAGTTACATTCTGCACAAATCAAGTGCGTCACTGAGTCGGTGACGCAAATCTGCTTACGTCGGTCGGGCTTGTAAATATCCTCTCAAAAGCTTTCCTTTTACCCTACCCTAGACGCTCCCTCGTAATTTGTGAATAAGCATTGTTATTAATAAACATAAAAGTTCTTATTAGCGTGGCTTCTGAGCGTATTCCCCAATACGCAGCTGAAGTCCCTTTCGAAGAATTTTGTTATTTTTGTGATATTTTCGCTTTTCATTTGTGACTTACGATCACAAGATCTTTGAAGTAAAAAGTTATTGGTAAAAAGTACTGGCTTAAAATGCATTTCTCAAGTTTAAGGATTGGGTCAATATTGAGATTATGATGCCGGTGTCCTTAAAAGTAGGATTAAAAGGTAACTTCTTCTGTTGCTCGTAATTTATTGTTGAAAATGTGCTGGTGTAAGTTTCTTAGGTTCAAGGTCAAATTTGTCACTGTAACCCCGATGTGTTTCAAAAGTAAGTACCTCCTGGGCAAGCTCGGTCCTTCGTCGCCTTTATCCAGACTCTTTGGTATTAACTAGGGTCAAGAGCGAACCCAAATAATATAAAAAAAATACAAATGTCTGCGTCACATAGTTAATTAAAGGTTAGGTTAAGGTTTGGACATGGTGCTTACAAGATACGCTAAATATTCTATACGCAAATACACGTTAAATATATCTATTGTATGTCGAATAATATGTGCACTTATGTAGAAGTCTTTATAAGGGATCACAGCTTGGAAATACTAGTATACATTGATCGGAGGAATTATATTTGTGTACTGCGCGAGAGAATAAAGTGGAAAAGTAAAAAAAACAGAAGTTTTGGGTAATAATACGAATACTTAAATCAAGTCACAAGGGTTAAAAATCAAATGAAAAGCGTTATACGAAAATAAACCTATAATTTTATTAATTATTATAATTTCCTTCGATCAATGGAAATTTAATTGAAGGGTTACAGTTACACCTTTATTCTAAAATCGGCTAATTGTTACTTACGACGTCTATATTAAAATTTGATTTTTAATATGCATTTTGGTTCTTAACTAACAAATTATCTATTACAAACAAAACGATATAACTGTTTTTTAATCAATTTTGAATCTGAAAAATCATTACAAGAACAGATTTACTTGAGGGTTACGAGTATTTAGCGGTTTTCAAAAAAGTGTACATAGTTAAGGACTCAAATTAAGAAACTGTAATTTTAGTCAGGTGAGTCACGAAAATTAGTCATTTATTTATATACTGCCCTCATAAGCCAATAGGAGGTATCTCAAATGCAATAAACGAAGCAGATTCAAGCTTCAACCGTCAGTAATATGGTCGCACTTTCTACAAGAGTTTTGCCTGAGATTACCACCATTTGTTTTATAACGGTATAGATAATTTTCATGACTTAACTGACAAAATTTACCGTATCTTAATTTTAGCCCTAAATTATGTACACTTTTTTTGAAAACCACCCGTTTATGTTAGGTAAATACTTGATCAAAAAGTCCATTAAGTAAGCAAGTTTTGTGCATTTATGCTAAAAAATAGCAACAGAAAGTATCACAACGAGAAATAATTCTACCCATACGTCTTTCGTCTATCACTCTAAAAGACCGTTAAATCCAAGAAACAGTATAATTTTCGTTACTTTTCATGTTTGCTTTGAGTCGAAAATTGTACTGATACCTTTTAGTGAAACGGCTGGTATCGAGTCGTTCCGTCGCCTCGTCTTAAAATACCTTTAAATTTACCTTATGGTAGACTTAACTAATGAGGACCAGCTTCTCATTTAGACTTAATACAAAAATTCATCATGATTTTCGTTAAGAAGCGAAGATTTTGACGCTAAAATGAGAGATGAGTTAAAACATTCGTGAAGTGATTTGCTGCGTGATATAAAGGGTTTAATTAAAAGTGAAATGCTTGGATGTCTGAGTTTATTTTTAGGCATCGTTTAATTTGGATTGCAGCTGTCGACTGATTCGCAATTTATTTAATGTTGTAGAGTTAAATGTTCCAATCTACGTTTAATGAGTAGCTCGGTAACACATCTGTAAGTAATCGTTGAATGAATTGTTTGTACTTATTGGTTCTGGTCAAATAAATATAATACGTAAGAAGAGCATTTAATGTGCTTGTTCTTTATCAACATTATTAATATCGGCGTCAAATATGTTAACATTGACGTCAACGATTAATAATCTGGTGTGTATTGACTTGAGTATTGAATTTTCACTTTACATGTTCAACCCGTCATAACTGGGAGGAAAGGGTCGTCCTTTTAAGGGTACTTTTCTAGCAGAATTTTAGTGCAAAGCGAGTCAGGGAAAAAGAGAACGAACGTTAAGATGATGATGATGATAATGATGATGATGATGATGATGATGATGATGATGATGATGATGATGATGATGATGATGATGATGATGGTAATAATGATTTTGATAATGATATTGTTAACACATTAAAATCAATATTTCGATGTACAAATGAAACTGGTCCAGAAGTGACAGAAGCTACACCTAGAAGATCACATTGCAACAGGCAGGAGTCCTACATGCTAAGTTCAAGATAAAAAATAACTTCATGCTGAAATTAATGATAACAAATTTTACCCAAGTAGGTATCAACTTAAAATGTTTTTTTTTGAAAAATTCCATTCCTAAATTAAATTGTAAACTTAACAAACTTAGTTTTCAAATTAACGAGACCAGCTCACATGAAGTCAATTTCGATTTATAATAAAACATAATTTAGATAACTTTGTGCTTTCAAATGACTAGAGATCGATTAAGCCAAGCACCTCCTCTTCATTCCACCATGTGCTCTGTGGAAGGAAAACCATACTTTAGATCTTAGATTATAGTCTTTGGGAAGATAAATAAATAAAAACAGAATTATCAGCAATTAATATCCAGTGAAACTTTGCATGGTGCTTTGTAAATTTGCAAATTTCGTAATTGCATTCGAAAACGTCGTTCTAGATTAGGCTTAGGAATTTCGCTGCGATGCAAAATTTTCAGATGCTATTTGGTCAAATGATCGAATAATTGTTTTTCCTATTTCTTGCTATTTACTAGTTCTACTTTAGCGCTGTTAGTAAACTTAATTGGTAAAACATATCCGCGAACCGAAAGAGTACCAAAGTATATGCTACAGTTCAAATAAACATGTTTAGTGCACTTTGGCATCACTATAGGTATAGACATGTATTTTCTTAGTTTCATGTTCCTATATTTGTACGTAGTGCATTGTCTGTCAATCAGGAATAACGTTTTTAATTCACCTATACAAAAGATTCCTACTATTGCTACGTGTCTTATTCTTCACACTTTATACGGTTGTGTATAAACGGTTAAATAATCGTAGTATTTATTGCGGCCTCCTGGAAACTTATTGGTAATGCCTACATAACCGTTTATATTTTTATTTATTTATTTATTAAAGATCCAAATTAATTATGTATCGCAGAGGTTTAAATAATGAAAGACTACGTAAGTCACAGAGGCTTATGAGTAGTCAATGAGTTCGGAGTAAAGGCTACTTTGAAAGTAGGTTTTATAAAGAGCCGCTAGATCAAATTTCGATCACGATTGTCAAGAGCTATATAATTATATGAAGTTACTACATTTTGATCTGACATATTTACCAGCGGGTCCTTACAAAACCGGGTTTTAGTCTATTTCTTATTATCTTAAGCACAATTATTTACGATAATGACAATCCAAGTTATTACATGATATAAATTACTATTTTTCAAGTTTTATTGTTTTGGGGTTGGTAAGGTATAAATCTTGTACGGTTTATGGGAGTTCATTAATATCAAGACCAACATGTACTTACAACAAAGTTAAATACCTTTATTAGGGCTTACCTTGTTCCTCGACAGGCGTGTGCTCCTCGTCTGAAGAGTCCAACCTCTCGATCAGGGAACTTTGTTTCGAGAGCGACTGCAACAAAAAATATGTTTCACTTTGCGATATAATTCAATTTGTTCACGTTAGCGTTAAATTCAGGCGAGCTACGCTAAAACTCTTTGCTGTGTATGTTTATGTTTACACAATAGGGAATATGCATGTTTTTTTTTATAGCTACAATAAAAGCTGATTCATGTAACAAACAGCTGAGATTTTTTTTTTTTAATAGCTATAAAAATAACCAAGATATAAGCCAACAAATATTTGTTCCTGTCTCTTTTTAGCAAAACAGAATTTTACGTGGAGTTTATATGGCCGAACTGCACAATGACGTCACCGGTGCACATCGGATCTCTCTGTCTAATTAGCAGTTTAAAATGCTTGTATCATCCGTATTTCTTGACCGATTTTAATTTTAATTTCAGTTTTGGTGATCTCTTTTACGGTATTTTCATATTTTGTTGAGAAAATGTGATTTAAAAAATCCATTCATATTTCCTATTATGACTTATGAGTGATTATAACTATGTGTTGACAGTGTCGAAACTAGTACTCTATGGGCAAGAGAAAATGATTATAATTATTAGGTATAGGTAATTAAATATCTCTCTGTTGAACTTGTATTGATTCCACCTCATTCGTCGGGCAATGTCCGTAGTTTTAATCGAGTATAAAATGATATTATGTCGTTCAAAGATATTAAATTTATTTCACACCACGCTCGGCAGGATATTAATACTCCGATACAGTGTTGTATGTGTTTAATGTCGTTGCGTACACACGTATACCACTTGGCTGTGTATTTTTGGTATATTTTAGGAATGGTGCAGGGATAACTAGAAAAGGTTTGAAGTTAATTAATTACTAAAGGTTATTTTCGTGCTAAAATCAAATTGCCTACAATTTAAAATTACTGTTCAAGATTTTTCAAAAAGAGGTCACGATAAATATTTTACGCCACAGATAGAATAGAACTTGAACATTTTATGCAAACGTTTTTAAATTCTCATTCAATATTTTCGGGTAGGATTTTCACTTATCTCTATTCAATACGGTAAGAAGCTTAAAAAGCTTCCTGAAGCGCTTCCAGTTATTGAAAACTTGAAATTTTATCAAGGGTAATATTAACGGGTCTTCAGCAAAAATACACCGAATTGTGAGAGTAAATTCAATGAAGTAGATAGTATATCCAAACAAGTAATAAATATATTTCACAAATGCGAAAGTTAAATATCCAGCATTCGAGTATTGTATTCGTAACAAAACCTATAAAATACCAACAGCATAAATCATGTCGAAGTTGAAATCAATTTTCATCTGGAATCGTGTTATTGCAGTTGGAAACAAAAGCTGGACGCGGTGCATAACGGCAATGTTTCGGCGACAATGTACGGCCAATAATGCACAGATGCATGCGACGCGTCCGTCAGTGCTTTACTGCAGCCGATATATCACCAACATTATTGCACGACACAAGTGCTGGAGAAGTAGCAGGGTTTATTATTTGCGGAAATGTTTGTGTTTGTATTGATTTATTGAGTAACAAAGCACTTTACGTTTATTGAAGCTGAGCATTATTGAAATTTGGAGCTGATTAATAATTGATGTATGATGCGGACGGGAAACAGCAATAACCGGTGCTGATGAATATTGCCATATCGGAAATTCCTCAGGTGCGTTGCCGGCCTTAAAAGTTGGAGTTTTGTAGGAGCGTGGAACTACTCCGCCCAATCTGGATGCTGCTTTTAAAATATCTGCACTCTTCTTTCGGTGAAAATTAACCCCTCGTACAAGTACACTAATGAGAAGCTCGCGACCACTCAAAGAAATAACCATTGGGGAAAGAAAATTGACGAGTCCGCAATGTAGTTAGCTTCAAAAGAACTCGAAAAGGGGAATGCCGTTTGGCGAATCAACGTTTCTGTGTCAGCGGATTGCTGCCTTCAATCAAACGAAATGAAAATTGTATTAAAAATAACGACCTCATTATTATTCACACGGATTAAAAATAAAATAAAATAAATACTTGTTTCTGTGATTCATGTCGTATTTAAATTTGTTGAGTAGTTTAAAGTAAAGAGGGTGTCCAAATGCTATTATTTTTAATTAAATTTAAAATAATCCTGTTCTCACGATTTTAAATTGAAAGTGGATGTTGTCCGCTGCCACAGGTTATTAGTATACATGTTACAGTAAGACATGGTAGTGTTAATTAATGCAATGTTACTGATGATGATTGACGTTCAGTGACGTTCGGTGTTGGAATTCCAACGTTGCAGACATTATGTACAGAGACAGTGGACATATCTGTGATACCTAATTATCCACAGTTATTTGAACATGCCTGGGCCTCTATTGTACCTACTGGGTAAGAACCATATTGCCTTTGATATGTTATCGTATTGTCAACTTTATAATACCTCTTATTTACTTAACAGCAATAGCAACTAAGTTAAAAACAATATGATAACACGTTAAAAGCAAGGCAATGAAGATAATAAAGGAATTTCAGCCCTGTACGTTCTAACATGGACAGTTTGGTAATGATGGTTGAAGTAGAGTTCCCTTGTTAGAGCACCGACGAGAAATATTGACATATAGGACCTAATAGTGTATAATGTTAATCTTGAACGTTGAGTTACTTATTAGAGAGCCAACAGTAAATATATGGGATAAATGTACCTACAGGGCCTAATAGTGTAATTATTGTTAGTAGATATTGAGTTACGTTGTTAGAGAACTGACGAGAAATATCTGGGATCCATGTTCAGGACCTAATTGTGTGTCATTGAGGGTGGATGTTGAGTTACCTTGTTAGAGCGGCGGCGTGGCGGAGACACCTTGTTCCATAGCGCCTCCAGCTGGTCGAAGTGCTGCGACTGCGCGATGGCTGCCTCTTCCGGCCCCAGGCTTACCTACACCAAACAATACCAAATCATCATCATCTTCATCTCCTCGCCCATATCACAATCATCAGGGGTCGGCGCAGCATGTTTTTTCCTTGAACATCCCTATTAGCCGTTATCTCAGCGTTCACTGCCTTCTTTCTCATATCACTCTTCACACAATCCATTCATCCCTTTTTAGGTCTTCCTCTTTCTTTATAACCCTCCACATTCATACGCAAAACTCTTGTCGTAACATGACTTTCATTCATCCCTCCTCATGACATGGCCATATCATTACCTTCCATTTTTTCTATCTACTTTCAAACTTCCTCTTACCAAATATTACTATAAAAATGTTACTCTATTCTGTAAGCAGTTTATAAGCGTCTTATATATTTCAAGTTCGAGTCTACAAGCGCTTCCGAAATAGAGAGCACTGTTGCGAAAGTTCGTTAACGTGCAATCGCGGATAACCAACTAATGCTCGTTAGCAGCAGCTTACGAGCGAATGCATCCGTAGGCTTTTACATAATAGCTGTCTTAAATAAAGACAAACATTGCAAATAAATATTTAAATATCTTTGCTTCACAAGACTTTATAGGTCTTATGTTTTCAGTTAAGTATCCTAGACCCAACAGTCAGTGACTTTTATAATATTTTAACGGCTACTCAATTTAATTGCCTTACGTATTAAATATATATTTTCCTGCCAGATAACTTTACCTGTGAGCCCAAGTCCTTGTTTTTCGCTTCTTGTATTTTAGAGATTTCCTCCATGGAAGCGGATACGGAAAACCTAGAAATAATTGAATGTTGGTAGAATTTTGCAAATAATACGGCGCCCTTCCAAGAGAAAAATCAAAACATTAGTTTAGTTACTAGTATATTATAGTAGTATACATTTTAATTTACAATTAACTTTTACGTACAGAAATAACAATGGATGACCAATGATACTGCCCTGTGGAACTTATTAATAATCGCTTTGCAAAGCTTGTATTTGTTACTGCTAAATTAAATTACTTCTAAACACACAATAAAAACGATGTTATCCGTCAAATATGCAAAGTCTTAAATATTCTGTCAAACTTTGACCAACTTCGCATTTCAAATATTAACAACAAAACTTTTGAACGAGAATAAGTATAAAATTACTAAGAAGCGTACTAAGATGTTTTATCTCAAGTAGGCTGTTATTAGGAGCGTTAGTAACTTTTAATGCTGGTAATTTGCATTTCGAGAGTGAAATTACCTGCTCAGGTTTGAGCTCATGCAATTTAATCTTTTTTAAAGGAAAAATACTTTCTACAGCTTGGATCTTTAAAGGCAGAAGATAGATGGTTAGACTACAGTGTGTCTTACTTAATAATAACATTGAATTTCTTTATTATTGGCATTTTTGTACTGAAATGACAAATATATTAGTCTAAGATAAGAGTGAGACGTCGTCGCGTTAGCCAACCGATAGGTACAGTCATGAGATTTAATTTGGTACCCACCTTAGGTCCAAAGTCAATCTGACATTCTACAACAATAAGGTTGAGTTTCCTAAAAGTTACAAATGACTTGACATCCCTAAAGACATTGACGACTTCAAGCATATTTTTCTTGAAATGGGTCCCAAATTAACGCTCGTGACCGTACTTATAAACAAGTACGTTGCCACTAATAAATGACTTAAATATTGCTCTCCAATGTGGACTCAAAATATAGCATTTGTCACGAAAAGCCACGCAACAATAGAGGTTCGTTTGTGTGACTACACGATCCTAATAACAATAGTCATGTAATGTAGGCATTGTTACAGCTGCAATATCGCGAGTCCGCGTTTTAATTCCATGCGCATGAGCGCAACGTTGTTAGTCATAGTAAAACGCATTATTGTCATTGTTATTTCAATTTCCTCGTGTGGTTGCCGAGTTAGAATAGTGCCACTCCATGTCTTCCCGTGGATGTCGTAAGAGACGACTAAGGGAATAAAGGCTTGTAGTACTGTTAGGCGATGGGCTTGCAACCTGTCACTAATACGCTGGTAAACATCTTAGCCTAATTGTGCAAATTGTGGTTATAGAATTATCAACAAGTTTTTAGAGATGTTTGTAATTCTGTAGCTCTGCCTACCCCACTCTGGGAACGAAGGCGTGAGATTATGTATGTATTATTTCAATAAAAATATACCAACTAGCATTATGCAAACTTTTACAGTTGCCTTCTATTTATAATTCCATTATGTTTTCGGCAAAATTCTACAATCATTATCTTTAGTTGGCACACATGAATTTTTCTAGTTCAGTTTTAGATATTTTCATCTCACTTGCTCGTAAATAGTGGTCTAATATGCTAAAAAAATTGACCGTAAATCCAAAATACTACCCATGGGCCTTATTTTTACCATTACGACCTATCGTGCGTAATAGCTTTTTTTTAATATAATACGTGGACTCAAACTATCACAATACGCCATGACCCCAATTCTTGTGCCATTCGATATGAAGTTTCATTCGAGATGAAATAAATGTCAGTTGAATTCAATTTTCTAAAAATCTCGCATATAAACTATTGATCTCGACTGTCACTAGAATCGGACTCCTGAACACGTTTGACATTATCTGTGGTAAGTCATAGACAATGATGTAGTCTGCCGCTAATTTATAAATACTGATTATAAACTGACTGATTCCAAAATAATAATTAAAAGGGTGTCTTTGTGCACATATTAAAATTTATATATCAATAAAAAACATTTCGTCATCAGAAGAAATGGACAATGCGACTCCGCCAGACATCGCCAACGCGGCTAAAATTATTAGTGCCAATCGCAAGTTAAAAATAAGACCTTTTGTCTGATTTTATTTCATTTCCTCGCTATTGTGATGAAAAACATTGTATGTTACACGGGTGGTAAAGGAAATACAAAGCTCGAGTCATTAAAGCCCGAAGCCTTACTCTCGTTTGTAATTCTGTCTTTACCACCCTTAATATACAATGTACTATATCCCGGTTTGCATTTATGACATCGGCACTTGAATATTATTACAGGCCAAACTTTGACTTTTACCAATGGGCATATCGCACCACGGATAAGTATGTGGCAGCCACACCCAATACCAAACCCGAACCCTACCTTTGTTATCAATATTCAGAATATGATAAAAGTAATATGCTTTCAGTTGCATTAGCTCTCACTAAAACAATAGAGTACGCTTGTTTGATAGATATTCTAGTCCACTCGAATTTACCCAATAAATGTTTAGAGTTCAAAAAGTAATAGCCCTTATCATGGGCTAGCCTTACCTTCTTTTGAGCCTCTCGTCGACTTGCGCCATCATAGCGGCGGAGGTGAGGTGGCCGTATTTCTTCTGCCACGTGTAGGTGTCGAGGGACACCTCCTTCTTGAGTAGCCGGCGCATTGGTCGTTTCGGAGCTAGTGGCCTTAATTCTGTGTGATAAAAGTTGAAATTATCATCATGAGAATGGCAGTATTTAACTGTAATTTTTGTATCAGAGGGATTCAATCAACCATACTCTAAACAAGCCAAATATTATTGTATATAAAAAAGGATTATTTTGGTAAAGTTGTCCAAACAAGTCCTTTACCACTTTCTTGTTCCTTAGGTGACTTACCATCAATATCTTTGGTAGGGGCGGCATACGTAGGAATCTTGACGTAGGTAGCGGGGGTGTTGTGCAGGCATATTATGGGCAGGCAACCTGTTGATAACAGAGACGAGTAACTAAAAAACTTTATTTGGAATGTACCTAGTCTTAACTTTTTTGTGACTTGAATACCTACATATCTTCCTGTTTTACGATGTATCACACCAAAAAAAAAATGTAAAAAAATAGGCCAATTCTCATGTGCCAGTAAAAGTATCTAAAAAAAAAACAAATTTGGCATAGGTATTTGTGTCTGAAAAGGTACTGCATTATACACAGTCTCTATCTTTAGCTTTGCACTTTTTTTTAAATACCCTAAAAATTTCGTGACATACTAAATGGAAAATGGGAAAGTAATAGTGGAAAATAGGGGATCCTCAGCAATGTTGCTCGGCTTTTTCTTCAAAATTGGCTGAATAATGCAAAGCATCAAGTTTACTGAACCAGCCTGTCCTGAAGGTACCTCTGTCAAGCAGGTGTATGACGATGCGCGCGCAGTCGCTGGTGATCTGCAGCCCGAGCACCGGCACGTGCAGCGCCAGTGACGTCAGCGCAAGCCCGCGCTTCGTCTCCCAGATTATCAGTGTCTTGTCTTCCGCGCCTGTTCCAGCAACACACAGGTCAAATCAGCTACCTTTTATTTGATGTGTCAAAATAATCTGAATCTTGAGTGAGATAGCAGACTCAAGACAAGACAAAGTAACCATCATAAAACTAATATTTCTAATGCGTCTTGAACTCTTGAGACAGGCGTCTTACTCAACATCACTTCAGAGACATCGGGGATATTTTTTTAATGTTTTTATAATTTTCACATGTACTATGTAGCAAAATTATGAAATATTGGACTTCATTGTCAGGAGGTGAAAAGATTGTTGGAAAAGTTATGTTAATGTTTATTTTTTAAACAACAGCATAATATACCATTGAAACTTATTCGTAAATTTTGACACACGTTATGCTTACTAGAAACAGCGATAGACCCATCCCCCGTGACCTTGACACAGGTGACCTTGCCCAAATGTCCAGAGAGCAGATGAAGGTCGGAGCCGGTGTTCATGTCCCACACGATGAGGTTGCAGTCCCAGGACCCTGACACCACTTGCGTCTTGTTCGTGATGGCCACTGCTACACAGGTCACTATGTCCGAGTGGCCAACCAGGACCTATTGAATATGAGATCTTAATTGCCGAGGGCATTGGTTATGTGTAAACAAATTAATAATAATAATAATAATAATAATAAATTTTATTTCAGGCAACGAGGCCCATAGTTACAAATACCTTATAGACTAACATTCATAACAATATAAAACTTACAACTAACACCGAGGTGACAGAACAGCGGCTCTGTTCCCTACTATATTACGGGTATTGGTCGCCTACCCACGTCCAGTTTGATTTACCCTTCTCTAGATTGAACTCCTGCGGTACTTATCTACTACCTAGCTACAACAGGCAATTAAAATGCACCCATGGCGGGGTATTTTGATGTATTAAAAATACATTTTAATAAAAAAAATAGATACAAGTAGACAAATTAGGAATAGTCTAAGTAGGAAGTGGGCATGGACTGAACTTGACCGAAGTTGACGAATAGGAAATAAACTCGTTAGGAAGTAGACGACTTGAATGAACAAATTATTGTAGGAAGCGTACTACTTTAAGAATGAACAAGTTAGAAAGTTTGAAAAGCCACACCTCCCATAGGTATACAAGTCTCCGGAGAAAACTTCAAAAACCCAACTTTTGATACTCGCGACTCTGAGACGAATCTAGCGATGCCTCGCGTGATAAAATCGGTTCATCCTTTCAGCCTAGAGGCTTCTGCATCTTTCTCACGCTTCGGTACTTATAGATGCAGCAACAGATAAAGATAAAGAGACATTTTAACATACATTTATTTGCAACAATACAAAATTACATTACATAGATACAAAAAGGACAAGACACAGAAATTGTTGCGAAACGGTCCCAACTCAGCATTCGCTAGCCATAAAGCCGGCGCTGGTCTTCCGTTGAGACCGCTTGGTGAAGAGACGAAAAGTAACACTCTTAACACAAAACACACTACCTATCTGTTTCAAACCTAAATTAAAATGTCGGATAGTTTCAAAACCTTACCTGTGACAGTTTCCCTCCATCCAGCTTCCAGACTTTGAGCGACATGTCCATAGAGCCTGTCACGACATGTTGCAGGTCAGCCGTGACAGCGAAGCACGTGACTCGCTCGGCGTGGGAGACCGACCGGCGCTCGTCGCCGCTGTCGACCCCGGTCAGGGCCCAGATGCGGACTGAGTTGTCACCGTCGGACAGGACCTGGTGATATTCATGTGAAGAAATTGAGTTATCAGAAGTGGTCAGTTTTGAAGAGGTTTCTGAAGTCACGGGACGGATAAAATTGGAAGTTTTTTTTTAGATTAACGTAACTATTGCAAATTGGCGAAGTATTACGGAAACAATTTAACAATACACATAATGTACAGATCTAGTGAATAATCCTTTCACATCGTGAAAACTCGGAACTCACGTCTACTTCTGAATGATGCCGACGTGTCTATGAATTATTGAATTATTAAGTGACATGTTTGTATTAAATAAATAGAGTACTTTAGTTATCAGTGTCAAATGTCAAACCACGAGTTTGAAGTATATCACACCGAGATGTTAAAATCACCACGATCAAATATATATAGAATTTACGTGTACGTAAACAAGAAGAAATATAAATAAATGTTGAAAATAATTTCACAGGCTTGCCAATCTAAACGTTTCCCAGGTATTAATGCTTTCGGCATGACTATTAAAAAGAACTGAAAACAAACTAAATCTTAAGTAACAAAAAATACTCTGGTATTAACCACTCTATATCGATTATCACTCTTGCGATGCGACGTTCCCCCACGTTGTCTTGATGGGTACTGAGACAGACTGAAGTAGTATGATAAATACGAACATTTCCGAGAAAATACGGTGTGAAAGGATATTTCACTACATCTGTAAAAATATTTGAAGTGTTCCCGAAAACAGGATTTCTGAAAATGTAAATGTAGAGTTTGCAATACACTATTATTTATCACTAAGTTACAGATAAGTATCAATATATCTGTTCCTACAAGGCAACATACGAAATAACATGGTTCCTAAATTTTAAATTGCGATACTTAAAAAAAGTGACTAAACATGTTCTCTTTGTGTATCCCTCATATAATAGGACTTGATCTCTTTTATCATGGAAACTAAACTTGATATTTCTTACTTTGGCAAACTTTATAAGTCTAAGTACACATTTGAAGGTCCGAGAGCTGCCCAAATGCGCCGAGGTAGCCACCGAGCTGGTTTTAGTGGTCATCCATGCAGTGGCTTATCATACATAATACCGGCTTCTTCCTCCATCGAAGTCGAACAAATAAATGATTTTGAATTTGAATTTGAATTTGAAGTCGGGTATCTAAAAAACCTTTACCCTCGAAAAAAAGGTTTTAAATACTGGTCAAAGCTAGGTTGTATTGTACGTACCATTAGGTGAAGTCCCAAAAACACACCGAAACAAAGTACTTATAAACATTATTCATACTATATACCTCAAAGTCTACATTTACAAAGTAACCCAATTAAGTAGCCCAAGTAATATTTTGACCTGCCTACCTGACTGTCATAAAATAAACACTATCAAATACGAAAGAAAATATTTTATTTATAGATCACAATTAAAGTCAGAAGCAAAACATTAGACTTTGCAACAATCGACAGATCCGAACCCTAAAAGCTAAGTTATATTCGGTAAAGTTTTCGTCGTTTGGTAGGCCTAAGTGATATACCGTGTTTTCGGGTAAAAGTTTTGCATTAGTTTCTCGTTTAGGGACATTTGGCGGCAGGAATTAGCGATTTAAAGTGACATGACGTAGGAGTCTTCTAATGGGTGTTATTTTATATATCCCTACTAACTGAATTTATTTTTTATAATTTTCTGTTCCGGGTAAAACCTGGTGTTTTACTCAATTCAAGAGTTAGAACAAGTAATAATAAGAGTATTTACTCTATAACTTATCTTACTTTACACATTAAACTTAGTCATGAAATTAACGTTAGGTATAACCCTGTTAATAGTTAGGACTTTGTGTTGGAATAGTTAAGCCAATAAAATTAAGATACACCATTAACCCAGTGAGCGAAGCGTAATTAACCTAATTGAATATGAAAATGTACAACATGATAACGGGAATAATTTTTGCATTTACATTCTTGTATAGTTCAGGAAATATGAATTGGCCGTCTGTAATTTTCACTAAGATCTTATTGTTAATATCAAACAAAAGGTAATTGTAAAACTGCCCTCGTTCTTCAAACAGAACAGTGGGTTGAAAGGTTAAGGTTAAGGTTAGGCCCAGTAAGTCTTAATGCAGAAAAAAAGATTGCAAAATAGATAACAGACGGCCAAATCATATTTCCTGAACTATATAACGTGTTCTTGATGTTGAGGGTTCCATGCCAGCATTGCTAGCAGAACTGTGGTTGTTGGAATGTAGGTTACGGTCGCCGGACAAACGCTGGTTGTTGGATATTGTCAAGAGGGAATGGAGGGTGATTAAGGCCGAGGAGAAGAGTAGATAGCTATGAGCACTCTTACCGCAAACTTCATGTTGAGGGTGACTTCCATGCTAGCCGCAGGGCCGTTGGTGGAATGTAGGACGATACCGGAGTCCACGAGCCAGACGTGGACGTTGCGCGCGCGGTCCCCGGACATCGCGCGTCGGTTGTCAGACATCATTAGAAGAGACTGTAGGGCAGCTGTGTGGCCCTGGAAAATAAATAGCTGTGAGCATATTTTATTTCGAGTCAACTGAGGCAACTTGACTTACAGTGCGAGATCTTATAAAACAACCTTCGGGTCTGTACTCCTCTCTCACTCGCTCTCATTTGCTATTATGCGAGTCTACCAGATTTTCCACGAACCTGAAAGACTTTTGAAGAGGTATCGTACTAGACTGTATTAAACTTCAGGATATTCACAAGTAATTGTAGTTAAAAAGGACTTAGGTAAGCTTTCGCACTGTCCATGGTCTTTAAACCTCTTTAGAGATCTGATAGGCACTTCAAAATACTATAAATAAAGCGACACCGGGTAAGAATATGGATGGGGACTTAATTGAATAATAGGTAATTTATGATTCATAATATCTTATAGGTATCTTATTACACTAGTTTAATTGGAGTCAGCCCCCGTATTATGGTCGCCTTTATCGTGCTGGATAAAGCAACCGTCACTCTTTCACTTACACATTGATCAGAAAGTGACAGATGTTTTATCTACGTTGAAAACCACGACCATAATAGGCCCGCTGATGTTGTAAGTGATGATGATGAACGGGCGCCTGTAAACTCAGTTATAATTTACCTTATAAGTCAACGTTGCCGAGTTATCAGCCAACTGCCACACGACAATGGTCCTGTCTTCAGATCCACTCAGCACCAAGAGATTGTTCGGCGAGAAGGTGACACAGGTGACATGGCCCATGTGGCCGTTGAGGGTGGCTTGGAGCCGGTGGGTGGACAGTTGCCAGACGCGGACCAGGCCGCGGGCGCACCCGCTGGCGGCCAGTTGACCATCCCTGGATACTTCTAAACAGCTGATTGGAATCAACTCGCTTTGTTCTGCCTGGTGGAAACGAAAACTTTTTTTTTAAACTACTTGCTCGTAAACTGAACTTTATTGCAGTAATTGCATAATATTACATAGAATACGAGTGTTTATTGTATGTAATGCCCAAATAAGCACACTTATATCATAATGTACTATTAGAAATTGCTTATTTGATTCATTAACCCCTACTCTACGCATCGTATACGGTAATGCGAGACACGTTTCTGCTATACAATTATTACTGCACTGGATAGTTGTTTCACAATATTAGTTGTACTTAATTACCGAGTTCATTACCCGTGGGATCGGTATTAAGTTATTGTTATAATTAAAGTTAGATAATTAGATTTGAAGCCGCAATAACGATTAATATTCCTATTTGATAATATTGGTGGTCTTTTATACCAGGGCTCAAATTTAAATTCGTTGGAGTCGGAACTGGTGTTGGAGTAGGAGTCGGAGATTGAAGCAGAAGAGTTAAGAGGTGTGTGTATCTTACTGTTAATTGAACCGCGAAGGCACGAGGGCGTTTTCCAAAAAAAGTGCTCATAGTTATACGGACAATAATAACCAACGGTAGCTTTTCCATTACGTCACGACAATTAACTATACTGCTATAGGACAAATAGTGGCATCTCAGACAGAACTCCTGTAGCAAATGCAACCATTTTACTAACGTGTGAGGATTGAAACTGCTTCCGTTATTGAATGTGAGATACCGCCTATTGGTGTATGAGGGCAGTATATAAATAAATGACTAATTATCGTGACGTAATATAATCTAATTCTAATTTTAGTCCTTAACTACGTGCACTTATTTTGAAAAACGCCCACGAAACAAAATAAGACATGCTCGAAATCTCCACAACATCAAACTTTATATCCTTAACAAGAGCATAGTTTTAGACGTTACCGTATATTAAACCGGTTATGGTAAATAAAAAAAGGGCTACAAAGCAAAGGCTTTTATGACAAAGTTGATTTCGCTTTGAAGAGCACCGTTAAAGCACAAACAAGGACGGAAAACTTATTAACCCTTTTTTTGCGGGAAACTTTTATAATGAGCAACCACAATTTTCCAGTACAGTACTTCCAAATTGAAATTCTGTAGACTTATTTACTTCGCTGGCTTTATTTATCTTGGTTCAATAATAAAACAAAGGATGATTAAAGTTGGTTTACGTTAATCAATCACTATTTGAATATGCTCGGGTAGGCTGAAAATCAGCTGAGAGTTAATCTCGTAACTTGAGCGTTGAATTTTTTTTGGAATTGCTTTAAGGTCTGAAATTGGCTGATGATGAAACATTTAATCAGAATGTTTTATGATTTGATTGAATCTCGTTTACAGGGGAGATTGTCCTGCAATGGCATTTCATAAATACCTGTAATAAGCTGATATTAGTTTTTGATTTGGTTTGCCGCCTCTTTAGTTGCTTTGTTGGTCGGAAGTTGGTCAGGTTATCTTCTGTATGGAATGAATATATCGTCACTCTGTTCCCACCTGTGAAACAAACGATATGGTCATTCGGTAGTAGAATCTGGGACGGGAGTCACTATTTCTGGTAATACTAAGGTCTGTTGATCCTTACTTGTCTTATATAGTAAACAACTTTCTAACCTCAAAAGGAACCTTTTTTCGCTAAAATAGCTCTTTTATCGTAAATAAGGTAAACCGAGTTAACATTCTGTACATCATCTGGCCAATGTATTGTTTGTGATTGCTTTATTTTGTTTAAAATAGCTGTTTTAGACAAAAAAGTTTCATTTTGAGGTTAGAAAATTGTTTACTATATAAGACAAGTAAGGATGAACAGACCTTACAATTTTCTTCAATTGAAGATCTCTTACTATTATTTATTTTACTATTTTAACGCTGGTAATGTTGTTCACTTAAGAAAAACCTTATAAGAAAGAAATAATTAAAAAAGCTATAAGAGTTATAACACAATATATTTCTGCAATCTGCATAAACTAAATTATAAATATAACGTTACCATGTGTTAGTCAGCTTTTTACACATTTTAAATGCAAAAAATAACAACCACAGTTGACATTTAATCGTGAACTCTAAACTTCAAATGAATTTCTTCTAAGTTATAACTTATAACTCTTAATAGCTTCTATTTTCTAACAATCCTCACCAGCTGCCAAAAGGAAGTGGTCCTTATCAGCAATAGCCAACGCGGCCAGGTCATGGGCTACCGCCAGAGTCTTCAGCAGCTGAGCGGTGTGGAGGCTATACACGTAGACACGCTGGTCCGCGCAGCCTATCGCCGCCCGGGACGAGTCGTGGGCCACGCAGAAACATTTTACCTGGATCATATAGGGTTTCGTTAGCAACAAAAGACGAATGTTTTTTGTTTTACCTATTATTTTATCGCAGCACATTTTAACGAAGGTATCATATCGCAAAAGTTTCATTTTTTCGATAAGCATTTCTCGCCGCATGAGTTTTATGGTACTCACAATTCTAACCTAAGCTACGTAATTAATGTTTAAGGTATCCCGAAAACATCATGGTTTCAGCGGAAAATAGCGTTCGATGAAATAAAATTCGATGAAATTATACAATCGATGAAGTGAAATTCGATAAAATGATAATTATGATGGGTCCACCGCTTTTTCTTTTCAGTTCACGTCGCGCCTATACGTAACCATGCAGCGTCAATTTTCGTGCAAATAATAAAATAATCATAAATATTTGTGGCAGAAAACATGTCTATTTAATAAATAGATAAGCTTCTTTTATGACTGCCAAATAAATGTTGTGAGTTTAATATTAAATTTTTCGGAGAAAAATAATCTTTTCATCGGTTTATTTGAATTTAGGGATAATGTAGATTTTGCATTAGAAAAACGATATGATTTCAGTCAAAAGGAAATGTCTTTTGAACTACTCTTCACTCTTTCATGTTAATAAGAAGAGTAAAGTAAAACTAGGTATGTTCAAAAGTACAGCCAAGTATTGATAGATGTTTCAACTAATATAGTTAGCAGGATGTTCCAGTAATGCAATAAGGCTGAGCTCGACAGCCTCTTAGAGCGAATCAGCTGTGTTTTATTGGCACTAGCCGAGGATAACTAAGGGCTAAAGCAATTTGTAGACCCTTCAATTACTTCGAGCGGAAAAGTTAACAAACGCGGTGATCCTTTCGGATGTTACTTGGTTCTTCAAGCCAGATATCATCTTAACAACATCGTCGATTAACGTCGTAATGAAGATAATAGGTTTTGCTATAGCCTTTTAAGGCCCACGATACAAAAAAAAAGAAGTATAAACCGTATTGTGAATAAGACGAGTCGCATTACTATAATAACTGTGAGGCTTAAAAATTTAGGAGTTCCGCCTTATAAACTATTCACGGTTGTCTAGGTTCCTATATATATAATGAACGAGCTATCTGTGTGGAGTTAGCGTCGACCGGCTTGGTCACCACGGCTTGTCCTGCGCGAGAAGCGCTGGCAGATTCTCCCGTCACTCCAGCCTTAATTACATTATTCGCCGGGCTTTTACCAGCGCCAACTGTGCGGCCATTTTGGAACCAAATGGTCTCATGCGTGACGATGGTAAAAGACCTGATGGGATGACCCTTATTCCGTGGAAGTTGGGACGGCCATTGGTGTGGGATGCTACTTGCGTGGACACCCTTGCGCCGTCACACCTTCCCGGATCGAGAATTAAGGCTGGATCCGCGGCAGAATCAGCGGAGACCCTGAAAAGGCGCAAGTACAGTCAGCTCGATAGAAGCTACGTATTTGAGCCTTTTGGGGTCGAAACTTTAGGACCGTGGGGATCAGGAGCTCATAATTTTTTTAAAGATCTTTCCAAGCGCCTGGTCGACACATCTCGTGACCAAAATGCTGGCCTTTATTTGGCACAAAGATTAAGCATTGCCATTCAACGTGGCAATGCTGCCAGAATTTTGGGAACGATGCCCACTGGCAGCGGTTTATTAGATTAGTGTAGTTTTAAGTTAATTTTAGGTATATTTTATTGTATATATTTTTAACAGTCATAAATTAAATTTTTAATATTTCATTTAACATTGTAAGCGATTTGGTGTCCTACTGTAAACACTGTAAATACCTAAAATAATGAACGTATTATAAGTATATATTTAAGAATAATAATGATGGTAAGAGTAGTACCTCAGGAACGTTACTTTTACTGCACAATACAGTACCTACGTGTAATTTGTTACACAATATACACAATATCGTACGTAAAATTCTCCTCATTATTCATTATACATTCATTTCATTACCCAACTGTGATCTCTATTGCGATATTCAATCGATTATTCTTATATTTAATATCTGTTAATCAAACTAACCTTAAATTTACTCATCCTGGTTAGCTCGCCATGTTCAAACATACGATTTTGTGATTTGTGCATGAAATTGTTCTAACCCTATGCACAGGGCTAAGTTGTAATGTGCCAAGTCGAATTACTGTAGAAATCTATCAAAATGTATCGATTGTTTTACGATCGGTATTGTCGGTAACGTTCGTTGCAGCATTCACAATACTACCCCTCAATTTTGTTGACTGTTTTTGAAGCAATCAAAATAACTTCATGAAGAAACAATCTTCAAAGCAAAATACAAGTACCAAATACGGTAAAGTAACATTTCAGTTGCAAGATATTGCAGTATTCACTTTACCAGTTTTTAAACATTTGCCATTACGGAGATGCATTCAGTTCAAAAGTTGGTCGGTTACCGGAGTTAGTATTTCAACTGGATCCTCTAATAAGCATATCTCACTGGATCGTTCAGCGTGAGAAACAACCTTGGTTAAAGGGGATGAAGTTTAAATGTAGAAGCATTGCGGAGGTGACAAATGACTCAAGTTAATAGTGAATTTATAGTCTGGGGTAATTTGTAACTTTTGGGGTGTGATTGTTGGGCAGTGAGGACTGAGGATGAAGTTTGAGGTCGGTGGACCTTTTGAGGGACAAGATAAACCTAGCTTGTCTTGAACTATGGCTGTGGGTTGTTTGATACTTGGACTTAGATTCATAGAATTTAAAGTTTGTAAAGCATTGTAAATGCTAGTAGATAAGGCAACGAATTGGACATGAATATAGGTTTTTTTGTGCGAGCAATTAAACCAAATATGCATCAATTAGCAAACATTTTAAGAAAACCATTGAAACTCATATTTTAAGTTTTAACCGCAGGCAATTATAAAAGCGGTTTTGAACAAAATACCTCGGCAGCGGTATAAAAATGACTTGGTATAATTTGAAATGTTTGTTTCGCTGTGTAACCGCTCGGCTCGCGAGCGTAGCGCTTGGAATAATTGCTTCATCTCGCAAACCGCGGCTTATTTGATTAAACTGAACCTACTTTGTTCACCGGGCTTTGTCTGAAATATCAGCGCTCCTGACCTTTGCAGATAACAGCGGCTCTTTAATTAATTAGTTGTAACGCTTCTCCCTAATCTGCGGATGAATTTGAAATATTTACTCACATAAATTTCTGGCTGTAGTATTTTTAGAGGCTTATTAAAAATTCAGGTGAACTCATTTTTTATTCAACACGCCACAATGAAGAGATGAGGCAATTCAAAAGTGTCTCATCATTTTCGTTTGAATGAGAACAAGCTTTGCTAGTTTTGTATTATCTTAGCTACCTATCCTTTTTATTTTTGTGACCTTGGGAACTGGTTAAAAAATCTAATAACAAATTGTGAACTAAACATACATCAACAGACGACACAACTATCCTTTCAACCTTCTCATTTCCACTTACCTTCTGCTTATGCCTCTTCAGCATATGCAAATACGTCCCCGTGATGAGCGTCCTCACATGAAGCTCGTTGTCTCCCTGCAGCGTGACGAGGAACACGTTGTCATCCGTAACTTGCATGGCGTGAACAGGCACGCCTGCCGTGACAGTGCTCAGGAGAGTGAAGTTGTCCACGTTCCACGTGCATACCGTCCCGTCTTGCGAGCAGGTGACCAGGATCTCTCCGTCCTGGAGGACTTTAACGCCGGTTACGGAGCCACGGTGATGGTCGAGCTTTGTTACCTAGGTATAATAATGATTCTTATTATCAGGTGACAATCTTACATAAAATGACCTCGGGTTTAAGCTACTTGTGGGATAATATAATAGGTTTTAAAGTGAGGTGATCAATTTTTTATAAAGATCTATTAAAAAAGAATTTTCATCAAACAAATAATATTTGTGATGTTTCCAACAGTTTCGATTATCGGACCGATAAACTTGCTAAGCAAATAAAGTCGTGAATTCATATCGTTTATCGATTTGTGAAACTCGAAAACGGTACATTTAATTCAAGTTACGTTATCATATTTTTATCGTTTCCGAACGAAGTATTAAAAAGCCCTTTGAAAACTAAGCACAAAAAGGCCATTAATATGACGCCGATGATTAACGATTTCTCCAACATGCCCGAAATGACTTGCTATTGCTTTTCGCACGAAATTACAAAACCTTTAAAAGTAATTTAGCTACCACCTGAGCCAAGTTTAATTTAAAAGATACGCGTATTTAACTCTGATTTAATAACGTAATAGTTGATTTCAATAATTCAGTTTTAGTTAACAATCGAGTTCAGTGATTACATTAAGAAACTCAAACGCAAACACAATCAAGACAGTCCATTAAGAAATAGAAAATGCAATCAAATATTAAGCTCAGCTGAGTGCTAATATCCAACATTATCCTTTGAATGCGGGCTTAATTAGCAGTTGAAAAGTTTCAAGAACTCGACAAAGAGGAAATTAACGGTTGTAATGTATAAATATAAAACTTTTAAGGGATTGGCAGGTCTCTTTTGAATTCGGAAATCATGAGTTTAAGTAAAGTGTTTAGGGAGTTGGAGTCCGTTAGTTAGATTTGCTTTGTCATAGTTCTCATTCAACTTTACTGTTTACACTTAGCGAAATGTGACATTGTAATATCAAAAATATTTAAATGTGACATGTCGTTAAAAGATGGTTAATATAATAATTTATGTGGGAATTCTTGGGGCACCTGCTTGGGACTCGATATCGTTGAATATTATATCGATAAAATTAAAGTAAATTGTTTTCTATTTACTACTGCCCCAGTGGAGAAACGAATATAAAATGAAGTTTGGTTTTAATAATGTTACCTAAAATAAATAAGTGTGTTTACAATCACTATCGTAAAATGAAATACTATTAATCTATGTCAATTCCTATGTATGTCAATAACGTAGGGATTACTTTTCAATACACTGCTTCTTGAAGATTAATAAAAAGACTTGAATTTAACGGGAAATATTGCAATAGAAATATGTTAAATAACTAAAGAAAGCATTTTAAAATAACAATAGACTTAAATATGGTTACATAATTATAAACAAGTTTTTAGAGCTGTTGGTAATTCTGTGGCTATGCCTACCCCACTCTGGGAGTGAAGGCGTGAGTTTATGTATGTATGTATGTATGTATGTATGGACATGAAAATGCACTTTAACAACATATTATTTGAAAAAAGTGCGGATTTTACTGCACAAGTAGATTTTCTACCGGGTAATTAAGAAAATACACAACCATATTCGAAACAGGACCTTAGAATTAAATTTGTTTTTCAGCATGATTCTAGACCTGCAGAAAGTTGGCTAGGATCCACAGGTTTAAAGGGAATGCTGGAATGTTTCGCACTTTCAACATTTCCACACCACTTTTAAAGTTTTTTTATGGAAAAGAGAAACGAGCATACAGGCCACCTGATGGTTTTTTTTTAAATATAGTACTTTTTTTTTTACACTTCGCCAAAGTGCGGTAACATTCTGTTGGCGAATTTTAAAAATACTCCTAAGGTATCTATTGTGCACCTAAGTATCTAAATTAATTAAAAAATTGTAAACTACAATCCATGCTTAGATGCCTTTTTCAGACTATTCAAATAAATGCCAGACATTAATTTCCTACGTTTGTCTGCCTCTTCCGAGGTATCTATCAAACACATTTTAACCTTATATTTAGAGGGGTTAGTTTAGGTCAAAAACGATTTTTTTATTAATAACAACTTGATACAGTTCAACAATTCCAATTGTAATACATTTTGACTGTCAAACTACTAGATTCTGGATTAACTGTTAACATTAGATAACAACGCCATCTATCGCTGAAAGAGGTTAACTTACGAGTGATCCATCGACTAGAGAAGCGACGATGACAGCCGAGTCCTCCCCACCGCTGATCACCAGCGATCGATTCACTATGGCCGCCACACACAGCACGGGCGCGATGTGTTCCCTGTATAGACAAACAGGTAAATATTTTTGAATTAATTATCATGTAGCTTAAGTTATATGTTTAGTCCCAGTGACACGCTTGGCATGAACCAATTACATGCCAGTAAACAGTAGCGAACGACAACGCAGTAGGACTAGCGAAGATGCAAACGCTTCTAACGTTTCTATTTTCTATCGACGTCAAATGTATGGAGTTGACACTTGACATAAGCGGTCGCCGCAATCTGTTATTATCTAACCGCGATTAGAAAGGGATTAGAGGTGACAGTTTTACCATATACTTACGTCAAAGTGCATATGAATTGACAGCTATCCTAATCCCAAACTAATAAATAAATAACCCTATATATATTTTGTCGATTTTTGAAAATCAGCAGTGGTCCTAATATGGCTGCGTCTATATCGCGCGTCAAATGTGGATTAAGCATCCGTCACTCTCGTACTTATTTACGTGTCAGGAGGTAACGGATGCCTTATCCATACTTTGTCACGCGATAAACGCAGCTATATTAGGGCCCCTGTTATGTGGGCTTGGTGGCCATTTTAAGACTTCAGAAGCTACGCCAACTCTGGGACTAAGATGGAGTACATACAAGTCACTTCACCGAAAACAACAATGCGAACAGTTCTGCTTGATGGTAAGTAAGCGGGTAAGATGGTGGTAGAAATCTGGACGAATTTTGCACAAGGACCTACTACCACTTAATATGCACATAAATTCCGGTGTTTCAAAGGGAAAATTGTATGACTTTAATGAAACAAAGGAACACAATAACACAATTATATACCTATATCATTACATGCTACTGCATCTTAAAAGTTTAGATCGCATTAGAGCAAGGAAGCGTTCAAGTTGAGTGGCGATGTCTCCGTCAGGCGAGCTAAGTAAACAAACGAGACGAAGGGTAACTTACTCGCCACTTGACTCGCTCTGCTTAAAGAGCTTACTGAAGTCTGTAAGGATTGAAATAGGGCACCTGGGCTATCTATTACCTTCCATCTGTGATACTTTAGATGTCAATGTGATGAATTACAAGTAAAGTGGAATAGCTTTATTAAGGCCCTGTCATCCCGGCTCATAGACTCCTCCGGAGATCTTACAGCTGGTGTTTACCTCTCCCATGCTATCCAGAGAGGTAATGCAGCCAGTGTCATGGGGACCATGCCGCGAGCGGACCTGCTAGAGGGGGTGTTCTTTTTATAGTGGTGATTATTACTTATATATTTAATATTTGAGTAGCTTAGTTTAATTTTAATTTAAAGACGTTTAGTTCTAATGTTTAATTGTTTTAATGTTGAATTCTGTAAATATTATTTTAGTAAAGTGGAATTGTTTTTTTACCCCTATTTAATTTTGAATGTGCCCATGATTTTTGAACACTCGAATTATTTACACAAAGCAGATAACTTAGGATAAACTGAAGCTTAAAATTTGACTTGGCTAGTTTTCACTTACAAATTATGTTACACTTGGCTAATCAACTTATCTACTTTATGTTTTACGCAAGTTGTCATATCTTACTCATCCAAACAATTGTCTTGGTGGTAAAAACTAGCGGAGTCAAATTTTGAGCTTCACTTTATCCTAAATTATCTGCTTTGTGTAAATAATTCGAGTGTTCAAATTTAAGAAGTTATACTTTAAATAGCAAACATTGCGGAAGAAAAAAAATAAGAAATTGTGTTTTTAATTTATTTTGGAATGTCGTATGCTCTTAATAAATAAATATCAGGATTATCTACGGAACTTGGCACCCATTTAGATCTCAATTTCTTTTGTCGTTGAAGTAGATAACCATGCATCACATATTCTTAAAATATTGAACTTGGCTCCCATTTTCACATTTATGTTTTTGATGGGATTAATTTATTCATAACTAGCGACCTGCCCTCGCTTCGCTTCGGTTTATGTAAGTTTTCTGTAACACCCGTATATAATCCAGAACTTATAAAACATAAAAACCTTTCTCTTAAAGCACTATCTACTGATGAAAACCGCATTGACCTCGTAAGGCCCAGTGTCCAATAGAATGCACATAATCAAGGCAATCTAATTTGAACTGTGTCGCAATGAGAATAAGGTTTATTTTCCTAAATTCATAAACTGAATATGGCATTATCGAACAATCGTAATTGAACTTTACTGCCTTGATGGTAGATTCAAAGTCCCACTCACAAAAAAAATCCTGTTTGAAGTATGGTGGGCCTTACGAGGTTAAAATCCATATTGCGTAAGTAGTTCGAAAGATCGAAGCGTACATACAGAGGGACAGACGGCGGGAATAGACTTTTCACAACACTGCTCGGAAATATGGCCATAGATGGTCTTGTTTGGGGTCACAAAACGTCACTTATAGGGATATTTTTGTCGGCGTGTTTGCTGATTGGCCGAGAACATTGGTTGTCCAACTTCAAGAACCAATGAAAATCAATAAATCAATTTTTGTGTAACAGCTCCTTAAAATGAAAAATTGAAATCGACCAATCAGAATACACCATTTTGTGTCGTAATATATTAGGTGTATTTTTGCTAAAAGATACACAGACTAAAAACTATGACACAAACACTACTTTTTTTTTTAATGTAATTCAAACTTGGCCCCTAATCTCGAACCACTAGAGATGAAATTACGTGGAAGATATGGCGAAACAAATACAATTTTATATGGAGTTCACATTTTCATCTCGCATGTTAGTTTATTAATCTCGAGTGCCACGAGAATAGGGGCCCAGATTTTAAAAAAAGTGATCTATGGTAAAATTGGCGGTGATGTCACAATAACATGAATTAAAATGAATTTTTATTTTATTTCCTCTCAGTAGTTGTGAAAAGCACTATGTCTGCCTCGGTAGAAAGTGCAATTTATGGACTCGTACACTAGAGGGCCTCAACTACGTTTCGGCCCTCTATATGACTCGTCCAAAAATTTCGTACTTTCTATCCTCTTCAACAATGTACTATTGTTTTATACTGTGTAAAAACCCACGCTTTTGGATTTGCACAGCTGAAAAAAGTACATTAAGTTAAATTACAGATATACATACATACATAAAATCACGCCTGTTTCCCAGAGGGGTAGGCAGAGACGACTTCTTTCCACCTGCTACGATCCTGACAAATGTCTTTCGCTTCTTCCGCATTCATACATCGAGTCATGCATGCACGTCGGTTTCGGGTACTAAAGATTCGGCTCTTTTCCAGTATTTCTCCGATTTGATTCGAAAAAGTACGCCTAGGGCGGCCTCTTCCGCTTGTATATCTAACTTTCGCTTTGTATATCTCTTTCGTCAATATTCTTTCATCCATCCTTTCCAAATGACCGAACCATCGAAGCATGCCCTTTCCAATCTTAGTCATTACGTCGTCTTTTAGCCCACATTTCTCTCTGACCCTTACTCTATCAATCAATTACAGATATATTTCAAGCAATTCTTTTCTCACCAAAAAAATAAACCCGTTTTAGGCTCTAAAACGATTATTTAATCAAATTTAATTTCAATTACCTAACTTAACACTTATTCTGAAGTTCATTAAATCAAAACACTTGCCGTTAATAAAACCTATTACAATAATTACGAGGGCCGTAATAAAAAGGAGAGGGACGTGTTTTGAATTTTAATATAACGCTTTTAGGCAATATCATTAGCTAAATGGACACCTGTTGGAGGATCTTCAATAATATTAAAAGACGAGGTTTTTTTGCAACACGTGCCTTGAAATTACGTTTTGTATCATAATGAGAAAATGAAGCAATGAAGGAAACATTTTGTTTTAGATTAAGCTTTTATTAAACACCAGACCTTTACGGAACTGAATAACAAAGAACCAGTCAAGTGCGAGCCAGGCTTGTGTTTCGAGGGATTCCCGGTAGGTATCACATAATGAACGCTAAAGGATGGTAAAGACGTAGCTTGATAAAAATAGCCAAGCTGAAAAGTCATGTAACCGTAAAGGCAGATCATAAGGATAAATCAGCGTGTTTGATTGATTTTTTGTCGTTGGATAGAATGACTAGGTTGCAAAATTATGATCAGTACGCTTGTAACCACAATGACATCCCAAAATGACCATATCGCTATTATTATTACGGTTTATCTTAGCAAAGCCCCGCATGGCGGGGCTCTTATCCTTGGGCAATTTGTCCTTCGGGCATTTAAAGTTAACTAACGAATCTAACCTGCCTGGTAATTTTGCGACTCAGACATTTTGAAATGTTACAATCGATGTGGTAATTTTGCGAGCAAGTTATTCTACTGCTAAAAATATTAATTTTAATACATTAAAGAAGATTACTTACGTCATTTTCGCCTTGACAGCCAGCGTGTGCAGGTCCCAAACGATGACGCTGGTATCCTCGGAGCCTGTGAGGAGGTACTGGGATTCCCTGGTGACGCACATGCAAAGGATCCGCCCGGAATGACCTGGAAACACTCTTAAATTATATCCTTCCATCTGGCTTAAAGATACCTCTAGGAAAACCTGTGGGATTTATAGGGCAATGTGTATTATGAAGTCGTTAAAAACACTGACAAAATGAAAGAAAATGGTTAGAAGTGATGTATGAAACAGTTGATGCAAGAAATTTTGGACTTATGGTTAGCAAATAAAATGTACAGGTTTGATGAATTCTGCCGTACATGTTTGCGTCAGTAGGCTATGTCAATTTCATACATTATTACAGATTTTTACAGTTGCCGTTAACGTATGCAAAATATGTATAAGTCCGGTGAAGGCCTACTGGTCTAAGATCCGAATAGGTGAAGATTTGGACCGGGCTGTTTATTCGATGATAAGTTTAGTATTTTATATCAAATTGAATACGCTAAATAATATGTGGCGAATAGGTAGGCTAAAAAAATTCAGTCCAGTACTTATATCGTAAAAAAAAAGAACTTTTTTAAATTGCAAATGTTTGTTTAATAGACAAATTACATACTAATCGAAAGTATGAAGTCTATAGAATATGCAAACGTTAGGTTTGGTGCAAATTACTAGTACCGACTTACCTGTTTATACCTGCCTACCCAATAGCTTGACGAGAAAAAAATAGTCAAACGAACGATTGCATATTCTATAGGCTTCATACTTTCACTTTAGTATCTTGTCACTCTATCCGCTATGACAATTTCATATGGCAGTTAAAACATGACGTTAAATAGACAAGGTACTAAACTGTAAACGTATTTATGATGTCGACTGTACTAATGCAAGTATATTTATAACCTGTAAAAAAACCTAGAGCTTAGATCAATTTGTGTGAGATTGTCCCCTGATATTTATGTCTCCTATGCCCTTAAGAGGATTGTGACGCTAAAAATCTCCATACAAAATGCGAAAATGTTTCTCTCCCCTTAAACCTCGCCCGATTTTTGAATATGTTGTAGATATCATGAAAAACTATGTCTGTACGTTTTCTTTTCCAACAAAATATTTCTTAGAACGAAACAAATTTAAAAAACAAAAAACAGAAACGTACAGACCTAGGTCTTTATAATAACTACGACATATTCAAAAATCGTGAAAAACGGACTTGATTTAGGGGATGAGAAACGTTTTCGCCCGGAGCTAGTTTTGTATGGATTTTTTTTGACAGCTACGCGATTTTAGCGGCGCTTCACAATCCTCTTAAAGGAATATATATCAAATAACCAATCACCTGTATACATACAAAATGTAGTTAGGCGTAATTCATTTCATATAATTATGTTAATGAAACGTCGGCATGATGGATCGTGTTAATAAAGTACGCGAAGGAATTGTTTTCGTTGATAATGTTGAGCGAGCAAGCGCAAATTGACGTGTCAGCGCTTGTCGACTTGTTACAAAAGAATGTGAAGCGGGATGCTGTCAGGCGTGCTTGTTTACGGAGACGCGGGGCGTCGCGCGTAGCGTTGGGCGGCGCGGTCTGCACTAAATTCAGACATATGGCGTTGTATAAAAGCGTTCAAATACAGCGTTACTTGCGGCGGAGCCCGCGGATGGCATCGCCGCGTTGCACGCATCAATAACGGCGGTTGCCGCCACTGCGCCCGCAGCGGGGCCCGCGGCGGAACCTTCTGACAGTCTTGTGCTCCGCCGCGCGCTCCTCTAAACGCTCGAGAGACCGCCGCGGATGTAGCGGACACCGCTACTCTCTACGCCCCGCACCACGCGCCGCATCACGCCCCGCATCTTTATAAACGACACCGTACATTGCCATATGTTTGTGTTTGCGCGTGTGATGACGCGGTACGCTGCACGCGCCGCCTCTCTGTAAACGGAAAAAACGCCCGACGCGCCGCGCAACGCCAAGCCGCACGCCACGCGCGACGCTCCGCGTCTCCGTAAACAAGCCCTTAGAAAATAACATACGGCTACAGGGGTTTCATTCAACATTTTCTTAACTTCGTGATTGTTAAGTTACGTGAAAAATGACATGTACATGTTGAAGTTATTTAATTTCATGTTGGTCACTCTTGATCATTGTACACATACATAGACTTCTTCATTCCCAGAGTGGAGTAGGCTGAGTTACAGAATTACCAACAACTCCAAAAACTTGTTGGTAATTCTGTAACCACATTTTGCACAATAGGCTAAGATGTTTACCAGCGCATAGTGACAGGTTGCAAGCCCATCGCCTAACAGCCTTTATTTCGTCGCCTCTTACGACATCCACGGGAAGACATGGAGTGGTACTATTCTAACCTGGCACCCACACGGGGGATCACTGTAATCTTGTTTATTTTATTTTTTAAGTATTACGGAGAGTTTTATAATTTTTTTACAGACAAACAACGGCAAAAATTACCAAATAAAATAATTGTTATATTTCAAATTGAAAGTTCTATACCAAATAAAAAATGTGTATCTATTGTTTTTTTAAAGTTTGTATGTTTTACCATGCAACAGAAATAAAAATACTTTAAAAAAAAGCGTTTCTTGTTTGGGGACCTCTTTTATTTTTCAACTTTCTTACTTATTTTTATTTGTTAAGAAGATGCCGTAAGAAAACATAATTAAAAAAAACCGTTATCTTTTACGGTTCAAAAAATACAGCTCTATCGTTTGGATGGACTGATGGATGAACGGACGGACGGACGGACGGACGGACGGACGGATGGACGGAAAGATGGACGGACGGTCAACGTAGACTTAGTAATAGGGTCCCGTTTGACTCCCTTTGGGTACGGAACCCTAAAAAATATCTTTTAAATTTTATTTTACTTCGTCTGCTACCCTGTTTAACTCTGTATAACAGGACACAATAATACGGCGTGCGTCGAAGCTCTTACGCCGTTGACACAGAGTCTATTATTGCTTAATCCAAACGCCATATTAACTGTGTTTTGCTGTAACGTAACTTTACACAAATAATAAATTAAAATGCATATTGAACCAGCTTCAAATTAAATTGACGCTTTACCGTGCCATTTGTTTTTTTCTGTAAGTTTGAGCCGTAACAGCATGTCTTCAAAGTTTAAATTAATTTGTTTCAAACGTTTAGACTGTTACAAGACATTGTCATTGCCCATATGTTATAGTAACATAGTGTCTTGTAGCGACGAGAGACTTCTCAAATTGTCAAACTTTACTGCGAGAAATTTTTGTAATTTCCAAGAATAATCACAATAAAGATTTTTAATTTTAACAGAAACGTCTGTTTGAAATTCTAAAGTATATTAAAGCGAAAAAACTTCGTCGGTCTTAAGTAGGATTCGAACCTACATCTCCTCTGGCTCTCCGGGCCGATGCAGGCGCATTACCAATTATGCCACCAAGACTCTTTTAAGACCCACGAAATTAGTGATCGCTTGCTTTTACATACTCGGAGGTTATGCTGACTCCCAATGTTTGTCTAGAACTAGAAAAATCTCAATGCTCAATGTAGTTTTCTAGAATTAACGGCAAGATTTATTGAAAGAGTGTTCTGGGTTGTGATTCTCTCAACAAGCAAAGGTGATCGTTCGCTCGAGTGAAGGTCCAAGCGGCGAGTTTAAGTAGTCCCGACAGAGCGAACGAAACACATTTTAGCGCGTGTATTCAATTTGGCAGCATGACTTCTCGAACGTATAAGGCTCCCTAATTGACAATACACGCGCTAAATGTGTTTTGTTCGGTCGGACGGGACTACTTAAACTCGCCGCTTTTATTCGCTCGTCCGTCCGACCGGCTGCCGTTTTTTGAGAGAATAACTCACCTGATAAAAATCATACTTCTGCCCTACGAGTACTAAGCTAATAATCAGTATCCCAAATTCACTAACCAAATCAGTTTTAATTCTCGTGTCTTAGTAATAAGGTTTATATTGCTACAGGAGTTTTATCTGAGATACTTCGTATTGGATTAGCAGGGCCGACTTACAGGTTTGTCTCAAAAGTATCACTTTTTTTTTTTATTATTATTTTCTGAGATAAAAAGAGAATATTATCGGTATGCTTTTAAAAAAGTTCCCGTTGTCAATTAAAATTTCCTTATCTGCAACTTGTAATATTGGGATCGTTAATTTGTGACCCATTTTAAGAAAAATAGGCTTGAAGTCGTCAATGTCATTAGAGATGTCAAGTCATTTGTAACTTATAGGAGACTCAACCTTATTTTTGTAGTGTCCGAATGACTTTGGACCTAAGGTGGGTCCCAAATTTAAGTTCGTGACTGTACATGCTACCAATTATAAATATTAAAGCTTTGAAGTTTGTTATTTTAGAAATATGTTTAGCTCTAAAATGTCGCCTAGTTTCGCATTTATAATATTAATAAAAAAGTCCGTGGAATAGTAAAGTTTTTTAACTCGTAACGTATTTATAACTCAACATTTTCACCCGCGACGTATTTTTAATTTAAAGCACTCGCGCGCGCGTTATACCGCAAAACACTTCAATATGACGGCGGGTGGTCTTGACAAATTAAAAGTCATTAGGGACGGGGCTGGGCACATATTGATCCTGTTGAATTCCCTAAAACATGAAATTTGACATTCGTTATACCATCATCCTTTTCTGTCCTCACATATGTTCTAGCAGTGGGAATGAGACAATATTGGGGATGAGAATCAAATAATTATAGCGCTTGAAATAAGTAGAGAAGTTTTTGCACGCTTTTTTATAGACGCTTTAGGTTTTATACTGTAATTACCAGTGATCGGAATAGGTTGAGTATATTTACCTAAAGTTCGCAAAAGGACTTAATATAGAGTGGTTACAACCGGATGACATATTAATTTATCTTTATTGAATTCCGGATTGCCGTTATTTTTAATGCTAAATATACGTAATATTTACTTACGGTATGCGATATTTTATGTTAGTTTGTGATAAAACTCATTTCTTTTAAGTATCTAAATAATAGGTGGAGTATATTTACCTATACTTCGTAGAACAGAGACATAAACTGGAGACTTCCTTGCTACTACATTTACTAGTACCAGAAAAATATACTCTACCTATTCCGATCACTGAATTAGCGACCCGTCTTTGTTTTCTGGAATACCTGTACATAAACCAGAATCTATTAAATAAAAACCTTCCGTGAAATTATCTAACTGGTGCCGTAAACTGCATCAAAATCCGTTGCGTGGTTTAGGAGGAGATAGCAGAGGGCCCTGCCAAGATGCATTGCGCTAACTAACGTTTCTATTCCTTTTGTTTTTAAACCAATCGCGTCACTGGTAGATCACGTGACTTTTCGTATCACGTCATGTCAGTGACGCGATTGGTAAAAACGAATCGAATAGAAACGCTAGTTAGCGTAATGCATCTTGGCAGCGCCCTCAGATATACAGATAGACAGAGAGACGGACAGAGGCGGAAAGCGTATTAGTTTTATATCATGTAAAGATACTAAAAAGTTAACGTTAATGATAGTTTGTTGTAGTGATTGTGTTTACGAGCGCGATTAAAAATAGTCGGCAGCGCCAAATTGCGAAAGTTTACCCATTACTTACAAAACTGAATATAATTTACCCCATACAGCCGTAATTCATTCTTTCTTTTTTATTTTGGTATATAAATAGACTGGTGAAAAGAAAAACGTGCTCGTTTAGGTTTTCTTTATGGAATAGTCAATAGAAAAATACGTATTTTTTTAAAGTAAATTTATTTACTTCATTGCTTCTCTGATATGTATGATTAAATAGCTTCTTTCGTCTTCGTCCGCATATATTTCAATTATCGTTATTTTTAAATCTATCTCCATTCCAAATTTCATCCAAATCCGTCCAGCCGTTGCAGCGTGAATGGGCAACAAACAAGCACACACACAAACTTTCGTATTTAGTTATAATAAGTAGGATAAATCGATATTTATCATAAATCATTGATATCATAATTCATTTAAAAGGTTCTAACACCAACCACCAACACCGTTTTTTTTCTCATTAAGATTTTGTATAGCTCTCATAATTTAAAATCCAAAAACAAAAGCAAAAGTATTCAGTTTTACACAAAACCATTATTATCCGCTAAAATAATTGCATTATACAAGCAGATCCAATTAGCAATACACCCGATCCAATTCCATTATTTAATTGTTGCAATTACTGCAGCTTTTGTACTTCGGAATACACGTTCAGAGAGCGTTATTTCTCTTTGTTCAATTTAAAATCACATTCACCGGAGGATCAAATTACACTGCCTTTTACCGGATTAAACCGGTTTATTTTATTATGAGGCTAGAGAATTTGAACGACCATGCACGCGTATTGCCGTCAGTCCGGGCAAGAATTTAAGATGAGATAAGAAAATCATTTCACTTTATTGTACAAAAAACATAAATTAATACATAAGTGTGTGTGTGTGTGTGTGTGTGTGTGTGTGTGTGTGTATGTGTGTGTGTGTGTGTGTGTGTACACAGCAGAAGAAGTACCTACGCAACCGAAGAGGTCAAAACGATCTGCCCTGGATTCTATTGTCAATACGTCATTTTAAGCATCAGTTTTAATTGTATAAGTTGATAAATTGGTTTGTTTACATGTTTGGTCATTTTTAATGATTTACATAATTAATGATGAATGAAAGAAGTACATATATATTACCCTGCGGGTGTTTTGACAATTTGCATTTCATCCCGAGTTCATCTTTTGTTCAATTGGAAACGATTGTTCTCGGAAAGTTCGGTCCTAATCTACATAAATATTAATTTGGGAGCGAAGCAAGTGAAGATTCAGAAAGCCGAATTGTTTTGTAATTAAAACGCTGTCATAGCTTTCGGTGTCAGACGTAGCAGTATTATTTGAAGGAGTGTTATTATAGTTACTAAATTCCTTAACACATCAGCAACATCATCGATCTTTGCGTCCTCGGTAACATTTCATTGAAATGCTAATGTTTATGCACTCGGTCCAAAAATGGCATGTGTTCGCTATACAATTTTGCAGAAACTTCTATTCGAAAAATAGCTTACTGATAAGGTCATGTTCCACTCATAATTGCAAATTACAGCCCTGGCCAAAAGTATTGAGCACCCCACTTTTTCCTTTGTAACTTGAAAATAAAGTATTATTTTCTAATTTCAAAAATACACAAAGATGTAAAATATAAGATGTGTTTGTACATGTTCAAATTATTAGTAGATTATCATTTTGAAGTAACTATTTTCGTGTGAAATCTGAAGCTAGAAAAAATCGGGTTTTACAACGAAATGATTAATTGTATTCTTTTCCACGGAATTTCGCTTAACGTCAATAAATATGGCTATTTTTTCCGATAGATATACAACTTTCTATAATATAAGACATAAATGCACCTTTTAAAGTTTGACTTTTATATGAAAAATGCATCGTTGCTCAATACTTTCGGCCAAGGCTGTAAAATGTACAGGTAGATTCACTAAAGCTGGCACGAATGGAATCAGTAAAAGTAATGTCACCTATCACTGTGTGAGTGCCGTCCTTTGAACCGATGTTCGAATTTCAAACCGAAAACCTGTTATTATTTTACACACTTGTATACTTTAGTTCACTCATTCAATCCATTCGTGCCAACTCTTGTGAATCGACCTGTAAAAAGCTTTATAACGATTTTGGCAGCTATGTCATCATCATCATCATCATCATGTCAGCCGAAAGACGTCCACTGCTGGAAATAGGCCACATTGCTCGCAGGACTGATGGCCGATGGGGTCAGAAGGTTCTTGAGTGGCGTCCGCGGACCGGGAGACGAGCTGTAGGTAGGCCTCCAACAAGATGGAGTGACGACCTTGTAAAGATCGCGGGAACGCGGTGGATGCGAAAAGCACAAGATCGGTCTGAGTGGAGAGCCTTGGGGGAGCCCTATGTCCAGCAGTGGCAGCTATGTAAGTACAGTTAAATTTACTTTACTTTTATCTTACGTTAAAACTATTTCATTTCATTCCATGTCTATAGAGTTGTTTTAAGTACATCATGTTTTAATAGAAGTTGCTAGTTTTGTGTAGTTAATTCCTAAAAGTGTAATTTATATTAGTGAAAACTTTGTTGGCTTATGAATAACTCACTTGGGTAAAATTAATGGAATATGTAAGCCGTTTGTTTTCCTTAATAAAGAAAAATCATATATAAAAACCTATATAGTAAGTGAAGCTTAAATAAGATTGAAAAAGATTGTCAAGCAAAATTTTATAGATCTCTGAACCCTCGTTTACCTTCTTCCTGTATAATTCGTGCAATGACTTACTATAGCAGATTTTGTGCCATTGTTGTACCAAATAGTAGCATTGTTCATTTTTAATTTCTTTAAGTACCTAATATTAGTTTTAAATAAACATTAGTACCTACTGTACTTTTTATGAACCTCTAGGTCTTTATCGTGTTGCTTAATTACCTGTATACATATTTTAATGTACGACTGTATGTGTTCTTAAATAAATAAATAAATAAAGATGTGTCGTTCCCAAAATAAAGTATCAAAGATAAAGAAAGAAGCAAATCGTCGGTGAAACTGTAAAACCGCGTAAGTAACATTTTTAATGAGGAGCAAAATGCACCTTTTTCCTGAGATGTTAAGGTTTATTTTACTCTATAATAAATTTGTTGGTTACGCGGTTTTGCAGTATCACCGACGAAATATAATATAAAGCCTCGGGGTACCCAAACCTTTTGATAGTAACTTTGTGTGAGTGTTTCTTTTTTTTAGTGTTACAAGATCAATTATTTTCTTGACAGGCCTATTTATTTTCCCTTTTATTAAGGCGTCTATTTGATATTCTTGATTTAAATTCGTAATGTAACGTTTGAAACTAAACCATGGTACAGATGTAGTGAAATATCCTTTCACATCGTATTTTCTCGGAAATGTTCGTATTTGTCATGCTGCTTCAGTCTGTCTCAGTACCCATCAAGACAACGTGGGGGAACGTCGCATCGCGAGAGTGATAATCGATATACATTGGTTAATACCAGAGTATTTTTTTGTGAATTAAGATTAAGTTTGTTTTCAGTTCTTTTTAATAGTCATGCCGAAAGCATTAAGACCTGGAAACGTTTAGATCGACAAGCCTGTGAAATGATTTTCAACAACTAATTATATTTCTTCTTGTTTACCTAGACCTATATAATTTGATCGTGGTGGTTTAAACATCTCAGTATGATATACTTCAAACTCGTGGTTTGACATTTGACACTGATAACTAAAGTAGGTACTCTATTTATTTAATACAAACATGTCACTTAATAATTCAATAATTCATAGACACGTCGGCATCATTCGTTAGTAGACGTGAGTTCCGAGTTTTCACGATTTGAAAGGATTATTCACTAGATCTGTAAACTAGTTGGCACAATAATTTGACCAAAAATAAAGATATCTGCGATAAAACCGGCACATACGACAGAAACACGTTGCCCTCGTTGCCTTAAGTAAAGGAACATCCATAACATACCCTCAACAGCAAGTGTTCGTGAAAATTTACATACGAAATAAAAGACAAAGCGTCGTAGGCATGGTAACACTATGAATGTCGACAACCCTAACACTACTTAGAATACGTTTGAAGAAAAAGCCAATGTAATTGCGAAGAAGGCAGCTTTGTATGATAATCAGAACTTACGCTTTCTCCGTTAGGGAGGAATAATGTAATGTTAAAATTTCCTTTTCTGACAGCTATTTTACCGACTGTATTTTTATGGTTCCGTACACAAAATGAAAACAACGGAACCATTATAGGATCATTCGTGCGTCTGTCCGTCCGTCCGTCTGTCACAGCCAATTTGCTCTGAAACTACTGGACTGATTGAGTTAAAATTTGGTACACATAATTATGTAAATTGATGACCCAAACACAAATGTGCAAAAAAGGCGCATTTTCGGGGGATAAAATAAATAGTTATGATTTTATTCATGAAAGAAGATGAAAATTGACCGTTTCCCCCCCCTGTTCTCCGAAACTACTGAGACAAAATTTTTGAAAAATACAAAACATAGTTCATTGCTTGTAGATTACAGGAAAACCTATAAGAATTCTATACAAAAAAAATACGTATGTACAGAACCCTCTCCACGCGAGAATAGGTTACCATCCTTGTTTTGAATCTCCTGTATTTATATATCAACCTCGCAGTGATTTTTACGTCCTAGGTCACCTAGGTGGTCTGGAAGTGATAGTTTTTACATAACAAAGATGTGGTGTTTAAGAAAGTCTATTTATATAGATGACTTAATTCAAAATAATCTACGTAGTTCATAGTTACAACTACGTAGTTCGTGTTTGGCGATATTCGGCGATCAAGCTAAACCTAACCCAAGCTCAATGTTCGAGCATGCCATTAATCTACATCAGAGGATGCCAATGGGAACATAAATCATCTCCGCGGAACCAGTAGCTGCTGAAATCTTCATGTTGTTGAACCCTGCGTGGAACGTACGCGAAGGATTGCGCCATTGCAATAGTGATGTTATAGTTATCTTACAAATACGCTAACTGAATCTATATCTATACTATAATATTATAAAGAGGTAAAGTTTGTGACGTTGTAGAGGGTAATCTCTGGATCTACTGAACCGATTTTGAAAATTCTTTTACCAATGGAAAGCCACGTTATTTTTGAGTGTCATGGGCCAATTGTTTATGGCCCAACGAAGTGGGCACGGGAACAGCTAGTAATTTATAAAGGGAAAATAGATCTGTATGGTTTTCGAGACGTTTTAGTTGTGAGTTTGAAATTTTCTTAAATGACGATTATATGATGATAAAATGATTTAAATTCATAGCGTTTTTCCAGATGGTAACTCAATAAAAGTGATAGTTTTTTTTCTAAATATTGTGTCTGGTTTGTATCTAAGAAGTGAAAGTGTCCCAAAAGCCTATTAATTTAAACACCAATTCTCTGAATATTGGATAATAATGTTGGTCAAGTTATCTTTAATTTCAAATAAAATAAAAATCAGACGACATCTTCACACAATTTTACCAAGTTTCAAACTAAGCTACGAGTAATTATAGCCTAGCAGCTGCGTTACAAAATAGTTTCCATATTTATCTTAGATCGGTAAAGAAAGACATCTATGGTTTTGGAATGATAATAATTGAAATAAATCATAACTTAAGTTATCAATTTGCGGTTACGTGAAATATAAGAAGATAAATCTTTCTCTGTCTCCGTGTGCAGCTCACCTAAGCCTTGTTTTTAACCCCTGACGCAAAAAGCGCACTGAAAAAAATAATTGGTCGCTTGTAACAAGATTGTGATTGTTGTGCATAAGCGTCTTGATCCCATACGAGCCTAACAAGGCGATAGATACATCAACTAAGACGTTAGATACATCAACTAAGATGTTAGTTGAATCACTAAAGAAATTGCTTTAGTTAACTATCAGCTTTGGTTGATATAACTAATATCTTAACTACGAGTATTGTAATCATTTTTTGTCAACTAAGTGAAAATCTCTCTTTGTTGGCTTTCGTTTTTTTGAGTGCGGGGTGTCATAAGTTGGACCGCTATGTGTTTGTGTCTGTCTGTAGCACCGTAGCTCATAAACGGCTGAACCGATTTGGATGCGGTTATTTTCTTTTGAAAGCAGCTTTTTTAGCGGTGGTTCTTAGTTAGGTTTCATGAAAAAGCCGTTTAAAAGATATCAGCTCTGAAAGAAGGAGTTACCATTATCCTTGTGAGGCCCACGTCAAATTTCGTTAGTTCGAAAACGAATCTTGTGTCGGTCAACTAAAGTCAAAAATCACTTTGACAAATGTCCTAAATTTAGGACTTTGGGCTTTACGAGGATATATCACCATTATTTAAACAAAATTAATAAAAACCAAGATCTTTCGAAGCGCCTGGTCGACACATCTCGTGACCAAAATGCTGGCCTTTATTTGGCACAAAGATTAAACATTGCCATTCAACGTGGCAATGCTGCCAGCATTTTGGGAACGATGCCCACTGGCAGCGGATTATTAGATTAGTGTAGTTTTAAGTTAATTTTAGGTATATTTTATTGTATATATTTTTAATGTTGAATTCTGTACTTAGTTGGATGTAAATAAAAACCAAGCACCTATATGAAAGTTTAATTTCAGTAAAGCTAGACGGTAAAACCGGTAATATTAACCGAGTAACATTACACGTTCTTGTCATAAAACAGCTGGGCAAGATTACCCCTTGTTCAGCGAACGTTTTCCTGACGCACCCGAGAGCGAACTCGGCGTCGGACTCGACCCAGTTGACCTTTTGTTGTCAAACTTGGCTAAGTAATGATAACTGTTCTACGCGTCCCTTTTTAAAAGCTTCCATTATAATTTGAGCGATGATTGCTGCGAAACGGCACCTTTGTTTTCTTTTGTAAAGAAGTCATTGATCTTCGTTATGGGAGGCGTGAGTATCGATTATGGCCGTAGATTTAGGGTGGGTTTCCAGCAGAGATGCGCGTTAATGTGTTTTCATACATTTGACAACCGGAGCGAGGTGTCGCGAGGTGTCAAAAATGTATGAAAACACATTAATGCGCATCTCTGGTGAAAACGCACCCGTAACCGAGGTAACACTTAGGTACAAAGTTTTTTTTAAATAAAATCCTTTTAATATTGGAATTATCTTTTTAATAAAATGTTAAATTTGTGCATGGACAATACCAATATACTTTCTCGTAGGTATGTAAATACATTAAAGTTCTCTCAGTCTTATTGATACTTAATGTAACCAGTTCTCTCAGTCTTCTTGATATTTAATGTAACCAGATGATACGAAACATTGTAAAGTTTTATTGTAGTATGTCGAATCAGGTCGCCACGTGACAGGCTAGACAGCTAACTGTATCGTCTGTAATTTTGTGTTCCTTTTTAATAAACAATTTATTTTATTTTATTGTATCTTAATAGCTCAGACTGAATGATTGATTTAATTAATGAGTAACGTAGCTCGAATTAAGTAAACTGTGGCCATATTTAATGTAAAATCCACATTTTTTAAATATAAATAGCGAAATATAAAATTGTTCTTCGCATTTATGTATTTCACGGCTTTAACGTTCTGAGCGTAGTTTTCTTTACATAGTTTAAAACGGTCGCTTCCCGCCGTCAGTCCCTTAGTATGTACGCTTAGCTCTTTCAAACTACGCAACGGATTTTAATGCTGTTTTCATAAATAGATAGAGTGATTAAAGAGAAAGGTTTTTGTGTATAATAAATTCTGAACAAGGTACGGGTATTAAAGTAAACTTACATTAATCGAAGCAAAGTGAGGGTGGGTCGCCCGCACATATATAAAATAATTCATAGGACAATTTCATGTTAGGAATATTATGCTTTAGGTAATTAGATTTTAGAGTTATCAATATTAGGAAAAACTTGCTTTAGGACTTTAAATGAGTATGCGCAAAAAATATTAGGACAAACGATTATTGCTATTCAACAGTATGCCAAACATTCTCGGCCAAACATTTTTAGGACAAAAAACGTTATGTGATACGACAGGCACCCGCGCGGAACGTCAGTAGTGACGGACAACCGGATAGCTACGGATTTAATTCCGGATTCGGACACGCAAAGTGGATGCATTTGCGTTATCTATGTCTATTTATATTTGTGGTACCTAGCGAAATTTTATGTTTTAGTATCAACGGGCTTATGAAGTAGAGGTTATTGGGTAGAGGGGTTAAACGGCAATCACGTCGGGCTATAAAATAGCTATCAATCAAGACCCCACGTCGAGGTGAGGGATCAATTTTGTAACTAAACCCTGTATGAGTTTCTAAAATACGTTAAAAGAAAAATAAATAAATATAAGAGGATAATGTCATATCAATAGCATTCCTCAACAAAATATGAAAATAACGTAAAAGAGATCACCAAGAGTGAAATTAATAGTACATTGTTGCCTAGGCGCGGAAAGTAAGGGATTTCCTGACGAGGTGGTTAGCAGGCCGAGCAATAGCGAGGCTTGCTAAAATACGAGTCAGGAAATCCTCGTTTCCGCCGAGGCATACATAATGCTTTTCTCAAACAATGCGAGGAAATTATACAAATACATGATTATAAGTATTTTTAAAAACCTTTGACAAATTCGGAGAGAATGTTTGTTTGCGTCCCCACAAGTTGGGTGTACGGGATTTTTTTCATGGGCCTTTCGATTTTATACGCAATAGAGAGCACTTTTGAAAAAACAATATTGACAACAAACAACCTTTGACAAATTCGGAGAGAATGTTTGTTTGCGTCCCCACAAGTTGGGTGTACGGGATTTTTTTCATGGGCCTTTCGATTTTATACGCAATAGAGAGCACTTTTGAAAAAACAATATGGACATTGGACAAGGACGGAAAGTATTTTTGTATAGTTTTTTTACTCCTAGGAGTAAAAAGAGGCATTTTCCGTCCATGTGTTTCAATTGGAAAACCGTTATTTCCAAACATGTTTGAGAAAAATTTAAATCGGTTAAGTAATACGCATGATACAAGCATTTTAAAATGCTAATTAGACAGAGAGATTCGAAGTGCACCGGTGACGTCATCGTGCAGTACGGCCATATAAACTCCAAGTAAAATTCTGTTTTGCTAGAAAGAGATAGGGACAAATCTTTGTTAGCTTATATCTTGGCTATTTTTATAGCTAGTCAAAAAATGTATTTTCTCATCTGTTTGTTACATGAATCAGCTTTTATTGAAGCTGTAAAAAAAAACATGCATAATCCCTATTGACCTAGTCCCAAACTAAGCTCTAGGCTTGTACTATGGGTACTAGACAACGATATAAATACTTATATAGAGAAATATATACTTAAATACAAAGAAAAAAACCATGACTCAGAAACAAATATATCACACAAATATCTGCCCTTACCGGGATTTGAACCCGGGCCCGCTAGCGCCTTAGCTACGTTGTTTGTACACAGTAATTTTGTTCGGTTAAATTAGTTAACCAAAATATACATAGGTAACAATACTTATAACTTCGTAAGGCCCACCATACTACAAACAGATAGTTTTTTGTGAGTGGGACTTTGAATCTACTAACAGGGTAATAAAGTTCAATTATATGTTTGTTGTATATTGCCATTTTCAGTTTAAGAACATCGGAAAATAAACCTTATTCTTATTGCAACACAGTTCAAATTAAATTGCTTTGATTATGTACCTATATCCTCATAAGGCCTACCGTACCACAAACAGATAGTTTTTTGTAAGTGGGACTTTGAATCTACTAACAAGGTAATAAAGTCCAATTTTGTTTGTTCTATAATGCCATTTTCAGTTTATGAACATCGGAAAATAAGCCTTATCCTTATTGCAACACAGTTCAAATTAAATTGCCTTGATTATGTACATTCTGGCACTGGGTCATACGAGGATAAGCCTTTTAGTGGTGCTAAGACCTTGTGTCCGGATCGCTACCACTGCTACCATAAGAAAGGTGAAATTACTATGATAAAGCAATTCCATTATAGTCTTTAGAGCTGACAACGCATTTGGAGTCTTAGGATTAACGTCTAAAGATTATTCTCTTGGAGAATTCAAGTATGTCTATGGGTCAATGGTCTATAGGTCAGGTCTATGGTTAATAGGTCTATGGGTGGGTAAGATCCTACTTACCGTGGCTCGTGTGCCTTTTACTTTTCATTAAAAAAAACTCATTAGTACATTATTGCCTAGGCATGGAAGTAGGCAATTGCGGGCCGAGTATTGGATTAAACGGACGAGCTTGCGAGTCCGTTTAAAAATACGAAGCCCGCAATTGCTGTTCCTGCCGAGGCAAATATAGTGCTTTTCTCAAAAATCGCAAGAAAAAAATTGTGTTGGAGTCAAATCTTTATCGCTTGAACTCATTTTTTGAATTGCATACAAACAGAAACTTCATGTAAAAAAACCATCACTCCTTACCGCCTTTCTTCTTTATGACAAGGAGAAACGCAATTCTTGTTTTAAAAAAAACATAAGCTATTCCAGGCACAAATAAAAAAGTTATGTTTCGAGTAAAATTTGGATGTGTAAGACTTGTGCCCTCATTTTATTATGGCCCTTTTCACTTTTTAAAAAGTGACAAGGTAGATAGTAATGGAATTTGTATGCTTGCGGGCTTGTGTAGCGAGCACGCAATGTTTTTTTTTTTAAATTTGAGAACTGTCAGTAAACTATGTACTTCGCGTCTCAATATGTAGATAGGAATGTCAACATTTCCGGACATTTTTGAGAAAAATATGTTACGTACTTAGTAAAGTTGTTTATAGAATGTAAGGTTTATATTTAGTTTTATTTAGATATAAAATGTATCAAGTATCAAGACCTACGCGTCGAGATGTAGGATCAATTTTGTATAGCAGAACACAATTAATATGGCGTGCGTCAAAGCTCTTAAGCCGTGGACTTAAAGTCTATTCTTACCTAACCCGCGCGCCAATATTACCTATAATTGTGTCTTGCTGTAACGGAACAACAGCAGTTAGGTGCCTACATGAGTTCCTAAAATACGTTGTGTTGTACATTATTTGGTTGAGTTAGTAACTAAATATTAGCGTAACTATAGACTACTGTAGAAACGTATTTAAGCGTCGTTTTGAAATAATTAAAACTTTGGCTATCGTCAATTTAAAATACAACAAATGTTATTTTTTTACGTGTTTGGAAGAATACCATTCATATTTTTACTTTATTTACTGGAAAATTTTAATAGGAGTTTAATAAAAGTTTTTTTTTAACCTTTTTTGAGCTATGTAAGGTGTACAAAAAATAGTAAGTAAGTATAAAGGGGGCGAAAATCTATTGAATATAGGAACTTATACCTTTAAATGTGTGAACTTTGGAGTTGGACATAACATGCCACAGCTGTGGGTCGCCGGTAGATGGCGCCAGCACTAGATGTTGTCCAGATGGCGCTAGTTGAAGCAACCTTGCGCCCACGCCGGGCCCTGACGATCCCACTGATACCACGCGGACTGTGGACGCTATTGGGGGTTGCAACCTGGGAACAAAAGACATTATAGAGCATCCCTGATAATAAATATGGCAAAGGCGATAAATGTCTGCACATATTATCTGAAAGAGGTAGGTACCCGAAATCGAAAAACATTAGTAGGTAGGTACAGGCAAAAATTTATAACTAAAAGTCCTCTTGCACGTAGTTGTAACACATCATCGGTTTATCGGTTGTTTGACGTTCTATATTTGAAATTCGACGTTAATTCCATCTGACTTATAGACATTTGCATTCTCAAGGCTGCAATCAAGATATAGTTTAATTTGTTAAGTGCAGGTAAAATTTTAACTCACAAATTATCTACTATACTAAGGGTTTTTTATGCGAAAGTTACGCGTAATTTACTCATGCTGTGCTTTTCTTTCGGATACCTTTCATCTTCCCACGTGCGAAGCAAAGGTATTTTTCAACATAACATCGAGTGAAGTAGGTATCATTCAGTTCATAAAAAAAAATCTTTTGATCTTTTATTTTTCTTTTATCTTTATCATCAATATATAGATTTGGGGACCGTTTATTAGGAAATATTGAACTTGTGGGTCGAAAAAGGGTATTTTTTTCCCTTTTCGCTAGTGTCGCGTTGTCTTGCCTGGTTTTTTAAATTACCATCAACAAACCGAGAATTTCGTCACTTAAAAAGTTTAGGATGCGTAATTAACTACGCCGAATTTCGGTTGCATAATTTCGGCGTAGTGGGTCATTAGTATTACGATGAGACCGCACAACGTGAAACAATTCAAAATATCATTTTAACAATTGCTTTAAACATTAAAGTATTCTATTTAAAATCCACTTCAAACACTGCTCATCCTGCAAGGGATATTAATTGAACCAGTAAAGTCAAAGATAAGAAAATCCGATAAGTTGGTTCATTTCTCAGATTTTGTCATTAGTGATAACATTCGTCCGGTCCGAACGAAACAGGGCTGTATTCCTGAAAACAAAGTTAGAAGTTCCGTTGGCCGCGTCTCTCTTTCTCTTGGGCTAAGAATGAAAAGGAGGGTTGGAGGGTTCGTGTTTTATTTGTTGTTCTGAAACATCGCAATAATATATCGGCGGGAAGTTAATGGGGTAGATAAACACAACGATCTAAACGGGGATACGGACGGCTAATGAACACTAAATTCCATGTACACAATCTCGACCGTTTGTGATTGTTATCCCTTACTTTTTGGAATGTCTGTTTGTTCTGTTCTTTTTAATGATGTATTTTAAAGACGTACAATACTTTTTAATAATGTTTACGTTGAAATAAAAGCCTTTGTCTTTGAAATTGGAAAATCATCAGGGGGCTTAATATGGCTGCGATTATTGTTTGACAAAATGTGGATTAAATATCCGTCACTTTTTGACACGTATACATAAGTAATGGGCGGCTGACAGGTGCAAATTACGTCAAAATAATGTTGAACGATATCCGTAATATGGATTTAAAAAAGATTGCAAAAAAGTAATATAATTTTATTGTTGTAGTAATTAATCATACTTTTTTCTATATTAGTAATTTTCAGTCCATTCCTTTTATAGTTTACTATCTACTTATATAGGAAAAATTACCTCTCTACACCCACACACGTAAGAGGGGCGTATTCGTACAGTAATACTTCAGTGTTTTCTTAATATACAAAATATGGACTGATTTATGACACTGCATATATTTTCATACATAAATAGTACTCGAGATTTAATAAAGGTATTATCCATCTTATGCTTTCGTCACCTTTTCGCATCCGTCAGCCGTCCTTTACATATAAGTACCTACGAGAGTGACGGATGCTTTATCCACATTTTGTCACGCGATAAACGCAACGATACTAGTAAGTACAGTTTTAATTACGCATTAATAGTAAATAGCATTAATAGTCTATGATTAAAAGGTAACGCTAAGTTCATAATTCTACGTTAGGTTAACTTGTTTCTTAACAAAATAAACTTGATTGTATTTTATAAAAATACCAAATTTTGAATCTTATACGGAGCCAAAAATTAATAGGACCGTTTGTCTATTTAAAAAAGTCATTATTTGTTTAATGTCACACAAACTATACTACTGGTTATTACGAGTATACCACTCTAATCAAATCCAATTCAATTCAATTTATTGCATCCATGGTTGTTTAAAAAGTAAATTATTAAAAAAAAAGAATAACTATATAAGTTTAACTGAAATTTAAACATTAAAAACGTTTTTGCAAAAGCATCCACAAATACTCCTAAAACAACAAACAAAACATGTGAACCATTGATTGCATTCTACGAACAATAGGATTAACCTGATTACAAGTGTGAGGACGCCAGCACTGAACGCAAACTCTGAAATTTAGTGCCATCCTATTTATCCCTTAGTTGTGTTTCAACTGTGAGAAAGAGACGAGGTGAATGATACTTTTGGTGCTGTTTTTGGGAGTTCAGGTGCGCTCAAAGTCTCGGTGGCTAATAGAATAAAATAGCACGAGGGAAATAGACGGATCGATCACAAGGGCGGGAATTAGGTTGATTGAAACATTTTTGGCGCTGTTTGTATAGGGTTGGGCTGCGCTAAATTAAAGTAGGTTGATTAGCCATTAGAGAATAGTATAAAAGATAGTGTTACTAGTGTGTTTTTACCCGACTGCCGAAGGAGGAGGGTAATGTGTTTAACAGCCTATATATGTATGTTTGTTCCTCTGCGTCACTATAAAAACTAAACCCATTGTCCGATTTGGATGATTCTTATGTCAATCGATTTGTCTTAATCTGGTGAGTGTCACTGAAGATATGAAAGTAATCAAAATTCAATATGGCGGCAACCAGACGCCATATCGTGAAAATTAAAAAAAACAAAGTCGACAAAGTATGACAAGTGGGGTATCATTGAATAGGGATTTAAAAATCATTTTTAGGTTTCTTTCTTTATTTTTCATTTTGAATGATCATTTAGGATTTATAAAGATTTAAAGGTGGTTAGCAACAGTCGGGTTTTGAAAGCTTGCTTTTTGTTATTGTGTAGTATCAAATCAAAAGTGGAACATAATATATTATTATAGGGCTCAATTAAACTAAAAAAAAACCTGGTGATTGCCGGGTACGAATAGTTCCACTCCATGTCTTCCCACGGATGTCGTAAGAGGAGACTAAGGCAGGGGTCGGTACCGGTCGGAGGGGGGTGAAGCGGCCGGGGGAGGGGGGAGAGTAGTGAACTTTAAACACCACACCCAAATGTATCATGTCAAACAAGTTTTAAAACTTTATTAATTTGTTTGATATTCCCATACATAGAATTACTCAGGTATCTGCCTACCCCACTCTGGAAATGAAGGCGTGAGTTTATGTAAGTATGTATGTAATGTATGTAAATTAACCTAAAAATGCATTTTAGTTTAAACCCAGTTGGAGTTACCAAAAACTAGAACTGAATCGAAATGTATCAATTATAATACATTGATATATCTTAATATATTCCTTCTATACGTATGTCACTAAACTTCTCCAAAACGGAACTAGTCCCAAACTAAGCTCTAGGCTTATACTATGGGTACTAGACAACGAAATTAATACTGAAATGTTCTACTGGATACAGGTTTATCTAAATCAGTACTCTCGCCATGCATTTTCCTAACCACAAATAAAGGGAGGCGATCCTTAACTATGATTTGTCGCTAGCAGAGAGGCTTGGAAAAGGCACTGTCCATATTTGCGGTTAGAAGTGGAGCTAGTAATCCTGGTTACTCCACCACTTCTAATATAGATACTCTAGCTATTATAGCTATACCACAATCGAAGAGGCAATGAAGATAGTATAATGTGATTATTATCCTCCACTAACTTCTGCCTGTGACTTCGTCCGCGAAGGTTTCAATTATCGTTACACTCTCGGGAAATTTAAATTTAAAGTTAGGCTATCCTTACCATCTATTTAAAAGTACTAAAGCGGCTTGTCGTAGCCGTCTCAACACGCCATCGCAGAGGTAACGAGCATAGCTAGTACACCCCACTACGCCACCAATGCTATTACAGCTGCTAGCCACGCCACCATTAAATAAGCAACGCATATAATTATAATGACATGATCCTTACCACCCATTTAAAGGGACAAGAAGCGGCTTGTCGTAGCCGTCGCACCACGCCATCGCAGAGGTTACGAGCGTAGCTAGTACACCCCGCTACGCCACCACTGCTACATAGTTGCTAGCCACGCCACCATTAAATAGTCAATGCACATAATTATAATGACAAGACACTTACCATCCATTTAGAGGGACTAGAAGCGGCTTGTCGTAGCCGTCGCACCACGCCATCGCAGAGGTTACGAGCGTAGCGAGTACCCCTCGTCGGGCCACTGCCGGTCGTAGCCACGCGATGATCTAAGCGAAAGAGGAATAAATACATCTTTATACATCTATATGTGTTAATATAATACAAACATATGTAAGTATTTCTAAGTATAAAGCGTTTAAATTAAAATAGAGTAAGTACGTGAACATTTAAAAAAAAATCGTTTGTCATTTCTCTGAGTACAATTTTCCTAAACTCTTCTCCAATTCTTTGTTTCTCTTATATCTAAAAACCAATTACCATTCGTTAGTCAAGCAAAAATTCGAGAATGAATCAACCAATTTGCAGAAAAAAATAACTGTGTGTGGTTCCTAACGGACAAGGTTAGTTTAAAAAAAACACCCTGGCGACGCCTGTATTGAGATAGTATTGAGATGAAAAATATACAGTCCTGAGGGCCCTGCCAAGATGCACTGCGCTAACTAACGTTTCTATTCGATTCGTTTTTCAACCAATCGCGTCACTGGTAGATGACGTGATACGAAAAGTCACGTGATCTACCAGTGACGCGATTGGTTTAAAAATCGAATAGAAACGCCAGTTAGCGCAGTGCATCTTGGCAGGGCCCTCTGGTTATCGTTGTCTAGTCCCCATAGTACAAGCGTAGAGCTTAGCTTAATTTTTGTAAAATTGTCCCCTGATATATATTTCTGTTTTATTTTTATCTCCATGATACAAGCTTAATCGTAATCCCATAAGGTCGAAGTGTATCCGGCAGGAAACTAAACACAAGATAATATAATCAGTGGAATATGTTATTTTTACGTCAATAAAGTGTAATTCAAAAGTATATTTAGTTTAGTTGAAGAAATATTATTTGCACCGAAGTTCCCTTTTGGACTGGCTTATCTTTTTTTATTTCATTAGGGTGATAAAACTATTAACACCTTTATAAAAGTATAAAGGGTTAAAAAAAAATCGTCAACTATAATCCCCGTAAGGTCTGTTCATTCTTACTTGTCTTATATAGTAAACAACTTTCTAACCTTAAAATGAACGTTTTTAGGCTAAAACCGCTATTTTAAACAATATAAAGCAATCACAGACAATACATTTGCCAAATTATGTCCAAAATGTTTATTCAGTTTACTTTATTTACGGCAAAAGAGCTGTTTTAGCCAAAAAAGGTTCATTTTGAGGTTAGAAAGTTGTTTACTATATATATATATACCACCATCAAACACAAAATTCTGACCCTTCCATCTCTCTACATCCTAGAATTGCGCAAATTTTTAAGAAAGTACCCAGAATTCTTCAAAAAACGTGAAGACCTACCTGTGGCGCGATCTTTGCGCTATAAGAATAACCTCCATCTTCCGCGTTCCAGTCTAAAATTAACTTCTGATGGTCTTTTGATAATGTCCATAAAAATTTACAATAAATTACCGGAAAGTATAAAAGAAGAAAAAAAGGAAAAAATATTTATTAATAAACTAAAACAAGTGCTAGTAAACAAAGCATATTATACAATAAAAGAATATACTGAAGACACATTACGATAATTAATAACGGTTATAATATACTACCTAATTAATTTATGCCTCCTCTCTCCTGGTGTTACTGTGCCCTCCAGGGTTCATTTTGTTATTACTTATTTATTAGAATAAGCTCTACCATAATGAAAAAGCAATAAAGATTTAAATTTGAATTTGAATTTCACCTTAGAAGTTCTGTGGAAGTGTCTTTAGTTCATCCTAACATTAAGGCTTACAAGCAAAATCTCTTAAGATTCAACGATGCACCTCATCATTTACTGCACAAAGAGGAAAATAAATGTACCTACAGTTCGTCGTGAATGAAATGCTCTGAGGAAACTTCTCTTTACACTACGCCCAGCTTAAGATGGGATGTTTGTCTCTGCCCTAGACGGAAATGAAGTACTATATTATATCTGTGGAACGCGCGGAGATAATAAACAACCGCTATTTTTAGAATACTTTTTAAAGACGAGAAGAGTTCATTTAGGTTTGAAGGAAAAGTTTTTAAAACTGTGGCGATTGTTATTCATTAAAGTAATAATCAAAATGGGTTATTAGTTTTGATTTAGTTGTGAGTTCTAATCGTCTTGATTACAGGATAATTCCTGTATTATCCTGTGTATCAACGATAAAAAAATCTACTAGCATACAATGATATTTTATATTAAGATACGTCATCTGCGCGCAAAAGCGTTCCTCGAAAAGGAAGGTAATTACTTTACTATCGTTCAGTCGCGCCGTGGCCGCTGACACGCACGTGTCAAAAACAATAAAGTTTTATTACCGAAATGCAACAAATATAAGTCATAAAAAATGCCGTCTTATGTTTTTCGAGGCTGCCGAAATTATACTGTAACTATAAAAGGAAGAAAGGATGTCTCATTTCATTCGTAAGTACCGTAAATATTTTTTACATTTTGTTTTACATCGCCATACTTTGTTTAATTTGCACCGATGGCGTCACTGTCACCTGTGAATCATGAGATACACAATTAGATATCGCATGAGTGTGATAAAGACGGGTAGCTATATGGCAGCCATGAGCGGGCACGCCGCGTCATTTGGGTACGCAATTTGAAACAACTATTTATCTCTTTCTAACAATAGCATTCGCTATGAATTGCCGTCTTTGTCTGTAGAAATATGGCAACGTAGCAACTGTCAGTAATTGGCGACGGTTTTCGAATGCGTTTAGTATGAGCATAACGTATCTAAATATAAAATATCATTGCTAGCATATTCATATAGTCATAAAGGTACTTCTTCCATATAGATACCAATACTAGTTATTTCTTTATCAAAAAAATAAAGTTATGTTAAGTAATAGAAAAAAACCTTTATTCCTTTCCACCTGACATGTATATGATTCAGATTAAGTCCTGTTTACGATTTATAATTTGTTATAATATCGCCAGAATCCATCCTTGCGAATACAAAGCGGTACCTATAGGTGAAAAACGAAATAACTGACATTTTGCAAGTAGTTGTAACATATCTGTATACACCGTTCGACATGATCTACGAGTATATTTGAAATATGAAAATTCCATAATAGTTTCGTACATGACTACTTACATGCAAGATAGGCTACGGTAACCGCTTATCATCAGGAGGGCCGTACGCTTGTTTGTATAAAAAAAAGAGGTCATTTACTTTAACTTTTTCACCTATAATATGGTTTAAATTTAACCTATACTTAACGCTAAGCTTATTGTTCATTTGACCTTTATTACTTTTTGTATATTCGACGTCGGAACCTGACCATTTATTACTTGTTTATTAATGTTGTCTTTGATTATTTGAGTGTTATTTTTGTATTATTATTTCATTATTTTGTATTAATGTTGACGATATCAATGTAATTTCGTATTTTTTGACATGCAATGCAATTTATATTGTAACATTACATTGATGATTAAATAAACTAAACTAAACTAAACTAAACTAAACTATGTGTAAAAGGTTACCTAAATGTGATTTTTTTAGTGAGTAATGAACTCAATTCTAGTTTTTTTTTTAGAATAATCAGTATGACCTTCTCGTGGCTATAAACAATCTCGTTGAAACTTTGAACCGTGAAACATCTTTTAACGTGAAAAAGAGCTTCCTAGTTTCCAGCTGGGAAGTTCCCCGGGTCTTCAATTATCTCGGTGCAAAAATTCTACGCTTCTCTTTGATCTGAACCAATACAAAAAATGCTCAACAGAAAAGCAAAGCCTTTTGGATGGTATGGATATTTTACTATGGTTGCATTGAGTGAGCAGTTGGTATGTGAAACTTAGTAAGTCTGATTAATATTATCTTTAATACGAATTTGATATGATCAAACCATTAAATAAAATAACTCTATGAAAAGCAAGCTTTAAAAACCCGACTGCATTTTTTATACTGTCGTCGATATACGTACCTACATAATTATGTTAATAATTGTCATTTGGCCATTGCTGATATTTCAATTTTAACAGTTTAGGTATCCTATGACACTCTCGCTGCGAAGACGAATCCAATGATACCTCATTTGTCAAAATCGTCCAAGCCGTTTTTGCTGTAGCGGGGAACATAGAACTGGACATACATACATTCATGACGGTGAAAAACATAACCCTCCTTTTAGGCTCCGCCGCAGTCGGGTAAAAATAATATAATATCCCAAAAACGTAATAGTACCTAAATATCTACAGTCAAAAATGTCCAGAATTACCTCCTCTGCCAATCCTAAAAATACCCTTGCTCTTGAATTCCAAACACCCTCTATGAGTTTAAGCAATATATAAAACTAAGGCCCTGTTGTTTGATCAGTAGTTAAACTAACTAATTATCAAAATTCGAAAAAGGAATGGAAAATTTGACACATTTTCTTGAGATTTTAACCATTAGTAACGTTTTTTGACCATTAGTTAGTTTAACTACCGATCAAACAACAGGCTATTAGTATTCAAAATATCAAGTCGATCGTCTTAGGCCCGCTATTCAAGAATGTCAGATTCATAAGAACTGTAATTTGAAAAAAATAAGGTTGCGACCACACCGTAAAATATAGTGAGGTTAAGTAAACAAAAGAACGGGTAAGTAAGCGATGTACTTCCCTAGTGCGCAGAGTGCGGGCCAGCTCCAACAGTATCCTCGCAATGATCGCGGACAGGTTTGACTGTCCCTACATGAACTGTTGTTGTGGTTTGCATGCCCCTTATCACAAATATTTTTTAATGTGTGTTCTAACAACTAGATTATAAGAATGTATATGTATATTACTAACAAATACGAATCTAAGGCATTCGAAATAAATGAATTTGAATAGTAATTACCTGGCGCCATTTTTGACGCACCGTTAACGTACGGGTGTGGTCGCGCCGTTAACGTACGGGTGTGGTCGCACCCTTAAGGCTCGCTTGCAGTGTTAACCCTAGGTTAACCCCCGGTTAACAGGTTAGGGCCACTTGCACCAAAAATGTAACACCGGGTTAAGACACTAAGGGCCGAGTTCACCATCAATGAAACGGACGATTAGCGGTTTAACGGATGTCAAATGTATTGATTAACAGCTGATTAAGACTTAATAGTCCGTTTAATTGTTGGTGAACTCGGCCCTAATTATTAAAGAATGTCAAATTCATATAAAAACTTTCAATTTTAACAAATTAATCTGTTAACCCGGGATTAACCTAGGGTTAACAATCACGTGCAAGCGGGCCTAACTCGAGACCTGTTAACCTGGGGTTAACATTTACGTGCGAGCGGGCCTCATTTTTTTCGACCCGCGAAATCGATCTCTATTTAATTTGACGTCCGTGTATATTGACGCAACCGTGCAAAGTCCCTTTTAATGATGGGGTTTGCTTTCGTGTAATGGAAATATGTCGCTGCGCTGCCGTTATACGTTATAGTATAAACATTTTAAATTTAATGTGAATCCTAATAGAGTATAGAATTGATCAACTACTACGTTGCAGTTAGTCGCCTTCTTTGTTACGGCTTACGGCCACAGATATAAATACACATAGACAACGTAAACACCTAAATCTGTATGAAAACCAACCGTGTCACTTTTTGCTACCAACTGGGACACTCCAAGAAAAGAGAATTTTCCGTTTTCCGCGCAAAATCGATTCAAAATCGTTTATACCATTCCCCCTATAATAAGCTTATTTTATACACTGAAAAGAGTGAATAAAAAGCACTTTTAATCACTATTTTGGTGTTTGAATTTAGAACACACCAATATATTCGACATCCGTCTCAATGCTATACAACCTCCTTGCGCAAAAAATACGCGATACAAACTCCTGTGCAAAGAATACTCGACATACAAACTCCTTGTGCAAATAACTCCTCGTGATTTGATTGGTCGACATTAACGGCATAGCGTTAAAAAAAAGTATTGTGTTATTAGCTGTCATTAGTAGGTAAATTGGCGCCATTTTGAATACTGTAAGTTTGATGAACACAAAACTAAGTGTTACCTTCCATTTTTCGTCATTAATTAAATATCGCGTAAATCTTTCTTTTTCCGTAGTCATGATATAAAGTATAGTATGCAACTCTTGAATAAAACGGATTTATATCGAGGGCCACGAATCACTCGCGTCGCTCAGGATTCTAACATTTGAATCACGAGCGTAGCGAGTCCTCGCGGTCGTGATTCAGTCGTTAGTATCCTTCGTTTGCTCGTGAGTCATCTATGGCCCTCACTTTAAATCCGTCCTTTATTCACTAATTGCATAATATTAAAAAAAATGAGCTATTGCAGTTTATAATCACGCAACGAGGCATTTTATAAATTTTCACGGCCGACCGGCTGCAACGACAGACGCATGGAACGTCAGTAGCGATGGCCAACCCCGACGCTTGGTCGGGGTTTAAGTCGGGATTGGGACACTCGAAGTAGATACATTTGCGTTATCTATGTGTATTTTTATTTGTGGTTACGGCAGTGCGACAGCGGCTGCGCAATTTCAAAATCTAGTAAGTCTCAAACTCAATTTTGCGATTTTTGCATAAACCGCGGTTTCTAGCAAGTCCCTACCGGATGCAAAATCATTTAGAGCCCTATCTCTCTCAGGTTCACATTTACCCACACCCCCAATCCTAGTAAGTACACATAAAAACGGGCTTGACCATTTCAAAACCTAGTATGTCACAAAATTATTTCAAAACCTAGTATGTGACATGCACTTACTAGATTTTGAAAAAACAGAGAGGCTTGAAAATCATTGGGCTCACTGATTCTTTATTTGCATTTCATTTAAAAAGCTAGTATGGCACTTAAGTAAAACATATAATAGGAAATTAAGAAAAGATATATATACCAATGTATTCGTCTTAATCCAATTAATCGAGAAAGTATAACTTCTTGAGCAAATATTGCAAAATGTTGTACGGCTGAGTCAAAACATGTTTTTTCTCTCTCCTGTAAAATTAGCTCATTGCCCCCTGCTGGGTTTTGAAATTGCGCAGCCGAGATGGAGTCAGATGGACTAAGTCGCAACATAGGTGTTTTTTTAACTGATTTGCTACGGAACCCTTAACGCGATATACCGATTATTCCTGATGGCGATGTATAAAATATTAAAATTTATAAATTCCTCTCGACATTCAAAAGTTTAATATTGACATTCGCGATCGCCGCCGGCTTCTTTATACATAATTTTGACAGCTTCAGAAGTTTTCCTTTCAACAAGCCGTTGATAGGATTACCGTCCTTGTTAAAAGGCTTTCTACTTCATTGATATTTGAGTTTGGATGGAAGTTAATTTAATCTTTTATTCCAGTTGATTGAGTTGAAATATCATGTCGAAGGAAATCAGTTTTTTATCTACATCCATATCATAACTTCCCTACAATATGTTCACAAACGATAAGCAAATGTGGTGCTGTGGTTGTATTTTAATGTTAACATTAAAGTATTGCATGTCATTAAAGTATCGGTCACCGATACTTTAATATAAATATTAAGATACAGGGCAACCACAGATACAGGTTTCTCACATTATAGTAGAAAATTTATGACATGCATGTAGATAAAGTCATGTATGTGACACTCGTGTGATCTTATTATGAAACTCGCCTTTCCAACCACCATCGTGTATTAACCTCTCATTAAGCACCAGTCTCATAAACTACTATTAAGACAAGGAAAAAGCAAACGAGCACACAGGCCACGAGATGGGAAGTGGGATCTGAGACCCATAGACATATGAATCCTAAGAGACCAAATGCGATGCCAACCCTATGGACTATGATAGAATGCCTCTATGCTAGTAATACCCCACACCGGAACACAACAATGCGAACACTGCTGCTTGACAATAGGCTAAAAGGATAAGAGGTGGTACGGATCTGGACGGACCCTGAACAAGGTCCCATAAAAGGAAAACAACTAATTGTGGATATGTTATACACATGCCTCGTGTGGTTGCCGAGTGCCACTCCATGTCTTCCCGTCGATGTCGTAAGAGACGACTAAGGGAATAAAGGCTTGTAGTACTGTTAGGCGATGGGCTTGCAACCTGTCACTAATACACTGGTAAACATCTTAGCCTGATTGTGCAAAATGTGGTTACAGAATTATCAACAAGTTTTTAGAGATGTTTGTAATTCTGTAGCTCTGCCTACCCCTCTGGGAACGAAGGCGTGAGATTATGTATGTATGTATGTTATACAGAAAGTGAAAATGAACATCCGAGACCTTGGAATGCTAACGCAGGCTTAGCCACGTCCATAAAACAACGAAAATTGAAATGTTTTTCAGTTTTCATTATTTTTTTTATATTATGAAAACGGAGGCAGACGAACAAACGAGCCGTCTGAAGGTCAGTGATCATCGCGACCCATGAACACCCGCAACACCAGGGGCCTGTTTCATAAAGCTACAAATTACATGTTACCAGTTTCCATTTGACACAACCTCGACCAATGACGACCAGCCATTTGAGCAGTGTTGCCAGTTTAGACCTGTAAAATTGTAACTTGTAGTTTTATAAAACGTGCCCCAGCTATTTGAGCTGTGTTGCCATTTTAGATCTGTAAAATCGTAACTTGTAGCTTTATAAAACGTGCCCCAGAGGAATTGCATCGGCGCTCCCAGCCTTAGTTTTAAATTATCTCATTTTATAAAGATTTAGCGAAGTAATTTTTAAATCAACGACATTTCTTTTATAATTATTAGGTTTTGTCCGCTCGCGTAGAAGTTTTTAATCGATATTCCTGCGGGAAAAACGTATTTTCTCGAGCAAAATATAGTTTAAATGTCGCCCTCCTGTTATCTCTGTGCCAAATAACACGATGATCCGTGGCTATGCTACATGACATGCTACAAACACCTTTATAAACATAATATTAGTAGAAAATAGAAACAAAAAACAAACTTCATTATTCCAACACAAGCGTTGCGAGCGCTACACAACAAAATCTTGGTGTATAAACACATGTGAAGTGTATAAAACCACTAATACTTTTAATACTAAGTAATCAAACCACACAAACTTTGTTAAGACTTCGGCTTCTTATTATGAAGAGAGTATACCTGGTAAATATATGGATATGTAGGTAGAAGTTAGGTGCGAATATTTACTGCTGAGAATTCTGGCGAGGGTCTACTTTCTATCCCTTCATCCTCAATGCCGTCTTTACCATAAGGGCACACGAGGCCCGTGCCAAGGCCCCCATACTCAGGGGGCCTCTAAGGACCGACAATTTATTACCCATAATAAATAGAAGATCATATTTAGAAAAATGTTAGTAATGATACGCTTTCTACTTTCTTACATACATACATACATACATAATCTCATGCCTTCGTTCCCAGAGTGGGGTAGGCAGAGCTACAGAATTACAAACATCTCTAAAAACTTGTTGATAATTCTATAACCACAATTTGCACAATTAGGCTAAGATGTTTACCAGCGTCTTAGTGACAGGTTGCAAGCCCATCGCCTAACAGTACTACAAGCCTTTATACCCTTAGTCGTCTCTTACGACATCCACGGGAAGACATGGAGTGGCACTATTCTAACTCGGCAGCCACACGAGTTCTACTTTCTTTTATTCTTTATATCCCAAAAGGGGCCTAAAATTCTTGTGTGCCCTAGGGTCCCAGCATAGTTTAAGACGGCCTTGTTCATCCTTATCCATACTTATATCATTGAGTCGCTTTGTATCAATTATAAATGTGTGTTTATTTGTTCCGTCTTCACGGTTCGACACCTCAACTAGGCCTCTCTTCTACTAGGAAAACCATATTGTCTATGATATGTTATTAACTGGGCCGCCATTACTGTCAAGTAAAAAATAGCTATCATAACATTGACAATACGATAACATGCAAAGGTAAGGTTTTATCCTGTAAAATAGAGGCCCTGGAAACCATATTGCCTTTGACTTTTTTTTTTGTTTTACTTGTATTAGGTATCTGTGACATTAAGCATGGTGGGGCTGGGGCCCTACGTGTTCTAGACCGATTAAAAAAACCCTAGTTGTTACCTGCGCTCCTAGCTGCATAGGGTCTCTTGTGAGGATATCGCTGGACTTCCTCACAGCCCCGTACACCAGCTCCACGTCCCGGTCGAGGATGTAGCAGCGGACGTGCTCCAGGATGCAGCGGAGATACGAGACGGTGACAGTTTGTACCTGCATAATGATGAGATTCTTATAACGAACTTTCTCTGTCTGTGGAAGGTTATGGTGCAATGGATGGTTCTTTTTAAAATTTTGTTTTGTTTGAAAATAGAGAGGAAGATAGCTCCCAAGTTTAGAAAATTCATTAAGTTACGTTTGAGGTAAACTAACGTTAACATTAAATAGTACGAGTAACGTCACTATAATAAACATACTACCCATATGTGTTTTGAATTATTGCGAAAAAATATATTTAACCATAACATATTTAAAAAATACGGTAAATTCATCAAAAAGACGGGTTCCCTAATGTCTTCCATGAAACCATTTTTTGTCAGTGTTCAAATAAAAACTTATAGCAACCAGCAGGAAGTCAAAGTTGCATCAGATACAGCCAGGACTGCTCGACGTGGCACTGGCTGAACGCTGCCGCCGTATGACTGCCAGAGTGGAACGGCGTCGAATCCAGGAGGGCATCGTCGTCTACGCAACATTGCGTATGCCGGTATAATTGATACTTACAGCCGCCAGTAGGAAGTCGAAATTGCACACAGTCAAGTCCTTCAGCTTGGAGAAGTCTCCAGCTAGCAGCAGATGTAGCCAGGACTCCTCGACATGGCGCTGTGTGAACGCAGCTGCTGTGCGACTGCCGGAGTGGAACGGCGTCGAGTCCAGGAGGGCGTCGTCGTCGTCGGCGCAACCTGACACCACAGTGTGATTAATAGACCATACATTGTAGGTATTGTTAAAGCGTATTTTAACATGTTATATTCTGTACTGAAATGATTTAAAGAAGCTTGTCGACGGTAGGAACCAGCAACAGACTCGCGTCTTTGTCGTCTGCGTCCATCCGTGTGAGCTAACCAAGAGAGATTTTCTCTTAGTTGACATAAAATAAATAAAATAATTATGATAATTGCTATCAACCAAAGCGGATGGTAACGAGTGATTCAACTAACATCTTAGTTGATGTAAGTCACTTCTTGTTAGGCTCGTATGGAATCAAGACGCTTAAGCACAACAATCACAATCTTGTTAGAAGCGACCAATTTTCCACTCCACTGAGGCGGAGACGAGAGGAGCGGAGCGGAGCTGTGCCAATATTAACCAATAGAAGGCGCATGCGGTCACGTCGAGCGCGCCATGCGCACGTTAGTTTATATTCTATTGGTTAATATTGGCACAGCTCCGCCCCGCTCCGCTCGTCTTCGCCTCAGTGAAGCCGCACCCTAACCCAGGACTTTTAAGTAATACGAAACTTTGAAGTGGGTAAATTGAAGAATATTTCCCTTTTTTTATATAATTCATGTTTTTTTTATTTCTTAAATAGGTATTCGTAAAAACGGTACAAAAAGATGTGAAAGATACTTATCCAATACTTATAAATCTTCTTCACAAATTTAATTTCTTTTTACGTAGGTATTTTATATCTCCTTAAAATAACGGCCTAAAGTAAGTTGTTTCAGTTAAGATAAAAAAGATTGATAACAGTAAGTAGAGCCTTTTAATATCACACAGAAAAATACTCATTCTTCATTTTCTCCACTGTCAGTCCAGAGGGCCCTGCCAAGATGCATTGCGCTAACTAACGTTTCTATTCGATTCGTTTTTAAACCAATCGCGTCACTGGTAGATGACGTGATACGAAAAGTCACGTGATCTATCAGTGACGCGATTGGTTTAAAAATGAAACGAATAGAAACGCTACTTAGCGCAATGCATCTTGGCAGGGCCCTCTGAAGCCTTAGACAAGCCGCTGTCGTAAACGATTTTCGAAAACTGTCATAGTGTATGGAATTGACATAAGCGCTTGACACGCCCATCTGAGGCCCGTTTCACGAAGCTACAAGTTACAAATTACAAGCGGAAGTCTCTTTCTAACTCCTTTTGCTAGAAAGATAGTTCCGCCTTTAATTTGTAACTTGTACCTTCGTGAAACGGGCCATTGGTAAGGTCGGATTTTTATTCCCACAGAAAAAAATGTAAACAAAGGTGTTGCCGTTACGAAAAATATTTGCATTATTCAAAATATTTATACTTTACAGATTTATAAGAAATCGACTTTCTATAAAAAAAAACTATATATTGTAATCAAGATTAATGAATTTAATTTGTTCATGGCAAACTTCATTTTGATATAAACTCTTTGTTGTATTAATTTAAAACGAGAATACTGTTTTTTTATGCGTAATTTATTTATTGCACTGGTATTATTGACTTAATACACCTGTGTCAACAAGTTGAGGGCCGCTTGATTGATGTGAGACGTCACTTCACTCACTTCGCTTCACAATTCGACAATAAGTGCTTTCCATCGTAATCGCTGTCCAGTGACTCCTTTGCACATTTAAATTTCAATTATTTCTCAAATCTATTTTTATTTCACGGTACGAGCGAAACTTAATATTATATTTCTTGCTGGCTCAAACTTTGATATCCCTGAAACGTCACTTTGACAGTGACGTAACTTTGTTTACATTTTTTCTGTGGGAATAAAAATCCGACCTTAGCCATAAGAATAAACAATAACACACGTAGAAGCGAATCTCCATTACCAAGGCCCCAAATACCGCGTTTTAAATACCTACTTCCCCCTTCACCCCGCTACGCCCCTCTGTCTTCCGCACCCAAAGTTAGGGCTGTCACTTGCGAAATATTTTAATCGGTTTATGGATGTGTTACACAAGTTTAGTCACGAAATGTTATTTATGTTTTTCTTTAACGTGGAAATATTGTTGCAAAACGATTTTTTTACATTTACGTTCAATTAGGTAATAATACTTTTTGATGATATTAAAATTATCTCCAGAAAATTACATGGCTTATATGGCTATTAATCATCTATATAAAACACGGAAACGAGTCTATCAACAACTTTAAAATAATAATTAAGCTCAATAAGTTTTATAGTCTGGGATCCAGAGTTACTTTTTACGTTCCTTTCGGGTCCATTTACTTTGAATTTTTAATTAAGTTGAAAAGAGCTTTATTGCAAAATACTATTCTTACCTATTATTATTTTTTTTGTCACTTTTACAGCCAAATAGTCTGCAGTAATGTGTTCCCATGGCTAATTTAATACATATAATAGCTGCGTGTATGGACTCTGTCCACTATTACGGAAAATATATCGTAAGATGTATTGCTATGATATATATTTATGCATATTAATATAATATTCTGTGTGTGACACCCCTGACTGAGTAGACACCTCAGGTGTCGTAAGGCGGTAGGTATCTTACGCGCAGAGCGCGCGTCCGGAGCCGGGAGTTTCGCTTCTACGTGTAGTTATTGTTTATTCTTATGCCTTAGCTTAAGTCAATCGTAGAGGTTCCTTTTTGATAATAATAACGATCTTGAAATGCATCTTTTCTAGGTCTACACTTTTACAGTCAGGGGCACGTTTTATAAAGCTACAAGTTACTATTTTACAGGTCTAAACTGGCATCACAGCTCAAAAGGCTGGTCGTCATTGGCCGAGGTTGTGTCAAATGGAAACTTGTAACCTGTAAATTGTAATTTGCAGCTTTATAAAGCAGGCCCCAGGTTTAAATATTCTGACAAGTGTGAAAATCAAGACACTAAATCCGCAAAAAAGTCTAGAGAAATCATACTTATTTCTCTCACTTATTTAAATTCGACAATGTCGTTGACCAAATTAATGTAGCATATTTTAAAAGACTTTTCTCTGGATATTTTTGTACTATTCTCCCGAGTTTCACTTAATAAGTCTGTTACAAAAAGCTGTGCTGCCAACGTATTTAATAGACTCTAACATATTATTAATCTAATTTAGTAAATAGGTATTACAATAAATTAAAGACTCCGTAATGAAAAAATATTTTATCTACACTCATATCATAAGTCTTCTATTATGCGTTCAAAACCCGTAGGCGATGACCAGCATTACCTGTGGTAGTAAGTGACAGAGATGACAGCTGTTAATTTTGGAAGATGTTCCAAATTTGGATCTCATTACCTTACAATATTCGACAACGTAATTTCAAAATTACGTTACAGCTGTCATCGCTATCACTTACTACCACAGGTAAGGTAATGCTGGTCATTTGCCTTTCGGCTTCTGAACCCATCTTAGAGTACTAATAATATGTGTGTAGGTAAAGTTTTGTACGAGACTCGGCGTAATTAGCATTATAACACTCGTGTGATCTATTATGAAACTCGCCTTCCGGATCGTTTCATAAACAACACTCATTTTTTAATGCCTATCATTACGCAACCGTCACGAAAACGTACATTTAAATAAACTTGATGCACAGAATTTATAAATAGAATTAAGAGAATTCCATTAGACATTAGGTCCGCCATTTGTACTTTTTTCTGCACAAAAGACTTAAATAAATAAATGAAGGCGACACGCGTCAAGGCCTATTTGGTAGGGACTCTGCCTACGAAGCTAGTGGTCCCAGGTTCGATTCCCGGTATGGGCAAATATTTGTGTGATGAGCGCGAGTATTTGTTTCTGAGTCTTGGATGATTTTTATGAATTTATGAATGTATTTCTCTATTATAAGTATGTTTATCGTTGTATAGTAGGTACAGTCAAGGACTTTAATTGTTATGCCACTATGGAACCCTGTCGCTTAACGTTAATCATTCATTTAAGCGTAATTTCTGTCATGTGGTTTTACGCTGTCATTATGACAGGGTTCCATAGTGGCATAACAATTAAAGTCCTTGACCGTACCCATAATTACAAGCCTAGAGTTTGGTTGGGGACTAGCTCCATTTGTGTGAGATTGTCCCCTTATATATTTATAATTATACCCCCTTACTAATAAACGTTGAGTAACGGTAGTATAGCTATACAATGTTTTGTCCTTATCTGTCAAATTCAAATGTCACAATGACAGATAAGAACAAAACATTGTATAGCTATACCACCGTTACTCAACGTTTATTAGTAAGGGGGTTAATATTTAAAAGACCTCATTTAAGATTTTAATCCAACTTCACATCAACATCCAAGAAAAAAAAATGTGGAATTTTTAGCACAGCTTTTAAAATACTGCTATTTAATCGAGTAACTGTTCCATACTGAAAATAAAATACCAGAGCACCAGCAACTCTATCTAACAGGCATGTCACTGCATAAATTCGAAGTATTATGCACTTTTTTCCGAATATTGCATCCAATACGGAACAGCTAATTCAATGTGGGACTGCATTTCAAAGCCTGTGCCAATTTGCTGATATCGGATTTTTTCCGTCGGTAACTGTGAATTGCATCACGTATCGAATGTGAAACAAATTGAATACTGATTGGCAATCATGGGATGAGGTTCTTTTTTTTATTAAATAATACTAGTTTACGTATCTGTCTGCCGCATTCAGAGATGTCAATTAAATTTAATGCTTGTTTAGTATTGTCTTATTCTATTGCTATAGCAAAGAAAGTGACAGCAGCAACTTTAATCAAGCATTAAATTTAATGGACGATTCTGAGTGCTGCATACTTCAACACTTTCATCATTGAATTTTTAAAGACAAAATCTACCATTTTATGGTAAGACTACGTGCGACAAAGACGTTATCGTTATTTTTAAGATAAGAGCCGTGTTTCGAGTTAAGACATTTTCGATAATTAGTTATCAACTCTCGAACTGTCCCTACGCAAAAGAAAATAAGCATAAATCTGTCACTCTAACAACAACAACAAAATGAGAAATGGAGAAAAAAGTAAGCATTTTATGTGTTTTATAAACAAAGTTGGTATCAACCCTAATAGATTGTGCTACAGATTCTTCTTGAGTATAGTTATTTAGCGGCCTTTACACGTAATGTTCGGACCGCGGGAGACGCCTCGCCATTTCGATCTTCGTTCCGAACCGTACATTTGTTACTATTTTACTATTAAAGTTGCATTTACACGTACGGTTCGGAGCGAAGATTGGAATGGCGCGTGTCGTTTCCCGCGATCCGAACTTTACGTGTGCAGGCCGCTAAATGTCGTTGGTCGCTTTTACTCGTTAGATAATTTCATTTCTCTGGCAATTCAAACCTGTGGGCGTAGGGAAATAGCATTTGGGGGGCCGTTAGGCTGCATTTAATGAATTTGTGTAGGTTTGACGTCGGCTTGTGTAAAATGCAGCTTGACTCGGCTCTCTGACGGAAAATCGTCGTAAAATCTCATCACTTACTTAATAACGATTACAGTACATTTATCAACTTGAGATTCTACGACCTACGTGCAATTTTTCCACTTTTTAACCGACTTCAAAAAAGGAGGAGGTTTCTCAATTCGACGTAATGTTGTGTTGTTTTAACTACATCAACATACTTCTCTCTTCTACTTATGATAGAACAAGGTGTATCTATCTACATATCTACATAAATAAAAATGAATCACCGAAATGTATGCGCATAACTTCCAAACGAATGGACCAAATTGGATGTTTATTTTTTTATGTTCATTTTTGTCAGGACAAGGTTCGTGTGTAAGAAAAAAATGAAAATTCCACCGGAAATGTCGCAAATTAGCGAGGGCGAAGACGCTGGCGTGCCGCAACTCCTAAAAATGGAGGATTATGAATATCAACTCCTTAGTTTCTACATTCGTGTCTTACCCGGTTCCTGTGTCTCTGATGTGTCAGTGTCATCCGGGTCTTGTAGGAAGGTAGCGAAGTGTAGCGCGGCTAGGTCCGAGTGCGCATCGCGCAATGCGCTCTGAACGCGCACGTAGCGGCGGCGTGCGCGAGCGCCTGCCGCGGCTGCGCGCCAACGCCACGTACTGCGTCCTGACACTACGTTCTCTGCTATCAAAGGTTCTGGGGAAAGAATATCTTTATCAGCATAAAGATCCTGCAAACTAACGTAAGCCTTTCATTTATTTATTTACAAGGAAGGGTGACGGTACCAATGATAGACACTTTTAGCTGACAGGTACCAGTAATAGACACTTCACGCTTGATTCAAATTTCATACGGTCCTAAATTGTTTGTTGCAAAACAAATGAATAACTCTTATCTTCTGTAATATCAGAATCAAGAGTCCATTATTGGTACCTTGTCCATTACTGGTTCCATCACCCTAACGGGGTTATTGTATCATTAGGTTGTGTATCTTTTATCTCATGGGGTGCAAAAAGGTAACCAGACAGAGAGCCCGTCTAAGTTGTTTTAAACCACCGCCTATAGTCTAAAACTATAAATTTTATCAAAATGATTCTCTACATTTACTGTAGTTAATTACGATGTTAAGTGCTATTGCGTACCTATTACAATTCTATTACACTTATATCAAACATTTATTCCTATAATTCAGGCACAACTTTAACATTCATCCCTTTTAAACTGAAGGTGCTAACGAGCTAAGATAAAGGGGTAACGATGTACTGGAATACTTTACAGAGTAATTTGTTATTTTGCTGTTGTACCTAATTGCTTTTTAACCGTGAGATTAGGTATTTCAAACGTTAATACTATCAATAACCATCTTGAAGTATGTGTGATCATAATTTCTACAAAACAAAAAAGCACTTTGCAAGGAATTGATTTTCAACAGCTCTTTGATATTTAATTTAAAAGGAACACGTCTTAAGACCGAGTTTATAATTGTGAACAAATAGTTACCAATTTTGGAATTTGGAATTGTACAATTTTGGGTTATTTATTATAAATAGTGCTGCATTTAATTTGTTAGTTATTCCTAAGTTCTGAAATGTAGCGTACCACTGTTACCTTGTTAATTAATTCTTACCGCAGACATTCTCGCAATTTGCGCGTCGTAAATTTAATCCACTAGCAAAAGCAGATGCTTCTGACAATGCTTAACTATTAAAATAAAAGTTAACAATGCTTTTTAACGCTCTAACGTTACATTATTCTCTCACGTCCAGTATATTATTGCCTAAAGTTACATGGGATGTCAAAACTGTTAGTTTAAAACTGGCAACGTAATTTCGCTGAGCAATAGCAAAGTTAACGTCAAATTGTCACTTACTCATCATGTATTTCGCGACACATAAAGTAGAAAAGTTGAAGTTGGAATCTTTCAGAGTTATAACCGCATCGCTGTTGCTTGTAGGCATCAAAAGTTCCAGCAACTCAAGTTCCGTGAGCCCAAACTCCGAGCAAGTTATGTAACCTGAAATCAAGGGAAACTTTATTGTGTCACATTAAATCCGGGATTAACTTGAACCGAGGAGAGTAAACCGCGTACCTGCTAATTTACTAAAGGCTTTAGATCCGAAGACGGTTTCTAAGTTATCAAAGGCACTGTCGATGTAGTCTCCATAGCTGTTGTTCTCGGGGGTTTCTGCTATGGCGTCGAGGAGGTGGTAGTACTGCTGCAGTTTGAACTTCTCCTTCTGTGCTGGCGTCAGCTGCAGCTGCTCTAGCGGCACGGCACTTGTGCATACCAGAAAAACGTTCCGAGGCAGCGACATCGGCAGCCAAGACAGCCCCGTCACTATATCACATTCCAACGGATTCACTCTATGCACGTTATCAATAAATATCAACAAAATCTCATTCTCCATTTCCTCACATCTCCTCAACAGACTTTGAAACCAATTATTAATATACAAGGGATCAAAACTCGCATCTTTCGGCAAATACCCCTCGGGAATGTTCAAAATGATAGAAATTTGTTGGCACATAACTCTTAGAAGTTCCAAATTGTAGGCCGATCTCGGAGTGGAAGCTGAAAACCTTATTATCCTCAAGACAGGCTTGGGAAATATTTCCTCGCATTTATAATATAAATGTGTCAATAAAGTAGTTTTTCCCGAAGCATCAGGTCCGTATATCAGAACTGGAGGATGTCGCGTCCGGTTTTCGTAGTTTTCTTTTGCGTTGCTTAGTATACTTTTCGCTGCATTCTCGATTTGCCTAACGTTTACCTTATACTGACGTCTATGTTCTATACATATCCTAAGATGAGTGATGTGCTCCAGGAAAACTTCCTGAAAGACAAACGGTGTGTTGAAAATTTTGATGAATGGTTCCGGCATTTTAAAGAAGTAAGCATCGCGTGGAGTTTGCGTTGGAACTTTATCAATTTGTTAACGTTTGGTCGTAATAAATTCATTGTTTCAGTGGAGTTAGGAACTCGTTTTATATTAATTGGTGGCTTCAGGTGTAAACAAGAGAGTTTTAAAAGGCAGAGTTTAGGTTAAAACATGAAGTTTATAAACTATGGTAAAGTTTCTGTAAAAGAGTGTCCACTTCTTAGCCACCTGACACAAGCAGTTTTAACAGTTTTACGTATAAATATCTCTGTGTATCTGTCTGTAGCATCGTTACTCACAAACGGATGTTCTTTTTTTTAAATTGGCAACTTTTTTAACTAATGTGGTTGGAGTTTCTTGCGGCGTTTCGTCTCCGCAATGAAGGTCTTTTCGCTATTGGATTACTCCTTATTACCAACGTGTAAAAGAGCCCTCATGTGGCCAATTTACTGAATAAATATTTTGAATTTTGAAATTATTGATTTTAGTCTAGTTTGATGAAAACGGGCTGGGTTGTTTAAAGTTATCAGCTCCGAAAGAAGGGGTTTTACTTATATTTCTGTTATTTTTTTCTATTTAAGAGTTATTTATTATCATGTTGGTAAGCCTGTCACTGACCTGTACAGTCTTTTTCCTTCCCTTGCCTTGGTCTGGCTCCGTGCTAAGGCTTTCATCCAGGAGTGCGCTTATGGCGTCCTGGACCTGTTCCCTTAACGGACCCAGCCTCTCCTCGTTGTCTGATGCAGCATCGGTCCTGGAGGACTCCGCTGATGTTGATCTATAGTAAAAATTGAGATTCAAACCAAATACTGACCTAAATATATCTGGAACAGAATATTGTGGATTATTTATTTAGTATTTTAGGTATTTTAAAACCTAAAACCAACACTTTTCGAGTTATGCTTTTTTGAGTGTATTTAAAAAGATATCGCCAGTTAACGAAATTGCCTTTTTTTCAAGTTTTATAAATAAAATATGAAACCTATATTTTTTTATAAAAAAATAACCACTTTAGTAAGATAATGAATCAAGGAAGTATTTTTTGAAATCTATACGCTTTGCAGCATATTTTTTTACTAATTCAAACTTTGAGAGGAAAATACTGCAAATTAGATTATAGGTGTATTAGCAGTAATGCTGTCCTTAAAAGAATGCGTCACATTACCAATCATCATGTATACTAAACCAAAGTTTTTGAACCAATATCATAGTCAGTGGTTTAGAAAGTTCCGGATTTTTCTGCATATCTAAGTAATAAAGCCTTAGAGGGTCTTCATTCTCACGCCAAAGTATTTTGTACTTACTCAAGCCTAATGATATGGCCCTCAGGAAGAGCATCTTCTAGTTTCCTTTTAAGGGCTTTTAACCTAGAATGTGCCAGCACTGCCAGTTTTGAGTCATCTGCTTCAAGCGCTGAGCAATCTCGGAATACCGCTATCACGCCTTTGGGGTGGTTGCCATTCGATAATAGTTCTGAAAAAAAAATGATGTCAAACATCGGGTGGACACTTCGTTTTACTTAAATAATGTTGTGCGGTAACTCTTTCCGCATCTATTTAAGCGAAAACCATGATTTTTTCTAACAATATAAGTGAACATTGTGTAAAAAAGGTGAAATTGGGTTAAAATATTACCTATACAATTATAATTACGGTAACCCATCATTTCATAGAACGCTATTTTTTGCTAAAACCATGATGTTTTCAAGATAATCTTATTCAATAATTACGTAGGTTAGGTTTAGTTTAGGATAGGTAACACAAGCGATTACAAAAAAAAAGTAACTCATGCGGTGAGAAATGCCTTCGATGACATTCATGAAAATTCTGCGTACATTTACGTTCATTATAAGGTGTTTCGATAAAATAATAGGTAACCTTATGTTACATTACACGTAAGAACAAAAGAAATACAAATTGGGGCCCTATTGCATAATAAACAGAGATCGGACAAATGGGCGTCATTACTTGCAATAATGTGGACATGACGCCAAAGATTTTAATCAAACAAATTAAATTACATTAATTGATTACTTACTTACCGTAAAAATAATTTCGATCCTTTGCAAGTCAGTAATAAATAAATAATACAAAGACTTGTTATTGTATAGATTTATTAAAGCAAATAAACAGTAATTTTATATTTTTTCCGTGGTTAGTTTATTCCTTTTCACGGCTAAAATAAACTGAAGAGGTGAAAAGCTCCTTTCGTAATCTTTTCGTTAGTGGAGCAAACTTAAGTAGATTATTAATGGCCACTCCTCACGTCTTTGTATTATTTATTTATTACCGTCCTGCAAAGAATCAAGATTAAAGTTCAGGTAAGAAATCAATTAATGTAATTTAATTTGTTTAATTAAAATCTTTGGAGTCATGTCCACATTATTGCGAGTAATGACACCCAATTGTCCGATCTCTGATAATAAAGTACAAGCCCATACTATTAGTACAAATTCATACAAAACCACTAATACTATTTATTAGCTTGTACTTTATTATGCAATCGACCTCTGATATAAGTAGGTACTTCCCGAATTTTGAGAAGATGAAATATAAAATCAAGTAGAATATAAGTTAATTATAAAAACGTGTCAGACGGCACTGGGAATTGATGTTAATCTAATACGTATCTAATTGGTGTAATCAACTTTCCATTTAAAAGCCCGTTTCGTCAAAACAAACAAAACAAGCAAAAATTCTATTTTTTACTACAAATGGAAGGTTAAACGGGAAACGTCGTATGGTGCCACAAAGTTTTTAGTGATATTAGATCGAGTTTAATGCACTTTTTACGATATAGCCATTGGTTCGGTATCGGTCTTTTCATTGTGCGACAACTTTCATGTCAGATAAAGTGATCTTTTTTTTGACCTTATCAAAGTGTTAAAAAATTCAGCTATAATATTTTGCGGGTGGTAGAACCTCGTTTGAGTTGGTCAAAATTGCGACCCTCATCTTACCTGTTCACTTACCACCCAGCAGTGTTTACACTGTAGTGTTTTGGTGTAGGGGTAATTTCTAACATTGTATGTATTTATATCTTAGTTGTTAGGGTTGGGAATAACAGGTTTGTTAGGTTAATTTTTTTAGCAACTCTTGGGCTAAATGTATCTACGTATCTATTGCAATGTCAACAAAAATATTTTTGAATTAAAACACGGTTTAAATTTACCATCGCTCTAGTTCAACTTACGTCAGCTCGCCCCCATTTTCAACTAACAGCAAAGTGGACGAATGCGGGTGACAGGCACCAAATTGGGTTAAAGCTCTCATGTCACCGCTTCTTTTAACCTTTTATCGTTCACTGAAACGGTGACGTAAATGTAGCTTTGTTTGGTTAAAATAATATCATAACATTTTCGCAGTGTTGGTAGAAAGAAGTTACACCTGAAAGCGCGCTTTTGATGAAATTATAGAATTAATTATACTTATTCGTATAATGTAATTTGGTTTTCCTAGAACTATACTCGTAAAAAGAGCAATATTTATACTAAAGTTAGTAAAACTGATTCATATCGCTCGGTTATAATATTTAGGGAGTTCCCAATATTACGACGATGCCACAACCACGATAATAAAATTATAGCAGAAGTAGGATTTAGATGGAAATTGCAGAGGTATTAGAATAAAGGTTTATTTATTTGTTTACTTAGAGTATTTAGTTTATTTGTTTATTAACTGCCGTAATCCTATTGATGCCGGTCACTAATATACTGTTCAAGATGTCATTCTTATGATTATTCTTATTTTTACCAAGGTAATAAATGCGAAAGTGTGTTTGTTTGTAACTTCCATCTTCACGGCTCAACGCATTAACCCATCGACGTGGAATTATGTACACAGTTACCTAGTTTATTTTAGCCCACTAAACAACAAGACGCATACTGGGTATTGTTTTATCCCAAAAAAAAAGCTACCTTTTTAAAACCCCACTGTTGCTAACCAACTTTAAATCGTTATTAAATCCTAAATGATCATTTATAATTAAAAATGATGAAAGAAACCTAATGATGAATTTTAAATATCTATTCAATGATACCCCACTTGTTATAGTTCGTTGACTTATTTTTTTTCTTTTTTACAATATGGTGTCTGGTTGCCGCCATATTGAATTTTGATTACTGTCATATCTTTAGTGACACTCACAAGGTTAAGATAGGACTTGACAGAAGCGCATGGCGCTAACCCCATGTGCTTCTGTTTAGTCCATTAGAGAAAATACTCTTTTACCGAACAATTGTCTTCGCGAGTGATATGAATGGACTTATTTCTCTAATAAGTCCATGGGAGTGTCTATAAATAACTTGACATTGGTGAAATACACCTTAACAGGAGAGAAAGCCATTAATTAAAATTAGAATTAGAAGGTTAAGATAAATCGATTGACATAAGAATCATCATAATCGGCCCGCGCGTTTAGGTTGTAGAGTGCCACAAACGAACAAACATACATATATAGGCTGATAAACACATTACCCTCCTCTTTCGGCAGTCGGGTAAAAAATCAAACAACCCCCGAGGAAATAATGATAAACCCACTTTTAGGCGAACGAAGTCAGCTAACAAAATCATAATGATTATGGTATCTATTTTATATTAGATACATGTTAAAATTTCAGTAAAATATACTCGTACAGTAAGTAGAATCATATCAAAAATGATTATAAATCTGGTTATGTTGTAAAATGGGTCGGTCTAAAGTTGCAAGTATTCGAAGAAAATATACCCGGTTATAACACCCCGCTACTAGCATATTTGATTTCCCTTTAATATTATACTACTGCAAGTTATGACGGGGCAGTAGCTATTTTATACGTTCATTAAAAACCACGTAAAGTGTTCATTTATCGCGTATAATTCCGGCTATAATGCCGGTTCATTAAAGCTTTATTTAATACCCACTAATCCGTTTATAGACCGACTGTGGGTATATTGCCATATTGTGCGTTACGCGGGATAAGTTTAATAATAATCCTCCATATCTCTAAAATAATGTGGTATTATTGAGGCAAACGTATGTTGATTATTTATATCTCACTGATATGAACGGCAACATTGTCTAATTTGTGAATCATTCTTTTATATACGTACCTAATCTGGTATCCGTTGTTGTGCTTATACCATTACATATTACAGGCTTAATAAAGTTAGGTTAGATATTTAGGTTAGGTGTTTGACTACATACAAATCGTAAAATAATGCGGCAGAAAGTATCACTTAGTGAAATTAAAGTTTGCTAAATCAAGATTTGGTAACACATTAGTGAACCAGCTAATGTAACTGTCGATACCGTTCCAAAATACAGAAAACAGTCAATTTAAAAGATTTTAAATATGGCCAGTCAGTTACAATCTAAAATATGAAGATAATATAAGATTAATAATAGATAGTAATACTGTCACAGTTTTTAAAATTTAATGTTAAGTGTATCGGGTCAATGATCCTTCTGAGTGATCTCATCTTCGTTCGATCTTGATAACGAACTATTTTTGAATTGACGAATCAATCATTATAATTCTTCAGCAGTCAAATCGGGGTGACCCGTGAAAATGCTGGTCAACAGCGTCTCCACTTATATTCCAGTGACTTATGACCTTAGTCCTTATAGAACACTGGTGACCCGCCCTCGCTGCGCTTCGGTTTTTGCTAGTTTTCTGTAACACTCGTTCATACACCGGAATTTGTTACTTAAAACCTTCCTCTTGAATCATTCTATCTATTGATGAAACCGCATTAAAATCTAAGTGTACATACAAAGGGACAGATGGCGGGAAGTGACTTTGTTTCACACTATGTATATAGGTACCCCCGTGTGGTTGCCGGGTCAGAAATAGTCAGAATAGGGCCATGTCTTCCCGTAGAAGCCGATGTGAGGCGATGGGCTTGCAACCCGTCACTAATACTCTGGTAAACATCTTAGCCTATTTGTGCGAAATGTGGTTACAGAATTATCAACAAGTTTTTAGAGTTGTTGGTAATTCTGTAGCTCTGCCTACACCACTCTGGGATTACAGGCGTGACGGTATGTATATATGTATGTATAGGTAAAGATATACATTTTGTAGCGTTTTTAATTCACGATAGCACTCTGCCATTCAAATTGATGTTATACGCTCAAGTTGCGTAAGAAAATGGAGTTGTGTAACGGGACATAGTAGATCAAAAACACTTTAATACAATGAAACTGTGTCTTTAAAAGCCTAAGATCTTGCTATTTAAAAGTCTCCTTTTAAAAACGGATCAATTTAGGCTTCGAAAAGCATAAAAAAGTCATTGTTTCACCGGAGGATTCGTTTTGCGAACTTTTATATTTCCACAAAAATGTGCGGCAATATTTGACTATCGTTACATTATTAGCCAAACGTGACAGCAACTAAATTTATCTTTGGCGTATGACAGTAAAAATCTCAGCTGAAAGGTATATTTTCTTATGCGAGTTTCTTTTCGCTATCATATTTTTTGCCTGTAAAGTCGTCGGTGGTATAATGTACGGATTATAAAACATACGAGAATAATGGCTTGATTTTAAGCGCTTTTCTTCTTTGTAGAAAACGAGAGAGCAGAAATAAAGTTGTCTATACCCTTGCCATGGATGCGTAACTTCATCGCGATGTTATGTCGTCGGTGGTTACGTTGTCTGTCCCTTTGTATGTACGCTTACGTCTTTCAAAATACGCTATGGATTTTATGTAGTTTTCATCAAAAGATAGAGTTATTCAAGAGAAAGGTCTAAATGTAAAATAATTTATGATTTATGTACGGGTGTTACGGAAAACTCACATAAACCGAACGTTTATTCGCATTTTAAACACTTTCGCAGTTTTTATACTAATTAAAAGACAAAAACCGGACCCAAGGCACCCCTTAGTATCATAAATATGAGGTAGGTTCAGGCTATGGTCTTCAGCTGGCCCGGAGGGCCAAACCACCCAGAAATAGGAGCTCCGCGGTAGCGGAGCTTCCTCGACTTTTTGCGAAAGTGTATAAAATGCGAATAAATCAAACCGAAGCGAGGACGGGTCGCTAGCATCTTAATAAATGAAATCGTTGATAATTATACTTCTGACAAAAAACTTCCGGAAATTCCGTAACATCCAACGACATTACATCGCAATAAAGCTACGGATGGACGAAGGAACTTCGACAAACATCGTCTAATAGGTTCAAGTTATCACAGCTTATGCTAACAAGAGAAAACTTTTATTACTTTATCGCTCGTTAAATTTTTCCTGCCATAGAAAATAACAAAAGTTGTAATTCTAAAACCAGGTTAATCCCGTATAAAAGTTTTACTAGCGTGTCGTTAAACTGGGGCATATTATTTTTGGATTTATAGATCGTATTATTTGACTAGACGTGCAGAAATGGTAAGTTGGATAGTTTTGGATAACATGCCTTTTATATCCACGTATAGAGTAGCTCATTTGCAGTAAAAATGGTTATGTGCTTTGTCGGTACGTATGTTTTTATTGAAATTGTATATCTATAGCTTAGTAAATCTATATATATGGAAAAGAAACAGATCTTCTGGTTTCAAGTGAAAAACGGTGTAAGTCTAGGTAAACTCTACACATGGTACCCTTTTTTAGGGTTCCGTAGTCAAACTAGGAACCCTTATAGTTTGGCCATGTCCGTCCGTCCGTCCGCAGCCTAGCTCAGAGACTCTTAGTACTAGAAAGCTGTAATTTAGCATAAATATACATATTAGTCACGCCAAAAAGTGGTAAAATAAAATCTTGAAAAAAGTATTTTTTTAGTGTATCTCCCTACACGTAACGTGGGGATGTATTTTTTTTCTCGTCTACCCCATAGTGTGGGGTGTCGTTGGATAGGTCTTTCAATATTGCGGGTTTGTGAAATCAATTTTTCGATTGAGGGATCCGTTTATGAAATATTAAGCTTTAAAGCGCTAATTTTTGTTAGAGTCAAGTGTCCCTCCACCTACAGCCAAAACTAAAAACACTAAAAATCTGAAAAATATCTTAAATGAAAGCACATATAATGAATTTAATAGGAAAACTATCACGATTAAGTAGACTTTTTTGGTTCCTGAGATACAGGCGACCAAAGTGTTTATACCTACTACAATCCTCTGACAGCACCAAATAACATTAAATAGAGAATTATATACTCGTAGTTCATACTTGTTGTTTAATGTTATGAGATAATTTTTGTGTAGTAACGGCTTCGGAACCCTACACTGCGCATGGTCAGGTATGCTCTTGCCCGGTTTTATAAGGATCACCTGCATCAGCCGCGCTGTAGGACGGACATTTATAAAAAAAAATGCATACAATATGTGCATTCTCATTTTTAAAAGCTTGCCAGGCCAAATAAGAGCACTTGAAGGTAAACAGTTTTCTATAACCTTAAGGAAGTGGCCTCTAAATCGCTGTTTCTATAGTGTTAAGGATTTTATTAATCATGAGCATAAATGAGATGTGACTATAATTATTGATGGGTGACTTGTACCTTTTTTTTTGTGTGACAATGAAGATTTGCGTGCTGTTTTATAACCGCTGGAAAGGTGAAAAAACAATATTTATTTTAAGATCTGTAACTGCCCTTTTTCTGCAAATAAATGAATTATTATTATATTTTATTAAGTCAACTTGTGTCCGGTTTCACTAGGGCTTGTTATTATCTGAATCGTGAATCTCTCCAGTTAGTTTTTTATGCGCTTTTTAACATTATTGTGTCAGAAGGAACGCTGGCTAACGAGCCTGGGTATGACGTGGAACGGCGGCAACTGCGTCGGCGACATGCTTCATACCTTCGTCTCTGTGTATTTGTTTGTGGTCGCGCGTTGTTTTTTTTACATATTGTTTACATAAAACTTTTTTCCGAGTCGCTTTTTTCTTAATTTAATCTCTCAATTCCGAAAATCTAATTTAACAGAGTCGTAGATAGGTTAGGTCAGTTTTTATATCAGGCCCGGAGTTGCTTTGGGAACCCAGAAATAAGAGCTCCGCCTAGCGGAGCTCCATCGACTCTGTCATATTAGATTTTTGGTATGAGAAAAAATGCGATTAATAAAAATAATTTCGGAAAAAATGTACACAAAAAAAAGTTATTAATGGACAATGAGTCATTAATTAATTAAGCTATGAGTAAAAAAGGCTACATGGAAAATGATCGATCGCTTCATGAAAATGATTGCGTTCGCGAAACCCTATAACAAATCAGTCGTTTGTCAAAAAAAAAAAAAAATTTAAACTGTTTATTTCAATACATTTAAATAGCGTTATACAATACTTCTTGTTACAATCTTTACTATTTTTAAGATTATATTAACTAAGAAGGGGTTACCCTACACCACAGCTTACTTTAAATATTATTCCTTAATATTATGTATAAATGTATTTTTAATTATATTTTTAATTAGTTTAGGTTTCATTTCAATTTTTTTAACCACATTTCTAGGGAGATTATTTAAAGTATAAGGGAGGTAGTTAGTCCAAACTCGTTTGCCATATTGGTTGGTACTTCTTGGAACTATAAACAATGGCTGGTTAGGCATGTTTCGGAGATTGGTAGATCTCTTATACTTGTTCAAATTTCCTATTTTATCCTTATATTCTAATATAATTGCCAGTTTAACTTTATCAAAAACATTCAAGGTTCTACTATATTGAAATAATTTTTCGTTATCATGCCTGTATTCGTATTTCACTTTTAAAGGAACTATTGCTTTTAACATCTTTATTTGAATATTGTAGATACGTTGCAAGTATGTTTTGTAGGTTCTGCCATAGCTGGATATACCGTAGTTTATTATTGAGTCTGCCATTGACATGTACAACATCCTAAGTATATTATATGGCATTTTATATTTCAATACACTAAGATTACTAAGGATAGCTCTTAACTTTTTACAAACATAGTCAATGTGAGGACCCCAATTAAATTTATTATCAATTTTTAAGCCGAGGTAGGTATGCTGTGTTACAACTGGTAGCGGTTCACACTTGCAGTTCGCATGCAGGGCGTGCATGCAGGAATGCTCGTGGGCTACTATTCTTGGAGTTGTGCTAACTTTTAAATATGGTGAATGGATATGCATTACTTTAGTTTTTTGGTAGTTAAGTGATAGTCCAACATCGTGTGCCCACTTGCACAACTTATCAAATTCGCCCTGCATCGAACATTCGGCAGCAGCTACGTCACGGTTTGCAACCATCAGGCAGGTATCGTCAGCAAATTGGTACACAGAGGCATGCCGGAATATGTTGCACATATCATTGACATATATCAAGTATTCGGTCGGTCCAACAATAGATCCCTGCGCTGTGCCATAGACAGAGGGCAGCAGGTCGCTTTGTTCTCCTGCGATGCTGACTGTGTTATACCTATTGAGGTGGTAGTGTTTCAACAAATCCAATGCTGGCCCCTGTATACCACTTTGATGGAGTTTCCTATGAAGCGTATTATGGTCTAAAGTATCAAAAGCTTTGCTGAAGTCAATCATGACTGCTAATACATGTTTTCTATCATTCATATGTTTGTTTACCTCATCAGTAAATTGAGCCAATAATTGCGATGTGTTTTTTCCTCTTTGGAAGCCGAATTGTTTATCATGAATGATACCACCACTACCACGTGGTGTCGTCGCCACTACTTACGGAGGCGGTTCAGCACGGGCCGTAAGCAGAAAAACAAATGCACAAATATGTGTAGGTAAATACAAAGTTGTGGCCAGCACTCTATTTCACCATCTTGACAATGCCACGTGACCGGTGACAATTCAATATACATTGCAAAGTTAACATTGCCACTTCGAAAAATACTAATACGAACATAACACACAAAACCAACTTAAAACAAACATAAAAACTATAAAAAACGATAGACAATATTTTTATGTCTATATCACCACCACCACACCAGTACCAGTCTCAGAATGTGCCAGCCTTACCCGGCGCTGGTCCTCACCCCGGCCCCTTTTATGAAAATGGTAGGAACTTACTGTTCAGTTTAATAAGTGTGGCTTAAGCTTGTTTAAAAACTACCCTGTTTAGTAATGGGCAAAATTTATTCGAATAACGAATGACGAATAACTAATAACCAAATTATTCGCGAATAACGAATGATTATTCTTATTCGAATAAATTATTCGACGAATAATTTATTTGCAAATAATTTATTCGTTGAATGAATTGCCACGAATAATTATTATGTACTGGGATACCTGCTTCATTTTTCTCTAATAAATTAATAAATTATTCGTTAATTCGAATAGTAGTCGAATGATTCATTCGTGAATAATTTATTCGCGAATAAATCATTTGCAAATAAATTATTCGAAAAGATAATTATTTGAATAATTATTATATACTTATTTAAAAAAAAACTTACCTAAAGCCAGTTCACATTGAATCTCCACCGGGCTCCGTAGCAAGTCGGCGACTTCGGTGCCATTCGCATGCGCTTCGAGCGCTAATGAGTTGAAGGCTTTCTGCACCTCGTTGAGCCGACTGCGCTGCTCCTCCCGCTCTACCAAGTTGGTGAACCTATTGGAAAAAAAATATATGATGATGAGGTTGAGGGGACGAGAAGCGTTTGCAGATCCAAGATGTCATGGCATGAGATTCAGTTTTTTCCTATACTTGTAGTATAGAGTCACGTGGGGCAACTTTATTTTCAAACTGGTATCATAATTAACCGATAAGCATGAAAGGAAAATGAAAATATGTGTCTGGCGAGGCATTTATTAAGGTAATAATTAAATCAAGAAATTATCAATAAAACCTACTTGCCACCGCGAAGAAAAATCGCCTTAATTCAACCAGTTCGAAATGCGCACACTTATTCATACTGCGGGTAAGTGTGCGCAGCTATGCGAAGTTTGTGGATTTTTTATTAAACTAAACAGACTGATTTTATCAAACTTACCTCACTTTATTGATACATAGCATAGCTTCAAATGTTATGCAAAATTTAAGGCTTAAATACATTACTAACAGAAATAAAATTCATTTACTCGTGTCGATTTTCGCCATGACATCTAATATTACCTTTACGGCACCGGATTCTGAATATTTTCTTTTTCAAGTAAATGAATGATACCATCTGGGTTTTTCTTGCATAAACTAATTCTACACCAACATATCTTTAATTTGCTTACACATATCACAAACTTCTCCATCCCCATTCCTAAATAAAGGGGTTGCGCACACTTACCCGCTGCGCACAGTTACCCCACATGACCCTAAGACGGTATTACTTGCCAAATTTCATAGATCTAGGTCAACGAAAAATACCTTACAAATTTTGATTCCCTTGATAGTGTCGAAATATACGTTTTTGTGGCAAAAACGGTCGTATCTTTATTTTTTTACTTTAATTTAGAAGTTTGATTTTTTCACAACTTCAAGGGACTGTAAACTTGAGTATGTGGTTTAATTTCAAGTCGATACCTCCACGCGTTCCCGAGATAAAGGGTCTTGACAGACAGACGGACGGACAGACAGACAACAAAGTGATCCAATAAGGATTCCGTTTCTTCCTTTTGAGGTACTGAACCCTAAACTAGGGGACACCGTTGATGTAGGAAAACATATCGAAACTTTTATGTGGTCGTCTCGCACCATCTTATATACACAAAAGTATGTGTTTTTTTTTTCTCTATCTCTCCCGTAAGTTTCTAATCGGCATGTTTTCCTGCTGAACCACGCATGTTATTTGATATTATATTTAATTTAATATTTATAGCTTTATATAATGCTAGACTAAGTAGTACCATTGTAATAAGAAATATGTTTAAAAAATGACTGACTGCTGAGTTTCTTGCGGCGTTTCTTCTCAGCAGTGGTCTTCTCTTGGGAAGCGCTGGTAGATTCTTGACGTGTAAAAGTGCCCGTGCGGCCTACTTACTGAATAAATTTCTTTTATATTTTTTATCTTTTTAAAAATGGTGTTTACATATATACCTACTCTATCTAAGTCTAATATACTTTGTAGGTACATGATCTATACCGTTATTTATTAGTATTATTACCAGCTAAGATTTATATCCGTTCTGTAACCTGCAAGAAGGTCACGCATGAGTATAGTTTGACGAAACAGACTTGCCTTTGGCTCGTATAAGAAAAACACAGGTGATATATTTATGCGCAAGGTAGCCTCTATCCATCCCGTAAATTACTTATTTTACGAGCCCACTGAGTGTCCGGATCTCGTTCCGAGGGAACGGTCATAAATTGCCATAGCCTAGATAGAGGAATAACGGCCTTGCTTATCCGTACTTGAGGAATATTTCTTTGAGAAGGGAATGAGATATTTTATGGTTCTTGCGGGGACCTGTTGATGTTATTAGGTAAACACCAGACGCTTTCCTCCTTAGGTTATATGAGGATCAAATAAATGCCAGTGAAAATAGCTTCACTATTTATTAACTCTCCTTTAACAGTTCTCCTTTAGAAAGCGGTTTTCGGTTTACAGATTTGCTGAAAATTTGCCAGCTTAGAGAAGCCTTTATTGATGATCAGAATCTAAGTGAAAAGGACCACTATGTATCTGCTAGCGTGGAAAATTAAATTCGAAATTTAAATGCTAGCGGCATAATTTTTATGATCAGCGCCTCTATTCTAGGCGGTAAAAACGATATCGTAGTTTTCCTGTTATGGTATTGTTATGACGTCAGCCGCCATTACTGTCAAGAAAATAAGAGCTATCAAAACGTTCACAATACGATAACAGATCAAATGCGATATTGTTTTTACCATCTTGAATAGAGCCGCTGGTTTTATCTGGGTAAATTTTACCGTTTTAATTAAAAAAAATGAAATTAAGCGTTATGGTATATAACAGTAAACAAGGCAACAGTAGGTACCATTGATCAATCTTACTGAGTTACTACTTATATGTAAAGACAAGGTTTGTTAAGAAAAAAAAAACGAGAATATTTTGAATTATTTACGTAATTTGAAAACACCTAATTATAACGTATAATATAAACCTGTTCAATTTTAATGTTTTGTAAGAACCATATTTTAAAAGATACACAATTAAATACTTAAACAGTTATAAATCTTAACAAATGATGGAAATCTAAATATTTATATTCAGCTTTCATGTTTGTTAGATTAAGTAAATATTCTTTAAACTTCTAGAATTTACGCTCACTCGTAAATCTAGAATTAAAATCATAAAATATCCTGTCAGTCCTAAATAAATTTCGGCTATTTAGTTTGCTTCAGAGTAATAAACATTTTTCTCCCTCGGGGTTTAATGTAGTCGTTAGCACCGGTGTTCCAGCTCGTCACAGCAGAGTTCTGAATAGTTGGAGCACAATAGCTTTTTAACCACACCCTGATGAATAACCCAGCTTCATTGTACCGAACTTCAGCTTTTAAAATATGGACGTTCAAATATTCCATTGAAATTATTTTTGTATCGTTATTGTTGTAAAATATTTAAGAGCTCAAATAAGGCAATATCTTCTTATTTCTTTCAGCGGCTAAGTTTCCGGAATTTTCTTTTTCGTTGTTAAAGTTGTAGACAACAAACTTAAAACTTAGTTTTAGTTCGCTCCAGATGCGAAGTAAGTAAATACTTGCGTCGATAATTTGAAATAAGAACAAACTAAGAAGATTGACTGTAAAAGCGATGATGGTAAAGAACACTATTCCACGAAACACATTTATCTGCAGTATTATAATTACACTATCGTTATTTAACAAATTTAATTTAATTTCCTAGATTAATTGAGTTCATTATACAATTTTTTCCTCCTTGGTCAATTGAAAAAGGAATTTTGATATTCGCCAAAGTGTATAATGAATGCCGGAACAAACAAAGAAACAACAAACCTCAAACTTAATTAATAAGATACTGGCTAATTACCATGAAAAATCTCGGCGTCGGTCGCCGTTAAGTCGCTGAAGAAGAAAATTATTTTGTTTTTAAATAGCTTGTCTCATGCCACGTCAAGAGAAGCGGCCAGTATCTTTTGGCATTTTTTTAAAAGCTTTAGCATCAGAAGTTTTTTATTTCGTCAGGTAATTTTTGTAGGTAGACCCTTGAAAGTTGTATGTAAAAATGTTTGCGTAATAGTGAAATTTTTGTTTTGAATTTATGA